>CM035227.1:35431650-36631650 GCA_020226215.1 Sindora glabra | reverse complement strand
CATGGAATCAATGTGATTAATTCCTAATCTGACTTGACATATAAATCTGGTTAAATTTGTTTTAATGTGATTTGAAATAAATCTGGATTAATGTATGAAGTATATTGTTTAATATGTTTGAATTAAGTTGGATATATTTGATGTGATTAAATCTATCGAATGTAAAACTTATTTTGAAACTATGATTTAAATGTCAATTATATAGTCAAATTGTTTAACTTGGGGTGCTAACTCTGTGTAGCATTCAAAAATTATTTTTGTTCTTAAGGCGCTATTTTAGAACATAATTTTTTATGATGATTATGTTATGAAATATATATATCAATCATCCTCCTTATCTTGGTTACATATATTTCTTAGCAATTATTATATATGATGCATGAATGTGTTGCATAGTATGGCCCTTGGAGTTTTTATGGACGGATTTTAAATACAACCTGCGTGTCGTGTCTTCCTCTATTTTTCTAATGTATATTCTCTTCTTATCTCACTCCCCTCGAATGAAGCTCGGGGTTTCTATTGTAAATTTATAATTGCAATGGAGCATTCTTGGCTTGGAACAAGGAGAAGCTAAGGAGTTAGTTAGGAATGTCATTAGAAAATAGAATTTTAGGGCCATACTATGTGACATTTTGATTTCTTTATTATGTGATGATATTGATGAGCATGTATTTATTATGTGATAGAATGTGTTACTACTATGTGGTAATTCTATTCATTGCATGATATATGATATACGGTAGTCTATTTTATTCATTTACTTTATATGATATATGAGATATGCTAGATATATTGCATGAATAAATAGGCTAGTTATGGTGAGATCTGATAATAATTAAGTTAAAATTCCTCATCTAAAATATTAAGTTAGTAATAATTTATGATGCCTTCCAATATTTGGCACTCATCAAGGCCTCGATTGATATAAGGTAGGTTTGCCAAAGCAAGGTACCTCGTTTATCTTGGTGAGATGCGATTGGATAATAGTGATATCTGAATGTCAAATATTGGGTCCGACTTAACTAGGATATCTCAATAGGATTGAGACCTAGAGGCATAGAGTTGGGCTTTAGTTCCTAAGATGGACTAGAACAAGTGTTATTTACCCAACTATCCAAGAGTTGTATATGATACAATTGACAAGTGTTGCCTACCTAAATAACTAAGTTTTAAGTGATTAGCCAAAGCTAACTTAAGTCTTGGTGAAATATGGATCTTAGCCCATTAGAAAGCTTAGACAATATGACTTTTTGAATTAATAGTGAGGGTTATTAATTTGAATGAAATAGCGGGAGGTACATTTAATAAAAGACCTTATTAAATATTTTAAATTTAATACTTACTTTGCATATTTCTGTCATAGATAACCAATGATAAATACATCAAATAACTTATCACTGCGATCGGTCCTTAAGAAGGATAAACTGAATGGGATAAACTTCCTGGACTGGTACAGGAATTTGAGGATAGTCCTCAAACATGAGCGAAAAATGTATGTCCTAGAGGAACCTATTCCTCAAGAACCTGAAGCTACTGCCCCTCGAGCTCAAAATGATGCGTATAAGAAGCATCATGATGATGCATTAGGTGTCGGTTATCTCACGTTGGCTACCATGGACTTTGAGCTTCAGAAGCAACATGAGAACATGGAAGCTTATGACATGCTTGAGCATCTTAAGAAGCTTTATGAAGGCCAAGCTCGGCATGAGAGGTTTGAGATGACAAAAGCCTTGTTTCAGTGCAAACTGGTAGAAGGAAATGCTGTTGGGTCTCATGTACTCAAAATGATTGGGTATGTTAAGAACCTTGAGAGATTGGGTGCTCCACTAGGTCAAGAGTTGGCCACTGACTTAATTTTGCAATCATTACCACAGAGTTATGGTTAATTTATCATGAATTACAACATGAATGAAATTAACAAACCACTGCCAGAATTATTAAGCATGTTAAGAACTGCTGAACAAAATTTGCAAAAGACTAAGCATAATACCATAATGATGGTTCAAAAGGGCAAAAGTAAGGGAAAAGGCAAGGGAAAAACCAAGAAGGATTCCAAATCCAAAGGCAAGCACAAGTTTAAATCCTTTGCACTGAAACCAAAAGGGGGTGTGGCTAAGGAAGGGACATGCTTCCATTGCGGTAAGACCGGACATTGGAAAAGAAACTGTAAGGTTTATCTGGAAGATCTAAAAAAGAAGAAAGGAAGTGAGACTTCCACTTCAGGTATCTATGTTATAGAAATTAATATTTCCACTTCTACATCTTGGGTATTAGATATCGGATGCGGTTCTCACATTTGTACAAATGTACAAGAACTACAAAGGAGTAGGACTCTAGCTAAAGGCAAAGTGGACCTACGAGTTGGCAATGGAGCAAGAGTCGCTGCGCTAGCTGTAGGGACATATTATCTATCTTTACCTTCTGGTTTAGTAATAGAATTAGAGGATTGTTATTTTATGCCTACTATCAGCAGGAATATTATTTTTGTTTCTTGTTGGCCAAGAAAGGTTTTTCATTTATAATAAAGGATAAAAGTTGTTCAGTTTATTTAAATGAAATGTTTTACTGCAGTGCACAAATATTCAATGGGCTCTATATTCTTGATCTTGAAATGCCTGCCTATAACATAAACACTAAGCGATTTAAATCAAATGATTTAAATCCAACCTATCTTTGGCATTATCGTTTGGGCCATATAAATGAGAAGCACATATCCAAGCTCCATAAAGATGGATTCTTGGATTCATTTGTTTTTGAATCATATGAAATATGCGAATCTTGTTTGCTAGGTAAAATGACTAAAACACTATTCACTGGACACAATGAAAGGGCTAATGATCTATTAAGTCTCATACATACTGATATATGTGGGCCTATTAGTTCATCTGCTAAAGGAGGTTTCCAGTACTTCATTACATTTACTGATGATTTCAGTAGATATGGATATGTGTATCTTATGAAACACAAATCAGAATCCTTTGAAAAGTTCAAAGAATTCAAGAATGAAGTACAAAATTAACTTAGTAAAAGTATTAAAACACTTAGATCAGATCGAGGTGGAGAATATTTAAGCCAAGAATTTGATGACTATCTAAAGGAGTGTGGTATAGTATCACAACTCACTCCACCTGGAACGCCATAATGGAATAGTATTTCAGAAAGGAGAAATCGTACCTTGTTAAACATGGTATGATCTATGATAAGTCATACAGATCTTCTAATTTCCTTTTGGGGGCATTCTCTAGAGATAGCTGCTTTTGCCCTCAACTGTGTTCCCTCTAAAATGGTTTAAAAGACTCCATATGAGATATGGACTGGAAAACATCCTAACTTGTCTTTTATGAAGATTTAGGGTTGCGAGGCCTATGTAAAACATCAAGTGTCTGATAAGCTCGAATCTAAATTGAACAAGTGCTACTTTGTAGGGTATCCTAAGGAAACTAAGGGATACTATTTCTATAATCCTAGTGAAGGCAAAGTGTTTGTCGCACGAACTGGTATTTTTCTGGAAAGAGAATTTATCTTTAAGAAAAACTATGGGAGGAAAGTAGAAATCGAAGAAGTGCGAGACTCACAAAGTAACACTGAACCTATAATAGAGCCTAAAAAAAGACCACAAGATGTTGTGGGTCAGGAACTAGCTCAAGTAACACAAGGCCCACGTAAGTCTGGTAGGATAAGCCATGAGCCCGAGAGATATGGATTTCTTGTGACTCAAAATGGTGATGTTTTGCTCATGGATCAAGATGAGCCTACAACTTACTAAGAAGTTATAAAAGGGCCAGACTCTGAGAAGTGGCTTGAGGCCATGAAATCTGAGATGGATTCCATGTATACTAACCAAGTATGGACTTTGGTTGATCCACCTGAAGGGGTAAAACCTATTGGGTGCAAATGAGTTTTCAAGAAGAAAACTGACATGGATGGTAACGTGCAAACCTTTAAGGGACGATTAGTCGCAAAAGGTTATAGGCAAATTCATGGTATAGACTATGATGAGACCTATTCCCCAGTTACCATGCTTAAATCCATTCAGATTTTGCTTGCTATTGCAACTTTTTATGATTATGAAATCTGTTAGATGGATGTTAAAATTGCTTTTCTTAATGGAAAGCTCCTCGAGGATGTGTACATGACACATACCCTCGAGGGTTTTGTCATTCTTGAAACTGCTGGAAAGGTATGTAAGCTATAACAATCCATTTATGGATTAAAACAAGCTTCACGGAGTTGGAATCTTTGTTTTAATGAGGCAATCAAAGAATTTAGTTTCATAAAAAATGAAGATGAATTTTGTGTTTACAAAAGGGTTAGTGGGAGCACAATTATTTTTCTTGTATTGTAAGTGGATGATATACTACTCATCGGAAATGATATCCCTACACTGCAAACAGTAAAAACTTGGTTAAGGAATTGTTTCTCGATGAAAGACTTAGGTGAAGCTGCCTATATACTAGGTATTAAGATCTATAGCGATAGATCAAGAAAATTGCTTGGCTAAGTTAGAGTACATACATAGATAAAGTGTTAAAATGATTTAACATGTAAGAATCTAAAAGAAGATTTTTGCCTATGTCACATGGCATAAATTTATCCAAAGCTCAATGTCCTTCGACACAAGATGAGAAGGACTACATGAATAAGATACCATATGCATCAACAATTGGATCTATCATGTATGCTATGATATGTACTCATCCTGATGTCTCGTATGCTTTAAGCATGACGAGCAGGTACCATTTAAATCTAGGTGAACCTCACTGAACTGCCGTTAAGAATATCCTTAAATACTTAAGAAGGACTAAGGATTCATTCTTAATATATGGAAGAGAGGAAGAACTTGTTGTAAAAGGTTACACTGATACTAGTTTCCAATCCAACTAGGATGGCTTTAGATTGCAATCAAGTTATGTATTTAGCTTAAATGGTGGTGCTGTGTACTGGAAGAGTTCAAAGCAGGAAACAGTGGCTGACTTTAGTACAGAGGCTGAGTATATTACTGTCTCTGATGCGTCAAAAGAGGCCGTTTGGATCAAAAAGTTCATTACTGAACTTGGTGTTGTTCCTAGCATTACAAACCCAGTGGATCTCTATTGTGACAACAATGGAGCCATTGCACAAGCCAAGGAACCCAGATCTCACCAGCGATCCAAACATATACTTAGGCGCTTTCATCTCATTCGAGAAATCATCGATAGAGGAGATATGAAGATATGCAAAGTACCAACTAATGATAATATCACCGACCCACTGACAAAGCCTTTAACACAGAAAAAGCATGATGGTCATACTATGTCACTTGGTATTAGATACATGAGTGATTGGCTCTAGTCCAAGTGGGAGATTGTTGGTGTGTGTCCTAGGAATCAATCATATAGATGATTGAAGTAATACATAATGTATTATATTTTATTTTAGGCAATTTAATTATTATATTTTATTTTTATAATTTTATTATTATTCTACGCGATTTATAACTTAATATAATAATTATCCTTGGAATAGTTACGCTATTCCTAAAATGCCCCTAATCAAGTATTATTATGAAAAGAATAGTAATAATACATCGAGACTAGCATGTATAATGACTGATGATTACGAATCATGGATATGTGATATCAAGTCAATACATGAGTACATTATTAGTGAACAATATACTGGACTGACCCACTATGAGAATATTGCATGGATAGACGTGTCATAAGTTATTCTCATATGATCACAAATACACATAAACCTTTAACCTGAAGTCACTACGGTTTCTTACATGAGGAATTACTCATTTTAATATTGTCCTATGTCACCTTTAATTAGGATGATGAATAGGGCATTAATTAGATGTGTCATGAATCGTGCAGAAGGAAGTGAATGATGTAGATGGGATTTTGTTACTCTTGTATAAAAGAGAAATATCCTTGGACTCCTTGATTAAGTGAGACTTATAAATGCATGGCCATACTCAATTGGATTAATATGTGATATTAATAATTTATTTTAAGTCTACTCAGTATCAAGAAATCTAAATTGAACATTGACGAGGATGATACATTCCATGCCTCCAGTTTAATTTGGATATTATTACAAAAGGGTTATGATGCAAAACATTAATCATGTATTAGGTGGATGTCGAATCACAGACATTCTTACTACTTGAGTGGCAGTGATGTATTGCTAGATACCGCTCACTGTCTATGACTCAATAATGAGTCATTGTCAATGTAGTAAGAACCTATAGGGTCACACAAAAGGAGTAGGAATAAGATAATAATTAATTGGACTTTAATTATATTAATATCCAATTAATTAGACTTATTTTCATGCATATATATATTATTATTAAGAATAATAATATGTTATTCACATAATATATATATATATATATATATTATGTGATATTATTTGATATTAAAGTAATATCAAATAATTACGTTATTAGATATTAGATAAATATATTATGAGATAATATTATTTTGATATTTGATAACTATATGCAATTATCTAATATTAAGATATTTATATTATGAGATAATATTATCTAATATTAGATAATTAATAGATAAGTCCTATCTCTCCTTATTATCTCTAGGATAAGGATAAAATGAGTTGTTAAATATGATTAGGATTTTAGAAGCATTATCCTAGTAGGACTAGGATTGTGGCTTGCCTAAGTTTTATAAAAAGGGGCTTGAGGGTAACACATTAAATACATGTTCATAAGCCTCCTAAACCCCTAAAATCACTCAGAAAATATCGAATCCTAATTTCTAGAGAGAGAAACACATCCTAACAGATTCATAGAGGGCGAGAGGTCGTTGTACATTCCGTGTGGATACCATAGAGACGCTGTACCTTCCGGCTGGCGTTTGATTCATCCACTCTCAAGTTTTGATCAGTAGAAACACGAATGCCTAATAGGTAAAACCCTAATCATTGATTTATATTTTTTGTATGGATCCTAGGTAGAATTCAAATCAAAATTTTGAAATTCCACTGCATGTAATAATCCGAATTCCCAACAAATGTATCTTGGTAATAAGAGATTTTTATTATAGTCTCACCATTATTATAGGCTAAGAAAGGATTTTAATGGGTGACCAAAGGATGCACTAGCTCTAATGCCCTTAATTAGTAATCAAGTTAATGAACAGGTGAAAAATATTGGCATCATTTTAGGTAAACCTTATGAATTTAAAAGTGGAGACACTTTATGGATCCATATTCTTCAATCTTTCATCCTAGAAAGACCTATTTTCTAGACATAACATTAATATGATGTATGTGAAGAAAAATATATATGATAACTTCATTAGAACCAAGGTTTAAAAACTTAACCCAAACGGTGATTTGATGAAACTAACGGGTGAAGGTTGATTGGTGATCGAACCAACTGTTATTATATATATATCTATAAATTATAAAAATATATTTTTAATTATTTAAATATCATTATTTATAAATATTATTAAAAATTATGTTAAATGTTATTATAAAATGATAAATTATTAGGCAAGGTTATGAAATAGAGGTATTTATGGTAAATTATATTGTAATATTAGATGAAATATAATATGTATTATGTATTTTATAAAAAAAATAAGCTCATATTTATATAAATAAATCATAATCTAAGCTTTTGTAGCATATGGTGGCTTAACATGATGGTAAGACATCTCTCTTTAGTTGAAAGATTGTTAGCACGAACCTTATGCATGTCTTTTTTTAAAATAAAATGATCTACCTAAGTGCACTAGCTTAACTAGGTTTAACCAGGCCATCTAGGTTTACCTTAACTTGATCATGCTAAAGTGGCTCAACTTAGTGTCTACTTATATGGCTTCACTTGTTTTGTTTCTTTAATTTGGTTGTTAGTTAACTTGTTTAGTCAACTAGGTTAGACTAAATTTTAAAATGATGGCTAGAACATTTTTGAATATATTGGATAATACTAGGATGGAGTTAAGGTTATACTAGACTTGGTTAAAAGGGCTATATAGTTGGAACTAGTACTAAAGAAAAGCAGTTAATATATGTATGCCTAGGATGAGGTTAAAGTTAAACTAGACTTAGTTAAAATGGCTATATAGCATGAACTAGCACCAAAGAAAAAAAGCCATTGTATGTATTTACCTTGAGCTTGTCAGAATTCGTCTAGGAAAAAAAAGAGCTTGTTTGTCTTTTATTTTTAAAAATAGTTTTCCATTTTTTGTTTTTAAAAATAAAGAACTCATTTGATAACTTATTTTCAAAATCTATCTTTAAAAATTATTTTTTGAATGTGTAACTTAAAATTAAAAAGTTAGAAGTAACTTTTAGTTATTTTTTGAACTTATTTTCTTGTTCTAGATGTTAATTTTATAATTAAATAAAAATATTTCATTATTTATAACATCAAACACCCTCTATTCTTTATTTTTCTTCAATTTGAAAATAATTTTTGAAATAAAAAAATAATTTTTAATAATAATTTTTAAAAGCAAAAAAATAAAAACATATCTAAACACATCCTAAATTTCTGCAAGTGTCCATATGGTATTAAAGTGTACTAGGGCTATTTTTCCAACATCAAATATTATTTTAATGAAAAATTTAAAATTAGCTTAAAATTTCATAATTGCATGCTCTAGCATAGCAACTTTTAATAATGGTTATCTAATCAATATTGCCCAAATATAAAAGACAAGATATCACCTAAATTTATTATTTTCTTCAATACAATATGTAAAAGGTTGTTGACCTAGATAAATTGAATGACTTACAAAAGGATGTCATTGTCATATTATCTCAACTTGAGATGTTTTTTGACATCATAGTAAATCTAGTTATCCATTTAATGAGGAAGATAAAACTCTATAAACTAGTTTGCTTGAAGTGGATGTACTTATTTGAGTTATATATGAATATTCTAAAAAGATATTGCAAAATCAACATTAATTTAAATGATGTATTAGTAAAGGCTATATAGTTAAAGAGGTTGTGGAGTTTTTACACTAAATACTTAACAAATATGAAAACTATTATACTTACTAAGCCTCATTATAAGGGGAGAATCATAAGATAAGGTACGTTAGGGATTTGAATGGTAAGCATTAGTCATGAAATGTGTGCACAAGCACACTTTTACATCTTACAAAATAGTGAAAGGGTTAAGTTTTACATGGATAAGCATATAACCCTTATAAGAGCTCAATCACGAAAGGAATGAGTAATGAGTACAAATTGAACACACTTACTTATTCATCATATGGTCCCAAAACTAAGTTACGAGAATAATGGCATAAATATCAGATGTTCTTTCTAAGATTATAAGATGGTTAGCCTAGAGGCTTAGCATAGATGTCTCATCTTATCATAGATATAACATTAATAGGATTCTTTATACACAATGGGATAGGATAAGATAAGTATAATAAAAAATAATGGGGTTAATATGGTGGCTTAAACAATGCATGTTTCTAGTTCTAACAATAAAAACTCTATCTATGTAGAAATATTATATCATGAGGACATTGAAAACATATGTGAGTTTAATTGTATCCAATTCAAAGGATCTGTATTTTAATATAAGTGGGTGGATAATAACAATGGTATTTGATGTAAGAGAAACAGTTTATAATAGCATCCTAAGCAAAACACACTTTTTTATGTCACAAACCTAACCAATAAGAAATGGTCTATAACTCATCAAGGGAAAAGAGGTAATGGAAATGAAGAAGACATAACTATTAATATTAAAGAGACTGCCCTTTCTCATCAAGGCCATCTTTATTGAATCATGAAAGCAATTTAGAGAAATTTATGTAAAATGATCATGGAAAAAGGATATAAGTTAGCAATCTTTGAAAGAAAAATATTAGCATAATTTGATTTTACTAATATTCTTACTTTTAAAGTTATGTATACATAACTGCTTACTTGTTTATTTCTATTTCCTTAATTGTATCTATTTTATTGTCTATTATTTTAATACCACTTTTATATGAGACATTCAAGGTAAGGAGAGAAGGATTAAAAATACTTTGATAGAAAAATATTTGGATAATATAAAGGTAGTTGTATTTTCATTTTAAATGTATGTGTGGAGAACTACTTGTTAGTTTCTACTTTTATAATTTTTCAAGTGTTAAAAACAAATTGATACTTTTTGTGATTGATGCACCAATCAAATTGTGATGTAGTTATGCATTTTTTTCTTAAAGCGTGTTTGAACATGTTCTTTCTCTTATTTGTTAATATTCAGTATTATAATTTTCTTCCTTGTCCTAATAAGGTATTATCCAATATTTATTAGATCTAATGTTTTGATATTTTTATTCATCCAATTCATTGTGTAAAATGGTTGAAATTGGGATTGTGTGAGGTTATAGGAGATGTTAGTTTTAGTTTCAACTAAGGTTGTTCTATAAGGCTGCATACGGAATACAAGAGTGTGTATATAGGGAATAGGAGACATAAAGCATCAAGGTTAAGGGCATGTTGTACCATGCCAATTATTTAATGAAACTAACATGGAATTTATGATATTACACATCGAGTGTTTTGAAAAATTGACATGTGATGTCTTAATAAATATTTCTTACAAACAATGTTAGTCTTTCTCATAACACAAATTGGTATTGTTAATCTTTTTAACAATGTTAGTTTAGTAGTTATTATTAATGTGGTATTTTACCATGTAAATATCTAGCATCATTTCTATATATATTGATTGATAACTAATGTGATTTTTCTGAAATACCTGATGCCTATTTGTATTTCTATAATAATGTATGCTTAGGATTTTAGGGAATGAAGAGGAGAAAATGAAGGAGAAAGAAAGGAAGGAGAACGGATGGTTAAGTCATGATTTCTTCTCTATGTTAAATTATACAAGGAAAGATTTTGTAGATTAAATCAAAATGTACAAATAATTATAATGCTTTTTTACAATTTCACTTTTTTTAAAAAAAAAATTAATTTATTAATAAGCATAATTAGTTGAAAATGTAACTTAAAAAATATAAAAGGTTAAAATAACAAATTAAATTGACAACCTAAAAACTTTAAAATGGAAAAAAAGAAAAAAAATTAAATGTTGGAGAGTTTTAGAAGATTAATTATAAGCTCTCGTTCTTTTCTCTTCCTTATTTAAAACTCACAAACAAGAAAAAGTTATACAATAACATTCTCTTTACTCTATTTCGTATTCATTTTCCCTATCTAAATAATATTTAGATTTTAAATCCACCATTTCCCTTATCTTTGATCTTTACTATTTAAAAATTAAACTAAACACTTCTTTTGGATCCCTATAAATTGCCTTTGCATCACTTTTATCCCTAAGAAAATTTGAGTATCATTTTAACCCTTAACTAATAGTTCTACATAATATTCTATTCCTATGACAAAAAAAGTATTAAAATGTTGTCAACATTAATGATTTGGCATTATTGTTTTCATTGTTCTCCTTATTTCTCCCCTAATTACTTAATCTATGCCACTCATAGAAAACCTATCTCATTTGCATTAATCACACCTCTACACATTTTTCTACTTTACAAGTGATTTAGCACTGTTAGAATGAGGTTATCTTATGCTCTTCTTATTTTAAATCAAAGATTTTTTTCAAAACAAATCAAACCCAAGTTAAAGGTGGACTTCAAAAGTTTAAGTGATTTAGGTGGAGATCTAAATTTCTTGCTTTCATTTTTAAATTTTGGAAGAATTAATATCCATTTTTACCTAATTTTACATTACAAAAGCCACAAATTTTTTATTTTATTAATAGAGAGAGGAGGAAAAATAATGTAAAACTATTTATAATCCATCATTTAGAAATGCTAAAATAAGATAATAAAGCAAGTATGTAAGGAAAAAATATGAATAATAATGTTAAATCATTAACTCTTTTAATTTTTTAAAACTTATCTTGATGTAGAAATTAAAATATTACATAAAATCATCATCTAAAGATTAAAATGATACTCATATTTTCTAAAAGATAAAATTGCTACAAATACAATTAATTAAAAATTGAAAGAGTGTTTACCCTAAAAATTTTTATGAGAAAAACTATAAAAAAACTTATTTTACCATAATAAATCTTTCATTTCTTATGATTTGAAATGTGAATGAATAAATGAATTCTAGCAGCATTGATTGCACTTATTAATATACCATACTAAAAAGATAATTTGTTCTCTCATTTCATTATTAGCATATTTCATTATATCTTGTGCTAATTTTGCCATTGAAATAAACCCATTAGTTTTTTTATTGTGCACTCCTAACCTTTTCATTTTAAGTAAATTATACTCTTCTTTTTTAAGGTATAATCTAACTATATTCACTTTTTTATTAAAAAAATAATTTCAATTTTCTTATTTTTAAGTAAAAGATATGAGTGTATATGTGTATTTGACACAACAAATAAGTTAATATATAACTAGCTAACTTGTTAAATAAGTTATAAGATAATCTCTAGTAGGGTGGGCAAACTTTAGTTTTGGTTTGAAAACTAACCAACCATTTTAAATTGATTGATTTTCTAGAACTTTCATAACCAATTGAAACTATCATATAAATCGTTCATAACTAAATTAATTAGTTACAAATGGTTAAAAATGGTTAGCCATTTCACTAACTTGAATCACTCTCTACTTCATAAATGTCTCCTAATTTATTGAAAAGCCATTAAAGCCTAGCAAGACAACACTTCTAGAAGTTTCGGATGGTTAACAATGTTGAACTAGGATTAGTAAGACTCAATTCAAGCCTAAAAGCAAGCATCAATTAGTAGTTGATTATTATGAATTAGAGGGTATTTTCTTTCTTCTTGTACAAAAAGAGAAATAAACATAGAAGTTTATTATATAAGATATCAAGAATTTATAGATCTTCTATCTTAAAGTCTTACATTTAAGAAGAAGAGGGCAGAAATCCAACCAATCTTAGAACCAAGCTAAATAAAGGAACAAATACTCTAAATAAAGGATTATCACTCAGTTGGGTATTGTAGAAAACATTGAAATAGAGGAACAACAAAACAAAAATAAAAATAACATACGAACAAAAATCCTAACTTAGTCACTTTAAGTTTCTAACAATAAAAATTATTAAAAAAAGTTAAGAACTAACTCCTACCCTAAATGAATAAAAGAGAAAAAATTTATACCTTTAAAGATAAAGCAACAAGGCATTGGCTCGTCATGAACTAAAAGACGAAGCCTACCTTGATAGATTTTCCTCATACTGTAATGAGATATGATAGTGATGATATTGTGGTGGAGAAGAAGCTCTAGGATGTTAAAAGAGATTCAGATCAGAAAAGGTTAGTTTATGACTGGTGACTTAGAGGTTAAGAGAAAAAAATGCAACCTAAGCCAAAACGCACCATTTACATGTCTTTTTTGTTTAGGTCCCACATATAGCAACATTATGCTATCTTCTTGGCTCTTTACAACTATCATTCCCTATTACAACATATGCCACATATAGTGGGAGGGACACGTGGTCATCTACATATCATGCCATAACCTTTTAGAACTAAAATCGAATTATAATCGATGAATGTGAAATTATCTATAATTTAATTTTCTATGTCATGGTCTAATATAGTGAGCTATTAGCATTGAATTGGAAAGGTGTTTGTGGGACAACAAGTGGTGCTACTATAAAATAAGTGCTCTTACATTTTGCAAGAATTCAATCAACTATAATTTAATATAAATGAAAATTATCACACCAATAACTAACTAAATAAAATCGAAAGAAAAAAATAAAAAATCTATCTGAATTAAACTGTTTTATAATTAACTATCTTAAACTAACCAAATATAAAATAGTTCAATTAGTTTAAAATAGTTTGTGACATTTTGCCCACCTTTAATCTTTAGAAATGTTTGATTTACTAACTTATTTAAAAAGATAAATTCTAATTTAATAAGTTTCATAAAATAAGTTATAGATGATAGCTTTTAAGAATTTTTTTTCAAATTTATTAATCTTATTTTAATTAAATGATAACTTATATCTTAATTATGTAATTTAATATTTTGCATATATTCATTAATTTAATATAAATAAATAAAAATAGATAATTGAATCAATAAGTATGTGATATCATAATAAATAAATATGTAATATCATATAATATAATTAATTTAATTTTAGATAATTATATTTTTATTTTGAATATATTGATTACAATAATATATTTTAGTTTCAAAATAAACCTGAATAAATTTGATTTATATTGTTATTTATATTATATTTTCAATTAGGTTAAAAGATAATTTTACTACATATTTTTTTAAAAATTTAGTTAACTTATTAATTATTAATTAATATAATAGTTATCAACTAACTTATTACTACTTATACCAAATAGAACCTAGGAATGTATATGACAAAAAGAGTGTGGATATATTTTTTAACAAAAATGAATGTGAACATAATTATTTTAAATCTCAAATAGTTAAAATGAGTGAAAATTTATTTTTTAATTTTTTTAACAATTTCTTAGATCACCTTTATCAATTGTGGCCATCATTAAACCATGTTGACCATTATCAACTATCATATTAGTGATAAAAGAAATTCAATAGGCTTCCAAACTTGCTATTAGGGATATAAATGAATCAAGTTAAGCTAAGTATCTATCTAGTCAAGATTGAACTTGCAAAAAATAAATAACCTCAAATTCAAGCCAGCCATTATTAAGCTTGAATAATTCAAACTCAAGTTTGAGCTTGACTTGAACACAAGTCTAAATGAATTTACACAGGTTTATATGAGTAGTATCTTATTAAGCACTAATTTCTTATCGAACTTAGAATATTCAAATTTAAATTTAAATTTTTAATAAATATGAACTTAAAAAATTTTATATAACCTTGCTTGAATAGTTTGTTATTTTACTAAAATTTGATTATATGAAATCTTATATTTCACAAATAAATAAGAAATCAAATTTTTTATGTTATTTTACTTATTAATATATATTTTTGTAATTGTTAAATCTATTAAAAATATATACACAATTGTCACATAATATCAACAATTACCCTTGATGAAAGCTAATTATTTCAACTAAAATATCATACTTTAACATACAACCTCAATAATTACTCATGTGACTAAATTTATTATATACTATGTTATTTATATATTATATAAAAATAAAATTTATTTTTTATTATTAAACTCATTTAGGTTCACAAATAGTTGGAGTCAAATAATACAAAGTTTAAACTCGACTTATTTAGGCTTAACTTGTTTAAAGTTGAACTTAAATTGAGCTTCTTGCAAATCAATCTCAAGTTGCTTATGAATAATTTAATTTGTTTGCACCCTTACTTGCAATGATATATATGGGATCATAAAAAGTGAAAAAAGGGCTAAAGTATTGGATGTAATGTAATATCCAAAGAAATATTATAAAGAAAATCTAAATAGGAAAACTCCTAACTAGAATTTTTATGAGAATTTTATTAAGCATTAAAATGGATTAAAATTCAATTAAAAAAATTTGCATAAAAATTTATTAGAATTCCAAAATTTAGGTAAACCAAAAAGTGAAAAATTAAGCCAAAAACTTAGCAAATTAATTTAAAAACCCCTAGGCTAACTTAAATTAATTATTTTAGGCTCAAAATGTATATTGAAGTTAAAAAATAGATGCCTAAAAATATTTAAAAATTTATGGGCAAAAATGTAAGAAAATAAAAAATTTGGAGCTAATTTGTAATAAACCCTTTTTATTTTTTTAAATGACTATTTTTTATTGGTATTGGATTAGTTTGGTCTAATTTTTAGATGTGCAAATTTGATTTCTAAGACCAAAAAATGTGGGGTTCAAGCTTCTAAAAGAAGTCAAGCTAAGGATATTAGTGGAAAAAGAGGAAAAACTAAACGGCTAATATAAATGGAAAAAGAGGAAAAACTAGTGGCTAATTTCTAATAAATCATTTTTATCTTTCAAGATGGCCTATTTTTATTAGTTTTGGGTAATAATTTTCTAACTAAGAGGGGGTGCTTGGACATCCATAATAGCCAACAATTGTCCAAATATTTTTCTCAAAAATTAATGACTAATAATAAGAAATTGGAGATATTTTTATAATTATGGTTTTGTTAGATATATATATAGGTTATTTAGGAAGAAAAGAGTTACTCCTTTTGGCTAGCCTACAAGCCATGAGAGGAATATGGAAATTAAAAGATTTCAAATCTTCAATAATAATCCAAAGGTAAATGATAGTTACCTCATCTTCTTCTATTGAGTTTTCCATGAAAAAAGAAGAAATTTGATGATTTGGCTATATTGGAAGAGAAGCTAATTTATGAAATGGTTGGGTTTGATTTTGATGATGCATAAATGCTAATATGAAGATATAATATTGGTATTATGATATTGAAATGCTTATGAAATGATTTATAGGATCTTTCTTTAGAAAATTACTATGGAAAATTGTAAGGAGAAAATTTGTTAAAGAGATGTTAAGGATTTATTTCTATTTGCCTTTGGAATCACGGTTATAAATTTTTAAAATTTTAATTCTTAGCATTTTAAGATCATTTTTAGTGTTAGGATGGTTGTAGATAAAATTGGAAATTTTGAAATTTTTTAGATGTATAAAAAGTCAAGTGATAGGTACGATACTCAAAACTGTCCATTTTAGACCTTTATTTTGGTTTCTTTCAAGTTTGAACATTTTTAAGAAATTAAATGAATGAGAAAAAAATATGAAAATTTTAAAACATGATTTTTAGGATGTTAGTAAGCTTGTGTCAATATTTGGGTTCGAATTTGGTAGTTTTAGGTTTATGCCTTTAGTGCATAGGCAAAGCCACAAAATTTATTATACAACACTTAAGTTATTCCTTATTTAATATGTTAGGGATGGTATATCAAAATTTGATAATAAATGGAGATGATTTGTATACTTAAAAGGGGCTTGAATCGCAAGTGCTTTTATGCTATCCTATTTTGTATTTCCCATTTTTAGTTCTGTGTGAATCGTAACCGTGGGAAGAAATGAGGTAAATTAACTCATGTTTGATTTGTAACATTATATTGGTAATGTTAGGATAAATTTTAGTGAAATTCAGAATTAATTTAAAAGTCTTAAAAGATACTAAAACCATGATACCTACAAGATAATTGGCAATAAGAAATAATTTGAATTTATAAAATGGTTAGTGATATTGAAATGATGTGAATAGCTATTCATTAAAGCTATATGTTTCTAAAACTATAGATGGAAAGGTTGTATATGATAACTTTGAATATAACATTACATGATCATGAATTATAGATGATGCTTGAGTTGCATCTTGCTAACCATTCAAAGCAATTAAATGTTGTCATTATTGTAAACAAAATAGTTCGATACTAACCTTGAAATGGGATTATATATGAAAATTATGATGCAATTGATGAGGCTTAAGCTATTTATCTTGAATGAAAAGATTATATATCAACTTTAAATATATTTATATATGTTAACAAAGGTTAAATACATGAGAATGACAAATTTTGTTAACAAAACTTTTATAGTACAATTGATATTTTGACCATACTTTGTATTATGTGATAATAAAATGCATGGTTGATGCCTATGGTATCCTAACATGGTTAATATCTATGGTGGCCCATCAAGATAGATGCTTATAATGGCTTGATACTTATTTATAATGTGTGGGGAAAATATGCATCCTTTGTATAAGTTATTCCTAAGGTGGAGGGGCATAAAAAAAGATCGAAGTTATAAGGGGAATGAGGGCTATAAGGCAAGACCAAAGTTACAAGAGGAAAACTTGAGTGCCAACTATAGTCATTTAGCTTAATAATTTGAATAAGTATCATTTTAAAGTAAATATTATTAAAAAATTCTTATATAATGATTGATTAAATGTATAGATACATATTTGATCTTTTATGGTAAAAACTTTTTAGAAAAAGAAAAAAGTAGTCATTTATTGAGTATTCTTTAATATTCATACTTGTGTATGTTGTTTTTTTTATAGATAATGATTGTGATCCTAATAAGATAAATTAACATACGCATCAGACCTTTTCCCCACTCCATAAAGGCATGTCAAAGGAATAATTTTTGAGATAGTTTAGTTTATTTGGCAAAGAGTACTATTCCTTAGAATGTTATGTATGTATTACTAATAACATATTTTATATACTTTCAAAACTTATGTACATGTTTCCTTTATTATACCTATCAATACAAATCAATTTTCTCTCATATCTATGTATATCAATATTTATATAACCATAAGTATTTTTCCTATTATATATAATATAATAGTAATAGTGGTGAAAAGTTTGTAGAGTATCAAGGCTTGTAAAGATATTTAGTTAATGGGTTTACACTAATTAGATATCTTTATAGCGATCATGATACTTGAAAATCAGGTCATGACATATAAATAGTTGTATACCATGTATACATATATGAATGGTTGAATTGAATGCCATGCTTGCTTATGATGGCATAGAAATTTAGTTTGTAGAGATAATATGTGTATATAAAAATAAAAAATTTAAATTATTATGAAAAATCAAATATTTAAATTAGATATAATATTATTTAATTTTTAATCTTTAATTTGCATATATTAGTATGTGTAATAATTTAAACTTTAAATATTTTTACTTTTATTTAAAATAAAATTATCTTTAAAGCTAGTAATAAAATTTACAAGAGCAACCTTAGATCAACCATAAGATTAATAATTACAATTAGTATATATGTGTTTATAATTTTTAATTTACATCTGCCACTACTTGCTTACACTACTATAGAATGATCATTCTACATCAATTGATAAATGTCAATTAAAGGTAAAATTGTCTATATTGAAGCAATGACATTTTTAAAATTAATGAAATAAATAAGATGATGGTTATTAAATTCAATTAATGTCTATATTGATGTAGTGATATTCTTGAAATTCATGAAAAACTTTCAATGATGGTTAATATTATAACTAATGTCTATTTGGATGTTTGAATATACTATAAATCATAAGATGTCAAATTTTATATCAACTAATGTTGAAATCAATGTGATGGTGGTGCTTTTATAATTATTATCCAAATTTTATGCATTTGTTTTGCTTCAAGTTAATGTCATTTCTATCAGTCATCCATTGTTAAATTAAAAACTGATGTGTAAATTTTCCTTGTAATGCTTATAAATTTTGCTTGCACACTTTCTCTCACTTTTTTATATTTAGGTTGAATTTAAGTATAAATCACTTATTCTTTGGAAATATATTTCTAAGACTCTACTATCTCATACTTTCAAATAATAAGAGGCATTAATCTTGGATAGGATGCTTCCATAAATTTAAAGAATCTTTAAATATAGGTGAGCTATCTTCACATTCCACCCTTTACTCTAGAGCAAGAAATAACTAATTTCTATTGATTCTTGGGGAATACTTCAACATGAGGAAAACAAATCATCATTTTTTTAATAGAGACAAGAATTTGTAACAAAGATTATTTTGAGGTATAAATTTAGATACATAATGATTATACTAAAATAAGTGTAGGTTCTATGTAGGTTATTTATAGAATGTATAACTATAAAGTATTTTATATTTTCATTTGTAATTTTCTTCATAAAATGTTTAATTGTAATTGAAGTTTTCATTTGATTTTTACTTTCATTTATGAATATGTAAATACATTTATTTTTTTTGTTATCTTTAATCATTATTATTAAATGATATCATTGTAGGAACTTGTTTGAATTTTTAAAGATTTCATTATGTAAAAATGCATTTATACAACATACTAGATTTTGAAAAAAAAATCATGACAAAATCACATTAGTTATTTAATAAAACCTAACATGGAAATTAGACACAAACTTAATTCTATTTTACCACATTAGTTTTTAAATACTTGACATATAATGAAATACCAAATGTTATGTGAGAAAGAATATTTTAAGACTAGATGTTGGTTGTTTATGGGAACTAACATCTATAAGAGTATATCAATAGCTAACTAATTTTTATATTTATAATGTTATTAGAAATTGTAAAGAATTAGACATGGGTTATATACAAGAACCAATATTTAGATACTATATATGGCTAATTAATATTTATATTTACGAACTTGTAATCTCAATAGTTAGCTTATTTAAATCACACCATGACATTCATGAAGTTTTAGGAGACCATGAATACTTATAATGTCATTTGTTTAAATAACTAATGTATAAAAGAAGTTCAAATGCCATAATTTAAATCACCAGACCTTTAAATGTTAGTTATTCTCCTCCTATTTCGTTTCTCTTAGTATGTTATATTTTCTAAATTTCATAGAATTGACCTTATTTTATAATTTAAAATTTATTTTATAGTATTCTAAATTTATTTGGTTAATGCTAGATTTTTATACTATTTTATATTTTTAGCTATATCTTGGGTTCTAGATATTAGATTAGGTTATATTATTAGAAATTTTAAAGAAAGATCTACAAGTTTAGTATTTGATCAAAGCCTAGTTCAGACTTTTCAAATGTCTTATTGAGCCAAGAATTTGAAGCCTTGTTCTATCCTACTTGAGCTAACTTCAATTTTTGGGTCATATATAAAGTTATAGAGGTTTAATTAATGTGAAACTAGTATCTAAATCTTCTTAGACCTAGCTTTACAATTTTTATGTTTATAGTTTATTGAAACTATATAGTTTTGATGGTCTACATTCAGTGGAAGTTAGATTTATGAGATTTTACTATTATAACTTTTAGAGTTAATTGCTTTATAAAAATAAGTCTTGGGTTTCTAAAAATTAGGAAGACCCTATCTTTGTGATCCTAAGAAGCACAGGAACTAGGTATAATAGGGTTTTAAAGGTATTAAGTCAAATTAGAGGTAAGAAAATAGTTAGATTTGAGACTTTTGATTTTATAGAATTTAGCAACATAATTTTCTCTTTTCTTTTAACTTTTGTTCTTTAGCCATGGAAGGTTGAACTTTAAAGTTAACTTAAGGATTTTGAGGCTCTTCTTTACTGAATCATAAGATCTTAATTTATAATGTTAATTTTTTTGATTAATTTTTCTTTTCCCCTAATTGTTTGTGGCTGATTACTTTGAATTTGTGTATGTTGAGTGTTAATTTTGTATAATTGATATTTAACCTTATGATTTCTAATTCCTATATATTTTTATGATAATTTATGGTTGGTTAATCATAGTTCTACACATAGGGGTAGAAGGTTAAGAGACTGATTTGGAGATTTCTAATTTAATTTCTCTATTCAATTGAATTTTATCATTAAATCAATTCCAATTTGGTTAACGAATTATAGCGATTATTTAATATAGCTAATCTTAATTGATTAAATTCTAGATGATTATCTAGCATAAAATTCATAAATTATTACAGAGGTTTTAGATAATTCAAGGTTAAAAAGTTAATTGCAAAAGTTAAATATCAAGTAATTCATGATTAATCCAAACTAGAGTTCTTAAATCCTTCAACTAGTTATTTTATTAAATTGGTTTACTTTGTCTTTTGCTTTATTCAATATATCTATTTTAATTTTGAATCATAAACCCCCTAACTTTGATTTTATGCTAATACTACATATAGTCTAATTTTTGCTTATGTTCTAATTTACTACTATTTACATTAGTTTATTCTATTTTTAGTGCATAAATAAAATAAAAAATGATGTAATTATTATTATTGAGTCAATTTAGAACAGATAAATTAAGGGATTACTAAGGATATAAACTGGTTTGACATCCTATATTACATTATTACTAGCAAACCAATATAATTTAATTTTAATGTAGTGCATCTTGCACATCATTACCATATGAATTTTGTTGGCAATCTCCATTTTAAACAATTTTGGTGATGTTTTTATCTCTATTATCTAATATAAAAGTTTTGGCTAAATTTAGAGATAGTTCTCATTCTTTTTAAAGAAGCATATTTTGAAATGCTTTAAATCTTATTAAAGGACTTACTTTCTCTGATATCTCTAGTTTTATAGTGTGGCAAACTAAAAAAGGTCACATTATGAAGCCTAGGATATTAAAAGCATTTGACAAGATTTAGAACTCTTTTAAATATGCTTCTTGAGATGGAATGGGAGCTACCTTTGCATTTAATCCACTTTCTCAAATTAGTAATGAAGGTGAATGTATTACCTAAACCTTTTCCACACCCCATCTTAATCCACAAGGAGAGAATTAACCTCCACAATGTAATTAAGCACAAGAAGTATGAGAAAGCTTTTTATTTTTTCTTGCTATTACATTGTGCAGAGAAATTGAAGAATTGGATTCTCCCAAACTTACTTATACTATGAACATTGACTCTTTCTTCAAAGATTGAGGTGGGGGCCACCTATACCTCTTATTTTAAAAATAATTTCTATTGAAGTCATCAATCTACACACTCCATCTTAAAATTTATCTCTCATTTTCTCAGCATATTTGTATTCATAGTAAATTATAGCATTTTCATTCAATAAAAAAAAGTTATAGCATTTTCTGTTTATATGTCAATTTATTGATATAAAAATAAATGAAATTATAAAATATATTTTAGCATATTATCTTTCTCTTTTCTTATTTTTTTTATATTTATGTTTAATTGTTTGTTATTTATATCTATTTAATCATATAAAAAATGCAAAAATGCAACAAAGAATTTAATTGTTATCAATTTTACTTAAAGTAAGTTAAATTAAAAAAAAATCAATCAGTTCATGAAATAATACTAGTATTCTTACAAAATTTATACTTAAACTCTAAATTCTAAAATTATTGTTTCATATCACTTACAAAACCATGAATTTGATCATATGTTTTATCCATTTTCATATATGTTTATGAGATAAATATAAATAAATTCTACTTCTAGATAAAATTAAACGTTGTATAAATGTGATATATATATAAATTATGTTTTGGATTAGGCTTTGATGCATATAATTGAATTAGTTTTAATGAAAATATTGCTAAAGGCAAAATAAATTAGTTAATTTAAACTTAAGACCTTAGTTTTTTAAAATGACTGTCATTGAAGGCAATTAACAATTAATGTTAAAAATTTACATATTAATGAAACATTTAATTGATGTCTTAAGGTATCATAATTGCTATATTATTGAGATATCATCAATCTTAAGATGTTGGCTTTCTATCAATAAACAATATCTAAGGATTTCTACCACTTGTAAATATCATTTTCCCTGTATATATAGGGATATCAAGAAACTAAAAAAAATTTGTAGTCTAAAAATAAATTATAGTGAGAAGAAGCCACATATTTATTCTTGCATTGAAAGGTTATTCAATGCAAGAATTGATATGCATCTTTTTCTCAATATAAGGGAATTTTGAGGAAAGGTAACCTAATTTTCCATTTCATTTGTGCAATGTCCTTCACAATAGATTGTCTTCTTTTTCATTTACATTTAATCTATTGTTGTTTATGTCTATTCAAATGCATAAAAATGTTGTAATGCAAAAAAATTAATGCTATTGATTTTTATTAGAGTAAGTTCAATTTAAAATGAAATAAATCAGTTCATTGAATGATGTTGCTGTTCTTATAAGATTTAAACTTAATTTATAAAATTGCTACCATTATATATATGATATTATAAATTATGGTTTGAATTTTAGTTTTATATATGTGCATATGTGTGATGTATATATAAATTATTATCTAGTTTTGATCTAATATATACGATGTATATAATTGAATCAGATTTATTCTAATATATATAGTTGTTATATCTGGCCATTCTGGAATGATTCTGAAAAGGTTTTATAATTATTTTGAAATCATTATGTATAAAAAATTGCTTGACCAAAATTAATATTTTTAAATAAATAATATTTATTTATTATGACATCAATTCTTATTTAGTAACTGATGATAAACATTACCTAATGGGAGAATATCATCATATTAGATACAACAATATTTTTAACTTAACTAAAGTCTAATATAAACTTAGATGTTAGTTTCTTGTATTGATCAAGGTGGAAACTTAGACCTTGAATATGAATTAAAAATAAAAAGGTTAAATCATGGTGCAAATTGAAAATAAAAAGAATAAAGTATGACATTATTTGTAAATTCTATCTAGAAGTTTTTTTAATTTTAAAATGATTATCTGTTTAATGAGGAGTGTTATCATTTCAATCTTAAAATGCTTATCTTTATTTTTATATTTTTACTCACTAATTACTTTACAAAATTAAAGCTCTGTTAGCTTATTGCTAAATAGTACTCATTCGAAAATGTAGAATATAAATGTAAGAATTTTTTATTTTTATATTTTTGTTTGTTCTTGTAATTTAGTTTCTAATTTCCTAATCAATCCTTTTTTACTACCTATCATTTTAATGTAGTTTTATAAGTTGGTGTAAGTAAGAAATTTGTTCTTATTCATCTTATTTGGCATTCTATAGTATTATCTACTATTTATTTATATAAAAATGTATAATATCATTTACTAATTTTTCATGAATGCTTACTAAATTTGCAGTTATTTTATCCAAGAGGCTTTTGTAAGAAATGCAAACTTCATATATTAAGCAATGAGGATTAAAAGACACAATTTATTTTTTAAAATTATTGAAATTTAGATTCCATAGGGTCATAATGTTGGTTTGTATTTTTTGTTAGAAATACAAGGTAAATAAGGAGAACGAGAAAATAAAAAATATAGGGATGGTGTTAGGGTTAGGATTTAAGGCGAGAGAGTGAGGAAAAAGGAGGATAGGCTTTGGTTTAAAGGAAAAGAACATACCACGTCGGTTAATTTAAATAACCGATGTAGTATTATGAAAATTAAACATCGGTTATTTAAAAACAAATGACATTTAATATTATTTCCCTCGATGATAGTAAAATAAATAATGTCAGCTTTTATATATATATAAGCTAATATTATTGTTATATTTTATGAAAATTTCAAAACTAACGTTAAAACTGTATATATAATGGCACTTAATTAAATATCGATCTATTTCTAATGTGTAATTTTTTAAACACTCAATGTCAATTAGTTATTTTATAATAGTGTTATTCATGTTGATATATACTTATATGATAACTACTTAAACAAGCTAAAACATTGTCATACACCTAAATAAAATACAAAGAGCAAGTTATGAGGATAATTAAGAATGTATTGGTATCATTAACCTTTGTATAAAAAAAATAGGTTCATTATGCACACAATTACTATTACAAAGACAATTATAAATAAATCAAATTATTCTTGAATAGTTTGAGCTTCATTTATAAAAAGATTAATTCATGTTCATGTTAAATGTATTCGAAATCAAGCAGGTCGAACTCATACAACTGATGAGTTGAGCTCAAATTTCATGAGTCTACATGCATTTCTATATATATTCCTCCAATGTTGTTTATAATTTTATTAAATTATTAGTTTATTTAATTATTAGATATTTTAATATTATAAAAAAATCTTATTATTTTCATTTTATAAAAAAGGGTAAAGAAAATTATACCTTTAATACCTTAAACTCAAATAATTTATGTTTGAGACATAATAACAAAATTTTCATTTATGTTATTACTTGTGTAGTTATTAACCTATGTTCAAATATTATGACTTGACTATTTTCTACGTATATGTATTAAATTAGAATGAGATTTATATTTGTAGCATCATTTATTTATATTAAAAAAATATCTTGTATCTTTTATTATTATTTGTTGAAAAAATAATATAATATGTCAAATCTTATTTAAATTTTGTTATGCTTAACTAAATCCGCTTAGTAATTAAGTTTGAACTTGAATTTAAAAAATTCAATTAACTTAAATTTGAATTTATTTAATTTTATTGGGCTTGAATTCAAATTCAAACAAATAAATGATTGTTTCCATTTACAACCTTAGATACAAATCATTTTGAGCCAATCGTGATTTTACATGCATATTTTAAAATGATTGGTGATCTAGGATCATATATATATATATATATATATATTATGCAATTTTTTTTCAAATTTGTTATTGAAATTATCCCCTTAATCTATGGACAATGATTGTTCTACAAACATGATACATGCGTCCATCATATCCAAATGTTGATTTCTCGAACCATTGTCATTGGAATTTCCATTGTGGAAACATGCAAAATGCTTAAATGTATATAGGCAAATGCAAAACACAAAGACACGCAGAGTCCTCTTCGACGTCACAATAGCAAGTCCATCCAAATTGTACCTAGTTTACCTCGAATAATAAGTGGGGGGAAAAAACGGAAATATGAATAGTAGGTGGCGCTGAATCTGCTGAGTACGTTTCCTTGACCGCAACTTTACTCCTACTAACTACGTGGCAATCACTGTACCACACCCCATAAATAGACGTCAGATTTGACAAACGGGAATTTCGAATATAACAAGGCATACGAATGTGAAATTCTTCGATAAAAATTAAAATATCCATCTTGTGGGTCTCGCATAAACAGGAAAGTCAAAACCCAAAACCCAACAATACGAAGCCCCGACGACTCATTCCTTCCGAATAATCATCCCTCAGTCTACCCCGCGCGTTGCCGCCATCTTTCATCATATATGCTCTAATTGCGTTTGCGTTCCTTTTTTTCAGTTTGTTATCTTTCTTCACAATCTCGGCCTGCTCTTGGGAAAAGTGCATCAGTTATTGTTAGCATCCAGCTTTTTTTGCTTTTGCTTTGCTTTTCAGTAACAACCAAAATCATTATTATTCTTCTGATTTCCCAAAGCAAATCCAAAAGAAAAAAAATTAGCAGACAAAGATGTACGGTATGATGACCAAAATTCCTTGCATGCTTTAGCTACACAACACCTGAGCCTGATGATCAGCCATGGCCGTTTTCATTCAGAAGGAGAGTCGCCCCTCTACGATTCTCGCACTCTGGAATTTTGATCATGGCTTTGACTCCGCTGTTCTGTTCCTTCTCATCATACAGATCTTGCCACCGCCTGCTACGGCACAGATTCCAAACTCGCTCTCGCCACCGCCAGCGGACCCATTTGCGAAGCTCAAGTTTGACAGATCAATGGCAATCATCATGGTGATACTGGTCGTAGTTTTCTTCATCTTAGGTTTTCTCTCCGTCTACACTCGTCAATGTGCTGAGCGAAGAATTCGAGGGAGACTTGACTTCACGGTCCAGCCTGGCGCCAGCCGAAGGGGAGCGCGTGGTTTGAGCCTGGAGGTCATCGACTCATTTCCGACTTTCGGGTACTCTACAGTGAAGGGGCTCAAGATTGGAACCAGTGCGCTAGAATGCGCCGTGTGCTTAAACGAGTTTGAAGATGAAGAAACGCTGCGTTTGATCCCCAAATGCAATCATGTATTCCATCCTGACTGCATCGATATCTGGTTGATCTCTCACTCCACCTGCCCGGTTTGCCGGGCCAATTTGATTCCGCGACCCGGTGAAATTTCCTACGTGGCCATTCAGATTCCAGACCAACCCGGTGCTGACCAGGATGAACTCGACGGAAGATCCGAACCTGAATCACAAGAAAACACGGAGACGGAACATATTAGTAATGAGAACCACGGCGGAGTATTAGAATCGCCGAAGGTAAGTTTGTTTAATCGGAGTCGGACGGTGAATCAGAGACGTCCTCCTCGGTCCAGATCAACCGGCTTTTCACTTGCGAACTTATTTACACGGTCTCATTCGACCGGTCACTCGCTGGTTCCAGCAGGAGAGAACTGTGAACGGTTCACTCTGATATTACCGGAAGAAGTGCGGAACAACATATTGAACTCAACGTTGAACCGGACCACGAGTTCCGTGACGTTTACGAGAATGAGCAGTGAGAGGAAGGGTTATAGGACCCGAAGTGTGGGCAGCGGTCCAGGTAGAAATAATTTGGTATACGAGCGGTTTGGTGATGGGAACCGGTCGAACCGGTGGGGGTTCACCCTGACCGCGCCATTTTTTGGTAGAAGCGGTTCAAGTAGCTCAGCCAAGGGCCCAATGGGGTCAGGCAAACCGCCCGTGGAGAGCTCAGGGGTGGTAATTGACAATATGGCCGGGGAAAAATCCTCTGATCCGTTATTCCCAGGAAATTAAGATCAAGGCAGTAGGTTAGGGAAAATGATGCTACCCCGCATGTGGTTTGGACTTTGACGAACTGAGAATTTCTGTCCATAGAATTAGAAAATTTTCGGTTTCTTTCAATTTTCCTGATTTTAGATTTGCGTTTTGGGAATGGGGAGAGATTTGTGGAGTTGTAATTTGGAAGATTTAAATAGATAATCATGTTGTAAAATATGAAAAATTAGAGTTCTACAAATTACTTATTTTCCATTCTTCGTAGTAGTTCATTCCTCAATGTCTTTTATACTTGTTGTTAATTAGACCCTACTAAAATTAAGATTATTTGATTGAGCATAGCAGAAATATTAGAAAGAGATTACTCATAATCTACAAGCAAGTTAAATAAAGGGTGATGATTTATTTTTGGCATTTACAAATTTAAGTGCGTATTTGCAATAAAAAGAGTAAAAATGAGACCCGAAAGAGTTTACTTAATCAATGCGATTAATATTTATAAGGAAGATCTTTTTTGGGATATATCAATTATTTTACGATTGTAAAAAATTTTTAAAAGTGATATTTATTTTCAACTATCATATCCACCTCTAACTATTACAATAGTACCGTTCAATTCCTTGCAATTGATCAGGTTACTTTACTACACACCATCAAAGACTAATGATCAGGGCACCCTAGTCATTTTTTTTCATAAAATAGGCTGACGTACTTTTTATAGTAAGTTGCATTATAATACCGCTTTCTGAACTTCTTTTAAAAAGGTGTTAATATTGATCTTTATTTTAAATAAGTGTCGATTTTATGAATTATTACTATTATATTTTTAAAATATCCTTTTTTGAGCATTAGAATATGGTTATGAATTAAGAACTTTAGAAAAGTATAACTTCATAATTAGTTAACTAATTTTTATATATGACTACTTGTTTTCATTCGTTTTTTCTTCGTAATACCACTTCCTAAACTTCTTTTTAAAAAAGTGCTAGCACTGATATTTATTTCAAATAAGTGTTGTTTTTGAATTATTATTATTATATTTTTAAAATACCATTTTTTGAGCATTAGAATACAATTATGAATCAGGAACTTTGAAAATATATAACTTTATAATTAGTTAACTAATTTTTGTATATGACCACTTGTTTTTATTTATCTTCCCATGATCTTTCTATAGAAAATAAGAAAATTTGAATTCAGTAGACTCCACCTAACCAGAAATATGTAGATTAAATTTAAAACTTTGAATGACTATAACTTTGGTTTTGGTTGTCTGTTTTAGATGATTTTTTTTATTTCATATAACTTTTCGAGATTTACATGCTTGCAAAATGCAAAATGACTTTTGTCTGCTCTGGTTGGTAAAAAAAGTTTTTTTTAATGATTTTTCTTAATTTTTCTTCATTTTCTTGTTATTTTTCTAACTTTGATATCATTTTTATTAATTTAAATTCATTTAAATCTCATATTAAACTTTTACTTCTTAACTCTTTTGAAGTCTAGTAGTGCTATAATAATTTTATTAGTAAATAAAATTACCAAAGAACGATATATTACTATTTGTAACTAAATAGTAATATGTTACTATTTCATTTTAAAATAGTAACACTAACTAAAAAATTTTAAATAAATGGATAAATTAAGTCTAATTAATAACTAAATTGCTAAATGATAACATGTTATTATTTATTCTTTAGACAGTAATATATTACCATTTCGTTTCAAAATAGTAATACTAATAAAAATCTTAAATAAATGGATAAATCAAGTCTAATTAATAACTAAATTATCAAATAATAGCATATGACTATTTATTCTCCAAACAGTAATATGTTACTATTTCATTTCAAAAAAGGAATACTAATAAAAAATTTTAAATAAATGAATAAATCAAATTTAATTAACAATTAAATTATCAAATAATAGCATGTTATTGTTTGTTCTCCAGATAATAACATATTATTATTTTGTCTCAAAATAGTAATACTAACAAAAAATTTAAAATAAATAGGTGAAACAAGTTTAATTAACAATCAAACTGTCAAAGAAGAAAATATCACTATTTCGTTTCAAAATAGTAACACTAACTAAAAATTTTAAATAAATGGATAAATCAAGTTTAATTAACAACTAAATTGTCAAAGAAGAGGATGTTACTATTTCATTTTAAAATAGTAACATTAATAAAAAAATATCAAATAAATACATAAATTAAGTTTAATTAATAACCAAATTGATAAAGAAAAGGATGTTGTATTTATCTTTTATTTCAAAATAGTAACATGTTACTAAAAATCTTAAAATAAATAGATAAATTAAGTTTAATTAACAATCAAATTACTAAATAACAATATGTTATTGTTTATTCTCTAAATAGTAATATGTTACTATTTTATTTTAAAACAGTAACACCAACTAAAAATATCAAATAAATGTATAGATTAAGTTTAATTAATAACCAAATTGTTAAAGAAGATGATGTCACTATTTATTCTTTTGATAATAATATGTTACCGTTTCATTTCAAAACAGTAACACAAACCGAAAACTTTAAATAAATAAATAAATAAATCAAGTCTAATTAATAATCAAATTGTCAAATAATAGTATATTACTGTTTGTTCTCCAAACAGTAATATGTTACTGTTTCGTTTTAAAATAGTAACACTAACCAAAACTTCGAAATAAATGGATAAATTAAGTTTAATTAACAACCAAACTGCTAAAAAAAGAAGATATTATTATTTCCTTTTAAAATAGTAATACCAATTAAAAATTATAAATAAATGAATACATCAAGTCTAATTAAAAATCAAATTGCTAAATAACATGTTATTGTTTTATTTTAAAATAGTAACACTAATAAAAAAAATTAAATAAATGCATAAATTAAGCCTAATTAATAACTTAATTGTTAAAAAAAAGAATGTTACTGTTTGTTCTCTAAATAGTAACATGTTATTATTTCCTTTCAAAATAGTAACACTAATAAAAAATTTCAAATAAATAGATAAATCAAATCTAATTAACAATCAAATTATCAAATAACATCATATTACTATATGCTCTCCAGAGAGTAACATGTTATTATTTCATTTCAAAACAGTAACACCAATAAAAAATCTCAAATAAATAAATAAATCAAGTCTAATTAACAATCAAATAGTCAAAGAAGAAGATGATATTATTTCATTTCAATATAATAACATTAACTAAAAATCACAAATAAATGGATAGATCAAGTTTAATTAATAATCAAATTTTCATATAACAGTATATTATTATTTTATTTCAAAACAGTAACATCAATTAAAAAACTTCAAATAAATGGATAAATTAAGTCAATTAACAACCAAATGACTAAAGAAGAAGATATTATTGTTCCATTTTAAAATAGTAACATCAACAAAAAAATCTCAAATAAATGGATAAGTTAAGTATAATTAACAATCAAATTATCAAATAATAGCATATTATTGTTTATTCTCTAAACAGTAACATATTACTGTTTAGTTTCAAAACAGTAACACTAATTAAAAGTATTAAATAAATAGATAAATTAAGTCTAATTAATAACCAAACTGCTAAAAAAGATGCTACTATTTCTTTACTGTTTTATGTGGAAACAGTAACATCAAATAAAAACTTGGAATAAACTGACAAATCAAGTATGATTAACAACAAAATTGATAAAAAAATAACATGTTACTATTTTTAGAATAAATAGTAACATGTTATTTTTTTTAGTGACATATTTCTGTTTGTTCTAAAACAGCAATACCAACAAAAAAAATCATAAATAGATAAAATAGAATATGATTAATAATGAAACTTTGACAAAATAATGTATTATTATTTTCACAAGAAATAGTAACACTAAACAAGATATTACTATTTTATGTTGAAATAATAATATTAAACAAAAATTAGGAATAAACTGACAAATTAAGTATGATTAATAATAAAAATTGATAAAAAAATAACATGTTTCAATAATACCAATAAAAAAAATACTATAAATAGATACAATGAAGTATGATTAATAATGAAACTCTCGACAAAATATTGTGTTACTATTTTCACATGAAATAGTGGAAACAGTAACATCAAACTTGATGTTACTATTTTATGTAGAAATAGTAATATCGAATAAAAATTTTTTACAGCAATTTTTGAAATGTCTTCATTCGATTTATCGAATTGCTTGATTGGGAATGCGCGATGATGGAATGCAACTCATTTTTTTTTTTATTTCTGTGCTTTTGTTCTTCTTAATACTAAAGCATGTTGTTTGGACTTATGGACATTTTAGTAAATTGATCTTGGTGAGTGTACTTAAATGAAAGACAATTCGCTTGAAATGCCTCATTACAATAAATTGTAACAACTAGTATCGGCCTAATTTTTTTCCTACTTTTTATTATATTAGGATCAATTTAAACTCAAGGGTCTATCTATCCTAGTTTGATATACATATTTATCACTTATTATATGTTCTAAAATATAATATTAAATTGTCAGCATCTTAATGGTGTAATAATATCAATATTAGTTTATAAATTTTATTTTATGTCATATTTTTAAAATTCGAACTCAGAATTATAGATATATACATGCATTAAGTAAATTATTATTTTTATTATTAAAAAATATAAAATTAAATCAACTGTCTTGATTATTCATAAAATTAGATTAAATCCTTATTTTTATATAAGCTGAGTCATGAAAAGGAAAAGTTCTAGTTTTTTGAGAAATGTGCCATAAGTAAGTCGGGAAATGGACCTGACATGGTGTAAATGCATACCGAAGATAATTTCGATCCAATAAGCATATTGCTTTTGTGAAAAAATTGTGCCAGCAGAACAATGTCACAGGAAAAAATAAATAAATCAGAGAGAAAGCTTTATAAAAACTCAAGACAACGTCCATGAGTCAAAAATCTAATTGGATACTCATAATGGGCCAACAGAACCAATCACCATGTCTTGATTCCTGCAACAGCTTGACTAGCCCAATATCGACCCGTTTGTCACCTACCTAAAATAATGTTTTTTTTACTCTCATTAATTTTTTATGGGCAACACTATAATATCAGCATTAAAAATTAATATTATATGCAACAAAAATAATATTCAAAATTAGATATATTGTATACAAAATGATAAAATAAATTTTTAAAATTTATTTTAATAGATATAAAATATTAAAACCCTAATTTCAAATCTCATTTTTATTATATATAATATTTTTAAAAATAAAATTTAGATACATTTATCCGGAGCGCCTGACAATATTAGAAAGATGTAAAGTAAAGTTAAATTTAATAGTAAATAATAGAGCATTAAACAGTTCCTATGAACTTTAATGTTTACCTAGGAGTAAAGATCTTGTAATTTATATAGTTTATATAATTAATTATTGTTTAATAGATTAATAATTAGAAATAGCAATTATCAATATAAAATCATTAATTAATTTAAGCATTGTAATATTTTGAATTGATATTTATTATAACTAGTCTTAAATCATCATTAATTTAATAGAATTAATTAATAGAGTGTGCTATGGGGCTGAGCAACTTGATTAATAATTATTTGAGTGAAAAATAATTGTTTAATGATTATATATTCATAGAATTTGATTAGAAGAAATAGAAGAGGTTGTGGGCCCACGCTTATTAGTTACCCGTACAAGTATTGTTAAACTGTGGTGAACTCCTGAAAAATTCATAGTGCATTTTGCCTGAAGATTTATTTATGCTTCATTTTTCCCCCTTGCAAAAGTAGTTTAAGATAGAAGATTACGTTTAGAAGTATTCCAACTCCATTATTGTTTTTCTCCCCTTAATAAAAAGCTCCATTATTGTTAAACATGACTAAAAAATTTGTTGGATTCGATTTGGATTGCAAATTTTTTATATGGAGTTAGAGAAAAAAATTAGTCCATTTAATTAAATGAGAAAAGATAAAATTTCTTAATTAACTCATTTAACTCACAGATAGTTTATTTATAAATTTTTTATTTTTAATTAGATATTTATCATCATAATTTATTATGTAAATTTTTTTATTATTTTAATATTTAATTATATTTATAATTGTTTGTAGTTGAAAATTCACATTGAAAATTGCCTTAAGCTATTTTTAGTTGAAAATTCTCATGAGAGATGATAGCGATCTGGCTTATTTGGATATCGTCTAATTTATTGGCGAAATTCCAAACAAATGATGTTGATGCAAAAAAAGCAATTAGTAACCAATCAAATTAAATGATAATATAGCACAATTATGTAGATAGACAAGTAGATGTACATAAAAGTGCTAGATAAGGAAATTCCATTATAATTTATTGAAAGAAAACTTTGTAAAGTCCTTCATAAGATGTGTACATCGAATCAAATACAATTGTCATTTGTAGGAAATGAAGGTAGATGAATTTAAAAGCAACATCTTGATTCGCTCACACTCAAAAATTTAAGGAAAGATAATTAAATGAATTATAGTAAAAAAATGTGAGGAAAAAAAGGAAAATGGAGCACTGCATGACAACAAAGTGTTGTGAGTTAACACAGAGCGTATTGATATATGTGTTTGATGTCAAAAGATAGATCCTTAATACATCTTTCTACTCCTTATTTATACCTTTTGTGGAAAAGCAATTACTTATCTTAATGGCAATTACTAGCTTCTTGAAATGCATCCTTAGCCTTCACATGGCTTCCATGTGTTATGTTCCTACATTTAATTAACTTCCATAATATGACTCACTAAGTAGCCTTGTTAAAGCTCACTTTGGCTTGTAAGGTTATTTAGCCTATGAGTGTCTTTGACTAGTAGAAGTTGTCTTCTAGCCTTCCACTCGATTTGTCCATTTCAGGATTCTCAACTTTTAGGTAACTTTGCACAAAAAACTATTGTCATCTTTCAATCTAGTTCAACCATTTCAAGATTTAACTATTTCAGAAGCTAGAACTCTCGAAATAAAGGTATATAAAGGCCTTATAGTTTAGAATTCTAAGTTGCTAAAGAGAAACTAAACTATATTAACCTTCTCATTGAAAAATTGCTAGGATAAAGCTTCATTATCTTGTTACGGATGTCTAGCTCACATTCTGGTCGAAGATTTCAATAAAGTTTTAACTTCCTCACCTAATCATTTGATTTATATCCTAACTAAAGACTTGTTTGTCATTGAGATATTATATTAAGATCATTTGATTTTCACTTTTAGCTAAAATAAATGAAAATAAGGCTAAATTTTCTTGCTTTAACCATATTTTCAAAAGAAAATGTCATTTTTTATCCTAAATATGGGGTTACAATTTTTTCCAAATATCCATTACATCATTTGATTATAGGCATCTAGGTTATATTTTGCTAAAAAATCATTATTTATTTGAGGATTATCATAATAAGCTTATTTGGCTTGGCTTTTAGCTGAAAAAATGAACATAAAGTCATATGTAGGAGATTTTAAAGTGTTATCATTTAATGATATCATCCTAATAGCTGACCTTTCTTCTTCTATTTTGGCAATTTCCACTAAAGTTATAATTACATCGTATCTTCATTGAATTTATAGCTTGCACACATGGCAGTCTAGGATATAACAAACCTATCATAGCTATCATTTTGAATTAGCTTTGTCTCTTCTACTTTTACACAAAATTTAAGGAATTAAGCAACTTCTTAAAGTAAATCTTTGCATCATGCCATTTTTGTCATGACAAGTTTTAAAAGCATTAATTACTCCAACTTTTGCCATTTTATAAAACCCTAATTCCATTTTATTTTTTTTACATGCTTTCTTTTTACATCTTCTCAAACTTACCTATTTCCTTCTGTTTCTGTTATTCTCTTTATTTCACCATGGCTATTGCTTCTTCAAATTCATTTACTCAATCTCCATTAGCATCTACCTTAATTTAAGTAATGAATTCAAACTTATAAGACTTTAAAATCTTGAAGCTTTAGGTACTTTTTTAGTCTATAAATTTCATCGTTGATGAAAATAAACTCCTTTGCTTCTAATTAGGCCTCATGGTCACTATTTCTAAGGAATTTCCACCTTAACTCATACCTAGTCCATTATTTACTAAACAATCTATCCTTTTTATCCTTTAATAGCTAAGGAAAATGAGACTTTTCATGACTTTTCTTCTCCTACGTTCACATCAATGATTGGTTATATTTCTTGGTTGGACCATGTGCAGAAATCTAAAGAAGCATTCTAGAAATCCATAGGAATTTTTAAAGCTATTAAATTCTCAAGACTCTTTATAAGAGTAAAATGGCCTATTTTAGGTGTTATGGTATCCTTTTAGTTTTCTTCGACTAATTCCTTACATATTCCTTATGGCCCTATTGACTTTTTTTCTTTTCAAACTTTAAATCATTATTAATTTAAGTCCAATAAGAGAAACTATGTCACTTTATCTCCAACCTTCGATCAATGCTTATAAGAATTTGGTGTTAGTTACTCCTTAAAATTCAACCTTTACCACATTCTTGAGCACATATAGAGGACAAAAAGGTTCAACAATGAGTGAGGCCAAACATATCACCTTCCAAACTTATTGGCTATGCAAACACTTTTGTTATATCTCTTCTTTAAAGATCATGTCAACTTGTGTTCTTTTAGCTATAATCTTAAGTGAAAGTTAACAAATTATTTTGGCACCTTCTCTTTTGCCTACACTTTTTACTCTCTCACCCCTACCTTAAAATCCCTCAAACAATATAAGCTTTTCACCAATCTAGGAGATCTATTGTAGGTTTTTCAATTATGATTGATGGCTATCTTCTAAGAAGATTTTGCGTTGTTGAAAAAGATAGATATTAATGTAAAGGTTAAGTCATATGTCAAAGGTATTTGGCTTGCTTGTAGTGTTATGAACAAGAGTTTAAAATTAAAAACTTTAAAAGATATGTTCAAATATTTCTTTATTTACACCATTTGGCTTTGACTCATAAAATGAAAAGGATTAATCTTTTCTATTCTTGTTTCAAAGGTCTTAGTCAATTTAAGTCTCCTTCTAATTCATTTAATCTTACAAGTGTGGAATCCTCAATATATTTTAACTAGCTTGTTGAATGAAATCTCTCCTTTGGCCTTTAAAGTTTTATCCAATGCTTTAGTGTAATAACCCAAACTAGGATAAGAAACATTAAGTAAGAAATTTCTATAGAAAACTTTGATTTAGAAATCTCGATAAGAAAAATCGGCAAATTTTAGAAGAATTGTAAGGATAATTAGAAAGTAAGCTTAAATAATTTTTTTTAAAGCTTTAAGAGGCACATAATAGATAAAAATTGAATTGAAAAATTGATGTTATGCTTATGAAAGTTATTTTAGGAATTTGGTGAAATTCGAAAATTCAGTAAGTCAAAAAATGAGAAAAAGAGCTAACAATATAACAAATTTTCGTTTTTAAATTTTATGGATGGCCTAAATTAAATTTTAGGACTTAAAAATGATTTTGGAAGATCAAAAGTGAAGCTTAAAGATACTTAAAAATATTAGGGGTGAATTTGCAAGAAAGTAAAAGAATTAGGGTCAAATCGTAATAAACTTTGTTTATCTTTTAAGTGGATCAATCTTTAATTGTTTGGACTTGTTTATCCCATAATTTAGAGGCTCATATCTGGTTTTAGTAGGCCTGAAATGTGGGTAATGAGTTAGCCTAAGCTTCTTAAAGAAGCTAAGGACCCAAGTGAGAAAAAGGTAAAAATTTGGAATCTTTTTGTAATAAATCCTAATTAGCCTTAAAAATGGCTTAAATTTAGTGGTTAATCTTTCAGCCTTTTCTTAGGGTATTTGGATATTGAAAGGAAATTCCTAAGTGTCCTTGAAAATTTCAAGAAAAACTAAGTGGAAGATGGAGAAAGAAAATTGGAAATCTAGTTTTTGAAAATTTTTATTAAAGGAAAGTTTGGAAAAAAATAAAAAGTAGCTAATTAGCCACTTTCCTAACCATTTTTTACATCCACTCCTATAAGAAAATATAGGAAAACAAGTTAGAATAAAATCAAGTGAAGATCAAGAAGAAATCTAAAAAAAATAACTATATTTTCCACTAGGTAAATTCCTACCTTGACTTTTCCAAGTTTATGTGATTTCCTTTGAATCAAAATTCTAAAACCTAATTATATTTTAGTGATTGGGCTGATGCTAAAGGAGTATTAGAAGGCTTGGAGCAAAAATTTTTTTTTTCCAAGGTGAGTAATGACTTGTGAATTTATGAAGTTCATGTTGGTAGATTGTTGAAATTGGTAAATATTGTCTCCTTGGTGTAACTTTGTGTTAGTTTCTGTATGAACTAGTTTGAAATGGATTTGTACATATTGTAATATTATTAAAATGAGTACTTGAACCAAGAATGATGATAATGAAGTTGTTACAAATTGAAAAAAAAGAATTTGCTAAAATTTATGCTAGAAACTTGCACAAAGGAAGTTCAATGATGCTATTGGAATTTTGCTAAAATGTAGCAACAAAAAACCTAGACTTAAAATCATAAAAAATATTTGATTCTTGACATTATGTGGTGTCTCATGATGTGAAGATACAACTTGAGAAGTTTGATAATTTTTAAAAATTTTTAGAGTGAATTTGTATGCCAAACCATCAAAGTTGTCCAAAATAGGATTCTAAACTATTCAGTCTCAGGTATTGAATTATTTAAGGTAACCAATAGCCATGAAAAATCATGAAAAAAATTTATAATAGTCATTCATCATGTTGTTAAGGTTATGTAAAAATTCATGACCATTGAAGTTAATTTGGTCATCCAATAAAATCATAAACTAAAATTGTCCAGAATAGGACTTGAAACTTGTTGGGTTAGATCATGAAATTTTTTGATTTAGTAAGAGGTGAATAAAAATTATGAAAAAAATTTATGGATGTTATTCAAGATGTTAGGAATCTTACATAAATTTTTTTTGAAATTTTTAGGATTGATTGGACCCCTCAAATAATTCATTGTTCAAATTTATCTAGATAATGCTCGGAATAGAAAAACTGGGGAACATCTTTCCAATTGAGTAGCCTAAATTCTAGAACCCTCATACACTATTTACTCTAATTATTATCTAAGTTGTAAAGAGTTATCATATATTATTTGAAAATTTTTAGATATAATTTCAATATTAGAGAAGGTGTTAGTCTTTAGGGGTGCAAATACCACTCCTTTCAAAACAACTTGATAAAGATTAAGTGTACTAATGAAATAGAGATAATTTTTTTAACCAAGATGAATGGCTTGGTTATGTACTTAAAATTTGTTATGAACATAAATGATAGTCAGAATAGAACACCAAGAAATGGTAAAATGGCTATAAGATCCTTATGGCATAGTTAGTATTTTATTGTATTCTATAGTGAGAAATGCATGTTGTGGTTGATATGTGTGGCATCCCACCATTATCTATCATACATGTAAATTATTAAGAGGGAGATACATCATCCTTCTCGGAGAAGTAGTGGAGGGAAAATATTGGTGGCCTTGTGCCTAGGATGTCGAGAGATAAGGTTGAACTAAAGATATAAAGTAAAATATACATACCAACTATTGCCATTTCTTACAGAATAAATTCTATAAATAGCAACTATAAAAAATTTTTATATTTGAGATATAAGATGAGTTCTTATGATATGCAAGAACTAAATAGTAAGTTATTACTCACTGAGTATTATAAATACTTATTCTTTAGTTAATTTTCCTTTTTCAGATACAGGCCATGGATCAGATGCTGCATACTAATACCTATCTTGAAATTATTCGTACTCCTCACGGCACCTTTAAAGTAGTAGTTAGATGGTACACTCGGACCACCCCATGTGGTATCAAGGTACATTTTGATACTATAGTTAAAAATTTTAATTCTAATCTTAGCCTAATTAGATTTTTCCTTCTAAAGCGTGTTCAAACCACCCTATTAGTATCCAAGAAACCTACCACTTCTTCAAAATTTGATCTTGAGGAGGATCCTAAATGGGGTCCTAATTGGGTTAGTGAGTTTGACAGGTGAACTCAGTATTATATGTATGTACCTGATATTTTGATCTTACAATATGTAAATATTTTGGATACAAATATATAATCTACATCTATTTTTTGTATATTCCTATTACTACTTTTGTTAAACAAAAATGAAATTTTATATCAATTTTGAATTGTCTACAAGGCTTGTAAAGATATTTAGTTGGTATCGAAGTATTAGTTAAATATCTTTACATTGGTCATGGCTTCTATTAAATAGGTCGTGACATTTAGCTTGTTACTTCAGTTTATTTAAGGTTTGTCTTTAGATTCAATCAAAAAAGGCTTACAAGGTTACATTTTAAAACTTACTAAGGTATTTTTTATTAATGATATCAACAAATCTATTGTTAAAAATCTCGGCTTACACTATTACTTACCTTGCCATGCTTGCATGGAGTCTTTTGAGGCTTGGTGGTTCAAACAAATAAATACTTTGATATGCGTATTGATGAGAAATTGACTTAAATTACCACCTTCCATACTTTAAACACTTCAAAGAAGACTATAGGTATGCACAATAAAGAAATTGTTGCCTTTGATAACTTCACATTTCAAGAGGCTGAATCTTCTTTTTTTAAAAAAAGGGAAAGCCTATGCCTAAGTTTTTGAAAAGAAGTTTTTTAATGCTTTTATTAGATATATAGGTTTTGAAACTTCTTTAGTAAAACCTCCTTTTTGACTAAAATTAGTGCTCTTGCTAATGCTTCTTTCAATTTGTTCAAATATATAAAACTAATAAAATTAAAGAAATAAAGTTCTAGCATATTAACAACCTTTTTATTTCCTTATACTTCTAATGAGATGGCTAAATTGGCTAAAACCATTCCTCAAGCTCACATTAACCTACCTCCCAGTAAAGTTATACTTGTTTTGCCATCATTTATTATATATTTAATTAATGCTTATGCCATTGTTTATCTTTCAACTAAAGGTTTAACCATTCGTTTAGACCACATTCTTAGAATTGTGATCGAAGTTGAATTTATAGCTTAACAAGCTTAAGAACCTATAAAAATAACATGATTAAGCAATGATGATATTTTTTAAAGAAGATGACGCTATAATATTACAAGCAATTAAACAATAGAAGAAACATTGGCTCCACCTAAGTTGAAAGTACTAAGATTGAAAACTTTCACAGCTTTTATTCATATATCTTCAACTATGACTTTAGCTTTAACTTATGTTAAAATGCCAAATAAGGAAGTACAACCTTTACTTGTGCTTTAAACAATTGAAGTTACTCTCGAGATAAACCTAATCGATTATTGTCAGCCTTTTACTTTTATATAGTTTTAATGTGATAACTAATATATCTATTTCATGTATAAAATAAGTTGCAATATCTTGATTTGGTTAGTTTTGAACAAACCTATTCTTGTTTCAGTTTGACACTACATGATTTAGTACTTAAAGATCTTGATGATCCTACTTAACATCAATTAATATCCATAATAACTCTGATTCTTACACTAACAATGCTAACTTAAGAAATGGGTAAAAAAACTTCTGTTAACTTAGCCTTGAAATTATTTAAAGCATAAAGATTAATATAAGCTAGTTTATTATCATCTAGTAGTAAGAAAGATGGCTTTGATGAAGAAAAGTTAACTAGGAGAAATTTTGAGTAACCATTAAATATTAATTATTATCTTAGTGGCAAAGACCTTGAGCATTTTTTACATTGAAATTCTTGCATAACCAAACATGAACCTTGGTTTAATAGGAGAACATAAAGAAAAACAAGATAAGAATAAGAATAAGAACTTTAAAAGTAATGAAGATGATAGTGATAATAATCAATGTGTTTTCCTTACTTTTGTAGGATCTGGGAGTAGTCACTCAATCTCCATTACTTCAATTGTCTAATTAGTTAAAAAAGCTTATTGCTAACGATGATCATGTAAAGAAAATAAAAGTTGTAATGGCATCATTCAAAAAGGTTCTTAATGAAGCCTTGGAAATAGTGGTTGAAGACCTAGATATTCATGAGAAACTTAGAATAAGTTTACAAGTGTTGAAAGAAACCAGTGAATTTGATTCCCCAATTATTATTGGCTTTAAGTCATACATCATAAACATAATAAAAAACCTACTAACCATATTGGCTGATTTAAGTAAAGCATAAAGCACCGAAAAGGCTAATCAAAGTCTTTTCAAAAGAAAATAGAAGTTGCTCAGCTTTGATAAAATTAGCAATGATAGTCATAAATCCTTGTTTATGAAATACTGAGCATGTAATAAGAAAATCTTAGCTTGCAATGATAAAATTTTAGCCTTAAAGACCAAAATATTGCAAATGCAACAAGAGTTAAAAGGATTAAGAGACTCTCGACTAGTTTTGACTTTAAACTCAAGACTATAAAAACCAAAAAGCAAGAACTCACTTAGGAAGCTAAGGAAGTGGTAAAAGAGTACAAATTTACTGATGTTTAAATGACTTAGATGATTAGTGATACAAGGGCTATGTTTAAATTAAAAGCTACTACTGTAACAAAGTACAAGAATTTTAGAGTTAACTTCAAATCACCTTTCCAATACTTGTGAAAATTTTCTCCATAACTTGTACAAGTTGCATAATTTTGACCACAACCAAAATTTCTAATCATTTTAACTAAGTTTTTTTAGCTTAATTTTCTTTTATGATCACCTTGGCTAAGTTTTTCAACTTTATTAAACGAATGTGATCAGAATTGGTTTCAACCTTTATCTCATAAATGCTTAGTTTATATTGCTTTAAATATTTGTTAATTTGTTTTCAGTAAAAATTTTAATAATCATGAATGGTCCTTCCAAATGAGGTGACTATTTCCCATAATTCAACTTAAATTACATTAGCAAAATCACTTTTTAAACTAATTGACTTTGAAGAAACTTCTTCAATATGCTTATTATATTATTTAGATAATTTTCTTTATTATGAACTAAAGCATTTAAAGTAACCCAATACATTTCATCTAACTTTCCTAATTATTTAGTTTGTGTCACTAGATGAATTGTTAAAATAGTTAGTAAGAAGTGTCTTTTAATTTGTTGAAAGATAATCAACACATGGACATTATAACTTTCTATTTTTCACTAATATCTAAGTTAGCATGTGTGAGAATTAGTTTAGCTAGTTTTGAACTATTTATTCGATACCTTAAAGTTATTTGAGCCAAAGCATTAGTCTTTTCATTTTCAACCTAGGATATATGACTAATAATAACATTGTCGAATTCATGTAATCATCTAGTCAAAATAGCTAAATACTTAGTCACACTTGGAATTCATATACTTATATCCTCGTGTAATTTGCCTGATAACTAATTATGAATTCTTATAGATTTCTACATTACATGCTTTCTATTTTAGGATTAATTCTGAGTCGATTATGAATGCTTTATATTTGGCTTCATTATTTGAACATGTTTTATTTAACAAAAAGAATTCAATTGACCGACTTTGCTCAAATCAAAAGAATAATTTTTCTTATTAATAGGGATCCATCTTATCTCTTTTGTAGCATTTTTTTCAATAACCTATAAGTACAAGGAAGTTTAAGTTCAACCATGTGAACCTCATTATCACTATTTTTATTAGCTATATCTTTTTTGACATAGGCCATTTTTTCTTTTCTAAGATCCTTCCCAAATTTAGTTTTCTTTGGTTTCCTATCTTTTTCTCTTTATAGTTGCTTTATTTGTTGAACCTTATTGGCTACTTGAGCAACATTAGTGATGTTTTCATTAACTAACTTCTTGCGAGTGATATATTTAAAACTTGTCACTATTATTTTGGTCATTTCAATTTTAGCAAATTGAGGGAAACATTTGCTATAAGTTTGTTAAAAATGAAACAAATAATTTTTTATCGACTCCAATAGACTTTTTTAAATATTCATCAAGTCGGCTAAATTTATCTTTATTTCTTTTTTATAAATTAATCATAGAACATCTTTTCCATTTGTATCCATAAATGTAAAGAATTTAGTGGCAATCCTATATACCAAAAGAAGGCAAATGAAAGATAAAAATACCTTAATTTAAGGAATTCATTACTAGTTAGTTCTTTGCATTTAATAGTAAGTCAGGCAATATGCTTAGTTATAGATTGATTATCTCCACTAGAAAAAGTTGTAAATATTAGCATCCTGAAACTTATAAGTAGTTTCATATGATGTGTCCATTTAGGAAAAGCTTATCGGTAGTTTAGGTGTGTGTTTTGGCTACCAAGTTAGTTTAGAAGCCTTTCAACTAAGTCTTGTATAATTTAACCTTAGTCCTTTCAATATTGACCCTTTGGATCTAGTTGACATTATGATGATTTGGCACCTTTTAGTTTTAATTCACATTTTGATAGTTTGATATCTCTTGATTTAGTTGTTGAACATTATCATTTTTGCCTTTATTTCGGGGTTCGTTCAATTGATCCCTTCTCACTTTTTTTCATGTTTGGCCTATCTTACATTATTATGCTCGAGTTTTAACCTTTCAATTTTAACATCTTCAGCCTTAGGTTTAACTTTAAATTCTTCTATTTCTAACTCTGGTTCGTCATCATTTTATGAGTCGTAGTATTAAGCCATTCGATCTAATGTTTGATTCATCCATTCTTAATTATTAGTTGTATTATCAAAGATTAATTGATGTATAGTGGCTATATTCTATGATAACATGTGTATTATATTATGGTTGCTTTTATCCATTTATTGTCTTAATGCGACAAATTTTGAATAATAAGGCCATTATTTTTGTTGTTTTCCATTATTTTGGCATTGATTCTTTCAATTGACACATTTTGGACTATTATAAGCAACCACCCTATTGTTCACATCAATTTGGTGTGTGTCATAAGGCAACCTAATAGGCAATCCATTAAGCCCCTTAATATTATTTTACTGATAAATGTTTGACCTATTATTGTGATTTCAAAAGGCTCCAATATTTTGATATTATATGGCTTGTATGTTGTTTCAATGATTATTTATATGTTGATTTTGATTTTAGTTCAAATTGGCTATATGGATTTTATTGGTTGTGGCTATTATTCGGCCCGATTTGACTCTCTACATTTGACATTATGTTTGGTACTAGATTATTTTGAACATTGAAATTCTAAGCATCAATGTTATGAGCCCCATTAGTATTCTAATATTTTGATTCCTACATCTTTTTGTGGCTTATTAACTTTTTTGGCATATTTCCTGACAAAAAGTTATCATATGCATTACTAGAAGAAGATGCCCGTAGGTGATAAAATTGTACCCCTTTTTAATTCAATAAATGGGAGGTTTCAAAACTAAAATACCTTAATTAAGTTCCACAAAGTGTGCCAATTTGTTTTGAGTCAAAAAATTTGTACTGGGAACTATCCCAATTTATTTTTTAGTCAAACATTCTTAATAGGAGATGATAGTGATTCGACTTGTTTCACAGGCTGTGAATTCTGTCCTATTTGCTAGTGAATTTCCAAACAAAAGGAATTAATGCAAGATAAGTTTTAATAATCAATCAAATTAAATGATAATAAAATATAATTACACATATGGATAACCATATGTACATAAAAATGTCAGATAAGGCAATTCAAATGTAATTCATTAAAAAAACCCTTGCAAAGTCCTTTAAAGGAAATGTACATCAAATTAAATGCAATTGTAATATGCTAGAAATAGAGGTAGATGAATTTGAAAATAACATCTTGATTCACCCTACACTTAAAAGTTTAAGAGAGGAGAATTACATAAATTACAATAAAAAATGTAAGGAAAAAAAAGGAAAAAGAGGGCAATAGAGCACTGCAAATTGATGCAAAAAAGATAATATATATCTAATGTGTATTTGTCAAAAGGTAGATCCTTTTTGCTCCTTATTTATACCTTTTATGAAAAGAGTAGTGATTGGTTTAAATGGTAATTACTAATTTTTTGGAATGCATCCTAAGCCTCCACATGGTTTCCACTTATTATGTTCTTAAGTTTTGTTAATTATCATAATATGACCCATCAAATAGCCCTGTTAAAGTTCACTTTGGCTTGTAGGGTTGTTTAGCTTATGAATGTTTTTGGCTAATAGAAGTTGCGTTTTAGCCTTGCACTCGATTCGGCCATTTTAGGATTTTCGGCCTATAGGAATCATCTTCTAACTAGTTTGACCATTTCAAAAGCCAAAATTCTTAAAATAAATGTAAACAATAATCATATTAAATATTTTTTAAAATATACTATAATTTTTGTTTAATTAAATTTTTATAGGATTCAAATCGAACTTAAATTGAGTTAGAAGCTTATTAAAATTTGTAGTTAATAAATTCTACTTCTTTCATTTTTTTTAAGTGTCTTTAAAGTTAGTTCCTGAAGATTAAGGAAAAAAATAAAAAACCTTAATTTTAGGATAAATAAATTATAATTTACCATATATATTCTATTAAAAGTCAACTAGTAAGTAAAGTTATTGAGTTTTTATTTCAATAGTAAGGGTAATATTTGAAAGAAAACAATAAATATAATCTTAATTTTCTAAAATAATAGATAAATAATAATTTTTTTTCTATAAAATGATACTTAAAAAGGAATGAAAACAGTAGCAATATATTGGGTTATAATAGTAGTTATCAAATTAACCACTCTATCTACCAATAATTGAGAAATTCTTGTATGCTTCAACTATATTATGTATACTTTGTTATAACTAATAAATAAAAAATAATTATCAATTTTGTAGGATTCATATAAATTCAAAATTCAATTTTTCAATTTTTAAGATTTTAGAAATTGTAGAAATTGGCAATTGCCATTCATTTATTAGTTATAATTAAGATTATATGGCATAGTTAAACTATATAAGAATTTGCCTCTATAACCACTTTCTAGTTTCTAAAGTAGTGTTGAGTTTGAGAATTTGTTTTCCCATATTTTCAAGGATGTGAGATTCTAATATTTATTTCAAACTTTAGAATAATATTTCTTAGAATATTTACATTCATAAGAATATTTTTAGTCAAATATTCTTTCAAAAAATTCTAATAGGAAAGGTGAGTATTATGTGTTCCTATAATATTGAAATATTTTATTAATATAAATAAATTATTTTGCTCATTCTTTTATTAAAGCCTTCTTACTATTAATACCTTATTCTACCATTACTTATTATTCTTAACTATTGCCAACCACCATTCATCATTATTAATCACCATCCACTACCACTTATCATTGATGATCATTATTAATCGTTACCTATTACCAGTGATCATTACTCACTACTATTTACTATTAATGATTGTCTATTATCATTTATCATTTATGACTACCATCAATGACTATTAATTGTTAGTAATTATTATTGGCCATCACTTATTATTAGTAATTACAATTCACCAATACCTACTGTTATTAATAAGCACTCATCATGTCTCTATTATTGGTAACTACTATTAACCATCACCCATTATTAATGATGACCACCATCAGCCATAATTGATAAATATTGTTTACCATCTTTTAGTACTAATAACTATCATTTATTACTACCCATCTCCTACAACCACTAGTGACTATTACTTATTTTCAATTACCATCATTAACCATCACTAATTATTAGTAATTATTGTCCACTCCCACTTATTGTAGTCATTTATTATTAGTGATAACTATTAGCTATCACCTACTACTATTAACTACTCAATTTTTAATGAAATTATTTTTAGTAATTTGATAATATTTTTAAAAATATTTTTAATTAAATTAAATATGATAATATTATATTTCTAATAATTGAATTTTTAAAAATTATATTTCTAGAGATATTAGGATTCCCGAGAAAAAACTTCTACGATTATATTGGCACTAAAAATTGAGTACTATTTTTATATAAATAGTGATAAATATATTATTGTTTCAACTCAATAATATGGTTGTTTTAGAAATAATTGATTTTCTATTGAAAATGAATAATTTTTTATTAAATTAAATTATTGAATTAAAAAAATAATATAATCAATAACATTTAAAAAAATAATACTAAATTTTTAATATTAATACAGTATTAAAATTTTTTTCAATTCGCGAAAATATATAATTTGAGAGTCCCAACGTCACCGAAAGCAGACTCCTGGAAAAGGTGCATGCTGCGCAATTACTGTTGCTGATTGTCGAGTTTCTCCGGAACTCTGGTCCTCTTCTTTCCCTCTTACAATTACTCTAGTATTCAGAAAAGAGAAGAAATCAAGAAATCTAACATTTCTCTAACGATAATTAACAACAATAGGGAGATAAGTTGTTGTGAAAAACAGGCCAATGAAGTTCAGATTTTTCTGCAAGAGAACCAGTTGGAAAAAGGCAGAGAAATCTTGTATTTTCGCATTTCCTGGAATTTGGGGGTCGCGGCAATGGCAAAAAGACCTCAGAATCTTGCATTCGGGCCATAACATTATTCTCGATGACAGAGTGTTTTGCAAAGAAATTCGTAAATCTTCTCGGTAGATCGATGTTTCTTGGTTGGATCAGAAGTTTCCCAATTGAACTTCAAATTTCAAATTTCCCGTGCGATCACGTTTCTTCGGACTTCCTTATTTGGTTTCCGATCGCTCTTTGTAGAAAGCCCAGTTGAATCATTTGAAGTGATTTTTGATCGGTCGGTTATATAACGATTCTTTGTGCGATCAACGTTTCTTGGTTGGATTTTGAAGTTTCCTTGACAAAATCTACACTAATGGGATAAAAAATCAACAACTATGCTGAGCGTGTGTGTATGCAACAAAAATCAGTATATCAGAGGTTCAGCAATGGCACACAGCTTCGGACAAAAACGAAAAATTCCAGAGAAGAAAATGTGTTTATTCTCAGATTATTTTGAAGATTGAATCAAAACACAAAAATTCTGCATCTCCCTCTATAATGAAACCATGGAGACTGCATCACTCTCCATTTTCAACCATAATGACTGTTAAGTCTGAAATTTCGCCGGGAAGCTATTGCTTCTCACCTTAAACTTATAGTAGTTTACATGTAAATTTCATTTCTTGTTCATTCTTGCACACATTGTGAATATCTCTCATTTTGTTGTTTCGCTTATGATGGAATTTCTATAATCTAGATTTTATGCCAGAGAGCTTTGATTAGAAGCACACCAAGTATTGTGAATTTCTTTTTAAGTTCCAAATTTCAATCCCATCTGTTATTACCAGTGTTTGTACACATGAATTGGACATGTGCTCTTGCTTGATGTCATGAATTACTTAAAATGAAAGTGAAGGAATTTATCTATTTCATTAGCTGTTTTCTTAAATTCCTAAAATAGATGGGCATTGAATAGCAATTTAAAATTTCGTCGGTTTCAAAGATTGGCATTAGTCTGAGATAGTTGTTTTCTTAAAAGGTGTCGTTTGGAGTGAGTATGTTAATTGTCAGCGCCATCACACATGCAAATTTAATTGCTGCTCCCGGGCTGCACTCAAAAGTAGGCCTTGAGATGCCACAGGAGAACTGACTACATGGAAAAGAACGATTTAATTCTAAAACTCTAATTCTCCTAGAATTCCTTTTGCCTTTTCTGGTTTGAAAATTTGCAACATTAATTAAATACAAGAAACACGTGTGTCTTTCAAAGGTGAAGCTCCTGTATACCCTTAAGTCTATCACTTTCTCTGAAATGATAATGTCAGATATCTCATGCAACATTAATTTCTCTTAACATTAAGACCTTCACATTGTCTATCTTTAAGGTTTTTCCTACCGAAAGCAAAAGAAAACTTGAAACTTCCTAGTTTTTGCTGAGTAAAGAGAGACGAAACTTGGAATTTTTTTTATAAATCTAAAGTTCCATGGAGACGATGTTTAGTGCTGCTTTCTATTTTGAAGGTGAAATCTGTATACTAAAATATGCATACTTGATCTCAATTCAGTTATTGAAAAAGTCATATTTCTTTCTTGTTTTATAAGAATGCCTTATAACTGGATAGCCATTGAAATTGTAACTTTCTATAAAGTTCTGAAAAACAATAGTGAAATCTGCAGACACTCATTAAAGAATTTCATGTGTTACTAAAGGGAAGGCTATATTATGTACTGTGTATTGTGTCTGAAGGCCTGTTGCAGCTTTGCAGATCTTACACCATGCTAAATTACTTTTGATACATGCTTCAGGGTGAATCTTTGCAATATTGGTTCGTTTTTCTGTTCCTGTGTTTTCACTTTACGGTTGCAGAAGTCTTGGTTGTTATAGTTAAATACTTGAATCTAATCAAGGTTGCATATGATTGGCCCTTTATGTTTCACGGTATCGGTAAATAGTTGATTAAATAAGGATTTTTCTTGATGATTTGTGACTAGAAAGAATAGCTTGGCACCTAAATGTCATTGGAAAAGATTCTCATTTATGATCTTGTAGTTTTACCATGTTATATGGTGCTTGAAATAACCTTCATGAATTCGGAATCATGAAAACCTATGGTTGAGTAAAAAAGCAAGATACTTTTAAATGGGTTTTTGTCTTCTTTTACTAAAGTAGAGCTTCTGGCTTTGTCCGATCAAGGCGCGGATACTTGATTTTTGTTTGTTTTTCCCGGTGAATATTGACAAAAAGATGTTTAATGTGATCCATCCCTTCAAAATTAGAAAATTTATGGGCTATGGATCATATTTGGTTGAATAAGTTTGATTCAAGTTGGGCTTCTGTCTTTAGCAATTTGATTGGTATACAACCACAAAATTGCAATTAGCATGTAAACATAAGATGTTTAATGAATTATATATCAATTTTCAACTAATTGAGTATTGTTTTATATTAATTTTAATATCGGTTATGTAATTAATGTGAAAAAAAAGTTATTATATCAATTTTTTACTAAAATATTAATGTCTTTCCATTTCAAGTCTGTTTTTTTACAAATCACGCCTTTTTCATTTTTTAAACTAAAAGCCTACATCTTTTATTTTAAAAATATTGTAAGTTTTTGCATAATATTTTTTTAAACATTAGTTTTGGATTTTCTTGCAAAAATATTAGCAGTAAAAATTGAATAAACTTAACGCAAGAACATGCATTATGAGTTAAAAATTTTAAAAGATCATAATTTTAGATTTGGTTATTAGTTTGGGCATATATATATATATATATATATATATATATATATATATATATATAGATTGAATTCAAATATGCAAGTGTGGGAGTGTCTGCCCACCATCTACTGGGGCTCCTTTTTCCACTGTGTGATGTGCAATGAATTGCTTGGAACGAAATTAAAATCAGACTTTATGCATTACTCGCAAATTACGTTATTTATGGGATATGGACAAATATCGTTGACTTATGACAGCCCGGGGTTTTGTCCCGTGATTGATTACTGATTTGTTGTAATTGCTTTGGTGTGGGTTTTGCGTGTTTGTATTCATTAAAATGCAGGCCATTAAATTATTGATTTCATTTATCAATGGAGAAACTACGGCTATCTAGCGTCAATTACGGTTTATATATATATATATATATATATATATATATATATATATATATATATATATATATATATATATATATGTATGTATATGAATATGTGGAAATTAATTGATACCAATACGAGAGTTGCACTTTTACATCAAATTATTTATTCTCATTTCATCTAATAATTATAAACAATATAATTTAATAGGCCGGTCAAAATTTAATAAGGAGAGCAAATTAGTATATTGACTCATTTAATTACTTTTTTTTCTCTCTTAATTTTTTTTTTTATGTTTTCTCTCCATCTATCTAAATAAATATGCAACTTTTTTCTTATTTTTTTAGTTAGTCCTATAACAATATTTCTTGAAAAAAACACATGCTAGTCAAAATTAAAAAAAAATTCTAAACATATTATAATATGATAAGATACTATAATTTAGTGATTATTAATTTTTATATAACATATCAATGAAATAGAAAACTACTCAAGGAACTTTATTGTAAAACAAAATCAAGTTCAACCGGACAACTTTTCTTTTGGCATTTAAAATTATTTTTTCAACTTTTTTATTTTGCTTTTAAAAATTTTATAAGGTTAACGTGTTGGGTAAAAAAATTAATATTTTCTTTTGTTAAAAAAAGCAAAAATAGGAAAATAATCAAATAAATAATAAACTACATCTCAATGCTTTTTTACATTTAAAAAAGAGACATTATAGACAATTCCATACATATATAATTATAAGAAGACTAATTAATTAGATTTTAGATAAGAACTACAAATTAATTTTACTTTATGATGGCCATAGATATATTTTTTATCTATTATTTTTATGTAAATTAGTTTACTTAAATTTTTATTTTTATCCTATATTTTTAAAAATTCATTAGATATATTTTTATAATTTTATATCACACTTTAATTATTATTACTAAAAAGAATATATTATAAAAAATAATAATTAAATGAGTCCACTTTCTTATCCTCTCTCATCATTAAATTCTAATTGCACTACTAAATTGGATTGTTCCATTGGATGAAATGAGAATGAATAGCTTAAATTTAGTATAAGAGTGTAATTCTTGTAGTGGTATCAATTGATTCCTATTCTTTCTCTCTCTCCCTATATATATATATATATATATATACACACACACACACACACGCACACTCTTAAAAGAAATTGCACGTTAGTGGAAAAATTGAATGAATATGGACAGAGAGCACTAGGAACAATCTAGTGAAGATGAAGATTTTCTTATCTAGAGCACAAAAAAGGCAAAAGGCATAGAAGTAGAGGAGGTAAACACATATGATACTATGTTTGGAGAAAGAAGAAACTAATGTTGAGATTAGAGGGATGAAATCTAATTATGGAGATAAAGAAAATGCTAGTCTAAATGTGGTATAGAATAAATGGGCTATAGGCAATAAAAATTTACCAATGCATAATGGAATGATTGGTGATGGTAAGGAGGGAAGCAATAGAAATAAAATAGCCTATAAGGGTACATTATTAGATTTTAATAGTGGTGGAGTCATTGAGAATGATGATATGGAAGTGTTTATTAATGATGAGAATAAGGAAGAGATCGGAAGGGATGAAAAAAAAGGTAATGGTGAAATTGTTATCGATGAAGATCTAGCTTGCCTAGTGATCACAATATCTAGAGAGGAAAGAAGAAAACTTAGTAAGTCGAAGTTGGCTCTAATTGTGAAGTTACTGGGGAAAAGATTGGGATGAGATTCCTTAAGATACATCTTCAAAATATATGGGCCATTCAAGGGTCCTTTGAATTTATTGACTTAGACAATGATTATTTTCTTGTGCATTTCACAAGTGTGAAGGATTATAATTATATTATTCAAGAAAGTCCACAGATCATTGCAAATCATTATTTAATAGTCCAAAGGTAGGTTAGGAATTTTGATCCTTGTAAAGATGATTTTGGGAAAACATTAGTGTGGAAAAAAGTGTCTAGTTTGTCGATAGAATTTTATAGTAAACATTTATTATAGAGAGTGGGAAATAGACTAGGGCGTACAATTAAGGTAGACAATAATACACTTTGTTTAAAGGAGAATAGATATGTAGATATAGTGAAAAGAGTTAAATTCACTAGAATCTACATTGAGGTGGATTTAAAAAAGAAGTCTTTATCCAAGTTTAAATTATTAAATCATGCTTATAAAGTGGAGTATGAAGGGTTGCACTTTATTTACTTTAGTTGTAGTAAATATGGCCATAAGAAAGAAGTTTGTCTAGAGTTATGTCTGGTTGTTCATGAATATGGTTGGTTAGAAAAGGTGAAAGATGTTGCAAAGGCACAAAAGCATAAAATTAAAAATCATGCAAGATAAGAAAATTTTGGTCATTAGATGATTGTGTGGAAAACAAGAATAATGAACAAAAAGGTTGAGGTGGAAACTAAAGAGGCAAGTATGAAATTGAAGCCATAAAAGATTTCAGAAGATATGATTTCAAAATAAAAAGAGGTGATAACTAATAATGATAAAGGAGGAAATTAAGATATGGATTCAATTTTAATATCTTATATAATTTGGAGATAAATGAGAATAATGATATTATTATGGGGGGAAAATTAATTCTTGGGATGATCATGAAGAGATCTTGTCAAATTTAGATCTTAGGTTATAAAATGAGCAATGTAATTTAAGAGAGACAGTAGCAATTAAAAGTTGAAAAGGAAAAGGAAAAATAACAAAACTAAATCCTTCTTTGACCTTAGGTGATCATCTAGATAGAAACTTATTAAAAGCTAAGAATAAAAAATGCCTAATAAAAAAGAAAAAAGGTGCATTGACTATTAGGCCTAAAAAAGATAGTAGGACCAAAGAAGGCTTAATAAAAAGTATGCAAAGTCATGGAAAGTAGCACAATCATATGCTCTTGAAGCTTTTAGCAAGTTGAAGCTAAAATAACACCCAGAAAAGTATGACCCTCATTAGCAAGTCACATTACAATTGCAATCCTTACATAATGTAGAACATTGTGAGAATGAATCAGAGAATTAAAGTTGGGGAAGGAACGGACAGTGTGAAAGCTAAACTCTCAAATAATACTTCATAATGTAGATGTTGAAAAAAGAGGAAAATGGGTTACATACGATAAATAAAAAAGGAATGTAGAAATTTTTAGTGGTTTGGGAACCTATGTAGATAGGCTTTAAAAGGATTCTTCTTTTTTAGCTAGTGATCACTATTTTTATGAGTTACGTATGATGGAATTGTAGAGGCATTGGGTTAAAGGCTATGTCAAAGTTAATGAAAGATTTAGTCCAAAAATATGAAGTTTATGTTTTTGTTATCCTTGAACTTTGTATAAGTGGAATGCGGGCAAAAAAGTAGTTTAAAAGGATGGGTTTTATAGCTTCTGTTAGAGTGGATTCAAAAGGATATTCAAGAGGCATTTAGGTTATGCAAAACTTGGACTTTATGAAAAATATCGATTTAGAGCTTTTCAAAGCAATTCATTTATTGTTTGGTAAGCTCTAATGATGATAAATATAGCTCTTTCATGACTTTCATTTATGTAAGTCCTAGACTTAGTGAAAGGAGAGAGATATGGAGATGCTTAAAATAAATAACTAAAGGAATGCAACATTGATGGAATGTCTTAGGAGATTTTAATGCTTATGTGAACTCAAATGAAAAAAGGGGAGGAAGCTAAATCAATTGGATGGCCATAAAACATTTTAATGATTGTGTAAATAATTGTAGTCTTATTAACTTAGGTTTTAAGGGCCCTAAATTTACAGAAGAAAGAGAAAGGATAAAGGAAAGAATAAATAGAAGCATATGTAATATGTCTTGGAGAACATCTTATCCAATTACTTCTATTATTCATGTCCTTCTTTTCAAATTAGATCATAAATTGATTTTGTTGAGGATGATAAATTCGTGCTTAAAAAAAAGAATAATTCATGTTTCAAGTTCTTAGCAACTTAGCTTACAAAAAGTTCTTTCTTAAATGTAGTGAAGGAACATTGGAGACTTGAAGTGAGATGGGATGTAGCTTCTAAGAAATTTTGAGGAAAAGCTTTCAAATAGAACAAAATTTTTTTAAAGGTCTAGTAAGAAAGAAGAATAAAATAATGGCTAGAGTTGAAGGTATTCATAGGTAACTATCTTTGAGGCCTAACCAGAATCTTGAAAGGCTCCAAAGAAACCTAAGGAAATATTATGAGAAATATCTAATTCAAGAAGAAGTAACTTAGTACTAGAAGGTAAGGAGCAAGTGGTTGACCTACAAGATAGAAATATCAAGTTCTTTTATGCCTCTACTACTACTAGAAGGAAAAGAAATTCAATTAAGAGATTAAGGATTGACTCAGGGGAATAGGTTGAAGATAATGACAATTTAAGCAACATGGCAATGGTTTTTTATTAGGACCTTTTTTTATTTGATAGTTTTATGTTCAATGGTTTCCCACTTGTTAATTGCTTCCTAAAGTTAAGTAAGGAAGTGCAATTGGAAATTGGCTTTCTTGTTATAGAGGAAGAAATAAAAAACACCTTTTTTAGTATGGGTCGAATAAAAGCTCTAAGTTCTGATGGTCCATATGCAATATTCTTTCAGAGTCAGTGGGAGATAATTGGTAAGTTTGTTTATGACACTATTTATGAAACTTTTTAGAATTTGGAAAAGATTAAGAATATTAATAAGACAATGTTATTTTTTATTCCGAAGGGAGATAATTTAGAGTTCTTGAAATAGCTTAGGTTAATAAGTATTTGTAATGTAATTTACAAAATTGTTACAAAGATTGTAGCGAACAAGTCAAAACTATACATGGGCCACTTGATTTCTCCTAACCAATGCAGTTTTGTCCCTAATAGGCATAGCTCTAATTAGGGGGGTGATCTTAGGTTGAGCTGGGTTGGATTGGGTTAGGGTACTTTTTTAACCTGCCTAAGTAGCTTTTAGGCTACAATTTGTAAGCCAATTTCCACCCAAAAGTAGCTTGAGCCTTTTTTTTAGGCAGGATTGTGCTATTCGATTTAAATTGGGCCAAACTGGATTATAATGTGTAATTTTTTTTTTGTTGAACTTAGAGTGGCATTGGGCCTTAATCAACAAAATTAGGCTTTCTTTTAAAAAAATAGTATAAACTAGACACTGAATAGTCCAATAATAATGCAATGATAAAAGACATTAAAATATCCATCAAATTGGATGATAATCATTTTTATTTATAGTTGTCCATATAACCAAAATCCAAAAAAAAAAAAAAGAGTAATATCATTCCTTAAATCACATTATATTTTTGAACTGTTAATTATCCTTATCAACTTCAATGCTTGCATAAACATATTTGATACTAACCAAATTAATATAAACATGTATGAATTATTAATGTTATCATTAAAAAAATTACATAATTTTGTAAAAAAATTAAAAATTTTATGTAAAAAATTATAAAACTTATGAGAAAAATTTATAAAATCACATAATTATTCTTAAAATTACAACAATGGAAAACTGACTAGTATTTTAAAGATGATATGATTCATACTTTTTGAAAAATCTAGAAGAATCAAATATTAAGGGTTATCAGCTAAATAACAAACTAAATAGTAAAGAGAAAGTAAGAGAGGAAGAAAGTACTGAAGAAAGTTAATGGTACATGAGTGATTTACTGCCCTACATTGGATTTGTGACAAAAATAACAATAGCATCAATAAATGAACAAAATTTAAAAAAAAAGAAATTAAAAAACAAATAGAAAGCAAAACTCATAACTTTGAGAAAAAGGGTGAGAAACATCAAAAACTTAAACTAACTAGGAAAAAGGGTGAGAATTAAGAAACATGTTTACCAATGATGATTGGAATTTAGAACTTTCAAGGCAACCTTTCTAAATCTAAAACCCAAGCTTTACTGAATAAGATCACCCCCAAACTCCGATCTGCACTATGATAAAGAAAACATATTAACAAGACTATTGATTCAATGAACCTAACTGATTAAATATGGAACTATAAAGTAAAAGTAAAGTAAGGTGAGATAGAATAGAATCTAAGGTAGAAAAAACATTACCTAATCCTTGTTTTTGTCCTTTATCTAATAGATTGAGAAAAGAACAACCAACCAAGGGAACACTCGAAAGGTTCAACTTTGCTAAGAGAAAGCTTATGGAAATGAGAAAGTGGAACTATATGGCTACTAAAGTTTGCAATTGGGATTGTGGGATTGCAAAGGGCTTATATAATATGATTTAAACGACATTGTTTTAAGCTATAGACTTTAAAAGAAACTAATAGCATTGGTCTTGGGCAGGCCCGGGTGCAAATAGGCTTAAAATTTAAAAACCACGTTCACCTAAACTAACCTAAAACTTTATTTTTTAAATCCAAATTGGCCTATAAATTCCATCCAAACTAACCTAAATAATGAAAATTAAGCCAACTTGGGCAGTTGGATTAGGAAATCGATTTTTGACCAGCCCTAACTCTAATAACATTATAATGGCTTAAGAGATTATTGTTGGTGTGTGTCCTAGAACCAATCATATAAGATGATTAGAGTTATACATAATGTATTATATTTTATTTTAGGTAATTTAATTATTATATTTATTTTTATTGTTATTATGCGTAATTTATAACTTAATATAATAATTATCCTTGGAATAGCTTTGCTATTCCTAAAATGCCCCTAGTCAAGTATTATTACGAAAAAGGATAGTAATAATACATCGAGACTAGCATGTACAGTGACTGATGATTACGAATCATGGATATGTGATATCAAGTCAATACATGAGTACATTGCTAGTGAACAATGTACTGGACTGACCCACTATGAGAATATTGCATGGATAAATGTGTCATAAGTTATTCTCATATGATCACAACTACACATAAACCTTTGACCTGAAGTCACTACGGTTCCCTACATGAGGAATTATTCACTTTAATATTGTCCTATGTCACCTTTAATCAGGATTACAAGTAGGGCATTGATTGAGTGTGTCATAAATCATGCAGAGGGAAGTGAGTGATGTAAATGGGATTTTGTTACTCTTGTATAAAAGAGAAATATCCTTGGGCCCCTTGATTGAGTGAGACTTAGAAATGCATGGCCATGCTCAGTTAAATTAATATGTGATATTAATTATTTATTTTAAGCCTACTCAGTATCAAGAAGTATTAATTGAACATTAACGAGGATGACACATTCCATGCCTCCAGTTCAATTTGGATATTATTACAAAAGGGTTATGATGCAAAACGTTGATCATGTATTAGGTGGATGTCGAATCACAGACATTCTTACTACTTGAGTGGCAGTGATGTATTGCTAGATACCACTCGCTGTCTATGGCTCAATAATAAGTCATTGTTAACGTAGTAAGAACCTACAGGGTCACACAAAAGGAGTAGGAATAAGACAATAATTAATTGGACTTTAATTATATTAATATCCAATTAATTGGACTTATTTTCGTGCATATATATATTATTAAGAATAATAATTCACATTTTATTATATATATATTATGTGATATTATTTGATTATATATATATATATATTATGTGATATTATTTGATATTAAAGAAATATCAAATAATTATCTTATCAGATATTAGATAAATATATTATGAGATAATATTATTCTGATATTTGATAACTATATGCAATTATCTAATAATTAAGATATTTATATTATGAGATAATATTATTATCTAATATTAGATAATTAATAAATAAGTCCTATCTCTTCCCATTATCTCTAGGATAAAGATAAGATGAGTTGTTAAGTGTGATTAGGATTTTGGAAACATTATCCTAGTAGGACTAGGATTATGGCTTGCCTAAGTTCTATAAAAGGGGACTTGAGGGCAGCACTTAATAATAACGTCTAAAGCTTCCATATAAACCCTAAATCACTCAGAAAACATCCAATCCTAATTCTTAGAGAGAAAAACGCATCCTAGCAGACGCGTGGAGGGTGAGAGGTCGTTGTTCACTCCGTGTGGATATCGTAGAGACGCTGTACCTTCCGGCCGGCGTTTGATTCATCAGCTCTCAATTTTTTATCAGTAGAAACACGAGTGCCCAATAGGTAAAACCCTAATCATTGACTTATGCTTTTTGCATGGATCCTAGGTAGAATTCGGATAAAAAATTTAAATTCCGCTGCATGTGATAATTCGAATTCCTAACAATTATCTATTCTATAAGAAAAAAAAGAAAGAAAAGGTGGATGGCAATAAAAGTAGACTTAGAGAAATCTTATTGTAAGATTAACTAGAGGTTCTTATAGGATACTCTAAATGATATCCACAAAATATAATCTCTCTCACTATAGCGTGTGTCTCTACATGTTTAATGAAGATTTTATAGAATGCAAAGCCTTCAAGCAGCTTCTGGCTTATTCGTGGAATTAGCAAGGGGATCCTATATCCTTTTGTCTTTTTGTAATGTGCATTAAGAGATTAGCTCATTGTATTAGCTATGCAATTAATGATGATAGATGGAAATCAATCAAATTGAACAAAAATAAACTACCTATATTCTATTTATTTTTCAAAGATGACTTAGTTCTTTTCGTTAAAGCTTCTATGGAACAAGTAAAGACCAATAATGCTTGCTTGAATATTTTTTATGCTTACTTAAGCCAACAAATAAGTAACTAAAAGAGTAGAATTTTTTTTCCAAAATGTTAATCATAATAGAATGGCTCAATTAAGTGAAGGCTTGGGCTTCTAGCAAACTTCTAACTTGGGTAAATACCTGAGTGTCCTACTACATCATTATAAAGTCACAAAAAACATATATGATAGGGCAAAAAAAATATTTCTTCTTAAAGTGCAAAGACTTCAACTTTGGTGAGTTGTATTACTTTATCTAGAGCTGTCCTTCCAAGTATTCCATTATATTCTATGCAAACTACACTTTTATCAGCATTAACATGTAATAAGCTATACTCTATTATAAGAAAGTTCTTATAGGGCTTTAGTTTTGAAAGGAGCAAACCATATTTAATTACCTAGAACTAACTCTGTAAAAGTAAAATGAAAGGTGGGCTAAGTCTAAGAATGAAAAGATATAACTATAAAGTTTTCTTGATAAAACTAGCCTTGAATCTTATCATTGAAAAAAATACATTGTAGGCTCATGTTTTGAAACAAAAATATAGGTGTGGAAATGACATTCTCCTTATCATAAAGAAAAAAAAAACTAGTGCATCCAATATGTGGCAACGAATCTATAAAATTTGGCTCAAGTTTATTGGTGGAGTAAAGTTGCCTTAAGAGGATGAAATGAGTGGAGCTAGCTAAACTCACTTAAGTGATGATAGGTTTTCTATTAAACCTACTTATGATTTTATCATTGAAAAAAAAAGAAGATTAAATGAAGAGTAGTATGGAAATGGATGGGATTGAAGAGAATAAAATTTTTTCTCTAGTTATTGTCACAAGGTAAAATCTTTACAAATAATAACAAGATGACTAGAAATTTAACTTACTCCGTAACCTACCCAAGGTATGGCTAGGCTAAAGAAATGAACCTTCATGTAATAAGAGATTGCCCAATAATTGCTAATATTTGGCTAAGGTTGGTAAAGCCTAAGTTTTGGATGATTTTCTTTGATAGCTAGTTGGAAGATTAGTTGCACCTTAATTTATATTGTAACTTAGGGAAAAACAATCAAAACTAATGGAAATTTGATTTAGTATAACATGCTGGATTCTTTGGCATAGGAGAAATATTTCTATTTTTGAATTGAAAAGCAAATCAAAGACAAGATCTTGGAAGTAACTCGACAAGTCCAAGAAATCACTCAAGGACTAATTATTCTTCGGGAAATGCTTGTTACATGAACCACTAGCTAGTGATAATTCTCGGCAGGAAGCACCAGACTTTGGATGGATTAAAGTTAACTTAGATGGTGCTTGTGAAAATGGTGGATAAGGACTACTTGTAGAGGTATTCTTCAGGATTGTGTTGGATGATGACTAAATAGCTTTGCACATGAAGTTAGTGTAGGAAAAAATCTTTCTGTTAAACTCAATAGCATCATAATGGTTTAGTTTTAGCATTCTAGCAAGGATTTGACAAGGTGATCATTAAGTGTGATATTTTGGAAGCTTTTACCATGGTCAAGCATGGATGTTAGGTATCTCACCCTTGCTATAATTTAGTTTCTTCCTTTACTGACTTGTTAGCAAAAAGTCAAGAAGTAAAATTTTCTCATGTATATAAAGAAAGCAATAAGATGGTTGATATGTTAGCAAAGAAAGCTCTTAAAGGGGAGGTTAGCAGGCTTTTGGAGGTTCTCAGATGGTGCAATACTGTAGCTTTGGCTAATATGCAAGCCATTAATATTACCTTGTAACTCAAGGGTCTTCCCCATTCTTAAGAAAAAAAAATTCTCATGCTTGTATATCTACTATTTGAAATTAGTATATTTTATTCACACAATTATATAATAACTCAATATTATACTTTTAATGTGAGGAAATAAAATGCACGAAGTGCATTTTTTATTTCAAAGCATATCCTATAGGAAAGATAGTATATAACCTAAAAGATTTAAATAATTTTCAAATTTTTGAAAGAGACTAAATACCTTTAAATTTTGAATATCATGAATGTGAAGATGATAGTACACAAATTAAAGATTTTAAAATCTTTTAAATGCTTATTATTAGAATTTGCTATAATTTAAAGATTTTTACTAACTTATAATTATTTTATACTAACACATTATTATTCTTTAAATGCAAGGAACCAAAATGTGCAAAGTAAACCTTTCATTTTTAAAGTACATCTGGCAAGGATAAAATGGTTAACCAATATGGTCTCAAGGCCAAAAAGGAGATTAAATGACCTAAAAGCTCCTATAATGGATCATTGATTAGGTACATAGCAATCACAGGGCCTTAAGGCTTAAAGAGTCTAAACACTTAAGTTCTTAAGGAGCTTCGATAACTAATCACTAATTAGGTACATGACGATCATGTGATCCTAGAACTCAAAAAGTCTAGAGACCCAATAGCTCACAAACAATCTAGAGTCTAGGTACATGACGATCATTGATTAGGTACATGGCAATCACAAAGCCTTAAGGCTTAACGAGTCTAGACACTTAAGTTCTTAAGGACCTTTTATAACTAATCACTAATCAGGTACATGACGATCATGTGATCCAAGAACTCAAAGAGTCTAGAGACCCAATAGCTCACTTTGACTTAAGGAAATCCCACAATTGATCAATGATTAGGTATGTAGTGATCATATAGTCCCAAACCTTAAAGAGTTTAGAAATGTAATAGCTTAAGGAGCTTTTGCAACTAGTCATCGATCAAGTACATAGCAACTTAATCAAGCCCATTGAGCCTCCAATCAAGCTAATTATCAAAGTAGTAGATTATATGAGTATCCAGTTATAAGGTTATAAGCAAATTACAATCAATATGGAAAAGTGAAACAATTAGTTTCTTACAAACACACATTTAAGCCAACAACAGTAATCATTTGACTAACTACTACAACTACTTGTAACCACTTCCTAATGGAGACTCCTATATAAGGTAAAAATTACTCATTTACTATTCAAATTATTCTTAGTTACTTTTATTAACTTAACTATTAGATGCTCTTTAGGAAACTTGTTTTAGTCCTCTTCTTTCTATCTTGTAGATATTTTGAAAAGATAAAGAAATCTTTCAGTTGATCTTAATTAAGCTAAGTTTCAAAATTTGTGAAATTTGATTGAGTTGAATTTGAGCTGAAATATTAATACTAATTTGAGCTTGAATTGAGTTTCAACAATTTTTTATATTAATTGAGTTATGATAATGTCAAAACTTAACTTGATTCAATTCCACCTCTCTTATTTTATGTGATTAGTAGTCTTTTAGTTTCTTTACGGGGATTTATCTTGTTTTCTTAAAAAAAAAATTATTAAGTTTTACGTGTGAAAAATAGTTGAAAATATATAAGATGTTACATTGAATTGAAATATTAATAAAATACAAAATTAAAATAAGGAGAAAAAGGTTAAATGAGAGTAAAATTAAGCGGGTGTAAGAATTTACTATACAACAAATTAACTTTGGAATAAAAGTGAGAATGTGATGAGTAATATAAGCATTAGGTGTATTACATTTGCAACTTATTGTAATATAAAATTTAACCCATGTTAAGTGTAGTTTCTTTTTAATCGAATATTAATATTAATATTAATAAATAATTTTATCAAGAAATGTTAATAAACAAGGTCTAGTTTTTTAGTAAATACATTCATTAGATGTGATGTAACTACGAGGAGTTAGAATAATTTAATAAAAGCTTCAAATTTAAATTTCTTTATTTTTAATATAAAGATTATTATTTGATTTATATTAACTTTGACATGTAATTTATCATTTATAATAAGGTTATTTTATAATTTATATTAAATAATTATCAATAAATTAATGATAATTAAAACATTAGTCATAACAAATATAAATTCAAAATGTTAAGATGCTCAAATTAAATTAATAATTCTATAATGATAATTATTATTTCTAATTATTAATCTATTAAATAGTATTTAATTATGTAAATTATACAAACTACAAGATATCTACTTTTAGTACTGTCCTATGATCCGGATAAAATGCATCTAAATTTTAACCTATGCAATGACGGAGAGAGGCTCTGACTTCCTAAAACTCTCAATCTGTGTGTACTAGATAGTCACATGTGGGTGGATTGTACGGATAAATATTTATTATAATAAAATAATATTATAATTATATATTAATTTTTTACAAAGAAGCTTAGATAAAAATTTGATTAATATATAATTAATAGTTCTATGACAAAAAAGTTATTTCTCCTTTAATTTTACTAAATATCATATTTATTAGATATTATTTTCATAAAATTATTATTAATATTAATATTCAATAATATAATTTAGGATAAGAATATATTTTTTTGTAAAGATAATATATTTTTATTTATTACATTGTAGTATAAAATAAACTTTTAAAAATAGTAATTTTATATCAAAAATGAATATATATATTAATAATATAATATTATAATTACATATTAATTATTTATAAAGAGTATTAAATAAAAAATTTGTTAATATATAGTCAATAACTCTAAAAAAAAAAGTCATCTCTCCTGTTTTGAGATATTTAAAAGAGAAAATATATAGTAAAATAAAAAGTAAAAAATTAAGGGCGAAAAAAGTTATCTCCCCACTCATTTTGCTCAATATTTAAATAGGTAATTGATTTTGAATTTATTTTACCAAAAAATTAATTTTAAATTCAAAAATTGCATTAATTAAATATTATTTTTAAGATAATTATGATCATTAATATTAAAATTTAATTATATAATTTATGATAAGAATATATTTTTTTGTAATGGCAATATATTTAGAAATTTTTGAAAGTAATAATTTTATATTGCAAATAACTCATTAAAATACATAAAATACAACATACATGTTGATTAAAATTTAATATTTTGATATCAAATATTTTGTATTTTTTAATTCATATGGAAGAAAAGAATAACTTTTGGATAAAAGATACTAATAATTGACTCATATATATTATCTTCTAAAAGCTATATTATAATAAGGTTTCTTTCCCAAAATATAATCATAAATATAAAATAATAAATAAATAAAAAGTGTGCATCGAATAACAAATCTTTAAAAGAAGAATTGAACAATCTCTTAATTGAAATTTAAGAAAAATATATTAAGGATATAGAAGAGGAAAAAGAAAGGTAAGACAAGCAATATAATTATTTAGGAACATAATAAAAAATAATTAATTAGATTGTAAAATTAAAAAATAAATTTGTAATTACCTTGTGAGATTCCATCAAATGAAGATAAACTATTGATATACTTAGTGACAAATGTCGCTTGACAAATAGATGTAAGTGGGATTATTAATTTATTTATGGAAGTAAATGATGATTTTTTTAAAATGAAAATAAAGAGAAAGTGTATTATAGATTAAATTTTGCAAATTTTAAATTGGATGTAAAATAAGATTAAGATGAAGATAAAGATAAAAAATTTTCTTCAATCAAATCAAATGAATATAAAAATAATAAATTTTCAAATAAAATTAGATGAAAATAGAGATAAAATAACTTTCAAATTTCAAAATAGAAAATACTAAATTTGTTAATCTTAATGTTGTCATATAAATTTAAGGTAATAAGAAATAACATATTCATATATATTGTCAATATTAAATTTTTAAATTTCATAACTGATAGTTCATGTATTCACATGACAATTCTTCTCCTTCCATAATTTCTTCCAAAATTGTGCCTTTTCTGGTAAACATGTGAAATAGTAAAAAAAATTTACCTACCAAAATAAAAAAAATATATTTTTACAATTTTTCATATCAAGAATCCATTAAGCAAGTAATTAAGCTAGTAAGAATAGACTAAACTATTAATATTCTCATAAAAAAGGATAATTAAACTACAATAATAATAGTATAAAAAAGAAGTAAAAAAATTATAAAAATAAATTTACATAATAAGAATTTTGGATCAAGTAATTATAAAAGGTCAAAAGTAGTAAGAGAATATTTACAGACATTGAAAATAAGATAAAAACTCTCATTTTAGAGAAGATAATGGCTTTGAAGTGATTAGAACTAAAGAGAGAAAAGAAAAAAAATATAATTTAGTGAGCTTTTATGAGAATAAAATAATTTAAAAATAATAAATTCTCAAATATTGAAGATAAAAAAGAAAATTCTTATATCAAATAAAATGATGGTTTTGAAGTGACTGAATCTGAAGAAAAAAAGTAAAATATAAATGTAATCTAAAAATATTTTTATAAAAATAGAACAAATAAGTAATTATGAATTCTTGTGATAGATGGAGATTTAAATTCGAATTTTTATTGAGAATTGATTTTATATTAGAAGAATAAATGAAAGAAGCCATTAGTAGTTTTACATTTATTACTTATTGTCGGTGACTAATAAATATAAAAAAATTATTTTGTATTTCATAATCTATCTTTCAGGTGGAAAATAAATAATAAATTTAATTTTCATTAATAGATAATAAATTAACATGCGATGAATTATAAGAATAATACTTGTTATTATAGGAAGTAAAAAATATCATGACTAATATAAAATGTATAGATAGACATAGATTATTATACACTCTAACTCCTTCTAAAATTTAGGATTTTAAAATATATATAAGTATGATAAGAAAATTATGCAAATATAAATACAAAGTGTAAAGTTATGATTCTCTTATAATTGAAAGTTTTAAATTATTTTAATATTATTTTTTACCTTTCTCTCTTCTTGTTAAATATGAATACTTTTATTTTATTATACCTTAAAAATAACTTATAGAAATATATATTTAGTTGAAACAAAAATCTTGTATAACTTACAAATTTTTTTTTAAATTCTATCTAACTTTAATTTTATTTTTAGAAATATATTATATGTGATAAAATTCATTAGCACTTATATATATTATATGCACAATATAATTGTACTAGAGTTTCCATTTACTTACTATTTGTTTTAATTTTATCATTATAAATTTTCATGATAAATTCTTCATACATGCATAAAAAAAAAGGGATATATACTTATGAACTTTATTAAATTAGTTATCCTTTTCTAAATTTTATAAGTTTTTATTGTAATCTTTTTCATAAAATTTTGATCAACTTCTGTGTTACTACCTTTCATTATATTTTTATTTTACACACATAATATGATGCTAATAGATTTATATACATTTAAAAAGATGTAATATACATATGAACTTTATTAAATTAATTATAATTATAAAAATTTTAATTATAACTTTTTCGGTAAAAGTCTAAATAATTTATATACTACAATCTTTATAAGTAAACTTTTATAATTTTTCTCAAAATTTTATTTTATATTTCATAATTTATATATATTTTTAAAAAAAATTAAAACACCTTAAATTAAAATAATGAAATAAATTATAATTATTATATATAATTATAAATTTTCAGTATGAATTCAAACAAAATATCATTCACTCAAAATCAATCAGGCCCACATTAAAATTTCTGGCCCCATGAGCTGAGTACTGTAGTCCTACACCCTTTTTAACCACCTAAAAGGAAACGTATCCATGTGCATTACTTCAGGGGCAACAACCACAAAAAGTATGGAGAGATCAAACTAAGGACTCGTTTGGTTCATACGGGAAATAAGTTCCCATGGGAAATGGAACTTCACAGGAAGTTGATTTCCCGTATGAACTTCCTGGGATATCTGAATTTTTGTTTGGTTGACAGGGAGCAAGTTCCATTTCCCGCAGCAGAAGTTTCTACGTTTTTGTTTGGTTCAACTTTGTATTTCCTACGATATAACAATGAAATGACGAAAATACCCATAGAAATAAACATTAACAGATATTAATTGATTATGAGTTGTTTTTTATGTGGAAAACACTGTTCTTCGAGGCGGGAAAATGAAAGGACACGACATCGAAGCGACAAAACGCAATGGCCTGAATACGAAACGACGCACGCGAAGGGCGTTTCGGCGGGGACAAAAAGGCCGAAACAGTAACAGTAACAACACTTCGCATTCCATCTCAAAGCTCACCAGAACCAGTGATCTCAAGATGCAGGAAGACACCGTGGTTATCATCACCGAATACACCAAGAGAAGATACCAAACGACTCTGAACAATCGGATAACCTCATTTATCCACATCGAACGCTGAAAGCAAGATCAAACAGCAACTCCGAACAAATGGGTCGTCCACAGGTAAACCCACCTCCTCTTTAGCATTAACTCTAATACAGGCATCATACTTCAGTTATAAGTGCAACGAAAATGTGGAGTTGCTTGCTTGGACTTGTGTTCCTACGTGAGTTGAAGTGAAACCCTAGCAGTTAGTAGGACCACAACATGCCATGTATTTTGTTGCATGTTACTGTCACTCCACATAATATCCGTAAGACAGTTATACTACGGTTATAGGCTCATGTTACTATTTCTCGGTGAAACAGTAACACCCCACTGCGACGATGTTGCATTATTATTCATACCTCACATTAGTGATCATACCTGGTTGTGACTATTTATGCTTGATCTAACTCTTGATTTGATGTTTACCCGAGCAGAAAGGCGCTAAAGCACTCTCACAAGGAGACTTTTCTGATGAAGAAACCCAGAAATTCCAGCAGTATAAGTCCAATCTCTTGGCCTGCATTAGGCAGGTTGATCAGCTTCAGTTGGATGACAGGCACACGACGGTGCTACGACACAACCCATTCTGGGTCCTGATAAACGCAATAATAACAAAGGAACTGGATCGCAGCATGTGTCGTAAGAGCGATGTTGAAATTCAGTCCATAATTGCTACCTTCTCAGACAAGAATAATTATTTCAACATCGGGGGCGATCATCTCAGAATAACACCAGCATCAGTGAAGCTGATCTTTGGAATAAGAGATGAAGACCAGCCCATCCAGACAACCTCTGGCAAGAGGACCTTGTCAGACTTTGATGTTAGATGTTTCCGTGGCAAATCACGCCTGAGCAAACCAATCATATTCAAAGCTATCCAAAGAGCAGTGCGGGGAACATCGGAGACTGATGTGCAGGATGTCTCTCGCCTCATGATGTTGATGCTTCTTGTCACCCTTTTCATACCCAACAGGGCCCACACAATGGGTTGGTCGTATATCAAATACGTGGAGGATGTGGACGAAATAGCACAATATGGGTGGTCACAACACATTCACGATCAACTCATGAATTCTCTCAAAAAGGACAGCACCCCCAATGTAACCGGGTGTGTCATGCTATTGCCAGTAAGTCAAAGATGTCAAAACTGCTCTTTACTTGGTGTCCGAATCCTTTACATTTTCTTCATTCATATCCATTCATTTGAGTGAATGTTCCTATCTCTTGTTGTATGTTTGTCGCAAGGCTTGGCTCATGTTGCTGTTTTAGGCTAAAACAGTAACATGAGCCTCCTTTGTCTCTAAGTGGTTGCCCCAAGTTTTATGGCGTCTCTATTGTTAATTTGATCTTACCAGACAGTTATTCGTGAGTTCTTCATCTCTGTTGTGTGTTTGTCGCAAGGCTTGGCTCATGTTGCTGTTTTAGGCTAAAACAGTAACATGACCCTCCTTTGTCTCTGAGTGGTTGCCCCAAGTTTTATGGCGTCTCTATTGTTAATGTGATCTCATTAGATAGTTATTCGTGAGTTCTTCATCTCTGTTGTGTGTTTGTCGCAAGGCTTGGCTCATGTTGCTGTTTTAGGCTAAAACAGTAACATGACCTTCCTTTGTCTCTGAGTGGTTTACTCAAGTTTTATGGCGTCTCTATTGTTAATGTGATCTCATTAGACAGTTATTCGTGAGTTCTTCATCTCGGTTGTATGTTTGTCGCAAGGCTTGGCTCATGTTGCTGTTTTAGACTAAAACAGAAACATGAGCCAACTTTGTCTCTGAGTGGTTGCCTCAAGTTTTATGGCGTCTCTATTGTTAATTTGATCTTACCAGACAGTTATTCGTGAGTTCTTCATCTCTGTTGTGTGTTTGTCGCAAGGCTTGGCTCATGTTGCTGTTTTAGACTAAAACAGTAACATGAGCCAACTTTGTCTCTGAGTGGTTGCCCCAAGTTTTATGGCGTCTCTATTGTTAATTTGATCTTACCAGACAGTTATTCGTGAGTTCTTCATCTCTGTTGTATGTTTGTCGCAAGGCTTGGCTCATGTTGCTGTTTTAGGCTAAAACAGTAACATGACCCTCCTTTGTCACTGAGTGGTTTACTCAAGTTTTATGGCGTCTCTATTGTTAATGTGATCTCATTAGACAGTTATTCATGAGTTCTTCATCTCTGTTGTGTGTTTGTCGCAAGGCTTGGCTCATGTTGCTGTTTTAGGCTAAAACAGTAACATGACCCTCCTTTGTCTCTGAGTGATTTATTCAAGTTTTATGGCGTCTCTAGTGTTAATGTGATCTCATTAGATAGTTATTCGTGAGTTCTTCATCTCTGTTGTGTGTTTGTCGCAAGGCTTGGCTCATGTTGCTGTTTTAGGCTAAAACAGTAACATGACCCTCCTTTGTCTCTGAGTGGTTGCCCCAAGTTTTATGGCGTCTCTATTGTTAATGTGATCTCATTATACAGTTATTCGTGAGTTCTTCATCTCTGTTGTGTGTTTGTCGCAAGGCTTGGCTCATGTTGCTGTTTTAGGCTAAAATAGTAACATGACCCTCCTTTGTCTCTGAGTGGTTTACTCAAGTTTTATGGCGTCTCTATTGTTAATGTGATCTCATTAGACAGTTATTCGTGAGTTCTTCATCTCTGTTGTGTGTTTGTCGCAAGGCTTGGCGCATGTTGCTGTTTTAGACTAAAACAGTAACATGAGCCAACTTTGTCTCTGAGTGGTTGCCCCAAGTTTTATGGCGTCTCTATTGTTAATTTGATCTTACCAGACAGTTATTCGTGAGTTCTTCATCTCTGTTGTGTGTTTGTCGCAAGGCTTGGCTCATGTTGCTGTTTTAGGCTAAAACAGTAACATGACCCTCCTTTGTCTCTGAGTGGTTTACTCAAGTTTTATGGCGTCTCTATTGTTAATGTGATCTCATTAGATAGTTATTCGTGAGTTCTTCATCTCTGTTGTGTGTTTGTCGCAAGGCTTGGCTCATGTTGCTGTTTTAGACTAAAACAGTAACATGACCCTCCTTTGTCTCTGAGTGGTTGCCCCAAGTTTTATGGCGTCTCTATTGTTAATGTGATCTCATTAGACAGTTATTCGTGAGTTCTTCATCTCTGTTGTGTGTTTGTCGCAAGGCTTGGCTCATGTTGCTGTTTTAGACTAAAACAGTAACATGAGCCAACTTTGTCTCTGAGTGGTTGCCCCAAGTTTTATGGCATCTCTATTGTTAATTTGATCTTACCAGACAGTTATTCGTGAGTTCTTCATCTCTGTTGTATGTTTGTCGCAAGGCTTGGCTCATGTTGCTGTTTTAAGCTAAAATAGTAACATGACCCTCCTTTGTCACTGAGTGGTTTACTCAAGTTTTATGGCGTCTCTATTGTTAATGTGATCTCATTAGACAGTTATTCGTGAGTTCTTCATCTCTGTTGTGTGTTTGTCGCAAGGCTTAGGCTCATGTTGCTGTTTTAGGCTAAAACAGTAACATGACCCTCCTTTAGTCTCTGAGTGGTTTACTCAAGTTTTATGGCGTCTCTATTGTTAATGTGATCTCATTAGACAGTTATTCGTGAGTTCTTCATCTCTGTTGTGTGTTTGTCGCAAGGCTTGGCTCATGTTGCTGTTTTAGGCTAAAATAGTAACATGACCCTCCTTTGTCTCTGAGTGGTTGCCCCAAGTTTTATGGCGTCTCTATTGTTAATGTGATCTCATTATACAGTTATTCGTGAGTTCTTCATCTCTGTTGTGTGTTTGTCGCAAGGCTTGGCTCATGTTGCTGTTTTAGGCTAAAACAGTAACATGACCCTCCTTTGTCTCTGAGTGGTTTACTCAAGTTTTATGGCGTCTCTATTGTTAATGTGATCTCATTAGACAGTTATTCGTGAGTTCTTCATATCTGTTGTGTGTTTGTCGCAAGGCTTGTCTCATGTTGCTGTTTTAGGCTAAAACAGTAACATGACCTCCTTTATCTCTAAGTGGTTGCCCCAAGTTTTATTGCGTCTCTATTGTTAATGTGATCTCATTAGACAATTATTCGTGAGTTCTTCATCTCTGTTGTGTGTTTGTCGCAAGGCTTGGCTCATGTTGCTGTTTTAGACTAAAACAGTAACATGACCCTCCTTTGTCTCTGAGTGGTTTACTCAAGTTTTATGGCGTCTCTATTGTTAATGTGATCTCATTAGACAGTTATTCGTGAGTTCTTCATCTCTGTTGTGTGTTTGTCACAAGGCTTAGTTCATGTTGCTGTTTTAGCCTAAAACAGTAACATGAGCCAACTTTGTCTCTGAGTGGTTGCCCCAAGTGTTATGGCGTCTCTATTGTTAATTTGATCTCACCAGACAGTTATTCGTGAGTTCTTCATCCCTGTTGTATGTTTCTTGCACTGGCTTGGCTCATGTTGCTGTTTTATTGTCCGCAGTATTGGCTGTGTGAGATTACGAACGTGGTGGGCGGGCACCACATCGAAAGAGTCCCAAGGTGCCTCAAATGGGACCTGAAGCTCCTCACACGCCAACTGAGGGATCAACTTATCATCCAGCTTCAGGTAACAGTATGAAATATCAACTTATTACGATGCCCGATACATGTCAGTGCAGGAAAGCATGTTGTTGTATTGATACCCATTGCAGCAGTTTACTTTGTTTTATGCGTGGTGTTGCTGTTTTCATAACAGACACAAGCATGCCGTAGTCACAATGCAACATGTTGCTGTTTTATCTGAAAACAGTAACATGCCGAATTCCCACACTAACAGTTTCAATAATGTTATGCTTCAGGTCGTAAACAGGGAGATTGAGCCCACTGCACATGAATACGATCTCCTGTACACAGATGAGACAAATCTGCGGTTGATTGAATTCGCTGACAGAACAAAGTCGTGCGACACACCCTCCGAGTCGGAGGACTCGGAGGGTGATAATGAGACAGCATTGGCCCAGTACGTGATCCAACCCCGGCCAACAAAGCTGGACCAATTCGCCGATATTGCGCTGTCCCAGAAGGATCAACAGCAACAAAACAACGATGAAGTTCTGCGGCTTAGGGATCAACTCACCAGTGCAAACACAGAGTTACTCAGACTGAAGGATGAGTTGACGTCCCTCACTGAGAAACTTCATTGGTTAGAACAACAGAAAGAAGAAAACGCCGGGACAATATCGAAACTTAAACACGATAACGCACTGCTACAGGAGGAACTGTCCACAGCAACAAGTGAGGCAGAAAACCTCAGGGCGGTCAACATTACTTTGGAAATGGTTAATAAACAGCTCAATGCACAGCTGTCAGAACAGATTGTGCAGGTGGTTGAACAAGCTGAGGTAGAAACCACCAGAGATGAAGACCAAGTTACATGCGAGGCAAAACAGCGATCAATGATAGCGAACATAAAGAAAAAACCAAGAAAAATAAAACGGGACGAGGAGTTCACGTACTCGGGTCCTTTGAAAAAATGAACGAGACAAGCGTACGCACGTCAGCAGATAACAACTGCTGAGGAGCTAACAACCGCTGAGTACGTCTACGGGCAGACCCAAGAGGCCCCCGTTGTAATTGAGGATGAAACACCCATAGAAAAAAACATTAAAAAGCAGTCTCAGAAGCCATCCCGCAGTCCAAAGTTTCCAACTTCAAAATACCTGACCAAGGATGCCAGGAGTAAGATGATGCGATTAAAACTGGCAGGCGATCCACAGTAAGTCATGTTCTATTTTGTTGTGGATGCTTTGCATTTACTAGGAAGTTTTATCCGTCGCCTCATCTAATCCCCTTACCCAATCACCACATGCAGTATTTTTGTCTGGTCAATCCCCCAGCAGGATTTGTTCATCACATTTGAGGAATTGGTGGGAGTTATGAAGGAGGAATCAATCACGAACAATGTATGTATCATCTGGTCGTTGTTCATGCATTGTTGTTTTGTCATTAATCACACCTCTGTTCCTGTTACTGTTTCTTTCCTAAACACTCAATGCAGATCATAGATGCCCATGCCTACACTCTGAGCCTGGCTTCCAGGAACTAGTGAAAGGAAGGTATTTGCCTTCAACAGCTGTTGCTGGGTAAGATTCTGAATCCATCTCGCTTATACGAATCACAGAAGGTATCATTGATTCTGACGTAGGTTAAAACTATGTTGACAGTCTTACATTGTCAGCGACCTCAAGTTTCTCCAGGAAGCCAGGCAATACAAATTCGATGCACACATGGAGGAGGCAATGGCTGCCGATGTTGTTATCTTCCCACTGAACTCCACGGGCGTCAATGACTTCAGCAACCCCAACCACTTCACTCTTCTCGTCCTGGATAATAAAGCAGCGCAGGTGGACGCACTATAACTCGATGCGGCCGAGAAGAGAGGGAACACCGGATCCATATTTTCGTGATGCCACGATGGTGGTGAGTGATACTAACTACATTGTTATTTTATTGACGTCACTCTCTCCATCAGACACAGTAACATCATTGTAGACAGTTGCATGGAGTTTTAACCTTTCATTTTTGTTGGTTTGATAACAACAGAAGGATTACTACGAGAAAAGGATGAATGAAATCCTCGCACGGGGTGGAATGGATAAGAGGGTAGGGCGAGCCACCTCAGGTCCACCGTTTGATATAATATCATACGAACGGTCACCTCAACAGGCAGAAGCATCGTAAGTAGCAAGGTCCTTTCTTATCGAATGTTAACATGGCTAGTGGGTACCAAACTAACTCGTTACTATTTTCCAAGCAAGACTGCGGGATAATCGTGTGCTTTCATATAGAGAATGTATTCAACAATAAAGAGTTTCAGGAACAATTTCCCTTGGAAGAAGTGAGACGATACAGAGCAAACTTAGTTAATAAATTCCTCCAGGATTTCACTCTTCCCAGCTGAAGTTGTTTAACATGCACATATATAACAATAAAGTTGGTTATTATGCACATATGTAAAACTAAATTGATGTTTTATCCCAAACTCTTAATATTTAAAATTCAAGTGTATGTATAACTCAATTGTAAATGTAATTCTTCTGTACAGATTAATCTTATATCCAGTTAATGTTAGCACCCAGACATCAGGTTGCCATGTGAATTACTCGCACACGTGTTGATGCTACTATTTTTTAACGGATACCCCACACATCCAGTTGTGCGATACTATTATCGAAACCTACCACCAATGTTTGTATGAATGAAGGACAATCAGGTGGGCACAGCCATCAGGGAGCAATTCCCAGCAGCCAGGGCGATGTTGCTATTTTATCCCAAAACAGCAACATCCCACACGAACACGTTTCTTGGACACACTGAGGAGAGGAACTTTTCAAGCGACGTGAATGACAACCTAGACCCGCCCCCCAGCCAACCTTAACCTCCAGGGAGTAATTCCCAGCAGCCAGGGCGATGTTGCTGTTTTATCCCAAAACAGCAACATCCCACACGAACACGTTTCTTGGACACACTGAGGAGAGGAACTTTTCAAGCGACGTGAATGACAACCTAGACCCGCCCCCCAGCCAACCTTAACCTCCAGGGAGCAATTCCCAGCAGCCAGGGCGATGTTGCTGTTTTATCCCAAAACAGCAACATCCCACACGAACACGTTTCTTGGACACACTGAGGAGAGGAACTTTTCAAGCGACGTGAATGACAACCTAGACCCGCCCCCCAGCCAACCTTAACCTCCAGGGAGTAATTCCCAGCAGCCAGGGCGATGTTGCTGTTTTATCCCAAAACAGCAACATCCCACACGAACACGTTTTTGGACACACTGAGGAGAGGAACTTTTCAAGCGACGTGAATGACAACCTAGACCCGCCCCCCAGCCAACCTTAACCTCCAGGGAGCAATTCCCAGCAGCCAGGGCGATGTTGCTGTTTTATCCCAAAACAGCAACATCCCACACGAACACGTTTCTTGGACACACTGAGGAGAGAAACTTTTCAAGCGACGTGAATGACAACCTAGACCCGCCCCCCAGCCAACCTTAACCTCCAGGGAGCAATTCCCAGCAGCCAGGGCGATGTTACTGTTTTATCCCAAAATAGCAACATCCCACACGAACACGTTTCTAGGACACACTGAGGAGAGGAACTTTTCAAGTGACGTGAATGACAACCTAGACCCGCCCCCCAGCCAACCTTAACCTCCAGGGAGCAATTCCCAGCAGCCAGGGCGATGTTGCTGTTTTATCCCAAAACAGCAACATCCCACAAGAACACGTTTATTGGACACACTGAGGAGAGGAACTTTTCAAGCGACGTGAATGACCACCCGCACCCGCCCTCCAGCCCATCATAACCTCCAGGACTCAAAACCCATCAGTCTAGGCGATGTTACTGTTTTCGTCCAAAACAGTAACATCATCTAATACATTAATTAGGAGTATCAATGGAATTGCCATGAGAAAAAATAATGGAATGTATTGTTATATTCAGCCACATCATCTAATACATTAATTAGGATCCGATGTCAGTGCCCAAAAAATAGGCGCACATACAGAAGTTCAACAACATAATATGAATTTAGTCAGTGTCTTGGTTCCTATTGACTACTACTTTTCTAGAACTTCACTGATCTGGAAGTAACAAACCATGCACATAAGCAGATCTGTACTCCTCTGGAAGGCTAAAAAAGAAATCAACTTCTAGGGGGTTGAGAGCAATCTTCCTAGCCGCAGTCATAACTTGGGTAGGAGTTAACCCGTCAATCTTCATAATCTCACTTGTCACTTGCATCCTTCTCCCTGCAGAATCAGATTCATGTTGGAAACAAGACGCCAAGCGGCCTATATGTTTACTTGCATCCTCCATCACATCACTCATTCGTGCAAATCTAGAAGAGAATTCTCTCAGAACTTCTGAATTTTCTATCTTTGCCTTCTTTGACCTACGGTTTACTGGGGTGGTTGAGGAAGAAGTTCCCATTGGGGCACATGGAGGGACTGGGTAAGTGTCCTCCGCGGAAAAGGCAGGAACATTTTCTTCTTGCTCTTCTTCCTCTCTGTCCCTTACTTCGTCTTCTATCCCCTCTAATGCATCTTGGGGATTTACAGCCTCGTCTCCAATGGCTCTATCCTTCCCAAATATTTTGGCTAAATCATCAAAAAATGGAAATGGCTTGTTTCTTAAACCCACGGCATTTTTGTGGCTCTAGCATAAAAGAAGGGAAAACATAATGAGAGAAGGTAAAACTTTAAAAGCTGTCACCAATAAATAGAATTATACACATATCAACTTATGTGCATAGAAGAAAAGGCATAATATAAAATATTACCTTCACCCATTCATCCCACACTGGCTTTGAGCAAGTTACGTACTTCTCTTCATCATTCCATCCAAAGCCGCTAGCAGCTGGACCAAGCATCTCCGCAATAGCATTATATTGATTCCTCAAATACTTGATACGGGACTCGATGTGTGGCTTAGCCTTCATACCACACCCAGGAATCTTCTGATCCATAAGTTGTTCCAACCTGTTATAAGCTTCATTCTTGAACTGGCCATTATCCGTTTTCCAGCCACCCAGCTCCACAAGATCCATCATTGCACCAATTAGTGCACGATCCTCAGCGCTTCCCCATCTTGTGCATCCTCTAGATGGGTTCGCACCCTCACCACCTTGGTTGGCATTTCTCTGAGCTTTTGGTTGACTCATCTGTTAAGAACGAAAGATGGAAAGACAGGAAACATAGGAATTCGTTAGAGCGGCATTCTGCTCATGATTTAGCAATTTAGGATGGTCATACTACCAGTTCAATAAAAAGCGAAGTCATTACTCCCATCTTATTACAAATTCAGATAAGAATATTACAAGAATAAAGTGTATATTATCTACCAATCCATAAATGCAATATAAGTGAAACACGCTACATAGTTTTAGCTAAACCCTATTCAATGACGTGGTGTCATGTAACCATGCATTGTACATCTCATTGGCAAGATCATGTCTGAAGGTAGTCCATGCAGCACTAGATTCCATAATTCCAATATTAAGTTCACCATTGTCTTCTTCATCACCATCCACAAGCAAGGGCTCCATGGGATCCACACCCATGAATGTTCGAATGAAATTATGCATCAATGCGCAAGCCAGGATAATTCTACCCACGGTTTTCCTAGGGTACCAAGTTGTACATCTTAGAATACCCCATCTCATTTTTAACAATCCAAAGCACCTCTCGATAACATTCCTTGCTTGCGAATGCTTCATATTAAAATATTCCTCAGCAGATACAGGTTGCGCACCGCTCTTCCACACACTGAGATGATATCTCTGGCCTCTAAATAGTGTTAGAAAACTCTCACAATTCATGTATCCGGCATCACACAAATAGTAGTTGCCTATAATTAACCAACATAAGTGTTAGGTACTGTCATCTCAAATAAGCTCCTTGGTTCAGATTGAGCAATGTCAAGGTACCTATGGTGTTACCTTGTGGAACTTGCAAAGCATTTTTTCTAGAAAGTGCATCTCGAAGCACTCTATTGTCATGTGCGGACCCCTCCCAACCAGGCAATATATAAATAAATTACAAATCCCGCGTGCAAGCAGCTAACACATTAGTAGTGAGTTCTCCTTTTCTATTCCTGAATCTAGCTTTATCTTTATCCCCAACACGAACCTTAACATGAGTTCCATCCAAAGCACCTAAGCAATTCTGCAGTGTGTATATATATAACTTGTTAATAGATACTGTATATATTTATAAATATTTACGCATTCACCTAATCTTCCTAGAAATTCTAACTTACCTTAAACCATTTCCACCTCTCATCTTGGCAATTCTCAGTCACTGGCTCAGGTTTCTTTAGTAGAATATCATGGCATCTAAGGACAGCGAGGAGAACTGAATTGAAGTGCCTAGATATTGTCTCACCACTTCTCCTAAAGTACAATTGAGTTCTTCGATTTTTTGTGTCATGAGAAAGTGTGAATAGAAATAAAGCAACCATCTCCTCTAAACTAGTATTCCTATTTCCTTGTAACTTACCGACATCTCTAAGCATATCACATAACTTAGAAAAACAGGCTCTATTCATCCTAAGGTTGTCCAAGCATGCTAAGTCACTTTCTTGAATCATTGGCCTGAGATTCAAAATCCTAGCATAATATCTTTCTTCAGCACAGCTGTCAAATATATAGGACATAGGCTGAGGCAATCTAATGTCCAAAAAGGCCAAAAGATACAAGAATTCAGAAATAGCCTCCAAAATCATGAGCATCATCTGTGTGTATAATGCAATACATGTAGTAGCAATCTTCTTCCTTTTACTCAACGGTAAGCGAGCCATAACTGTATGACATAGGCAAATTACATGCAAGAATGTTATAAGTTAGAAGAGCAATAAAAATATGGTCAGCCACTCTGAGAAATTTGAATGCAACAAACTCTATTCATCTTTTTCAAGGTAGTCAACAGGCAAACAACAACGATATTATATCCAGAACCTCTTAGAAGCTCTGCCGTCGTGGTTGGATTAAACATACCAGTTTGCTAAACCATAAGCACACCCTTCTTTGTCAAATTCCACAACAAGAGGAAATATAACGAGCACTGTCGTCAAGGCTTACCTTGAATCGCTAGTGCCGTTGCCCGGAACTGTTGCTAGGGTTTAGGGGAGATGGCAGAAGCTCGAGAACCAGAAATCGCTACTACCTTTGCCGGAGACTGCTGCTAGGGTTGAGAGGCGACGGGAGATGCTCGACAAACAAAAAGGCATACAGGAAGAAGTGAATCCTTTAATTACAAGGGCAAAATTGGTATTAAGTAATTTTAGCAGGGTCATTCTTGTCTATAAATTAGTTGAAAACGCAGCCAATAAAACTTACCGAGGGGGGGTGGGTAAGTGACCTCCTGCGTTTTATGGGAAATACAAGTTCCCGGAAAGTTATTTTTTCTCCCATTTGGGCAACCAAACAACTCTAGGGTCGTTTATTTCCTGGGAAGTCCAGTTTCCCACGTTATTGCTGCGAACCAAACGAGTCCTAATAGTACGAGGAAAAGAACCGGTAGAAATGGCAGCATCTAAACTATAAATTAAACTGAAACAAGTTCACTAACTTTATTGATTTTCTTTCTATCTATATACATACAAAAGTCATGCCACTCTATATCTGTGTACTAAGTAACCAAAATCAAAATTATGTAATATAAAGGAGTAGCTTTAATACTAGAAATAACTTTTAGGAATGTCTGAGAATCAAATTCTAGAAATTAACACTTGAATTCAAATTTATTTCGTTATTTATTTATATTTAGTTTTATTATCATCCTTTTATATCAATCGATGAAGGTTAGTTAGGTCAAATAATGAACCTTATTTGAAGAAGTCAATATTTGACTCTTTCAAGTAAATATTATTTTTAATCAACCTACACTATGAGTAACAATTTATACATTTGTATAAAAAATAAGCTTCCATGTTATACCAACTAATATCATATATTATAAAATAAATAAAATATTATATTGAAATATTTTATATAATATATAATAAATTTTAATATTTTTAAAATTATTTTATCTTAAATAAGCTATTATAATATCTTTATATAAAATGATAGGATTGAATCTTCTGGAAAAAATAAAATAAAATCTTATCATTTGTATAGATCTTTGTTTTTGTATGGGAACACTCGTATTAATCTCACTCTAATATTATATAAGAAGAAAAAACACAATACTTAATCTCTTATTCATAAAAATAATAATTATTATTTCCTTCAAAATTTATAATTAATACTATTAATTTCTTATTTTTTATTTTATTATAATTATTTATCTATTTCTTTACTTGTAATACTAAAATAAATAATAAAAAGAAAGAATATAATTGAAAAGTAAATATGTATTTAATATTATTAAAATAAAATTTAATAATTCACTCTAATTTTTATTTTATTTTATCATTATAAATAAATAATGGATAATAAAAATAAAAATAAAAATAGAAATTAATAGTATTGGTTAGAAAACCTAAGAAGTATAATAATCACTAGTTTTATAATAAGAGATTAGATATTCTGTTTACTTAAATTTAAAAATACAAATTCTTTTTAAGAAAACAATCAGCATCACTGCCGTAGTTACTTTGATTGCAATCTAACGGAAAATAAGATGTGGTAAAAAGGTAAAATAAAGCATTTTGAAATTTAAATATGGCTGATGTCACGAAACTGCTTTTCTCGTCCCTAGTAACCTGCACATAAATACCAGAATATTAATTAATTTTAAAAATAATTTTAAGTATTGTTATTATTAATGATGTGTATCATTTATTATTCTAAATATTTGTTATTTTATTGCAATGTCAATTTAAATTAAATGAGGTTTATTTAAAGTATATTAATATTAAAATATTTAATGAGTTGCATTTGATATTAAAACAATGTAAAGAAGTATGATATCAAAAAAATGAGTAATCATGACAAATAAAATTACATCTTTAGAAAAGAGAGTGAAAATATAGTATAAAATTCTAATAGCATAAGTTTGTTTTTAAATGGTGACGGTAAAAAAATATATTGATAAAAAATAATATTAATAAAAATTATAAAATATAAAATAATAATAATTTGACTAAAAAATAAATTAATTGTGTTAATTATATATTCAAGCATCATACATAATTTATAACTCTTTTAAAATTTTACATTACATAATTTTATAAGGTGAAAAATATACTGACCTCTCCTAAATTTTATTGAAATTACACAAAATTTTATCTAATTTCAAAACTTATACATACCTCCCTAGAAACATGAAATAATACTATGGTTAAATTCAAATTTAAAATTTTTTCAACAAAATGATAAAAAAATATTATTATAAATCTAAGTCAAGAAATAAATGATACTTTAAGTATTTTGCATTAAAGATTTGTTATAATTAAAGTCAAATAGTTAAAAATTTATGATAGTATTAAATTTTGACTTTTATATCAATTATATTTTTACTATTTGAACTTAATTAAAGTTCTTTTTTTATCATAAAATAGTCAAAATAACTTATATTGGCATATATTGTTTGATTTGTGTCTATAACCATCTTCTCTCATCATCTTATTGAAGAAAATTTTAAAGTTAAATTTAAGTATCGTAATATTTTATATTTTAAAGAAGATGTATATAAATTTTAAAATTAAAAAAAACATCCATATAAATTACACTAAAATATTAAGAGAAGATTAAAATAGTTTTTTTTCTTTGATAAGTGAATCAAAATTGATACGTTGCTTTTGGTCCAATCCAAATTCTTTCTAACTTGCCTGTTATGATATATTTTATTCCTTATCAAAACTCAAAGAAGACTTCTTTTTTAATTGAAAAATATATATTTTATTCCTTTAAATTTTTCTTTAGTAATTAGTAATACTTTCAGAATTTTTAAGGGCAACATTTTACTTTCACGAAATTTTCATCATAATGCAATAGTTAAATGCTCTATCAAGGAGAAATACCATACAAAGAATATACATCAATTGAGAGCCCTTAAAATATATATTTTAAGGGAGAGATTTTAGTTCAATGGCATGTTTTTGTTGGGCATTAGATTTTTTAATTATGAAAAATTTAAGGTTGTGATGATCATTGAAAATTGATTTAACAATTAAATATCATATTTTATTTTTAACCCTGCACTTTTATAATTTATCACTTCTTCCCCATTCTTTTAATAGCAAACTTAAGAATGAATGAAGGATCTCTCTCCAAATCTAGATGATTTTTCCCATATTTGTTTTTTCTCTTTCAAATATGGAAGTCTTAGCCTTGTTTTTGCAAATCAAATGTGCATAGGAAGAATATGATGGATGTATCCTTTTTTACTTTCAAGAAGTATTCTCTTTTTGATTTCATCCATGTAAAATGGAATTTTTGAAAGTAGATTTATTTTTTTATCCTCAAGATTATAAATTCTTCAAGAAAATTCCATCAAATGAGTTGTAATTCATTATTTAGTTTCTTTTCCCTTTCCATCTTTCTTTCTTTATTGAAGGTTTTTCCAACTTTCAAGAGTCACCCAACATCCATAATGAAGTTGGTGGAAAGCATAATGGATTTTCATTTAGAACTTACCTACAAATATGTGAGATTAGCTTCTATTTTTTTGCTTTCCTTTTTATCATCTAATTTACTTTAAGTGAGAGATATGGTAATGGCACTACTATTGGAGGCCAAATTGGTGAAGAGAAGACTAAATCCAATGTAGAGAGATTAAGAGAGAAACATATTTGTTCATATGTCAATGTGTCTAGTTAGATCCAGGCTTCTTAGACTCCAACGGACTTTTGACCTTTATCTTTAATTTGTTTAAGCCGTTTAAAAGCTAACATTTTTACTTTATTTGAAAATAATTTTTTCTTCCTCTTATGAACAAAAAAAAAGTTACACAATTAATTTTTCAGTTAAGCAAAAATTTTCAAGAAAATATAGTATGAAAAATCCTCTTCTCTATATCTCTTTTTTTTTTTAAAGAATTATCATTTTTAGCAACTGAATTGTCATTTAGTGCAAAAGTTTTTTTTATATGTTTTAGGGTTTGGATTTTATTTGTGGCCTAGTAAAATACTCAACTTTGATCAAAATCCTAGCCAATGCAATTATGATGAACCATAATTTGACTTCTTCAAGTTTGAAAAGTGATAAAGATTGAAGTTTTTTACAATAAAATAACATTTATAAGAGCTTTTTTTTTATAAATATTAAAAAACTAAATTAACCAATCAAAATGATTGGTGCTATCCATAAAATAATTTCCATTATTATGGAAGTCTTAGTCTTTTTTTTTTATATGAAAATGGTTATGCTCTATTTTTCTATCTCTGAACCCTTTTCTTATATAAGATGCAATTTATACATTTCTAACCTTTGAAAAAAATTCAATCAATACTTGCACATTATAAACAAAAGAAATAGAATATATAGTTCCTCACAATACACTAAGAAATAATAAGGAGCACTTATTAGAAGTTTGGGACTCATTTCCTCTTTGAATTTGCATGATCACATTGTTATTATCTTAATTCTTTCCTTCCATATACAAAATGAGTAAAATCATTTGTTATCAACTAACACAATGATGAATATAAGTAGCCTTTTTTAAAATTTTCAAGATTATTAAAATACTAGTTAAAATCAAAGGATAAACATTATGTGAACTTGGAATGTAACTTTTCTAGAATTGATTTCATTTCATTTAAATAGAAATTATTTCAATTCATTTACAAATAAATTCTATTATTAGAAAATTATGTTAGTTATAATTAACTTAATTCATTTTCAAACAAATTCTTTTATTTAGAACATATTGAAAAACATATAAATTCAATAAAAAAATAGATTTGATGGTATTATAAAAAATACAATAATAGAAAGAGAGTAAAAATTTTGATACAATATTTATTTTAAGTCAAATAAGATGAATTCTAATAAAATATTTGATAAATTCAAATGATACAAATATAACTAAAACATGAATTATAAATAAGTGTAATTTCTCTTTACTTAAAATTAAATACTATTTAAAATTGAAATTCATTTCAAAATGAAATAAAAATCTTATTTTTAGTCATCCAAACAAAAGGAAATAAACACTACTAGAGAATTGTTGGTAGACATCAAGTGTTTAGTAGATTATATGTTGGTTTTCAATCAACAATCAATTGAGCATTGTTATAAATATGTTATGACATCAGTTATATAACCAAATAACATCAGTTCCTATGCTAAAGAGACCATCATCATTTCTTCATGAGACATACAACTTGATTAAGTAGGACATCAATTATTAAGCTAAAGATATTGTTTATTACTAAGTAATTGTCATAAAAAATTAATATTCAATGTCAATGTCTTTTAAACCATGACATGGAATGTGTTATGACCTCTAAAATCCGCAAGTGCACGGTTAAGTCTAGTTATAGTATAAAAGATTATCATTCTCCACAGGGATTGTAGGTTGAGTACTAACTAAATCTCAAGCAAAATTATCTAGGCAGATCAATTGATAGTGGAATTCAAGATTAAAGTGCAAAAACAGAGATTAACTTGTCAAAATAAGGTTTGATTCAGTGGAGTAAAAGTGTACTTAGCTTAAGGATCTCTTGTACATTTCATTATGGAATGAATATAACTCTCTAACTTGGTTTACTGTTAATTATGATTGTTGGATCACCAAAATTAAGCTATACCTCATTGCAAGGCTACTAGCTACTAACCAAGAGATTAAGTGTCCAGAATTACTCTAGTAACCACTAATCAAGGTTGCATTAACTCTGTTCAGAATCCATTCTTGGACATTTCATCCTGTGCAAAAGAATTCAATCAGCTTAATTCCTAAGTCTAATTGATATTCCCAATGATCATGCAAGATCCAATTAATTGACTGGTCATTTCAACCTAGAATCAACTAATCCAAGACACAAATCCAATATTCCGGATATATTGGCTTGTTCAAAACAAATCAGCAAGATCAAATCATAATTCAACAGTAAATCAAGCTACATTATATAAAATTCAGTTCCATAACTCCATGAACAAGTTCACCTAAGCTAAGTACAGAGGTTTAGTGTGAGAACATCATAAGATAAGAAGAAAACAAGAAAACAGAGGAGGAAGCCAAACAATCCATGAAGATCTACAAATTTCTTGCTTGATTCTTCAATTTCTTGCTTGGATCCGTGTTAGAAGGCGCCTTTGGTCTCCCCTCCGGCTTCTCCTAGCAGTTTTTCTTCTTAATTCCCAGCTTTCTCCCCGTGATCTTCCTCCTCTCGCAGGATTTCGTGCGAAACTTATATTTTTGATGTACACGGGGTCCAACACGTCCCGTGTTGTACCCCGTGTTTCTCAGCGAAAGTTTGAGCAGCAAGGAACACGTTGTGTGACACGCCCCGTGTTCTTCTACGAATTGTCAAGCAGCAATGTACACGGGGTAGTACACGGCCCGTGTTCTACCCCGTGTTTCTCAGCGAAGACTGATCAGCATACTACACGGGGTGTGACACCCTCCGTGTTCTTCAGAAGCGAATGGCAGTAATATACACGGGGTGTGACACGTCCCGTGTTCACACCCGTGTTCTTTTCTGAGTAGCCTAGTGAAGTCACGAAGCCATCCAGAATGGAACACAGCCTTGAACACGGGGTTACCATTACCCCGTGTTCTTTACTGAGTAGACAATCTTGCTTCAATGCTTCATGATTTGAATGGTTTTGCCTCTGAATTCTTTTCTAATGCTCATATGTTTCATTTCATGGCCTGAAAACAAGATATAGAGCATCTAAGTATCTTTTTTCAATCAATTTTGCACAAAATACTAAGTAAATGAGTGATAAAACACATAGAATTTAGGTGTATTTGTGCACTTATCAATTCCCCCACACTTGAATCTTGCTCGTCCTCGAGCAAGGAAGTAAGAGAACAAGAAAATCTACTCCAATTTTATTCACTTCTCTTTTTTTTTTTTCAACAGTTTTTTTTTTATATCATGCAATCATTCAACAAATCAAATATTAGGATCAAGTCATGCCAAGCAACTCAATGAAAATAAAGCAACTAAACAAGTAAATCTTTAGCATAGAAGCAAAAGAGAAAAGCCTCACAGGTAAAGTGTTTACTCTCACTCTCAAAACAAGGCTTGTGTTTACTCTCAAGTCAATCATCTCATGGCTTAATGCTACCATATGCTTGCACAAACTCTAATCTCCACTACTATAATGTAAATTGCATGCAAATCAGAGGACTTTATTAGGGAAAAAGGTGAGGATAGGGGATAGGAATAACAAAGGGTGAGAAGTGATTGAACCCCTGAGTTTGAAGGAAAAAGACACAATGGTCATGAATTTGACCATTGTCAAGTTCCAATACTCAGCTTAACATAATTCCTTGCATCAACCCTTGCTTCAACCTCATTTCTTCTCCTTTTGATTTTCATGATCATTTTTTTCATTTCTTTTTTTTTATTGATTCCCAACAAGCTTTTCTTCCCTTTTCTTATTCCCAAATTATTTATTTGACACCATCTTTTTATGGTGTTTTTTTTTTTTTTGTTTTTTTATTTATTTATTTATTTATTTGATTTTGATTCTCTTTTTTTTTTTAAACAACTAAAACTTATCCAACTAGCAGCACTAAGTAAGGACCTCTAAAATAGCCAAACTCATATAATGTGTCTAAGCTCCCTCAAACTCTAAGGTTCAAGTTCACCTTGGCAGTGGCTTGGGATGTATATGGTATGGCTAGGCTAGAAATGAAGGTCTAAAGCTCAAAGTGGCTAACTAGGGGAAAAGTTTTAGGGAAAATTAAAGAAAAGGATTCAAATAAGCCAAACAAGTAAAAAGAAGGGTAAAGAAACATGGCCTCATCATTTTTGACATGCAAAGCACATAAAATGTAGCCTCAAAAAGAGAAAATGCAAGTTCTAGAGCACAAAGACAAGAGTGATGACATAATCCCTCAAGAAGAAAAGAAATGAGCTTTAATTTGTAATGAGTAAATAGCTCAAAAGGCTCAAATCTCACAAGGGTTAATCATGCTCATTTCTCTTAGCTTCAAGCTTTAGATTTTCCTTATCAAGTTGCAAAATATTCATTTAGGAAGCAGGGCATGAATCAATCTCTTTATTCAATGAATTGTCTTACAAAATTTTTTTTATTTATATATATATATATATATATATATATATATTATTGAAATTGGAGCGAATTTCAGTACTCAAAATTCTCTCAGTCAATCAAACAAGTTCAAGTGCAGAACATTGCAAGCACAGCTCCCCCACACTTAAAATTGGACATTGTCCTCAATGTGCACAAGAGTAAATGGGAAAAGAGATAGAAAACATATGGGGAACTGAAACTTCCCTGACATGCGGATGATGGCTGTCCAATATATCGCAGGGAGATCCAGAAGGAGAGACGAGGTGGGAGAGAAAGAGAACCGGTACTCTAAAAGAAAGCAGATAAAATACTAGAAAAGAAATGCTATTAGTATTTATAGAAATTTAACATCAAAAGTGCAAGAAAATAAAAGAGAAGAAAGCAATATAATAAAGAGTAAAACAAGTGCAAAGTCAATATATATACAGACCAGATAAATGGGAATAGATATGAAGAATAAGTAAAAAGAAAAACAGAATAGCTAATCAACAATGTAGTAATCAAACTAAACTACTGGGTAGGGGGATCCGGGTCAGCAGGGGAAGAAGAGTGGAATAGGTGGAACAGAGGTTCCACCATGCCCTCTAAAATTATAAAAGATTATCGTTTGAACCCGTGTTTTTATGCGGATGAGCGCGCTGGATTTCAAAAATTTACACGGGGTCTGACATACCCCGTGTTCACCCCATGTTTCTCTCTGAAAGAAGATAACAATCCTCGCAATTGTACACGGGATAAAACACGTCCCGTGTTTTTTCCCGTGTTTCTCTCTGAATGGTAATAACAAAATGCGCGGAAGTACACGGGGTATAACACTACCCGTGTTGTACCCCATGTTTCCCTTTGGAAGTCTCAAGTTCAAGAGTCCTCATCATAGGTTCAATCAGTGAGGTACACGGGGATGGACACGTCCCGTGTTCAACACCGTGTATCTCTCTGGACTTCCATGAGAATCACAAAGTTTTTACGCGAATCAGTCAGTGAGGAACACGGGGTTGTGCACGGTCGTGTTGAACACCGTGTTTCTCTCTGAATAGCGATGAAAATCACAAAATTTTTTAGACGAATCAGACAGTGGGAAACACGGGGTAGTACACGGTACGTGTTATATACCGTGTTTCTCACTGGACTACGTTGAAAATCACAAGTTCCCTAAAATTGGTCAGACAGTGGGAAACACAGGGTAGTACACGGCCCGTGTTTACACCGTGTTTCTCTCTGGACTTCATTTTAAGCTTTCTGCTCAAGAAAACAGACAACAGTCATCAATTCATGCCTAATCTACCTCAAAGACAGAATCCACAAGCAAAAATGAGCATTCAACATCAACACTTAATGGCTTAAATTCCTCCGCTACTCAAAAACTAAGATTAAAAAGTAGAAAACTAAGAATGAATAGGCAAGAGAACAAAGAAACAAACTTGGGTTGCCTCCCAAGAAGCGCTTGTTTAAGGTCATAAGCTCGACCCCTGTTTTTTTATTAGTCTGGTGCTTCCATCATTGGTGGGCCCGTAACGTAATTCTTCAATCTTTGGCCATTTACTTTGAAGTTGCCGGTGCTTTCACTCCAAATTTCCACAGCTCCAAATGGATACACCTTCTTCACAAGGTATGGTCCAGTCCATCTGGTTTTTAGCTTTCCTAGAAATAATTTGAATCTCGAACTGAATAAGAGCACCAAGTCTCCTTCGTGAAATTCTCTTCTAAGAATTCGCTTGTCATGCCAAGCCTTTGTTCTTTCTTTATAGATCTTAGCATTATCATAAGCTTCATTCCTCAATTCTTCAAGCTCAAGAAGTTGGAACTTTCTCTTCTCTCCAGCAGATTGTAAGTCAAAATATAGCAACTTGATTGCCCAATACGCCTTGTGTTCAACTTCCACTGGTAAGTGACAGTTCTTCCCATAGATGAGCCTAAATGGTGCCATTCCAATTGGAGTTTTAAAGGCAGTTCTATAGGCCCACAAAGCATCATCCAGCTTAAGTGCCCAATTCTTCCTTGATCTAGACACTGTCTTCTCCAAGATGGACTTAATTTCTCTGTTGGAAAGCTCAACTTGCCCACTGGTTTGGGGGTGATATGGAGTAGAGATCTTATGGGTTACTCCATACCCTTTCAAGAGTGATTGAAATTGATGGGCAATAAAATGAGATCTTCCATCACTAATGACAACTCTTGGTATGCCAAATCTAGGAAATAACACCTTCTTCAAGAAGCGAACCACAGCCTTGGCATCACAAGTCCGAGTTGCAATTGCCTCCACCCATTTGGAGACATAGTCAACTACCACTAGTATAAATCTGTTGCTACAAGAAGGTGGGAATGGTCCCATGAAGTCAATTCCCCAAACATCAAAGATTTCAACCTCAAGAATGTTATTCAAGGGCATCTCATGTCTCTTTGATATGCTGCCAACCCTTTGGCATTGATCACAAGAAGTGACATAATGATGAACATCTCTGAAAAGAGTCGGCCAATAAAATCTTGCTTGAGCAATCTTGGCAGCAGTTCTTGAAGCACCAAAATGTCCCCCATATGGAGAGGAATGACAGTGGAACAAGATACTTGCAATTTCCTCCTCTGGCACACATCTTCTAAATAGCCCATCAGCACATCTCCTAAAGAGAAGAGGCTCATCCCAAAAGTAATGTTTTGCCTCAGCTAGAAACTTCTTCTTCTTTTGATATCCCGCATCCGGAGGTAGAACTCCACTCATAATGTAGTTCACATAATCGGCAAACTAAGGGATGTCGGAAGAAGAGACAGCCAACAAATAATCATCAGGAAGGGCATCATTGATTGGTATATCCTTGTCTTCCTCATCTCCTAATTCTTGCTTCAGCCTAGAGAGATGATCAGCTACAACATTCTCGGTACCCTTCTTATCTCGAATTTCCAGATCGAATTCTTGCAACAAAAGAATCCATCTGATGAGACGAGGTTTAGCTTCCTTCTTGCTTAGAAGGTACCGAATGGCTGCATGATCTGTGAAAACAATCACTTTAGAGTCCACCAAGTAAGATCTGAACTTGTCAACTGCATATACCACTGCAAGAAGCTCCTTTTCGGTTGTGGCATAATTCAATTGGGCTTCATCAAGAGTCTTGCTTGCATAATAAATTGCATGAACCTTTCTGTCCCTTCTTTGGCCAAGCACAGCTCCTATTGTATAATCACTAGCATCGCACATCACCTCAAATGGCAGGTTCCAATCCGGTGCTTGCATGATAGGGGCAGAAATTAAGGCTTGCTTTAACCTGCGAAGGCATCCAAACAATTTTGATCAAAATCAAAAGGAACATCTTTAGCTAGCAAGTTAGTCAAAGGTTTAGCTATTTTAGAGAAATCTTTAATGAAACGTCGGTAGAAGTCGGCGTGTCCTAGAAAACTCCTCACTCCCTTGACAGAATTTGGGGGAGGCAATTTCTCTATGATGTCCACTTTGGCTTTGTCTACTTCAATGCCATGTTCAGATACTTGATGGCCAAGAACAATCCCTTCTTTTACCATAAAATGGCATTTCTCCCAGTTGAGAACCAGATTTACCTCCTCACATCTCTGCAACACTTGAGATAAATTGGTTAAACAGTTATCAAAGGAAGTGCCATACACAGAAAAGTCATCCATAAAGACTTCCATGATATTTTCAATGAAATCAGAAAAGATTGCCATCATACAACACTGGAAAGTAGCTGGAGCATTGCACAGACCAAAAGGCATTCTTCTATATGCAAATGTGCCATAAGGACAAGTAAATGTGGTCTTTTCCTGATCATTTGGATGGATAGGGATTTGAAAGAAACCAGAATAGCCATCCAAATAACAGAAATGTGAATGCTTAGCTAACCTTTCTAGAGTTTGATCAATGAAGGGAAGAGGGAAGTGATCTTTCCGGGTTGTCTTATTCAATTTCCTATAATCAATACACATTCTCCAACCCGTGACAGTCCTAGTGGGAATTAGCTCATTATTTTCATTTTTCACTACAGTTAGCCCCCCTTTTTTAGGCACAACATGAACCGGGCTAACCCATTGGCTATCGAAAATTGGGTAAATTACCCCTGCATCTAACAGTTTCATTATTTCTTTCTTCACAACTTCTTTCATATTAGGATTCATCCTTCTTTGGTGTTCAATGGAGGATTTACTGTCATCCTCCAACAATATCTTATGCATGCATATAGAAGGACTAATCCCCTTTAAATCAGAAATGGAATACCCCAAAGCTTTCCTATGAGATCTAAGCTGCCTAAGTAATTTTTCTGTTTCCAAAGCAGTTAGATTGGCATTGACTATAATAGGATAAGTAGAATGGGGTCCTAGAAATTCATACCTTAGAGAAGATGGGAGAGGTTTCAACTCTACCTTAGGTGGTGTGTCTTCTTCAGTGGTGGTTTTGCTGGACTCCACCTCCAATGTTTCAATTGCTGCTTCAGGGAAGGGATATGCAGCAGTTTCTTCAGTTTCAACCTCCTCTTTTGTAACCAGGCATGCTTCTAGAGGATCTTGGATGCTCTCCTTTAGAAGGTTTTCTTTGACAGCTTTATCCAGCACATCGACCCTGCATATGAAGTCTTCACAAACAGGTAATTTGATAGATTCATTCAAATTAAATTCAACCTTCTCATCCCCAACAGATAATGACAGTCTACCATTTTTAACATCAATTAAAGCTCCAGCAGTAGCAAGAAATGGTCTACCTAAGATAATAGGGATTTGAGCATCCTCCTCCAGCTCTAGAACAACAAAGTCTACTGGTATGAAAAACTTACCAACTTTAATAGGTATATCTTGAAGAATACCTACTGGATATTTGACTGACCGGTCGGCTAATTGAAGTGAAACCGTAGTAGGCTTCATCTCCTCAATGTTCAATCTCTTGGCAACCGTCAGTGGCATAAGACTCACACTCGCTCCTAAGTCACACAATGCCCGATCAATAGGGACATTTCCTATAACACAAGGTATAGAGAAGCCTCCGGGATCCTTTAGCTTAGGAGGTAGCTTATTTTGAATGATGGCACTACACTCCTCAGTCAAAGCCACAGTTTCATGCTCCTCTAACTTCCTCTTGTTGGAGAGAATGTCCTTCAAAAATTTAGCATATGAAGGCATTTGTGAGAGTGCATCTGTGAAGGGGATATTGATGTATAGCTTTTTTAGCACCTCCAAGAACTTTCCAAACTGCTTATCCAGTTTAGCCTTGGCTAATCTTTGAGGATAAGGGATAGGCGGTTTGTAAGGTTCCAGAGGGATATATTTGGATTTTTCTGGTAGTTCCCCTTCATTCTCTATAGTATCAGTGGTATTTGAGGCCTTGTTGTCTTCCATTTGCTTCTCCCCCACACTTGTCTCTTTTTCACTTTCTTGAGTGGTAATAGGATCATTCAATAATCTTCCACTCCTAAGAGTTACTGCCTTGCAATGCTCCATTGGATTTGATTTTGGTTGGGCAGGGAGTTGGCCAAAAGCTCTTGAAGAAGATGCGGAGGCTTGCTGGGCAATTTGAGTTTCCAGCATCTTTTCATGAGTGGCCAAGGTATCCACCTTAGAAGACAGTTGTATGATTGAATCTTCCATGTGTCTTCCATGTTGTCTAAATTCCTCATTGGTCTTCTCTTGAGAAATAAGAAATTTCTCCAAGAGGCCTTCTAATTTGGCAGTAGAAGATTGTTGGGCAGGTGGGTTGTATGATCTTTGACCTTGGAAACCAGGTGGTGGTGGTCTATTGGTGGTGTTTTGTGTGTGATATGGCTGGGTAGGCTTGTAGGAGAAGTTTGGATGATTCCTCCATGATGGATTATAAGTATTTCCAAATGGCTCATTAGAATTTCTCTGTCCAAACCCACTATTATTCACATAATTCATTTGCTCAGTAAAGTCTTGGCCCAAGGTGCATTCAGCTGCAACATGCCCTGTAACACCACAAATCTCACAGGAACTATCAGTAGCACCTGTTGTATTCACACTGTTAACATGAAATTTATCAAATTTAGCCATTAGAGCATCTACCTTGCTACCTAAATTTCCTAATGCATCTACTTTAGCAGATAAATGACTAAAGGCATCTAATTCATACTTCCCTGCTGGTTTCCTTGAAGGTCCTCTCTCATTGGACCATTGATAGTGATTCAAGGCCATATCTTCAATCAGCTCATAGGCTTCATCCAGCCTTTTATTCATTAAGGCTCTTCCAGCAGCGGCATCTACAGTAAGTCTAGTGTTGTAATTCAAACCATTGTAGAAGGTGTGGAGAACAAGCCATTTTTCCAATCCATGGTGTGGACATAGCCTTAATAGCTCTTTAAATCTGTCCCAAGCATCAAAAAGGGATTCTCCTTCTCTTTGGGAAAAGGTAATGATCTCATTCCTCAATTGGGCAGTCTTGCTTGGAGGAAAGTATTTTGATAGGAAAGCCCTCAGCAGCTCTTCCCATGTTGTAATTGACCCAGCTGGTAAGGAGTGCAACCAAGCTCTTGCTCTATCCCTCAAGGAGAATGGGAAGAGCCTAAGCTTAATGGCGTCAGCTTGTACCCCATTAATCTTTATTGTGTCACAATATTCCAGGAAAATCTGGATGTGGAGGTTAGGATCCTCCATTGGCAATCCACCAAATTGATTTTGCTGCACCATAGACAGCAAAGCTGGCTTCAATTCAAAGTTATTGGCCTCCACAGCAGGCCTCCTTATGCTGGATTGAAGACCAGTGGCATCGGGTGCGGCAAACTCTCTGAGTGATCTATTATCCATGTGTGCAGTTGCTGGTTCAATACAGATTTCCTCTTGAAAGTGAACTGGCTTGTGTTCCCTCCTTCTCCTATGCAGTGTTCTTTCAATTTTCGGATCCAAGTCAAGAATTCCGTCAAGACTTCTCTGTCGCATATAAAAGATGGTCGGCAGAAGGATTTAGTAACACTAAAACAGAACAAGGTGAGAAAGAGATGCTGTAAAAATAAGAAAAATCAAAACAAGATGAATTATGAAGTTAAGGAAAAAGAATTGCCTAGTCTAATTTACTTAAAATTTGCTGTTAATATCAACTAGAAACAATCCCTGGCAACGGCGCCAAAAACTTGACCTCTAAAATCCGCAAGTGCACGGTTAAGTCTAGTTATAGTATAAAAGATTATCGTTCTCCACAGGGATTGTAGGTTGAGTACTAACTAAATCTCAAGTAAAATTATCTAGGCAGATCAATTGATAGTGGAATTCAAGATTAAAGTGCAAAAACAGAGATTAACTTGTCAAAATAAGGTTTGATTCAGTGGAGTAAAAGTGTACTTAGCTTAAGGATCTCTTATACATTTCATTATGGAATGAATATAACTCTCTAACTTGGTTTACTGTTAATTATGATTGCTGGATCACCAAAATTAAGCTATACCTCATTGCAAGGCTACTAGCTACTAACCAAGAGATTAAGTGTCCAGAATTACTCTAGTAACCACTAATCAAGGTTGCATTAACTCTGTTCAGAATCCATTCTTGGACATTTCATCCTGTGCAAAAGAATTCAATCAGCTTAATTCCTAAGTCTAATTGATATTCCCAATGATCATGCAAGATCCAATTAATTGACTGGTCATTTCAACCTAGAATCAACTAATCCAAGACACAAATCCAATATTCCGGATATATTGGCTTGTTCAAAACAAATCAGCAAGATCAAATCATAATTCAACAGTAAATCAAGCTACATTATATAAAATTCAGTTCCATAACTCCATGAACAAGTTCACCTAAGCTAAGTACAGAGGTTTAGTGTGAGAACATCATAAGATCAGAAGAAAACAAGAAAACAGAGGAGGAAGGCAAACAATCCATGAAGATCTACAAATTTCTTGCTTGATTCTTCAATTTCTTGCTTGGATCCGTGTTAGAAGGCGCCTTTGGTCTCCCCTCCGGCTTCTCCTAGCAGTTTTTCTTCTTAATTCCCAGCTTTCTCCCCGTGATCTTCCTCTTCTCGCAGGATTTCGTGCGAAACTTATATTTTTGATGTACACGGGGTCCAACACGTCCCGTGTTGTACCCCGTGTTTCTCAGCGAAAGTTTGAGCAGCAAGGAACACGTTGTGTGACACGCCCCGTGTTCTTCTACGAATTGTCAAGCAGCAATGTACACGGGGTAGTACACGGCCCGTGTTCTACCCCGTGTTTCTCAGCGAAGACTGATCAGCATACTACACGGGGTATGACACCCTCCGTGTTCTTCAGAAGCGAATGGCAGTAATATACACGGGGTGTGACACGTCCCGTGTTCACACCCGTGTTCTTCTCTGAGTAGCCCAGTGAAGTCACGAAGCCATCCAGAATGGAACACGGCCTTGAACACGGGGTTACCATTACCCCGTGTTCTTTACTGAGTAGACAATCTTGCTTCAATGCTTCATGATTTGAATGGTTTTGCCTCTGAATTCTTTTCTAATGCTCATATGTTTCATTTCATGGCCTGAAAACAAGATATAGAGCATCTAAGTATCTTTTTTCAATCAATTTTGCACAAAATACTAAGTAAATGAGTGATAAAACACATAGAATTTAGGTGTATTTGTGCACTTATCATGTTATATATTATATTAGTTTTGTTAAATAACTGATGGCTTATGACCTCCCACCCTAAAAAATGTGTTCCATCTATACACCCACCTTATTCTTATCTATACACCTTTTCCATTTTGTACAAGTTCTCATAACACTTTTACTACAGTAATCCCAATTTGAAATACATATAAACCCTGCCAATGAAATATAATACTCTAATTTTAAAATATGTATGCACCATAAATGAAATAGAAAAAAAATGCACATTTCATATTATAATATATAATTCCACATTCAACAAATGCAATATGTAGAAGCTTAATTGAGACAAAATTCACATTTCCCATACATTAATTCTATATTACCCTCTTAAATGTTGGCATATGGCTAGACTATTTCAAACTACTAAGGAAAAAAAATAAGCACATGACAATATGATAATTGTAGCAATCACAAAGAAAAGGTTTATTAGTGAAAACAAAATTAATTTCTAATTTGCTATAGATATTTTTTTATTTGAGGATATGTAAATCATTTTTCATGTAAATCTCTCTCACGAGACCTGCATTAATTAAATATTTTTTATTAATAAAATATAAATTAATAAATAAGCAATTATGTGTATAACTATAAAAATAAGGGCATTAGTATTTTAAACTTGTTGTAGAAAATTTATTTGGAAAAATCATCAACCTATATCCCTTCACTATGATTTTTTTGCATATAAAGCTCCTCCAAGTTACCTTTATAATTAACTAGAGGTAGTTTTAATGAGAAAAGAGAGATGTTTTCAATATTAGTGGTTATGTCTTCTTCATTCATGTTACTAATGATTTATTTTTTCTCCAAAAGAACTATAGACCACTTGTTATCAATTAGGTTCATCATATAAAAAACTTATTTTTCTTGGGTTGCCATTATGAATGGCTTCCTTTTACAACCTTCTTTCCTAAAATCCACCAATGTGAATTCTAACTCATCCACTTGGATGTCATTGTTATTCTCCATCCACTTACATAGAAATACAAGTCTTTTAAATTAAATAAGGTTAGGCTCCTATATGTTTTTTATGACTTATGAAATGACATTGTCATATAGATGGGATTTTTATCTTTCACACTAAAGATATGCATTGCCTAAGCTACCAAAGTGACCTCACTATTTTAAATTGTGCTCCTCTTGTCTTATCCCTTTATGTAAAAGAATATTTATTGATATCATATCCTTGATAAGATATGGCCTTGATGTGAGGCCTATTGACTAACCATCTTATTATCTTAAAAACAATATCCAGTGTTAATGTTTATGCTATCATACTTCTTATGTGGTTACAGAATCAAGTGATGAATGAGAATTATCTTTAGCTTGCACTTATTGCTCATTCCTGCCATAAAAGAGCTCTTTTATGAGAATAATATGCTCATCCATGTAAAACTTAATTTCTTCACTATTTTACGATACATATAGATGTGTTTGTGCCTATATTTCATAATTTATGCTCACCACACGAGTCCTTAATGTACTATTCCCTAAAATTATTTCCTTATGATAAGGTTTAGGAAGCCTAATAGTGTTTGTATTTAACAAGCATTCAATGCAAAACTTTATAACCTTTTTAGCCATGTACTTTTCAATAATACATTCTTTGAGCTTGTTCTAATTGTGCATATATCTTTTTAAGACTTTCATATATCACTTAAATGAGTACATCTACTTCAAGTAAACTAATATACAAAGTATTGTTTACCTCACCAAATGTACAATCAAATGTAACATGATATCAAAGAATGAAGGTGAAAATATATATTAAGTTGACACAATGTGATAACAATTTATTCAACTTATCTAAATCTTTTGGACTAATAACTTTACCACATATTGCATTGAAGAAAAAATAAAGTCTTATAATAACTTGTCTCATATGTTTAAGCAATATTCCATGAATAGCAATTGGTAAAAGTTATTGCATCAATGTATGACAAATGTAAGAGTTTAAATTAACTAATTTTAGATCTTTCATAGATACAAGGCTTTTAATGGTGGAAGAATAGCCTTAGGGCATTTTAAATCCATGTAAAAACTTGATTTTTCCTTCCTAAATAACATATGACAAGCCAAAGGCAAATATGTATGTTGACCCCTTCTTTTTAGTGCTAGTTTTTTTTTATATAGCTATCTCTTACAAGTTTAGTTTGACCTTAACTCCATCCTTCATCTTTCTCAGCATTTTCAAGCATGCTCTAACTATACTTTTACATACATGTTCCTCCATATGCATGAAATCAATGTTATATTAAACAAATAAGTCCTTTCAATATAAAAGATTAAAAAATATGAACCTTTTCTTTCATAAGTGTCGTTACTTATAGGTGCATTCAATTTACCAAAAATTACATTAATATTTTTTACTTTTTCATAAACCTCTTCACTAATTAAGGACTTTGGAGTCATTGTTTCTTTTAATAAACTATTGAAAGCCTTTCTTAACTAATGATAATTATAAGAATGAGGAAAAAATGTCATGACCTTGACTTAGTCATGATTGGTGTAGAACCCAATACTTGGATCCCACTAGCCTAATCCTATTTAATCATCATAATCTTAATTAATCAACTAATAAATGTAACAAAACGAAAGGCATCAATAGAGGAAGAGAAAGATTTTAATTATTAGCAAAAATAAGTTTGTAAAAGAAATAAAAAAAGTTAGGTTTATTAACATTCCTCTTAAAATGAAAATAAGATAATCGAACTAACTCGTAAAAAAATTAGTTGATAACTCTTTTGCCCATAACCTATACATAGAATAAGGCCATAAAAACAATCTAATTATAGATATTTGGGGTAACTAATGTCTAATTAGAGACAATGTCAAGTATTTTAGCTTTAAGAGGGTGGTAGTGGAAGCTTGACTTGTGTATCTATAAAATAAATTATGAAAAAGTGAGCCTAGGGCTACTCTACATAAACAAATACAATAATCATACCCACTGGATCATTCTCTTATAAGCCTTAACATATAAAATGTTCACATCTCTCAATTCATATTCAAATAGCAATAGAAGGCTTAAATATAACCACATTAGTGCCACAACATCATAGTGATATAACAAATGACATCCAAATCATAATTTTATAATATAATATATGGCAATTAAATATAAATACATACATCCACCATGTAACTTCTAGGTTAACCTTGTACCTTATCCACTTTGTATTAGGAATTAATAGTTTGATGTTCACATTGCCTTTTTTAACAATTCTTATGTTAAGCCATAAGTCATACTCATTACATTAGTTCAACAATACTATACCCTAATGTATAGCCATACAACTTATTTCATTCCATGATAACTATGCACACTTGTTCATATCATGCATCATATGATTTAATAATTTATCATGTCACATCCAATACATAATATTCCACAATATCCCATGTGTTACAACTTTCAATTTAATCATTATATTTCTTTAGCAACATTCACACTTTCAAATTTTAAACACCTCATGCCTCTTTGCATGGTCACATGATTCAAGTTATTCTTTTAACAACACACACACATATGAACTCATTTTAAATTTGACCATTAAAAGATATTTTATAAGCAACTTGTGATTTACAAATTCATTATTTATAAAACTTATTTTATATGAAAGTAGACGTAATTAACTTTCTATGAACTAGTCTTTTCCATAAAATGATTATGATTTGAAAAAGTTTTACTTTTTATAAATTAGAAATAAAAATTTAATTTTTTAAAAATCCTAAATTTTTTACCTTTCTCTTTAATTTTAGTAATATCTCAAAATATACATAAGATATTGATTTGAAACTAGTTCCATTTGAAAGTAGACTTAGTTATCTTTTCAATGATAGATAGTTTATTAAAAATAAATGTAACATAAATAAGATATCACCTTTCAAAGTTGACATAACAATTTAATCCTACTATGGTTAACTATCATAGTCAATTATAAGGGTCTAGAAAACAATTGGTGCTTATAGTCAACTATTATAGTTGAATATGGCATGTTTTGATCAATTTTCTTGTAATTTTTCATTATTTTTTTAAAATTTTTATCATCCAAATACATTTGTTACCTGATCAAACATCATAAAATCATAAATACACATTAGCTCACACTATTAATGCCATTTACACAATCAAATCAAGCTCACACCATAAACCAATACACCAATCAAGATTCAAGATCAAATTCTTAAAATCTTACAAGAAAAAGAGTAAAGTATTTACTCACCAAGTATGAAGGAAAATATTAGGGATTTAGATCTGATATTCCTTAACGTTAATTATGCCTAAAAATTAAAGATTTCTTGTGTTGGTATTCTAGATTCTTGTTAAAACTAAAATAACCCTAATTTCTTATTAACCTAAGAAGAGATGAAGAGAAAATCAATTATGAAGAAGTTTTTACCATGTTTGGATAGAAAATTAATGATAATTATAATTCCCTACCTTTGATTTGATAAGAAAGTGGGAGAAGAGGAGGTAAGGCTTGTTAGAATTAGGAAAATGAGAATAAGAAATAGTTTCTAGTTTTAAAAAGGGAATAGTGCTTAATGTTATTTTAGAAATGTATCCCTAAATTTTCTTCATACTTATATATTCACTTATAATAACTTTAAAGATTTTACTTTAATTCTCTACTAAACTTTTCTCATTTATTTATCATAAAATCCTTATCCTAAGATTTACAAAAACATCAACTATTAATTTATGCTATGATTCATCTATATTTACTTTTCAAAATTTATCTATAGACACATCATTTCTATTTCAACTTAGAGACATACAAGATATTTTAATTATTTTTTATAAAATAAATTGAAATTATTATATTTTAAATGCTGTGTAATAAGAACTCTCTTATGGCTAAGATATTTTAAAACTATTTTCTTTCCATGCTTAAGTTAATAAAACCTATGTCATTTTTATAAATAAGGCATACTTTATACCTTTTAATGCTATACCTCATTAATTTTTCATAAGTTAAAAAATTATTCATTATGCAAAAGAGCATGGCATGTAACCTAAAAGATTTGTGATAGTATGCATAAAACATTGACATAAATAGTGCAAAAAAGATATCTGGGTTATATCTTGATTGCTTGAATCCTAAAATTAATAATGTTAACATTACATACTTAGGTTTAATGCATAATGAAGGAGGAAAATTGTAAATTATTAAAATTACATGCTATGTGCTATACGAAGGTTTATCCATCAATACATAGAACAAGTTTAAGGTTTCTTACTTCATTACCAAATTTTGGAAACAATAAGTCAATTGTTCTTCATTGAAAAGAATATACTAAATGACAAAGCTTGCTATTAGAAATTATCCTTTTCGCATGCCACATTGAGTTCTGAGCATTTCTTGCATTAGCAAACATATATTTAAACCTTAGTATTATAGAAAGATACTATAATATCTTAGCTAAAGCCTCTTCTTTGTTACTGTCATTATGCTTTTTCAATTTGTAATGGGATGGCTTGAATTTTGGACAATCATGCAATGTTTAGTATACCTTTTAGTACAATAAGCAATAATTAGAATATGCATAAATCTTCTTAAACTTCATACTCTCGGGCATATAATTATTTTCATTCATAAGCACACATTAATGATATATCTCTTTTGGGAAGTATATCTTTCAACAATTACAATAATGTTGTGAAACTCTTATCATTCCACCTATTTCCTATTTTCAAGATGAACATACTTAACATGGTAAATAACATATGTGAATTAGTGTAACCTAAATATAATAGTTTTTTTTCATCATTCAACAAGTTATTAAGAACTTGCAGATGCTTAGTAAAATTATTTGAATTATTATAAACCATATCCTTAAAGTAAGCATCAAAATCTTCATCTTCATAATCATTAAACATATTACAAAAATTACTTTCATTATATCATATCCATTATGTATATTTGGTATCAATGCTTGACAAAATATTTAATACAAGGGCACCTTATAAGGTTATCACTAAATTTCCCTTAAGTAATTGTAAATTTGATGAATTCATCAATTTCATTATCATATTAGCACTATGCCAATTAACACACAATTGCCTTCAATCCATGACTAGTTAATTTAGTAAAAACTATACACATAAGAATATTGAGCAAACTATATATCATCACAAATTGTACACTTCTCAGCTATGTATCCAAAACTCAAATACATTCATATACTTATATGCATCAAAATGCAACTTAAATCAAATAAAGTTGAACATTTTCTAAATACATACCTAAAACCAAAATAAATATATATATTGATATGCAAGATTCTATGTGTAATCTATTTCATGCCCAATAAGCATTAGAAATATTTTAGTGATATATCCTAACCTTAATCTTAATCATCTTAGCATAAAATATTAAAACAAAGATTAAATAAACAAAACTACAAAATCTACAGTGAAATGTGAAAATAGATTTGCACAAAATGACATTGGTTATATAATGACATGAAAAAAAAAGCTTATAACATCAATTTTCTTTTATTTTAAAAATATCTTAATTATTTTACATTTCAAATTTTTAGAAAAAATTGATGTGAAATATTTATATAATATTTTTTTAATATCAATTTTTCATTTTCTCTCTAGAATAGTTATAATAATTAAATGAATCCAGCATCACGTATTTTAAGTTAAAAACTTTAAATGCCTATAACGTCACGCTTGATTGTTTGTTTAGGGTGAAAATCATATATTTCATATTTTTTTAAAATTTAACCATCTACAAACCATTAAAAGGATTTACTTTCTCAAAATTGTAAAAATGGCTATTTTATAGGTTTTTTTTTCTTTTTATTCATTTTTCATCATTGTATGGTTGATCTCGAACTCTGTTGCAAAATGTTATTATAAATATAATAGGTATCTAAAACTCAAAAATAATCACAAAGTTTATTATAATGCCTATTAAATGTTTTAATTGAAATTAGCTAATTAAATGTTTTAATTATGTTTTAAATTCAATTAGGGTATTTTATGAGGAAATAATTAATGATTTAATTATAATAAGTGTTATAAATAAATTTTTTGTTCTAAACATATATAAGGAATAATTCACTTGTTTAATGAGTGAAACTGTCATAAAGTCAAAGTTAATTAAAGCTGAATATGCAAGTAAGGAGGAGACCTAGTGAAATCTTTTTATTTTTGTCCCTAGTCTTATTTTCTCTATATTTCTTCCCATTTTTAACCTAACCCCTTATTTTTCCAACAAATGCACCCCAAGGCACCATTTTTTTTCTTTTCTTCTCCCTTTTTTAACCAAGCAAAAAGGAATCAATCTAAATAACTTTTTACATTTTATTTAAATTCAAGTAAGGTAATGCCCTTTTAAACATTAACCTTTGCTAAGTTTTCCTTCATTTTTTCTTTAGATATCAAATGATATAGGTTTTGGTCTTTAATGGAAATTTTGGAATCCTAACTTTAAACCTTTGGTTTTATGATGTTTAGGAGCAAACAAATCTTAATCCCACTCTTTATTACCACCATTATAAGATATGAGTGGATATCCTAATTATTCTTACATAGATTTACATGGTTTCATTTGTTCAAGTTAGGTTTCCCTAAGTCTAAAACAAACTTTAGTATATATTGCTATGAATTGATGTTTTAGGCATGATTCTTGTTGGATGTTAGGTGTAGGATATGGCTTTTATGTTTTATAATGAATTGGTTGAGCAATTTGGCTTAAAATGTGAGTTGGAGTAATTCTTCTTTGAATGAACAGTATTTTTGTTGGAAAATATGTAAAGGAACTTACTATAATAGATTATTCTAGATAATTTGTTCTTTGAACTCATGTAATAATTTTATAATTGCTATAATCAATTATGCATCAAAAGTTACTTTCTAGATCCCTAAAATTAATTACATAATCAATTATGCTCAAGCATAATTATTCTCTAAACATGCATAATTAGTTATGTAGTTGATTATAATCTATTTAATTGTAATCCTTGTCCATTCCAAGAGTTTTCTAGGAAACCTAATGTATTTTATAATAATAATAAGTATATATGCAAGCCATGATGTTATGGTAACCCATGAAATGTATTTTGTCATCCAGTATAGAATAAATAAGTTTGATAATTATTGCTATGCATGAGAATGGAGATATGAATGAATTATGATTTATTTCCTTATATAAGTACATGTATAAATGTCATGGAATTTGATTTGCATTTGGATTGAAGTATTAGTCTAAGCACTTTTTTGCATATGATGATTAATTATGAGATGAATAAGAATTGATGATGACATAAGCAATGATACTTACATTGTGGCTAAATGCACTAGATTTGTGGTTGTTTGTGATAAATAATGCTAACTCGGAGGGACAATAATATGCTTGTGAAGGATAAGACTAGATGGAAATTATAAGGAGATTTACACACTTTCTTCTTTAATTTTCTTAAATTAAGTGATAATGACATGCTATAATTAAGTTATGATACTTTGGAAATAATTGTACTAGGTCTTTGATTGAATTCGCATTGCAAATGAAGGAACATAGAAAATGAATTATAAATTTGAAAAGGTTTTGATACATAATGTATATGCACACCTTTAATAGACAAATTAATCCCTCAAAACCCTTTTTTTCTCTTCCTTGGTGAATGTATGGGAGTGTATTTATTTTTTTAAATAAAAATCCTAGAGGTTTCTCATAAAGATTTAACTATAAACTTTATGCCATGGTATATGTATTTTTATGATTTTCCATTTCTGTTGTTTATTCATTAATGTACAAAATATTTACTATATTATTTTCTCCTATGCTTAAAATTGGTTGATTAATATTGAATTTTTACATTATTTTTTAGCTATAACTTAAGTTTAGGATGTTGAAATTTGGTGATTCTTATATAGTTGGAAAGCTTATAAGAAGCTCTAAAACTTTTATGTTTTGATCGAAACTCAATTCAAAGATTTAGAAGGTAAAAAATGGCCTTTAATTTGATACTTTGTTTATGTCCAAGCTAAACTAGTATCAATTTTTTAACCACATCTGGAGCTTTAGAGGTCTAATAAAGGTAAATTTAGAATCTAAAGTTTCCTAAACCTAACCCAACAATTTTTATATTTAGAGTTTAGTGAAACTATATAGTTTTAGGAATCTTATAATAGCTAAAAATCAAACTTATGAGATTGTATTGCAGCAACTCTTATATTGTATTATTTTGTAAATTAGGTTCTGAGCTTCTAAAATTAGCGAGGTCATATTCTTTGTGATATTAGGAGGTATATTAATATGGCCTATTAGGGATTGTAGGATAGGAAATTAGAATATAGGGTTTATATCTCAAAAGGTAAGAACACATAATGCTAAATAATTTTTTTTTCTTCTTCGAGTTTCTTCTTTTCATCTATGAAAGGATAATTTTAGGATTGATTTAAGAAATTTAAGGCTCATTTTAGTTTGGATTACGAGATTCTAAGTTATAATATTAACTATTATTAACTGATTTTTCTCTTTCTTTAATTCTTTTATCTAATTTTTTTGAATTGCATAAATTGGATATAGGTTTTGTATAATCTATGATCAATATTGTGATTTAGGATTTTAATATAATCCTCTATTAAATTTGGTTAATTAATTATCATTCTTCATATGACAAAAGAGGATTGAATATTTAAATTAGAGATTTCTAGTTTAATCATTTAATTTAGTTGAATTCTATTGCTTAATTTTGATAATCTAAATTAATCAAATTCTAGATAGCTATCTAACATATAATTCATTAATCATTGCAAAAGTTCCAAATAATTGTAGGCTAAAAAATTAATTATAATTATTAAATATGTTGTGATATGTGATTAGTCCACCAAAGAGTTTCAATTGCCTTATATTAATTGTGTTTCTTTATTATTTTAATGCATTAATTCTGCATTATGTTTCTAATCTCAAATTCTATTTAATTTTGAATCAACCCCCTAATTTAATTCTGTTTACATTCTTGCATCTTATTTATATATTATTTATTTAATTGCTTAAGTGTGTAAGATCAATTTTCACTTTAGTTTCAAGATTAATTTTCACTTTTGTTTCACTTTATTTATTTTTTACTTTCATTGCATAAAAGACTTAAATAATCTTGTAATCATAGTCAACAATTAAATCTGAAAAGATGCATTCAATGGTTCACTAGAGGTTTAACCTGGTTTGTTGCCTTATCAACCTAGTAACTTCTAATTTTAATTAGTTTTAACAATCATTACTCACTAAGTTTCATAAAAACTTACTATTTTTTTCCTATTCTAAGATCCTTTTAAGTGCCTTACTATTGTTAAATGAGTTGAAGTAAGCCCATTCAAGAACTTCAATGTTAAGGTAAGCCTTGAGGATAGTTGGAAAAGTCGTGTATGATAATTCATTCATACAATCCATGATTGATTTTTGAAAATCATGTACTCCTTTTAAAGAAAAGAATGATTGCATATGATATACAATTTTAGATGCATTTAGGAATGGCTGGTAAGTTATCATTTATAACAACTTTATGTACTGATCATATGCCTTAAAATGGGTCATAACAAAAGTGGTATTAAAACACGGTCTAGGACAAAAAAATACATTTCATCTAAAATCATGTTATATATGTCTTATACTATTTAAGTGAATAGTTTGAGAAATGAAGCCCATGATAGTACGTTGCCAACTACTGAAGATGGGGAGCATAGTTGAACTAGTTGTTAACCTCTTATTCACTATAATCTCCAAAAGCCACTTTTCGATCACGAGTAGCTGGGAATGACCAATATGAGTATTCTTTTTATTTAAAACCATTGCAATACCCTAACATGTAACAATCTTTATTTAAATGATGATTATGTTTGAAATAAATTGATGGATAGTTTGTTTATTCCAAAAATTCATGATCATACTTATTTTTCTACTTTTATAACTTATGGAAGTTGATTGGATGCATGCTAGCATGCTTATGAATTTATTAACTTTAATTATGCATTGATAACATAATGCTTAAGCCTTATGATGTTTAAAATGCTATAATAATAAGTTGAATCATAGTTCGAATTAAGTATCAGAGTAGAAAGCCTAGTGAATTAGTTAATTAAGGGATGAAGTAACTTCCTAGTTCTTTTCTATGAACTAAACTAGTGCAAGATTGGTTTATCTTAAGTTTATAGGCTACTGTAAATTTACACTTTAAGCAAGTGGACTTTCACGTATTCTGCTTTAAGGTTGACATTAGTGGATGGGTTACTAAAGTGTAGGGTGATAAAGGTTAGAAAGTTCCAACTACTTTATGATGATATAAGTTGAATCCCTTGAAGTGATGCTAGCATGTTAGGTGCCCTCTATGGGTGCACATGAGATAAGACTTTATGAAACTTGTAATTCCACAATTATTTATAAAATTGAGTTAGGTGCTACAAAGTGCCTTATGTAACTTTATTTTTTAGCTTGAAGGTAATAAGAATAAGAGTCAAAATTCAAGGAATTATTAATTTATGGACAATAGAGTTGCAAGCATGAGTTTAGTAGCTAGTTATCCTAATGGCAATCTATAAGAGCCTAAGGGATTATAGGTATGTAATAAAAATAAGTAAGTTAGCTCTAAAGAGTTTCTCTGCTATATATGGACATATTAAAGCAACATAGCATAATTAATCACATAGTTATGAAGATTATATCTCTAAGATTGTTATGATATATAAGACTCATAAATTATGTCATCATAGGGGTAAGGTGAATTTATTAGAAAGGATGAACAAAAAAAATAAAAGGGTAAATGAGTACACTATCAAATTAATAAGAGTCTAAAGGATAGAGATTGAATATGAATAAAGAAAATTGAATTAAAGCATAACTAGATTAATTTAATTTTGGTAGTATAAAAAAATTACTCATGCAATAAAAATATGAGATCTCATTTTATTAGATTAAGAAATAAAAAGATGGAATTCACTATTAGCCTAGTGAAGCAAAAACATGGCCAGTTAAGATCTTTAAAGAGTAAATACTAGATAATAAAATGGTCTTAGGGTACAATGAAGTAAACAAAGGTTAGATGTTGAAAGTAGAACATCAATAATCTAGTAAAAATATCAGGTCATTGCATATGAAAATGAATATTTAGTAAAAAAGGATATGAGGATTGAGAAATGAATAACTAATGTCTTCATAGGATTAAAGAATATTACATTTGAGAAATTATGAATAAAAGTTAATTAAGGGTATTTAGGTAGTTTATGTAAATGTTTTGAATAAATAGTGTATATATATAAGTTAATTAAAGGCATTTGGGTAGTCTATGTAGGCATCTTGATGGTAATGTTATTAGTAAACTAGCTAGCATAAAGGAAACAAAGTTTATACATCTTAGAATTAGATGTGCAAAAAATATGCAAAGCCAATAAACTTATATGGATTAAAGGTTATACCATGACAACTTCATGATAAGGGTTAGAAGTAAAAGTCAATAAGTTAATTATTGGCATTTGATAAATAATGGTTAGGCACAATCTTAAAAAATTAAGAATTCATATGATTGGATAAAAGTATAAAGGTTTAAAGACAACTTACCTTGGATTAAAAGATCATTTTAGTGTAATCAAGTGAGGTGATCAAGTACTAAAGCGTTGGTATATTGGGATTTAATAAATTAGCTTTAACTCCAATCGAAAATATGTGAATTAGTAGTTGCCTCAAATTTTCAATTTTCAACAAATTAGGGGAATTAATAAGATTTGATTAAAGGATTTATGTTGTTTGAAATTTCATATTGTTAGAATGTTGATAATGATTAATACTAAGGTAAATATATTCTTAAAAGACATGTTGTGAGCAAAATAAAGTGCATTTAAGTTGTTCATCATGATAATGGATTTAGGAATGAGAGATGTGGGATAGTAGTGTTCATTTACCATTCTTGATAACAAATAATCTTCAAGGACCTAATTCTTTTGACTACTTAGAAAAATGATAGTTGATCGAGTAAGAAATAATTCAATATAATAATCTTATGTTAAAATGTGAATTATGTGATTGAAGGCAATTAAATGGCAGAAATAATGCTTGTTATAACACATATCTAAAGCTATAACCTTTTAGAACCATTAGGGATTCATGTAGTGTTATGATTTTAACTAGGTCTTAATTTGGTTATAATTTGAAATATTCATGTCCTTTTATGAATTGATTGGTTGAGCAATTTGATTATTTTCCTATACTAATGTTATCTTATTGTTTACCTTTAGCATCGTATTATATTACCATTGCTACATAAATTATTATTATTAATGGTGGTGGTGTTGTTATTGTTGTTAATAATATTTTTATTACTATTACTATTATTAACATTACTAATATAAATAATGATATCATTAGTGTTACTACTATTATCATCATCATCATGTAATGTAGTTTCAATATTGATGTTATTATAAATATTGTTATTATTGACATTAATTTTATTATTATAACATTATTGTGAGAGACTTTATTTACATAAGTAATGATATAAGATTTGTAGTGAAAACAGGAAACTATAAGAATTTGAAAATAAGAAGTAAAAAATTATGTTAAATTGATATATACAAGCTATTACACCACTAAAATTATAGGATTTAATTTATTTATTTTAACCAATAATTTCATATATTTATCGATAATTAGGAAAGTTGTGAAAAGGTTTAGGATGAATAATTAAATATGGAAAATAGAGGTTTAATATGAAAGTTAGTGTAACTAAATTAAATATAATATTGTGTAGAATTAGAATAGAAATAGGATGCTTAAAGGAGGATTAGGATTATTAGTTTCCTAAAATGCTTTTAAACATTTATAGAATTACCAAAATACCTTATAGCCTTAAAATAACTAAACCATGGATTTTTATCAAACAAAAATTACTCTTCTTCCTTTAAGAACTACTAATCTCCTCCTTTCCAATTATCTTCATCAATTTCTTCAAAAATTAAAGCTAAATTATAAGGAATTGGTTAGTTACTTCAAGCTTGTCATCCAATTTCCTTCTAACAAGGTATGATTTCATGAAGTATGCCTCTTAAAGTTAGGTTTCTTAGATTTTAAGGGTTTTGAAAAATTGGAAAATTAAACTTTTGATTGATTTTATTATTATACGAATCAATTTTTACATTCTTAGTTGAGCTTCGATCTCCTTCGTTCTTCTTTAATTTGAGGTAAGTAGATAATCTATTTACTTAATTAACTATTTAAATTATGTCTTTATGCCTTTAGTATATAAGTGTGGATTTATTGTGGTAATATCCAATAAATGATGTAGAAGCAATAAAGTATGTGAATGAGTGCTTGTGTTATGAATCTAGTGCAATGAGTAAGCTTAGATAGCATTTTGAGCTATAAAAAGATGAGATTTTTTTTTAAAAAAAAACTAGAAATATGCAAAGCAAAACTAATTATGCAATCGATTCTAAGTAATCAAAAGTAAGTTTGGGTCTTAAGAATTGATTGTGCAATTAATTCATCGTGAACCTAGAAATTATTCATGCATGAATAAATTGCGTAATCAATTCACTTTGCTTAAGAGGAAATCCTAAGCATGTGAATCGATTGTTTAATTGATTTTTGAAGTTCAATATTAAAAATTAGCTAATGTGAATCAATTATGCTATCAATTGACAATGCCTTGTTTTGTGTTCTATTATTTTAAACAATATAAATTAGCTTTATAATAAGGGATAACCCTAATGATAATAATTAAACACTTTATTTATGATTACCATCTTATCATATGCTATATGATTGTGTATGTGTGTGTGTGTGTGTGTGTGTGTGTGTGTATGTATGTGTGTGTGATGAATTGTGAATTTCTTCTTTACATGTGGCTCGAGATAAATGTTATGGTAACAAACTTCAAAAGATTTACATTAAATAAATATGAATGGTAAGGGATAGGAGGAATGAGGTTAGGTTTGTCACGAATATTATACATATATATCGAGAGGAATAAGGTTAGTTTTTTATGAATGATATATTGGGAGGTATAAGGTGAGCTATCTGTTATTGTTTATGTATCATTTATCATTTGAAATATCAATTACTAGGCTTACATTTTATGTAATGCCTATGAATAGCAAATTATTAATTGAGAATTCAATGTTAAGTGGATTGGATAAGTAAATTATTTGCTTATTAAGACTTAAACTTTCACTATTGTGTTTTAAAATATTTTTCAAATACTCAAGTTAAGGCTCCTCAACCATTAACTATTAAGGAGTAGAAGTGTCTTAGGCAACCAGTGGTTGTAGATGTAAAGATAAAATAAAGTTTTATAGAACTTTAAGGAAACTTTGTAGATATATTGATTAAAGTTTATAACTAAACTTTTATTAGAAATATTCCTTTGATTATGTAGTGATTTAATAAATCATGGTAATCTAGATGAGTTCCACATCTATCATAGTTAGGCAGGTTATGACAAAATTGGTATTAAAGTATAGTTTAGGCATTAAGTGGAGAAAATAAGTTAAGGTAAGTCAAGTAGGATATGAGTCTGGCTACTAATTTAGGTGTTGATTGAAACTATATTAGTGGTACATGTGCACCAAGCAACATGTATCACTAATACCATTTTAGTGAACCTTAAAGTTGTGTAATGGTAGTAATGGAGCTTTTATATTGATAGGATAACTATATATAGGAATACCTATTTATGAAATTGAATATTTGAGCTCTTTCTCTCTTGAAATAGGCTATGGCAAAATCAAGTAATCATTGAACTAGTGATTCGAGGGATGGAGAATTATCTAGAAGGTTGTAGGCTAATAATGGTACACATGTAGAAAATGATAATAAAAAGATACCTTTGTAGGCTGCCACATCTTATCAATAGCTCTTAACTAATGTCCCAAATTCCTTACTAAGCAAAAGAGTAGGAACAATATTAGGATTAGAAAGATCAAGCCTCCAATCATTAAGAACAAAAAGAACTAACTCTACCTAAAGAAAATCTTGCTAACAAACTTTCCATTATTAATGCATTTAACAAGTTGAAACTTCCTCATTTCACTAGGCTTGATTCTAAACTTGACCCTTACCAGTTTCTTGTTCAAATTAAGCATTATGGAAAAGTGTTAGCCTATTTCGATTCCATGTTAATTGAACCTATTGGTAATCAACTGAAAGATGTAGCTTATGTTGGGTTTCACATGTATCATATAATATAATGAAAAAATAATTTTAAAATTATATATGTGAAACATTCCTAGAATCTATGCACAGGGACATAGATTAATATCATAAGTATTACCTCTTAGAGTGCAGTCCATAAATCACAAGCACAGTTAAGCAATCGTACCTTTTGGATATCCACAGAAAGTGAATGATGACCTCTTAACCTCCCATGAATTTGCTAGGAGATATCTCTCTCACAAAGGGTTAGGGTTTTAAGCATTTTAAATTATTTTGGTAGCAACTGATTATCATATTTTACAAAATGATGCCTTCATGCTTTTATACACGTCACTTTCCTAGTCTAAGTAAGAAACCACCTTAATATTGCCTTAATAACCTTATCCCTATTATGGTGAGACTGATGAGAGAAATGGGATTTATTCATTAATTATATAATATTACCTTAATATTAATAACTAAATATTATTAGATAATAATATTATCTCATAACATAGTTATCTAATATTATTAGATAATAATATTATTCCATAATATAATTAACTAATATCAAATGGCATCATTATTTGATATTACTTTAATATCAAATAATATCACATAATATACCATATATTACATGTATATATATTATTACTTAGATAATATATATATGCATTAAATAAAAAGCTTAATTAATAAAATTTTAATCTAACTAAAATTCAATTAATTACTATCTCATTCTTACTCCTTTTGTGTAACTTTATAGGTTCTTACTATGTTGGTAATAACTTATTAGTGGAGCATAGATAATGAGTGATATCTAACAATACATTACTATCATTCAAGTAGTATGAATGTTTGTGATTTGACATCTACCTAATATGTAAACAATACTTTGCTACATAATCCCTTTTGTAATGATATCCAAATTGAATTAGAGGCATGGAGTGTGTCATCCTCATTAATGTTCAATCTATATTTCTTGATACTAAGTAGACTAACTTAAATAAATGATTAATATCATATATTGATCCATTTAAGTACGACTATACATTTCTTAGTCTCACTCAATCAAGGGGGCTAAGGATATCACTTCTTCTATATAGGAGGAACAAAATCCCATCTATATTACTTACATCCCTCTATATGATTCGTGACATATTCAATTAACGCCCTACATATTATCCTGATTAAAGGTGATATAGGATAGCATCAAAGTGTGTAATTCCTCATGTAGGAAATCGTAGTAACTTCAAGTTAAAGGATTACTTATACTATGGTCACATTAGAATAACTAATGACACTTATCAATCCATGTAGTATTCTCATAGCAGGACAGTCTAGTATATCTAGTCACTAACAATGTACTTATGTATTAACTTAATATTACATATCCATAATTCACAATCATCAGTCAGCATACATGCTAATCTTGATGTACTATTGCTATCCATTTCATAATAATACTCAACTAGGGACATTTTAAAAATAGTAAAACTATTTCAGGGATAATTATTATATTAAATTATAAATTGCATAAAAATGAAATAAAATATAATAATTGAATTGCTTAAAATAAAATATAAAATATTATGTATTATTATAATCATCTTATGATTAACTCCTAGGATATATACATCAACAGCTTATATCTAGTTTGTTAGTATAATTGAAAAAAGAGATTTTTCTTTGCCTCCTTTAACATAGTCTACTTTCCAATAATTATTCATTGATCAATTTCTACCTCCTAGTATTTATGAAGCCAAAATCCATGAATTTAAAAAACTTGAAACAAAGTTCAATGTCCATCAATGAGTATGTAGCTTAATTTCTATCTCTTTCTCTTTCTTGTTATGTAGGATATTTGATCCTTAATGAAAGGATGAAAGTTCAAAGGCTTGCTATGGCCTTTAAGATCATTTTTTTTAATGTCACTTATCTTATAAAATATATAACCTTTCAAAAGATAGTCAATCATGCATTAAAAGCATAATATAGGCTCAAAGGTCGAGAAAAGAGAAATTCTCAATCTAATAAGAAATGTAGTATGTCTGAAAGGCCTAGTTAGTTACCCAATGTTAAAGGAATGCCTTTATCTCACCATTCTTAATTTGACCAGAGCTAATAAGTTCTAACTTTCCCTCCTAGCAATGCAAAGAATGCACTTCTAAAAAAAAGGCCAATGTTAATCTTCATCTTAGACATTATCTCTTGGAGCTCTTACTAATTTCATTAGAGGAATATTTTAACTTAAAAGCAATTTCAATTAGGAATCGCCTCGATATGTTTAGTATGGTAATAAATATAATGGTCTTTATAATTTGGTGAACTTAGTTTGCTTCCAATACGTTCAACTGGGCCACAAGTATTAAGATTGTCTAGGAAACTTACCTAGTTGTAGCATGAATTATCATGTGCCATAACAAAACCTATCTATAAATTAACTTGTATCTCTTAAACATTAAATGTCCCAGGTACCTAGTAGAAGTGGCAATGTTAAAGGGAGAAGTCAATCAAGAAATTACGTTAGAGTCTTTACTTTGACTTGCTAGGAGGCAGAGGCTTCTAACATTATTATTACAGGTATAATTTCAATTGATCATTTGTCTACATATGTTTTGTTAAACCTAAGAGTTACTCATTCTTTTGTTTCTATAGAATTTACTACATTGATGAACAAACCACCTTATAGGTTTTTAAATTCCTTATTTGTATTAACACTAGTAGATAAAATGTTAGTTGCAACCTATTTTTTTTTTGTAATGAAAGATTATAATATCTTAAGTATGGATCAGTAATCTAAAGATTAAGCTCAGATGGATTGTTTTAACAAAATAATCTCTTTTGTTGTTTAGGGAGAAAATTATTGGAATCATCTCTAGCATGAAAGCCTATAAGCTTATACAATGGATGCTTCACTGTAATATCCCAAGCTAAGAATTAAAATTCTAGAAAATTTAACAATTATGGATAATTATTTATTTACTCAATTAATATTTATTTTTAAATTTTTTTCTATATTCAAAGTTCTAGAATATTAAAATAATATTTATGATAATATTCAAGATTTATTTATTTATTTTTATATATTGTCAATATTAAATTGAAAATGTTTAAATGATTATGAGTGTACGAATTTATGAAATAAATCATTATATTTAATAATTTATTTTAAGGATTATTGAAGTTTGGAATAAGTTTCTTTTTAAAATGAATATTATAATTTGTGGTTTGTTTAAATATTTTATGAAGATTTTCTTATATGTTGAAAATTATAATTATTAGTATAAAATTTTATGAAGTTAATTGTTAGCATTTGATAAATTATATTTTGAAAGCTATGGAAAAATTGAATAATTATTAGAAATTTTCAAATATAAATATATGGTTAGAATTGAAAATAACTAATTTAAGAATGTAAATAGAATAAATTTTATGAGAATTGAGTTTATAGAATAAATTGATGGTTAGGATTTTATCAAGAGATGAGCTTAAAATAGAGTGAGATACATAATATCAAAACCTACAACTCCTATTTATTTTATTATTTCATTTTTTCTAGTTGTTTTTCCTCTTTTTTAGATTTTTTCTTTTAATGTTAACACTTTCCTTTTCTATTTAATTTGTCTAAGTGTTGTCCTTTCCAATTTTTCTTCTTTTTCCTGTCAATCGCACTTATCTCTCTTAAATTTTCTAGCTTTTTCTTTTTGGTCTCACTACTCTCCACCGCCATTCTCTTTCCTTTTTTTTCTTCTCCTTCCTCCTCTAGTGCTACATCCCCTAGCTTACACTGTAGTTGTGGTGCAATAAAAGCTAGATGCTTCATTAATCAAGCTTCATGTTTGTGCTGCAAAAGATATTTGCTAGTGAGAAAATTGCTGAGTAAACTGAGAATAAGCAGACAAGAAGGAAATCACAATGAAACAGAGGTGAAATTCATACGCTATGTCATCGAAAGTGTTCCCCATTTTAGCCTTCCATTTAGCCACTATTGAACTAGCTTCCCCACACACCTCACTACTATCAGACAATATGGCATCCAACTATGTGCCACTCTTACTATAAGAGGTTTCTCCTTTGCGTTATCAAGCTGGAAACTATTGGCAAAATCATCGGTGTTTGAAATTTGAGCCACGTCACTAAATGTTATCCTTAAGAATTATTCCACCTACACAGATATTCCCTAGGATAAAGCAGATTCTTCCTAATATAGATAGGGATATAAAACTGTAGGAATAGAGAGGATGATCTCAGAAGGGATGAGGTTCTTACAATTTTTATTACATTAGAAGAGCAAATAACCACTGTATATATATATTAGAGAGAAGCTGAACATTTAGCACTAGATGAACGTTAGATAATTAATGATAAAAACATTAAAGAGTTAAAGAAATTTATAAGAGGAGGTTACAAATCAATAGTATTAAGGATGGCTGTTATATAATCTAAAATTTTAAAATTCAAAGTTAAAACTGAAAACTAGATTGCCAATTTATAAAATAGAATTTTCTACCTTTTCCAAGTAACCTTTTTTGGTTTAATAAAATTTATGTAAAAATAATCCTTTACCACGTATTATCTTGTGCACAAGGCGAATTGACAAATTTCAACTAAGTTGTGCTTAACTTAGCCTGCTCTTATGTATGTGAGCCTACTTCCTTCCTTTGCTTTTTTACTAGCCTAATAACCTATCTTAATATATACACTCGAGACTCTTTTAGTTTGAGTAATGTGGGACTTGGTCTTTTTGACTCTTCTTTATAATTCTACACTCAACAATCCCTCATATATTTCAAAAGGTACAAAGAAAAGAAAGAATATCTGGGTACTATGAACCAAACCTAGACTAATAAAAGTTAACATACAGAGCTATTAGTAAAGCTTATTGATTCTATGAATTAATAACTCTTATTGCATGTTAAAGGTCTTACTAATAAATTTATACCCTATAATTTCTTGTTGTTTCTATTATTTGTAATTTAATTGGCCATGTATGTGCCTAGTCTTCATGAGTGCCTTAGGGATTTTACCACAATCTCATAGGAGCAGCTCCACTCCACATTCATATAAGTGATTTCATCAAGTGTATTTGCATTTAATACACCACCCATAAGGACTATGAAACCATTAAGAGCTTTGTGCCCATCCTCTTAGTAAATGCATTCTAGCATTTTTTTCTCACACCATAGGAAGGGACTAAAGTTAAGCACTAGCAGAACTAGTAGTGACTTATTATTACCCATATGAACTTTCTTCACAGGATCTCCAATCATAAAGGTTAGGTTACCATCACTATTAATTTTGAACTAGCTTAAGTCTCATTCCCCTCGATGTTTCAAAAATTAATTTCCTACCTAAGGGTTTGGTCTGGGGATCTACCAAATTTACTTCTAATCTCACAAAATCGATCGATATAATATCATCTTTCAGTAGTAGCTTAACCAATCATGTCTTAACTGAATATGTTTACTTTTTCCATTAAAAGTTTTATCCTTTACAATAGTTATTGCAGCTTGGCAATCACAGTGTATAGATATTGATAGTGTAGGTTTTACAACTAAAAGAATATTTGCTAAGAAGTTTTTCAACCACTTAGCCTTATTGCTAGCCAACTTCAAAGCTATAAACTTTGACTCCATAATGGATCTAGCTATAATGGTTTGTCTAGCTGACATTTAGGTTACTGCACCACCACCAAGAGTGAATATATAAGCACTAGTGGATTTTGTCTCGTCTAAATTTGATATCCAATTAGCATCATTGTACCCTTCAAGTACAGTGAGAAATCCACTATACAAGATACCATAGTCCATGATACCTCTCAAGTATCTTATTAGTCTGACTAATACAAACTAATGATCACTGTTTGAACAGTGAGTATATATTTGCTTAATCTGCACACGGGTATGCTATATCAGGTTAGGTGAAGTTCATTAAATGCAATGGACTTCCAATAATCTGTGCATATTCAAATTAAGCCATAAGTTCACTTTTGTTTTTCATTATTTGAGTGTTAGCATCATAAGGAGTACTTATAGGTTTATCATTGAAATGATTAAACTTTTTAAGAATTTTTTTCAACATAATGTTCTTGTGATAGCAATATACTATCACCTTTCCTTATTTCTCTTAACATCCAAAATCACACTTGCCTCACCTATATCTTTCATATCAAATTCAGAGGAAAGAAATCATTTTATTTCAAGCATAAAATTCATACCTATTCCAAAAATAAGCAGGTCATCCACATATAAACAAATAATAACACACTCATTATTCATAACTTTTGTATAGACACATCTATCAACTTCAAACGTTGAAAACCCATCTTTTAGTAAAACTTTGTTAAATGTATCATTCCATTGTTTAGGAGCTTGTTTCAAGCCTTATAAAGAATTAATAAGTTTGCAAACTTTATTTTGTTGACCAGGAACATCATAACCTTTTGGTTACACCATATAAATTTATTCTTCTAAACCGCCATTTAAAAATGCAATTTTAACATCCATTTGATGAATAAAAAGTTTGAAAATAAAGGCTAGAGCAATTAAGACTTAAATAGAAGAAATTCTAACAATAGGTAAAAATGTGTCCAAATAATCAACATTTCGATTTTATATAAATCCTTTAGCCATAATCCTTACTTTATATTTATCAATAGTCTCATCAAGATTGTATTTCCTTTCGAAAATCCATTTACAACCAATAGGTTTTACTCCTGGATGTAAAGCAACTAAAATCCAAGTATTTTTTTTAATAATAGAATCAATCTCAAATTTTATTGCTTCTTTCCAAAATAATGCATCAAGTGATTTGATTGCTTTAAATAAAATTGATGGTTCATCTTGTACCATGTAAGTATAAAAATCATTTCCAAAGAATACTTCTTTTCTTTATTTTTTACTTTTCGTTAAACCCTTAGATAGGTTTTCAACCCCACTTTGTTTAAATGAGGAAGAAGCATTTTCTGTTGTTTAAGAAATATTTTTAATTTTTAGAGGAAAAATATGTTCAAAGAATTTGATATCCTTTATTTCTACTATAGTATTATGATTAAGTACATCACTTTGTAAAACAAGAAATTTATAAGCAGCATTATGCTCAATATAACTAAGAACCATATAATCAAAAGTTTTAGAACCAATTTTCCTTTTCTTAAGATCAAGCTAAATAACTTTCACAAGACAATCCTACACTTTTAAATAATTTAAATTTGGAGCATAATCTTTCCATAATTCATATAGTGTCTTACCAATTTTCTTATGAGCAATTCTATTTTAAAGGTAACAAGTTGACAACAAAGCTTCTCCCCAAAGATTATTAGGAGTAGATGAACTAATTAACATGGCATTCATCATTTCTTTTAATGTTTTACTTTTTCTTTCAACTACTTTATTAGATTCAGGAGAATATGGTGTGGTTATTTCATAAATTATTCCTTCTTTTTTACAAGAATCATTAAATAAGATATATTCTCCTCCTCTATCTGATCTAACTCTTTTAATTCTTTTATTTAATTCATTTTCCACTTCAACCTTATATAAAATCAACATATTAAAAGCTTCATCTTTATTCCTAAGTAAATACACTTTGGTATATCTTAAAAAATCATAAATAAAAGTTATATAATATTTTTCCTCCCCTAATCATAATTTATTTTAAATCACCTAAATCAGTATAAATTAAATTAAGTAATTTAGTTTCTCTTTGTATAGAATGCTAAGATTTTTTAGTTAGTTTAGATTTTACATAAATTTCACATTTATTTAAATGTGTAGCACTTATGCTAGAAATTAAACTAAGATTTTGTATTTTCTTAAGATAAGATATACTAATATGCCCTAATCTAGCATGCCATATGTTAGAAGATTCAACCAAGTAAGTAGAAGATGACGCATTTTAATTAAATTCAAAAACACTAAGTATAAATAGTCCTTGATTACAATAACCTTTGCCCATAAAAATATTATTCCTTATTATTGTGATCTTATCAGATTCAAATGACACTTTAATCCTAGTTTTTCCTAATAAAGCCATAGAAATTAAATTTACTCTTATGTTAAGCTTGTGAAGGATATCCTTTAAAGTTAAGATCTTGCCAGATGTGAGTGTGAGAAAAATATTTCCTTTTCCTACAACCTTTACAGTTTTAGAATTACCAAGATAGACACATTCTTCTCCATCCCTCATAGAAGTGTAAAAGGTAAATATTTCTTTATTTGCATATATGTGCCTGGTAACCCTAGAGTTTACCACTCATTCTTTCACATTAGCCATAAGAAGAGCTTGTGAAACAACCACAACAATTATATCATCTCCTTGAACCAAATTTACACTTGGATTAAAAGGATTGTTGTTTCTAGCTCTTTTCCTGCATTGTGCAACATGATAACCTGACTTTCCATAAACATAACAAATTTTTTCTTTTTAAACTTGGGGTCAGTGGCTTTAGGCTTATAATTAAACTTCTAATTATCGTACCTCTTTTTGTCAGGCTTTGTTTCCACTAAATTTGCCTTTAAAGTTATCTTTTTAGCTTTGGTCGCTTGAAACTCCTTCCTATTTGTCTCCTTAATAATTATGTGGGTAATAAGATCCGATAAAGATAGTTTCTTATGTTTATACTTGAATTATTGCTTGTGTTCTTTCCATGATTCTAGAAGTTTCTCAATGAGTACACTTACTACAAACTCATTAGGAAAATTGATCTTTTCCACTCAAAAGTCCTCCAGCAGCTTATAATACTCATTGATCTAGAGTTTAATATCCTTGTTGTCTGTCATCTCCCATCGATAGTAATTTTCTATCACGAACTTTTGTTTTATAACATCCTCAACAGTGTATTTTGCAAGTAATGATTCCTAAATTTTGCTAGCCTCCTTATGTGTACGGTAAACATCAATGAAATTATTAGATAATGTGCTAAGAATTGTATGTCTACATACCTTATTGGTATAAGTCCAAGCACCTAACTGGGCTTTATCTACTATTAGTAATAGTTTCCAATCAGAGAGAGCACTAGCAACATCATACATGTCTAATGCAAAAAATACATATTCTTGCCATCTTCAAAAATTTTATCCTCCAAATGGCTTAATTTTCAAACAATCAAGAAAAGGCTTAATAGTTGGGACAAATTGAATAAGAATAGAAACATCATTGTTGACATATTTGGTAGCAGCACCAATGTTAGGAATATCAGATATGCTGGTAAGAGCAAGAATGGAAGTGATACGCTCCATAATTCTCAAGATTATTAGCAAAATCGTCAGTGTTTGAAATCTGAGCCATGTCACTAAATGTTATCCTTGAAAATTATTTCACCTACATGGATATTCCCTAGGATAAAATAAATTCTTCCTAATATAGATAGGGATAAAGAACTGCTGGAAATAAAATACAACACCAACAAAGAGGATGATCTTAGAGGGGAAGAGGTTCTTATAATTTTGGTGCTTGCTATGGTGCCTTTACGAAAATCCTGGGTTTGAAACCTAGGACATATGGCAGAATGCCACTAGGCCACGTGTGATATCATATAGCAGAATAAAGAATTTTAATAGTGAAAAACACTTGGGCAAAATTATCAAAATAGCTCTACTTTGAAAGGCTTAGTGCACTATATCCAATGTGGCAAAATTTACATCGACAAGTCTCTTCCCCTCCTCGTCAATAACAGATCTCTAAGGCGACTCAGAAAAAGACATGGTAGAGAACATGACTGTGTCGAAACCCATCAAGAGTAGCTGTAAAAGCCTAAATAGAAGTAGTTTTAGGAGTGATATTGAATTTTATGCTCACCTTTTATATAAACTTAAACCAGCAACAAGAAAACTAACTATAAGAATTTGAAATTAGCTATTAGCTTTAAGTGAAAGTTATTCTTTTTGCCTATTCCGCTTCCTTTTTTTTTTTTTTACTTTCTTGGAAGTTTTAGTTTGAATTATAGTCTTTTTGCTAGAGGGAGATGCTTTTTTTTAGCACTCCCAATAGCAGAGTTAGCCTATCTTGAACATATGGATCATATTAGATAAAAAAGAAAATAAGAATATAGTTTGAAAAAAGGGTTGTCCCTTTCCAACGTATTGGAATGCTTTTAATTAATGCATTAAGATCAGCTTTCATCATATAAAAGCTATACACAAGCATCCATTTATTGTAGTCCTATTTGCAACCAGCCTTTCTATCTTCAATATTCTGTCTCTTACTTGGTAGTTCTCTTATCTCACCCAATTCCCTTAATTTAGTGGAAGTTACCTTTTCATTTTAAGAAAATTTTTTTATTCAAGTGGAAAACGTATTTAGCTTAAATGTAGAATTTCCCTTCTTTCTAAGTGCTATGGAAGGATTCCTTTACAAATTTAGGAATCTTGCATCTTGATAAGCCATAATTTACTATCATAACCTTTAGTTTTCTAAATCTATCTAGAAATAGTTGTTTACTTTAGCTATTAATTTACAGCATGCTTGCAACAAGCTGTGTGGGATTTGCGGCTTGCATTGGCAAAGCTCTGTAGTATGCTTCAAAATAAAGACCCAAATAATTATACATATATTTAAAAAATCAGCAATGCAAAATTAGAGTTAAATATATATTGAAAGTTCACCATCCTACGATTTATTCTGGGTTGATAAAATAGCCATACCATACACAAAAAAAGGATTAATTAGATGCTGGTAGCATGACCTCTATCATTAGTGTGATTGATTGTGTTTCGATCTCTGTTTACCAAGGAATCCTATTCTAGTGCCACTTGCTCCATTAGCCATGAATTTTGTCGATTTGAGGAGCTTCGGGGATGGTTGCTTGAAGACAACAACGGGGAATCCCCTTTGCCCCCATCATCAATGACATGGAACACACTCATACACTCATTTTGCATCCTAGGCTATATTTGCAACTTCCATTACTTTATCCTCCCTTTCATAAATTTATGTTATTTTTTGAAGTCATTATTTTAAAGGATGGCTATGATTACATAAGCATAATCGAACACATAAAATTATGCCACATCATCCCAAATTTTAAACCCCTGGGGTGCCATAGAATTCCCTTATAATTTTTATTACATTGAAGGAGCAAATAACCACTATATATATATATCAGATAAAAGTTAAACGTTTAGCACTGGATAACTGTTGGAGAATTAATGAGAAAAATGTTGGATAGTTAAAGAAATTTATAAGAAAAGGTTACAAATCAATGGTATTAAGGATGATTGTTATATAATCTCCAATAGAAAATTTTTAAAATTCAAAGTTAAAACTGAAAACTATGTTGTTAATTTATAAAATAGAATTTTATACCTTTTCTAGGAAACTTTTTTTGGTTTAATAAAATTTGTACAAAAACAATCCCTAACCCATATTATCTCATGCGCAGAGGGGAATTGATGAATTTCAACTAAGTTATGCCTAACTTAGCCTACTCTTATACGTGCATGCCTACTTCCTTCCTTTGCTTGTTTACTAGCCCAATAACTTATCTTAATGTATACAATCCAGATTTTCTTAGTTTAAGCAATATGGGACTTAGTCCTTTTGAATACTCTTTTTTTTAGTTCTACACTTAATAAAAAAAACTGGTCTTTCCTTTTAATATCCAAATTATCCCATAAATTTGCCAAGGAAATAACTTAATGATTCTTTTGAAGAGGTATTTTAGGAGGTGATTTATCTATATTTTGAAGCTTCAAAATAGCTAAAGTTAGATACCCATTCTTTTCTATATTTCTAACTTAACTTCTTAAGGTTTTTGGCTTATTTAAGTTATCCTCATAGCAATAATGAATTCCTGGTTATAATAGGTATCATAAGGGAACCTAATTGTAACTCTTATGTTAAATGAATCATAAATGGATTTATGAAAGATTAATGTTTAGTAAAAGTGATTTAATGTTATGATGTTGCTAAGTTTTGAATTGTTTGTTATAGTAAAGTCTGACCAATACTAAAGTGACTATTGCCCTTAGAGTGGAGGTGTCATGATATTTGTGAAGATTTTTGTAGAAAACCAAATTGAAATGAAACTCTATTTTTATAGATTTTGAAAATAAATGATGTTAGTTATGAAATATGATTTGATGTCACTGAATGTTAGGATTACATAATTAAAGTAATCTTAGATCATTGCAATCTATTTATCTAAAGGATTCATATATATGATTTGAGAATAGTTATTTAGAAAGGTTAAGGATTTATTAGAGATATTTCAAAAAATATGCTTTTTATACTATAAAATGTTAAAAAAAGATAACTATGGCTTTCATATAGCATAAGGCTCTAATATTTCAACTGTTGATACTTGGTTTAGTAAATCCCATTCTATCATCACACCTAGATAATTGACATAATACTAATGAAATAATATTCCAAGGCTCTAGAATACTAGATTATTATACTTAAAGCATATTTATATCTTAAAATTTAATATTATAATATTCAAAACTAGTTATGGATAATTCCTGATTTTTTGGTTCCATATAGGAAGTTAAAAATATAAACCAATAAGCATATAATTTTATATAGTGATGTGAGTAATAATGTTTTGATGGTTTTGCACTTTGACTTGGAAAATTTATTATATATGACAATTTCTAATATTTCGATGACAAGTGTAAAAGAAAATGAAGAAAGTGAGGATTTAGGATAATTTACTAGCATACTTGGATTATCGATTAATATTGAGAAATATAAGAAATGAATAATACGGAATACTATTATAATCAGATTATGAATTTGTAACATGTGAAAAGAAATTAATTAGTGTTCATATAGTTATAATTTATCTTGTAAACTATGATAATAGGAGAGAAATGTGGAAACAATGATTGTGGATACTTCGGAACTTCCAAGGTTGAATCAATCTTACTAGGTAAGTATATATCTCACCACTAATTTTTATCTTAATATAACATGACTTAATTGTATTCTTCTTATTAATAATATAGATTTCATATTCATTTTATAAACTTAGTTTTGTGACATAAGAGTAACTAGTCATTGATGAATAATAATTGATCAAATGTGTAGTGAAAATATGGTTATATATTAGTTACTAACTGATTAATTGCAATAGGATTGCAATAAACCATATTGAAATTATATTATATGCTTTGATTGCTCATGATTGTTGAATAATTATTTATGTGGGCTTGAATTAGATCTAGTGATATGAATAAAGTGAAATTGTAACGAATTGACTATATTGTGAATTGAACTTTATGAGACATTGGAAAATTAAGAATTGTGCTATAGTAATGACATCAGATATTATGATCTATGATGAAGAGATGACATTAAAAGCCGGACAAGGAATTCTTAACTAATAGTTGTGAAGAATATAAGATTTATTCGAAGGCCGGATGGGAAATTCTTGATAAATAATTGAAAAAAGTATAGATTTGATCCTAAAATAAAAGGGCAATTACATATATGTTTATTATAAATGAATGTGTGATTTAATGTGATATTAAAACTTTGCTTATGATTGGATGTCATGATTGTAAAGATTTGATGTGATTGCAATGATTTGTTTGTATTTGAGCCTAAATGGCTAATTATAAATATGATGATCACCTAGAATGAGTGGTGAGTGATTGATTGAGTTTATGATAGTTTATGATACAAGATATGGGATCTAAGTAGTTTACAAGTGAAATTCCAATATAAGATTAATTGTGCACATCACAAAATTCAAGAAAAATAGGTTTGCTAATATAATTAATCTAAGATTATCATATATAATTGATCACCTCTAAAATAGTGGTAGATATATTCTCACTAAATTCTCATAACTCACTCCATTTTATTTTCAATATTTTTATATTGGAATAAGAGTATGTGAGTTTGATGCATTTGTGGGGATACTGCCTTACAAAAGAGTTTTGATAGTTAGATTAAGATTAAAATTATGGATAGAAGTGATGTTGATTCAACATTTAATGTATTGAATTGTTTATTTGTGTACAAATTTGAAATTGTATTGTAATATGTGTTTATTTGATATTGCTATATCTAAGAAAATCACAAGTGTTGTATTTTAGAGTGTGTGACCCTTAGAAACTATCCAAAAATAGAGGAGATTCTATCCATTTTTTCATAAAAATTTTAAAACAAATTCTTAATTCCCCTTGGAAATTTAGAAACTCCCGTTACAAAGAAAGAGTAAAAATTGTTAAGGTTTGTAGAAACCGATATCGAGATTTATGCCAGTCACGATCAGGGTTGGGTTATAACATTCATATATCTTATTATTATTTAAGATCTCAATTATTCTTCTTTGACATCAAAAGTTTTCATGTTATTTGTGAATTCTTAAATATATTCATAGAAAATTTACCTGATTTACCATTTGACTGTGAAATCAAATTAAATATTGAAATTACTCATGATACTAATTCACTCTTTATTCTTTCTTATTAGATGATGCTAGTTAAATTAAAAGAATTAAAGAGACAATTGCAAGTTAATAGATTAAGGCTTCATTTGACCTAATTCATCTTTATGAGGTGCTCTTATTTATAAGGTACTAAATATTTTTCCAAGATTGATTTGCATTCTGGTTATAACTGGTTAAAAATAAAGGAAGATATTCCTAAAATAACTTTTAAAAATTAATATAGTCATTCTGAATTTCTAGTTATGTCCTATAGCTTTACCAATGCTTTAGTAGCTTTTATAAATCTAATGGACAAAATTTTTAAACCATTCCTTGATAAGTTCATGATTGTCTTTATTGATAATATATTTATCTATTCTAAAAATGAACTCGAACATGCTTAACACTTTTGAATTATCTTGCAAACTCTTTGTGAACATTAACTATTTATAAAGTTTTCCAAATATAAATTCTAGTATCTAGTGTGAAATTCCTATGGCATGTAATTTCTTAAGAAGGTATTCAGGTTGACCTTCAAAAGATTAAAGCTATCCAAATTGTTTCTAAAATTTGTAATTTCCTTGGAATAGCTAGTTATTACTGCCAATCATTAGGGATTTTTCCAAAATCACTTCTCCATTGATGAAACTTTACCTAAAAAGAAGTAAAATTTAAATAGTTTGATAAATGTGAAAAATAATTTCCAACAATTGAAAACATATTTAACTACCACCTAAATTTTAACTTTTTTTAGGATTTTAGGGATTTTTGGTGTATTATGATGCCTTATGAATCAAATTAGGTTATATTTAGATGCAAAATGGAAAGATGAAAGCATATGCATCTCAGTAGTTAAAGAAACATGAGTTGAATTATTTGACGCATGATCATAAGATGGCTGCAGTTATGTTTACTTTCAAAATCTAGCAACATTATCTATATGATGAATCTTGTGAAATTTACATCAATCATAAAAGTTTGAAGTATATCTTTAATAAAAAATGATTTGGAATTGAGGTAGTGCAAGTGAATGGAGTTAGTAAAGGATTATGATTGTACTATTCATTATCATCTAGACAAAGCAAATGTGGTGACTAATCCCTTAAGTAGGAAATCATTAGGAACTCTAGCTAATATTCAAGTTGATGATCAAGTAGTAATTATTACTTAAGTAGTAGTTCAATTGGTATTGATAAATAGAATTAAGGAATCTTAAAAGCAAGACCCTCATTATTAGGCATTGAAAGAAGCAATGATGATAGATTAAAATATGGATTTATTGATGGATGAACATAAAGTGATTTGATTTTAACATCAACTTCGAGTTCCTATGAGTGAACAAAATGAGACACTTTATCAATTCTTCTTATACCATGCATCCAAGAGTATCCAAAATATATTATGATTTATAACAAAACTTTTAGTGAAAGGGAATGAAGCATGATGTACTTGATTTCTTACTAAAATGCCTTACTTATTAACAAATTCAAGTTGAACATCAAAAGATTTTTGGGTTACATTAACCCATTCCTATTCTTAAATGGAAGTGGGAAAATATAACCATAGATTTCCTTGCTAGCCTTCTTAAAACTCAAGAAGGATTTGATTCGATTTAGGTTGTAGTAGATAGATTAACCAAGACAACCCATTTTCTTCTTATAAAAGCTAATTTTTTAGCTATTCAATATGCCTAATTGTGTCTTGATCATATAGTCCCTTTGCATGGAATTCCTCCAATTATTATTTCTAACCATGGTACTTAATTTATAGCTTATTCTTGAAAAATTTTCCAATAAGCCCTTGGAACCTAATTGCATTTCAGTACTACTTTTTATCCTCAAATAGATGGTCAATCTCAATGTATGATCCAAATTCTTGAAGATATATTGTATGTGTAGCTTGAAATTTGAAGGATATTAGGAGAAATACTTGCCCTTGATTGAATTCACATATAATAATAGTTACCAATCCTCTATCAAAATAGCTTTAGATGAACCATTATATAGTAGATGTTACAAATCTCTAGTGGGATGGTTCAAACTAAGAAAAACTAAATTCCTTAGTCATTTTCTTATCACCAATGCTCCTGAAAAGGCAAAGATTATTTTGGATAGGTTGAAGATTGCTCACGATCATTAAAAATCATAAGCTGGTAAAAGGAGAAAAGAATTAGAATTTTAAAAAGGAAACTTCATGTTTTTAAAAGTTTCTTTTTGTGAAAAAGGTAATGAGATTTGGTAAAAAAAGGAAACTTGCACCTCGTTATATTTATCCTTTTCCTATTGTTTAATATATTGGATTTGTGGCTTATTACCTTGATTTACTTAATGAATTGCATTCTATTCATCTAATTTTTTGTATCATTGTAATTTGTAAGTATAGACCTGATGTATCCTAAGTATAGACCTGATGGCTAGTAGAAATTCTAGATCATCAAGTTTGCAAGTTGAGATTTAAAATAATTCCTTTTGGGAAGGCTCGTTAGGAAAGGTGTGTGATCGAAAAAGTTACTTGGGAACCTAAAATTGAGATGAAAAAGAACTATCCTTATTCTTTTGATAAACTTAAACTATTTCAATTTGTTTTCATTAGTTACTTCTTTGAGAATTCAGGGATGAATTTTTTCAAAGGAGAAGAACTATTGCATCCCAAAATTATAAGATTTAATTTATTTAATTTAACTAGTAATTTTTTATATTTACTAGTAAAAAAGGTTATGGAAAGGTTTAAAATGAATAATTAATTGTAGAAAATATATTTTTAATTTGAAAGTTGGTGTAACTAAGTTGAATATAATGTGTGGAATTAGAATTAAAATATAATGCTTAAAGGAGGATTAGGATTACAATTTCCTAAAATGCCTTTAAACATTCATGGAGTTAATAAAAATCCCTTTGGCTTTAAAATAGTCAAACCATGCCTTGTATCAAACTAGCTTTATTTTTCTTCCTTTAAAAACCACTAACACTTTCTTCCTTTCCATTGTCTTTATCAATTTCTTCAAAAATTGAAGTTAAATCACAAGGAATTAGTTAGTTAGTTCAAGCTTGTCATCCAATTTCCTTCTAGCAAGGTATAGTTTTGTGAACTATGCCTCTTAAACCCAGGTTTCTTAAACTTTAATGGTTTTGAAATTAGGAATTTAAATTATTAATTGATTTTGTGATGGTAGGAATCAATTTTTACACTCTTAGTTAAGCTTTAATATCCTCTATTCTCCTTTAATTTAAGGTAAGTAGATAATCTACTTACTTGATTTACTATTCAAATTATGTCTTCATATTATTTATTTATAGGTATGGATTTAGTGCGGTAATATGCAATAAATGATATGGCAGTAATAAAGTGTGTGAATGAGTATTTATGTTATGAATTTTGTCCAATAACTAAACTAAGGTAGCATTTTGAGTTGTAAAATGATGAAATTTTTCATAAAAACTGGAAAATTGTGTAGTAAAATTGATTCTCCAATTAATTCTAAGCATTCAAAAGTAAATCAAAGTCTTAAGAATTAACTATGCAATCAATTTACCGTGACTTAGAAATTGTTCATGTGTGAATTAATTATGTAATCAATTCACTTTACTGAAAGGGAAATCTCAAGCATGTGAATCAATTATTTAATTAATTCTTGAGGTCCAAAACCAAAATTTGGCCAATGTGAATCAATTGTGTAATCAATTCACAATGCCTTATATTGTGTTTTACTATTTTAAATAATATAAATTAGTTTCCTAATAAGGGATTACTCCTAATGATAATAGTTGAATACTTCATTAATGACTACCACCCTTATCTTATGTTATATATATATATGATGAATTATGAATTTCTTCTTTACATGTGGCTCAAGAAAAATGTTATGGTAACGAATTCCTAAAGATCTACATTAAATACATATGAATGGTAAGGGATAGCAAGAATAAGGTTAGGTTTGTCATGAATTATATATATATATATATATATATATATATATATATATATATATATATATATATATATATATATATATATATATATCAAGAGGAACAAGGTTAGTTTTATGATGAATGATATACTATGAGGCATAAGGCAAGTTATCTATTACCATTTGTATATCATTTGTCATTTGAAGTATTAATTACTATGCTTATATTTTGTGTAATGCTTAAGAATAGTAAATTATCAATTGATAATTCAATGTTAAGTGGATTAAATAAGTAAATTATCTGCTTATTAAAACTTAAAGCTTCAATATTATGTTTTTAAATATTTTTCAAATACTTAAGCCAAGGCTCTTCAACCACTACCAATTGTTCAATAGTAGAAGCATCTTAAGCAGCCAATGATTATAAAAATGAAGATAAAGTAGAGTTTTATAGGAACTTAAGGAAACTCTGTAAGTATACTAATTATAGTTTATAACTAAATTTTTATTGTTAATATTCTTTTGATTATGTAGTGATCTAATAAATCATGTTAATTTATCACAAGATGATACCATATTAGGTTTAGATAGGCTAGTAGATATTGATAATAGGTTCCATGCCAGTCATAGTCAGGTAAGTCATAACATAAGCTCACAACCGGTGATCTTATGTAATTGTAGTTAATTAAAGACCTAGTAAACTAGTTATTTAATGAAATGAGTTGTTGCCCCTAATCTCATCCTACTTATATGAGGAATTTTATTTATTCAATATGACTATTTTTTTTTGTGTTCCTTAATATATAAGACTTATTTTTGTGACTTGGATGTATGCTAAAGGCATGGTTAAGGGCCACACAAAGTGAAGCATTGTATGGCATCACTAATATATATATATAAGGAGATTGCTAACCTCTACATCTATATGTAGAGGTTAGCAACATTTATTTCTTCATCTAGATGAAAAAAATCATATTACTAATTTAATAGTAATAAAATAATAAAAGGCAATTAATTAATTTTGGTAGATATATTAATTTAAAGTATTTAAGTTAGCTCTATTGATTCTTTCTTATCTTTACAATAAGTGCACTCATTAATGAAAATAGTTGATGATGGTAAATTATCCATAACATCCTTTATTATTTTTATATTATATTATATATATATATATATATATATATATATATATATATATATATATATTCGAAAATGCTAATAAAATCTAAAGTTGCCCTTGACACCTAGTAAATAAAATCCTTCAATAAGTTGGATTCAAGATGTAACAGTAGAAGAACAAGAGGTGTTTACATGGAACTTTGATGTATGGAAGATCACATAGGTATCAAAAGGATTAGAGGAGTAGGATGGCTACACTAGCATAACATGGTTTTAACCTAGAAAGGTAAATGATTGTATTATAAACTATTGATATGGATTATTATATACCATTTATCCTCGAAATTTTAATCAAATAAATGGAAAACAAGTAATTTTTTTAACTAAAAAGTATCTCAAATGCTTATATAAGCTATTGGTGTATGTTAGTGTTGCACAAAGTTTAGAGATCTATATAATGAAGACAATAGTGGTATAGTGACAAATCCAAAGGGGTTATACATAAGAACATAGTAGAAAGTTTTACCAAAATTGCTCGTACATATTTTTGGATTTATCATTTAACTATTCTTTAATGAATGACAAAGTTAATCACTTAGACATGAAAATTAGGACGGTAATGTTGAAATCAAAGTAATGTTATGTGTATAGAAGAACTTAAATTAGTGTGAGAGAGAGTTGGTTCATTAACTGAGCAAGAATCCTAAAATTTTGAGCTAAAGGGAGTCAAAAGAAAGTAAACCCAATTATTAAAAGTGATCAAATTGTGTATGAATCTTAGGAACTAATGATTAAGTATGAACTTGACATATAAGTCCCTTAATTTAATAGGATATTTGGAATGAGAGCTACTTAGCTTTCTGTAGAATTTGATAAATTAGGGAAATACTATCACACTCATTAAATGTTTGATTTAAAATTAGCCACTTAAATGTTTTAATTATGTTTAAAATTCAATTAGGGTGTTTTATATGGAAATAATTAATGAATTAGTTATAATAAAATAAATAATTTTTTTTTGTTCCAAATACAGGTGGGGAATATTAACTAGTTTAATAAGTGGAAGTTTTCTAAAGTTGAACTTGATTAAAGGTAAGTATGTGAGTAAGGAGAAAACTTAGGAAACTTTCTTTATTTTTGCCACCATCTTCTTTTTCTCTTCTCCTTCTTTTTCAAGTAAGCAAAAAGGACATCAATCTTCATAACTTTTTCATACTCTTCAAATTCAAGTAAGGTAGAGCCCTTTTAAACTTTAATCTTTGTAAAGTAACCTTTATTTTCTTTTTGGATTTCAAGATTAATGGTTTTCATATCCAATGGAAATATTGGAACCCTAACTCTAAACCTTTGGCTTTATGATGTTTATTTTCTAAGCAAACCCTCATCCCATTCTCCATTCCTTCCATTATAAGTTATAAATGAATACCCTATCAATTCTTACATGGATTTACATGATTTCATTTGTTTAAGTGAGGTCTTCTTATGTTTAAAATAAAATTAACAATTTAATGCTATGGATTGACATTTAGGGAATGATTTTTGTTGGATATAGGGCATAAGATGTAACTTTTTCATATCTAATGGAAATATTGGAACCCTAACTCTAAACTTTTGGCTTTATGATGTTTATTTTACAAGCAAACTCTCATCCCATTCTTCATTCCTTCCATTACAAGTTATAAATGAACATCCTATCAATCCTTACATGGATTTACATAATTTCATTTGTTTAAGTGAGGTTTTCTTATGTTTAAAATAAACTTAATGATTTAATGCCATGGATTGATATCTAGGGCATGATTTTTGTTGGATATAGGGCATAAGATGTAACTTTTATGTTTTATAATTAATTGATTAAGCAATTTGGCTTATAATATGGTACTAGAGTAATTCTTCTTCGAACAAACAATATTTTCAAAGTAGGGAACTTGCTATAATCGATTATGTCTAGAAAATTTAGCCTTTAAACTCACATAATCAATTTTATAACTGATTATGCATAATAATCTGCTTTTTAAATCGCTATAATCAATTCCATAATCAATTATGCCTGAGTAGAGTTAATATCTAGGCTTGCATGATCAATTATATAGTTAATTATAATCTATTTACTTATAATTCTTGTCTATTCCAAGAGTTTTCAAAGAATCTAATGTATTTTATGATTGTAATATAAGTATGTATGTAATTTTAAGTGCAAAATGAATATCATAAGGCCTTGCAAGGAGAGATAATTTTGTGGTAACACATGAAATGTATATTGTGATCCAATATGGAATAAATAAGTTTGATAATTGTTGCTATGCATGAGAAAGGAGATGTGAATGAATTATGAATTTTTCCTTGTACTTGTATACATATAAATGTCATGGAATTTGATTTGCATTTAGATTGAAATGCTAGTTGAAACATTTGTTTGCATATGATGATTAATTATAAGATGAATAAAAATTGATGATAATGAGGTGATAATACTTATATTTTAGTCTAATGCACTAGATTCGTGTGCCACTTGTATGGGATAAGAATAACTTGAAAGTACAAGAATGTGCTTATGAGATATGAGGCTAGATAGGAGTTATAAGGAAAATTACATGCTTTTTTCTTTACTTAACTTTTATTGGATGACATTAATATGCTATAACTGAGTTATAGTACTTTAAAAATAATTGTATTAGCTCTTCAATTGAATCCCCTAAACAAATGAAAGAATATAGAAAATGAGTTATAAGTTTGAATAGGTTTCAATACACTATATATCTATGTTTAGGTTTGATAAACAGGTTAATCATTTGAAACCCTTTTCTCTTTTCTTTAGTTTCTTTAGTGAAGGTATGAAAATGTATTTCTTTAATAAAAATCTTAGATATTTTTATAAAGATTTAATTGTAAACTTTGTGTTATTGTACATGTATTTTTATGATTTTTCATTATCTATTTTTATTTACTGAGTTTCATAGAAGCTCATCCTTTTGTTTCTTTTCTTTGGGGATTTTTCCCTTTAAGTCTCTAGTTATTATTAGATGGGTTAAGACTAGGTTCATTCGAAAACTTTGGCATTAAGGTAAGTTTTAGGACAATTGGAACACTTATGCGTGATAATTTATTAATACATTCTATAGTTAATTTTGAAAAGTATATACTTCTTCTTAAAAAAAAAGCATGATTGCATGTGAAACATAATATTAGATACATTTAGGAAATGTTAGTGAGTTATTGCTCATTACAACTCCTTATGTTAGTCATATGCTTGGGCATGGTTTATGATAGTTATATAAAGAAAACCTAAATAAAAATATTTTAAAAAACCTTGTGTAAAAAATTTTAAAAATAGAAGAGGTGAAGATTTGAGAAATGCATGTAAGAAATGAACCTTTTATGTTTTGAATCCACATCGTGCTCGATACTAGTTAAAAAAGTATCGATAGCTTACTTATATGCAGTGAAGGATGGATTAAGATCTTATATTTTGCAAAAGGACTTAGACAGAGGTAAAGATTGAGTTTGGAAATAAATTAGAAGGACAGTGAGAATGATAATGACAAAAAAAAATAAGACTTGCGTAAAGTGAGAATGACAAAAAAAATATTTTATAAAACCTTGTGTAAAAAATTAGAAAAAATAGAAGAGGTGAAGATTTGAGAAATGCATGTAAGAAATGAACTTTCTATGTTTTGAGTCCACATTGTGCTCAATACTAGTTAAAAAAGTATCAATAACTTACTTATATATGGCAAAGGATGGATTAAGATCTTATATTTTGGCAAAAAAACCTAGATAGAGGTGGATATTGAGTTTGGAAACAAACAAGAAGGAAAATGAGAATGATAATGACAAAAAATAAGACTTGCTTTATTTATTGTACAAAAATGTAATCATTTCTATAACTTTATATGTTAGTTATTTTATGAGCCAACATCCAAAGTCCCATAGGAAGAAAACATATCAATTATTTATAAAAAAAATTATGTTAGTGTATATGCCCTAAAATTAATCATATTGGTGATTATAATTTTGAATCATGTTATTTTAATGGCAATTTCAATTATTATATTTATATATATTGTCTGCGTAATATATTTAATTATGATAATAACCTTAGAATAATTGTATTCTTAAATGTCCCTAGTCATATATCATTGTAGATTAGGTTGCTTTGATATGTTAAGACTAGCATGTATGAAGACTTATATGGGATATTAAGTTTACACATGAGTACAAGTTAGAGAACTTGTATACTGGACTGACCCATATTAAGAACACTATATGGATCGTTATATGAGTGTCATAAGTGGTTCTTAGTGATCATTATTAATATGCTCCTTTGACCTAAGATCACCAAGGTTCCCTACATGTGAATTTCATATTTTGATACTATTCTATGTCACTAATGGTTGAGTGAATACAAGGGTAGATATTGGATATGTCACATATCATGCGGAGGCGTTTGTGTGATCAAGATGGGATTTGTCCCTCCTATATAACAGGAGCAACATCTATGGGCCCCTTGATTAAGTAAAGTTGAGAAAATGCATGGCCATGCTCAGATGAATTGACATGGGATGTCGATTACATTTGTTTCAGTCAGCTTACTTAGGAATCAAGAAACCTTAAGATTGAGCTATACGAAAATGACACGGTCCATGTCTCGTGCTCAATCTAGATGTATAGGACAAAAGGACATAGGTGATGATCATGTGTAAAGGTTTAGTCAAATTACCGACTTTCTCATTGCTTGGGTAACAATGATGTGTTACTAGACACCAATCATTGTTTATGATTATTAATATGATCAATGGTCATTGCCAACGTAATGAGAGCCTATAGGGTCGCATACTTAGAGCCTAATAAATTTGGAATTAATAGACCAAATTGTTTGGACTTAATATTTGAGAATTCATGTTATAATTATAAGGCCTAATAGTAAGCCTATAATTGTACATGGAATAAAGCCCAAATAGATTAGGTTTTTCTATGCACCTATTTAAATAGGCTTGTTGGGTAATAATAGGATTTATTATCATTATTCACGCACCCCAAAAAGGCATAGAAAAATCCTAGCACCTCTCATTGACCAAAACCCCTGAAGAGGCATAGCTAGCACTACGAGGTGAAAGGAAATCAATTCCAACCGGTGTTTGTGTGAACATTCATCGGTGATTCACGGGTTCGTGTGGATACCATAGAGGTGCAGCCACATTAAATGTTGCACTGGTGATCTGATCTTGTAGTTTCTATCCCGGTTTGTGATTTGGAGAGCAGTTTGGATTGGAAAATGGACAAAAGCAGATCGGATTTGCTGTGTAGCGGACAGAAGATTTTTGGCCGAAAGGTATAAACCCTAATCCCTAATCTATGGCGTTCTAAATTCGCATGGATCCTTAGTGAAAATCATACAAAATTTTTATTCCGTTGTGCATGTATGATGCGCGATTTCCAGCAAATTGAAGTATGAAAATTCCTCATATTTTTAAAAATGTCATTATTGTGATGACTTTAGACATTAGTTATTCTAGAAACCAACTAGAAGTGTACATGGGCCGGGCGACCCGCCCAGCCCGATGAGCCCGGCCCGGAAAAATAGTGTATTTGGCCTCATTTTTTTGGCCCGATAGGCCCGATGGGACTTTTTTTTATGGCCCGATTAATAATAGGGTCGGGCTTGGGCCAAGGCAAAAAAAGTTCGATAGGCCCGGCCCGGCCCGATTATAATAATTTATTTTTAATAATATAATTATAAATTAAAAATATAATTATATATTAAAAAATATAATTATATCTAATTATTTTTAATATAAAAAATATTAATTTAACATATTAAATATTTTATATATTTAAATATCATATTATCTCTTTAAATATATATATATTATTTTAAAATTTTATTTTTTATTAAAAAATAAAAAAAATATGTTTTTTGGGTTTTTTGGGCCGGGTTTCGGGCTTTTTGTTTTAAAAATCGGGCCGGGCTAATTTTTTTTAAAACTTAATCGGGCCGGGCCGAGTTCGGACCTTTAATTTTATATAATTTGGCTCGGTGACCCGGCCCGAAACCCGCCCGGCCCGGCTCATGTACACCTTTAAAACCAACGTCTAAAGTCTCATAAGAATAAAATATGTCAATTTTTTTCTTAAGAATTGGCATATAAAATTCTCCTATATTTTTAAAAATGCCACCACTCACATGGTTTTAAATGTTAGTGATTTTAAAAAGTGACATATAAAGTCACGTGGAAAGAAAATATGTTACTTATTTATAAAAAGAAACCAATGTCTTAGATGATTTTGTTTTCTAACGCTAGTGGTTAGCATTATTTTAAATGTTAGTTTTATAAAAACTTATGTATTAACTATATTCTATTTTTTAAAACTAATTTGTCCCTTTCCTTTTAATGTTAATTCCTAATAACTGATGTAGAAAGCTTTTTAAGTATTACAACATTAATTTTTTCTTTGAACTTTCATATTAAGTTGCCTATATTTTCAAAAATACCACTATAATATTATATACGTTGTTTTTCTTCTTTAACTGATGTCATTTCACATTTTTGTAGTAGTGAGAGTACTAGGTAGAATATAAGAACAACTTACTCATTCTTACTCCAAGTTTAAAAATTCCTTGAATCATATGGAAGTATTTCTGCAAGACTCTAACGTCTTTTACTATTTGAAAGCAGAAGACATTAAAGTCTTGAATGGAATGCTTTTACAAGATTTAAAGTACTTATATGAACAGGTGAGATGTCCTCAATTTCCACCCAAACATAAAAAAAAAAAAAAAAGAATGAGTGAGAAATTTATTGGTAGCATTAATAATAATGGATGTCAGTTATTGATGCAAGACTGGCATGTTATATATATCATATGGCAAGTAAGGATGACAATGGAGCAAAGTGAGGGCAAATTTGCCTCAAATTATCCTGCCTTGCCCTACCTCACTCTACCATTTGCCCTAAATCTGCCCTACCCCATAAGATGGGATAATTTAGGGCACTTTCCCTACAATTCGTAGGGCATTAGTGCCTTATAAGGAAATCTACAAAATTGAAAAGATAAAAAAATTTCAATAACTTTAAATTTTATATATTTAAAATTCAAATACTAGTAACACATAATATTTAATATAATATAATCACATAGGTCTAAAAATATATATAATTTAATTAATAAATTACAATAATTAGGGCAATAACAACTTTCTTTTTTAGTTTTTATTAATTTTTCTTTTTTCTCAATTTTCGTATAATAGTTAATTGAAAATAATTAAAAATAAAATTATTAAAAAGTATTTTAAACTATTCAATTATTAAAAAGCCTATATGTATCATTTATATGGGAAAAAATATAATATTAAATATATGAAGCTCTGTGGGACAAATTATACCAATACTACCTTGTGCCCCGAATCTATTTCGAATTAAAAATTTGCCCTGCAAAACAAATTTTCCTATTATATCTACATCCCATTGAGATAAAACCCATGAGGCAAGCATTTGCCCTAAAATTTTGCCATCTTTAATGGCAAGCCATATTAGGTCCTCTACGAATATGAATTCAAGTTGGGTTAGACCTCTTTTGATTGACAAAACTCTCTCAATAATAGTCCTTTTTATTTATAAAACTCGAACCTAGGATATTAATTAAGAGGATTGAACTTCCATTTACTCAAACCAACTGTCATTGATATCAAAACTAACTGTTTAATTATTTGTCAATGAGGATGGCAATAAGGTGAAATAGGGTAAATCTACTCAAACTACCCTACCTCATGTCCCCCAATCATCTGCCCCACCCTATAGGATAGGTTAAGTTGAGGTTCCACCTCTACGATCCGCAAAGCACCAATGACCCATGAGAAAATTTGCAAAATTAAAAAAAATAATAAAAACGTTAAATTTTATATATTTCAAATTCAAACTCAATCAATATATAGTATTTAATATAATTCTACCACATAGGTCTAAAATTATATATAATTTAGTTAATAAATTATAACAATTAAGGCAATAATAATCTCTCTTTTTTTAATTTTTTAATTTCCATAAAATAACTAAATTAAAATTTTTAAAAATTATTAAAAATATTTTAAAGAATTAAATTATTAAAAATTCTATATATAATATATAAATACATGAATTATTTATATGAGTAAGATTGTAATATTAAAGATGTAGAGTTTTATTGGACAAATTATATTAATATCGTCACATATTCTGAATCTACTCGAGCTTAAAAATTTGTCTTACACCTTACCTTACTTATCATATTTATGTCTCATGGGGAAAAATTTTGTGGGATAAACATATGCTTCGAAATTTTACTATCCTGTATATTAATCAATTCAAATTATTGTCGAAAATGAAAATCCATCTTCTATCTCTGTTTGAGGCTTGCACTGAAAGACGGTGACGATTGTCATTTATAAATGTTTGGATACCTTTCCATACAGAGAGTTGAATTTATTTCTCCCCCTAATGAACAAGTCCCTCCTCTAGAACTAGAATGTAAAGTCAAAAATTGGAGTGAATTATGAACAATGATGCTTTTATTCTATTTTTTGTCATATCTGATTGCTTTCCGGAGTTTCTTCTAATATCTATTTTTGTGGTTTGAACCCTCCATTAAAACCATTGTCTTATCAAAAGAAATTATAATATATTATTGATATAATATTATATTAATATATTATTAATTTTATTATATATTAAATTTATTAAAAATTAAATTTAATATATTATATGATAATGGATTAATAATTAAATTTAATATTGAGTCAATATATCATTGTAGAATTTTCCTTGTTCCTTTGGAATTCTCTTGCTCCGCAAAATCCATACTTGCTCAATTCATCGTATTCTACCTTGCGATGTGGTGTCAGTCTCCCCATCAACTTTAACCGTAAAATGTATTTTTCTCTATCAAATTCGTGCCACCACGTTTTCAGTGCAAGAAAAATTTATGAAAATAAATATTTTGATTTTTCGTAAATAAAGTACGTAGAATTAATGATCCTTTTGTCTCTTTTCGATCATATAACTGTTATTCCCATTAACAAAGTTTTCTAAAAAAATATTTTTGCGGATTCCCTTTTTTTTGTCAAATTCAAGTTTTTCAGATCACTTTAAATAGAACAATCAATTTGCCGACAAACACCTGCTCCCATCTGGAAAACTCATTCGGAAATTTTTTCAATCTTGATCCGACCTTCTTGTCATTATCTGAAATCTCGACATCGTAATTATCAAAGCTGAATTGATGTAGGCTAATTGATGGAAGAATAACAAAGTCATGACTAACTATTGCGCCTTTTTCCTCTTACAATTTTACATTTTTTAAACAAATTTTTTTTTTATTAATGAATGTCACAAATAATAAGTTAAGAAACGTAACTTATAATAATATGAAAAAAATTAACAAAGTAATTAAATAAATAATTCTCCAAGATCTTTCAAAACAGAATGACGCAAAAAATTAAATGTTATGAAATTTTAAAAAAGTTGGCCATTACTTTTTTATCTACTTCTCTTTGTCCTAAACTTACGAATGAGAAGTATTATATTATAACGTTATACTTCATCTCCATCCCCTCGATTACCGCCCCTCCATGCAACCCATAAATATTTGAGGAGGGCGTAAATGTGAACTTTAAAATCAGATAACAAATACATGTAATTAATTAAATCTCACAGGATAGCAAAGTTTGTTCCTTTTTTTTTTTTTTTTTTTTGAATTCTTAGTTATTCCTCTTTAGTTAGCTAGAAGCTAGCTTGCTGAACTTGAATAAGTCTGAAAAGTGTTTCTTAACAAGTGGAAGCATGGTAATCTTGAACTCCAATCATAGGACCAGGAAGATTATCCCACGTGGTTTGAATGATAATTATCAAAATCACTGATTAAGAAAAAAAGTAACATCAAACATTTGAGTCGCTAAGTCAAGTATGCGGCTCCTTCTAAAAGTGACACCGAGAAAGATGTGAATCAGTAAATAAGATCTCCATATTTATTACATGTCAAAAAATTCTATTTTTTTTTATTCCTATATTAATATGAATAGGATTTTCAATATTCATTTCCGTTCCCATCAAATATGCAAATCTTCATATTTGTTTTCATCTTTTTATTTTATTTAAATGATATATATTTATTTATATTTTATTATAATTATTTTAATAACAATTAAGATATTTTATTATTTTATTTTATTTATTCAATTATAATTTATTTATATCATATTATATTTATTGTATTTATCTATATCCTTTTTAATAAAATAATAGTCGTTTGAAAATTCTACTAATACTAATATAATAATGAATAATATGAATTCTTTTATTAAAATTTATCTTAAAAATTTTTATATTTAAATCAACTTATTATATACAAAGTTTTAATTTTTTTATTATATAATTGAATTTATATATAAATATATATTATTATATATTATATAATATAGATATAGAGAAAGTTAGGTAATATAATTTCGGGTAATTGGCTGATTTACAATTTTTTCAAAAACATATTATTGTTTTTCAGCTGTTTAGAAACAATTTATCAAATTACGCACGCGCAGCCGAAGGCGCCATATTGAATGGCGTAATTGGCAAGATAATCTGGCCGTAGGGTGCCATTCAAAATGACGTTCTTCCGTACAACTTGGAGGCACCATATGAGTTAGCATCCTTTCCTTGAAGACGCCATCTGACTTGGCGTTCTTGTCTTGAAAATGCCAATTTGAATGATGCCTTTTGTAGGGATTCAAAATTTGAATGAGAGTGCCATTTCGAATGGCGCCTTCGGCTTATAGCAATGGCATTCTCAGTCCTTCTATAAATACCCTCCTTCTCAGCAACCCTTCGCATTCCTCTTTTCTTCTCTTTACAGCACGGCTTCGCGAATTTGAGCAACCCTTCGCATTCCTCCTTACATCTATTTGCAGCACCACTTTGCATTCCTCTTCGCAACACTTCCTTATGTTGGCACTACTCCTCATTCTCTCACTCACAAATCTTCATTCTTTCTTGAATTTATTCATAATATAATTATCTGGCATCATTTTTTGGCATTTCATCCGGCAACATCTCTTTCCCCACATTTCATCCAGAGACTCTTATCTGTTTGATTTTTCTAATACTTACCGATTAGTGTTTTTATAATTTTTGTACTTATATTATAATTTTTATTAGTCATTATGAAAATATCTTTTATAGTGATAGATAAATTTATTTAGAATATTATGATATAAATAATATGATTATTTTTATTTTATATTGATTATTATGATTTATGATGTGAAATTATGATTTATGAAAAATTTGTAAAAATTTATATATACTGTGATAGATTGTGATGTTAAAAGAAGAACAAATGAGATAAAGAAAGGTGTCCTAAAATAGGATTTATGACCTAGGTAAAAATTATATTTAGAAATTTTTTACATGTAAAATTTTAATATATAATAAGAGAAGTAATAAAAATAAAATTTCAAAATATATGGATGTAAACAGAAGTTTTAAAAATTAGGATAATATTATTGAAAATATGAATATTTTTCTATTTAAATAGTAGATATTAAAAATGCAAGAATAATAAATGTAGCAAAAAAAATATATTATACATAAGTTTATTCTAAAAGTATAAAAATATATAAAGATGTACTGTAATATAAGTATTGGACGAACTCAATGTATGTAAAAAAGAATTAATGATTCTAATTATAAAAATATACAAATAGTAATATGTAAATATTTTTCGTTGCTAATTAGTAATAAGTGTGAAGGAAAAAAATTATCATGAAATATTAAATGTAGTGTATTGAAACAGTTAATCAATTTAATAAGTATGATTTGTACCTAATAAACAAAAAAAGTGACAATTGGAGAAGATAAATTAAAATATAAATAAGATTATATAGTCAAACATTATATAGGATTAAAAAAATATTTATTTAGCCGCAAAAAATTATTATATTATATGATATGTTTGTTGTATATGAAAAATTATTATGCAATGTTAAATGTATTGTATTAAAAAGAGTTAATCAATGTAATAATAATTCTAAAACAAGCAATCTAGACTTGAACATAAGATAGTTATCAAAAAAATTTTTGTATTATAATTTTTGTTAGTCATTATGAAAATATATTTTGTAGTGGTAGAGAAATTTTTTTTAGGGTATTATGATATAAAAATATGATTATTTTTATTTTATATTGATTATTATGATTTATGATGTGAAATTATGATTTATGATATGAGAAATTTATAGAAATTTATATGTACTGTGATAGGTTGTGATGTTAAAAGAAGAACAAATGGAAAAAAGAAAAGTATCTTAAAATAGGATTTAGGACCTAGGTAAAAATTATATTTAGAGAATTGTTACATGTGAAATTTTAATATATAGTAAGAGGTAATAAAAATAAAATTTTAATATATATGGATGTAAACAGAAACTTTAAAAATTAGGATAATATTATTAAAAATATGAATATTTTTTTATTTAAATAGTATATATTAAAAATACAAGAATAATAAATATAGCGAAAAAATTATATTATAGATAAGTTTATTCTAAAAGTATTAAAATATATAAAGAGGTACTGTAATATAAATATTAGACGAACTCAGTGTATGTAAAAAAGAATTCATGATTTTAATCATAAAAATATATAAACAGTAATGTGTAAATATTTTCGGTTGCTATTTAGCAATAGGTGTCAAGGGAGAAAATTATCATGAAATAATAAATGTAATATATTGAAATAGTTAATCAATTTAATAAGTATAATTTGTACCCAATAAATAAAAAAATGACAATTGGAGAAGATAAATTAAAATATAAATAAGATTATATAACTAAACATTATATAGGTTTTAAAAAAATAACATTTATTTAGCTGCAAAAAATCATTATATTATATGATATGTTTGTTATATATGAAAAATTGTTATGCAATGTTAAATGTATTGTATTAAAAAGAGTTAATTAATTTAATAATAATTTTAAAACAAGCAATCTAGACTTGAACATAATATAGTTATCAAACAAAAATAAATTATATTGTAATAATTGATAATTTAATCATAATGAAAAAAATATACATAAGCAATCATATTTAAAAATTAAACTTTTTTCAATTGTGTTCAAGTAAGTCAAAATTGAAATTATTGTTTCAAATATAAATTTAATATTTTGTAATAATTTATTTATATTACCTTAGAAATTATGTAAAAAAAGATTTAGAATTTAATTATTTATATCACACTTGTAAATGAACATTAAAAATTTATGAAGTATGAAAAATTATGATTGAGTATAAAAATAGTAATATATATGTTAGAAAAAATGTGAGCCTGTAAAGGTCGGAATCGATTTGACTTGTGCAGGCAAATTATTATGTACTATTAAAATATATACCATACAAAAATAGTAATATATATCGTTACTTTTTACTTGTAATATTAAATACTAGTTCATTTATAAATATAAAAATTGTATATGATAATGTAGGTGTCAATTGTGAGGGTGCAGTGAATGTTTTGCAGTTAAAAGTAACAAGATGAAGAAAACTTTAATTGCTTTTGTATATTCAAATGGTACAATGATTGAGGGACCAATGGGGATAATGTACGATGGACCTCCCCCAAAGGCATTGAAATTGAGAGGATGCAACACTATGGACGTTTTGCGAGAGAAAATTCATGCTCGACTGAAGCTTGCCCAAAATCAAGCTGTTGGGAGAATTATTTATAGGTTTTCACAGCATCAAATAGAGGCTCAATATATGGCATACGAATTGGACGACGATGAAGACTTGGCATGTGCCATAACAAGCTACGAACAACATCCAATGATGACAGCAATGGAATTGTACGTGGAGGTGATCACATCCGAACTGCATGCTGCCAATCTTGATTCACAAGAAAGAGTACTAATAATTAAACCACCCGTAGATTCAACGGCTCATGTCAGCACTAGTTGTTCGATGGTGTGAGAAGACTCTTCTTACATAGATGGAATTGAGTTCCACATTTCTGATAATTATACTCCTATATTGGACTCATCTGTGGCAGGTGTTTTCTTGAAAAATGTATCACATATCATGATGGGTTCAACAAGTACCTTACCGGTCGTAGAGGAAGAATCCACTGATCCTATAATCATGGATGCCCACCTTGAGTCTGGTTTTGAAGACAATGAGGTGTCTTGCAGTAGCGGTGATGATCGTGACACTGATGATGAACAACGTGCAACTACACATGATGACAGTGTTGTAGCTCGGTGTATGAGGAGTGATAATGCTCCGCAAAAATCATGTGGTGTCCCTCAAGCTGTTGTCTTCTCTTACATTAATTGGGATGCCGTAAGGAATGCTAATGAATTTTTGAAAATAATGAAACCGAGCGATGACTATGGCATGGAGGACTTACATATTAGACAAGAGTTTGATTGCAAGGAGACATTGATTGCTACAACTAAGCATTACCACATCAGGAGGCATCATAGTTATTACGTGGAGGAATCAGATACTAGAAGATTGAGTGTGAAGTGTGATAATTATGGGGATGAATGCAAATTCCGCCTTAGAGCGATGAATCTGAAGAATTCTAGCACTTGGACAATAACTAGATTTTCAGGGCCTCACACATGTGTTAATGCTAATTTAACACAAGATCACAAGTCTCTTGACTCTAAGTATATCAGTTCCTTGATACTGGAGATTATTAAAGTGAAGCAAGATGTCCAAATCTTGTTTATACAAGAGAGGGTGGAAAGTATGTATGGGTATAAGATTTTGTACAGAAAAGTATGGAAGGCAAAACAGAAGGCAATTGTCAAGGTGTACGGAGATTGGGATAAATCATATGAAATGCTCGCCAAATGTTTGGACATTTTAGGTTATTGTGACCAAGTTCTGTTCAAATTAGAGTCTGAAGAATTCATCATAGTTTACAACCGTGTTGATCCACAAAAACATATTTTTCACCGAGTTTTCTGGGCTTTCAAGCCATGTATTGTCGCATTTCCCTACTACAAACAATTCATACAAGTTGATGGAACATTTCTGTGCGGCAAGTACAGAGGTGTGCTATTAATTGTTGTGACACAAGATGGTAACAAATGTCCCATACCTCTTGCCTTTGCCATTGTTGAAAAGGAGAACTTTGAAAATTGGAGTTGATTTTTGGCATTATTACGGGTAAATGTTACAAACTAGTAAGGAATATGCTTGATATCAGATCGATACCAAGTTATAAAAGATGTTGTAGCCAAAGAGGGTCTAGGATGGCAGCCTCCTCATGCTTTTCATCGGTACTGTATCAGACATATTGCTAACAACATTCGCAAGAAATACAGGGATGACAATGTTAAGAAAGCTGTCCTTAAGATTGGTACACCTTATATCACAATTTTTTTGTTGAACCTTGGATTTGTAAATTTTTCTGTCTGGTAGTTCAACCCAGCTAAACTATTTGTTTCCTTGTGTTCAGCCTATGAGCCAAATCGAGAAAAGGTCATGGAGAGATTGGACAACTTAAGCAAAGTCAATGAGGAGATCCACAAGAAGTTAACTATTATTCCGATGGAGAAATGGACACTTCTTTATGATGAAGGAAGAAGATACGGTCATATGACGACTAATATAGTAGAATGCATTAATGGCCTCTTCGAAGGATTAAGAAAGTTACCAATCACAGGCCTTGTTCAACAAATATTTTATAGATGTATTAAGTACTTTGTGGAAAGGGCAAAAGAAGCACATGCTGAACTACAATAAGGTCACAGATACGCAAGCAGATTTAGATAGGAGCTTGCGACTATCCAGACACGTGCTTCTTTTTACCACGTTCGTGTGTATAATAAACAAGGAACTAAGTTTGAAGTGGTGGAGGGCCCTGATCTGACCAGGAGATCATGTGGAAAGGTCGTCCAAGTGTTATTAGACAAAGGCCAATGTGAATGTGGACAATTCCAAGCATATAGGTATCCTTGCACTCATATTATTATTGCTTGTACCTCAGTCAACATATTATGGGAACCATATGTCGATCTTGTATACAGACTTGACACCTTACTTAATTGCTACAAATCTGAGTGGTGGCCGATCGGGGAGTGGTTGTAATGGAATAACTTACCACCATTTCCTATCTTGGTTCCAAATTCTAGAAGATTGTGTGAAAAGGGAAGACCGAAGTTAACACGGATCAAGAATGAGATGGATTGGCCTCAAGAGAGTGGTGTCAGGCAAAAGTGTAGTTTTTGTAAGATAGAAGATCATAATCGTAGGCGCTGCCCACTTCTCCATGGAGATAAAGGCCCTTCTTCACATTAATTTTAATTTTTACTTTTGCAAATGTATTAGGAAATATGTTAACTAATGTCATAAGTGTAATGCTCGGATGATGTGATTTATTTCATTGTTGTAAAATTGTATACCATTATAGATATATATGTGACCCCATGACTAGTAATGTTAACAAATTACTTCAATTTTATTTTGCTATAAATTCTTGTGTGGATTTTTGTAGATAAATTGCATACGTATGCTATATTAGTGTGTGTTTATATTTCAGTCTAATGCAATTTAATTAATGGCAGGTGGCATCCACATCCCAATGTGTCGATCCTGGACCACGGGATCCTTCACTTCTAACAGCTCAGGACTCACACATATCTCAGTTGATTTGGGCAGGCCATGTATAGAAATAGTTAGATCTTAGATTTGATTATACTTTTCCATATTGTCAGTCGCAATAAATTTTTTTTTGTAACCTGACCGTGTGCTGAGAATTCGATGGGTTCATCACTACCATCATCAACAGCCACCAAAGTTGATTGTCCCCTTGTTATGACAGGCAGGTTTTTACGACCTAGCGATGTGCGAGTTTGTTCCGATAGACCACCAGTTGATTAGTGCTTTTGTAGAGTGGTGGAGGTCGGAGACATATACTTTTCACATGCTGCAGGGGGAGACCACTATTACATTGCAGGATGTTTCTTTTCAGCTTGGCCTACCCATTGACAGTCGAGCAGTGACGGGGCCTACTATGTGGGGATGGGGAGGCCTAATAGAGGAATATCTAGGATTGTAGTTATCGATGGACGAAAATGTCATTAGAAGGGGCGATTGAGGATGAGTTGGTTGGAGAGGCATTTCACTCATCTTCTAGATGATGCGGATGATGTGACAGTGCAGAGATTCACCCATGCCTACATTTTGTGTCTCATTGGTGGGACGTTATTTCCCAACCACTCTGGCACGTATGTCCACCTCATGCACTTATCTTTGCTCGAAGACTTCCAGGAGGCTAGGACGTATAGTTAGGGATCTGCCTGCTTGGCCTATTTGTACAGAGAGTTCTGTAAAGCCACTGCTCCAGATTATAGGAAAATAGGAGGGTGTTGCCTACTACTGCAGCTTTGGGCATAGGATAGATTTTCCATTATAGCCCCTACGATTACTGTTTCAGATATACTAGAGGGGGATACAGGGATTGGCCCCCTAGCCCACAGGTTAGAAAATTTTTCAATTTATACTTGTAATTGAGTTGACATCTAAGTTGTTTAACTTAATTATTGTACTTGGTAGGTGACACTATCAAAAGCCGCACACAGCCTTCCTTATTATAGATACGTGCTGGATCGTCTTCGACTCGATTAGGTATGAAGGGGATAATGTATATTTTTATTTCATTCCATTATCCATTTTTTTTGTTGCATTTAAATGACAACATAAATGTGTAATTTCATATCACCTGGATCCCGTACACTGAGGTGGTTACTGCATCACTTCCTCAGTACTGTTTTGATAGGAGTGACATTTGGACAGCAGTGGTGCCACTCATACACTTTTAGATTGTCGAGTGGTACCAGCCAGATAGGGTTTTGTAGCAGTTTGGCCTTCGCCAGCCTATTCTTGAGCCACCAAAGCAAGTAGCGGAGGTCCACTGCCTTCACTTATCTGATCGGCATGATGAGGAGTGGCACATCCGACATCAGCCGTGCATTGCACGATGGGATATCCGGCGAGACTTGTGTGCTATCGGCGAGCCGACCACACTACTAGTCCTAGGCCCATAGTCCGAGTATATGGCATGGTATAGACGGGTTACTAGATGATTTATTACACTAGTTAGGGGAGCACTAGACCTTGTGGTATTACTGCATGCTAGTTATCTGTGTCTGATTATCTTCCTGTGCATTAGTATTGTAACTAACTTTAATGTTAAAAATTTGTACAAATTGATGAGGTGTCCACACTGCATGATTTTACTACACCTAAGGGCCAGTCTAGGTTCACCTTCAATGCTCTTAGATCAGCGACAAACTCCATCCTTCATGCCATTCACAAGGTTGACCATGTGATTATTGGCATATATGTGAAGCCAGCTCCTCATGCCCATCATATCCCTGACCCTACGGAGGGTGATCATGATCAGCCTCATACTCGTCGACGTCGTCGCACTGGTCCACGACCTACGTCACAAGCTGATGTTCCATCCATTTCGACAGTGCACCAGACTCCATCATTGTCTACTCAGGATACCATGATGATGATGCCAGATATGACTGCCTTATCTCGCATGTACCTTACTGCACTAAATGTTCCTTCATCCTCCACCATATTCCTGGCTGCACTATATGTTCCCTCATCATCCTAGATGTATCAGTTTACTTCTAGTGTCTTTCCTTCCAGTGATGCTGGTCCATCACAACCATATCATCCTGCATTTAATCTACATACTCAGGATCAGGGAACAACACTTGGTGGCATGATTATAGATGACTCAATACTTGCAGATAAAGGTAGAGGTAGAGGTAGAGCGAGGGCCAAAGACAGAGGCAGAGCTGGAGCTGGAGGTATAGGAGCCACAGACACCGGAGATGTGACTCCCAAGCCTGCACAGAGGGTTAGCAGATATGGCCACCACATTACCGATCCTGGATGTGGGACTAGACATCATTTACATAGACATTATCTTTCTTTTTCATATTTATTGCATATTTATGCACATCTATCTTATAACTTCATTGCCAAACATCAAAATTTAGGATGATTTTAATTATTACAACATATTTATCTTTTTGCGTGGGTACTTACATCAATTTTAATTATCAAATCTTCTCACAAATACACAATTAATTGAATTCTCATATAACGCATCAAATATATGCAATTTTTTTCTAATAGCATCTTTCTACCTAAAATTTTATTCTCTCATTTCATATTTTATTTTCTTAACTTTAATTATTTTAAATTATTAACTAACATAAATTAATTACAAATTTTTTTCAAGAATTTATTTTTATTTCTTTCTAATGATAAGAATTAATTCATGTTCCACAGCTCGTTACAAAATATTTTTAGCATTGTAACGAAATAAAAAAGAATTAATTCATGTTATAATTTTAATTTCGTTACAAAATAAAAAAGAATATTGTAATAAAATAACCACATTTCTTTTTATTTTCAACCATTTTTAACTTCATTATTTTGTATTTATTTTGTTACAAAATAAAAAGAATATTATTGAAATAAATACAAAGTAGAAAGAATATTGTTGAAATAAATACAAAATAAAAGGAAATATATTTATTTCGTTACATTTCTTTTCATTTTCAACCATCTTCAACTTCGTAAATAAAGAATATTATTGAATAATTTATTAAATTTGTTTATGTGTAATAAAGTATTAAATAATTACTTGTATTTTTATCCTAACTCTATAATAACACTTAATATCATTTATAAAATTTTTCTTTTATAAAAATATTATAAAAATGCTATAATAATAACAAAGGTGCATGTCTAATATAATGAAATGGAATAAATAAGATAAAAGAAATAAGTAAAAAATTTATTTTGTAAGTGTTACAAAATAGAAGTATCAATTTTCCTAAAAAAAAACTATTCTATTGAATTATGAAAGTTTTATTTTATAATAAATGCGGTGAAGAATTCTTAAATATTCAAGTTATAACATATTATCTTCAGATTCACTTAATAAATAAAAGATAATTATAAACTGTGTTATTCATTTATTATTTTTTCAGGATTCACAAATTAAAATTTTTATTTTTTAGTCTTCAAGATATTAAAAATTGAAAAAACTAACATTAACTTTTTATCCATTAGTAAAATTAAGGACAAGTTTTACACTTAATTACACTTGATGCTTCTTATTTTTTTCTAAAAATACACATCCAATCTTAAAATGTTTCTATAATTATGAAATATAATGATATTAAACTTTTAAATTATAATCCATTCTTTATCTTTGTAACTTATAAATGGAAAAATATTTTCATATAATTTTATATGCAATTATGCTTTTTATTTGAAGAATAAAAATATTTTCTATGTGTTGTAATATTTGCACATAAAAATTTATGAGACTAATCATCTGGTCATACAAGGAATGATATTAGAGGAGGTGATGTAGTTAAATCGTAACGGTGGAAGTGTATAATTCTGAAAAATGATAAATATTAAGTGTCATTGGATCAAAATTTGAGAGAAGTTAATATAAATTATGTAATTATTCTTTATTAATCCTATCTTTTATTTTAATAATATTAAATTATTTAATAAATATTCATTATTTTTATTACATATATTATTATCATTAACTACTTTTTTATTTGATTCCTATAATATATTAATGTATTAAATATCAAAGTGGAATAAAATATTTTTTTTATGAAATCAAATATAATTATAAAATGAGTAATTTATTTTATTTACATTCTCATTCTAGTTCCGATCTATTACATCATATCGTTCATCTCATTCACTTATACCTAAAAAAGGTACAATTCAATGCTATAATTCCTTATCATTAACTAATGTTTTGAGATGAGAAATATACTGATCTTAAACCATGTTTCATCACAGTTATATTAATTATGCAAAAAAAATATAACTACCTCTAGCGTTAGCACAAATATCTAATTAGCTTCATTTGATCATATATTTGATTTTATATTGCAAAGCTGAGTTTTAATCTAAATAATAATATTCTCCAAGTACTTCTTTAAAATTTATTAAATGCCTCATATGGGATTTTTTAATCAAGAACGACTATGTGAATTTAGAATGACTTGTGCACGATAACAACCTCTAAAAAGGTCAATAAGTTTCTGAATAAGAATAAAGAAAAAAATTGCAGCATGAGCCCAATGAATTTAAAATAATTAGTACAATCATTGATCGTTTGATATTTATTCTGGAATAGTGGATGGTTAGGTTAAAAAGCTAATTTTTAATTATTTAATATTTATGGTCACAACAACAAAATTGACGTTTAAGAACTTAAATAGAAACAAAATAATGGAACATGACAAGGATGGGGATCAATTTACCGCTGTTTGCTAAATAAATTTTCTTTTTATCATTTTTAAAAAATATTTTATCAAAATGCGCATGGAAGCGGAGAGGCACCAGAGTGGATGGCGCCTCTGGCATCAAATATTGGCGCCTTCATGGCGCTATTCAAAATGGCTCCTTTGGCAGCCAGTAGGAAATGTATTGTCGTCTAAGATATTGATAGCATGAAATAAAGGCTACAAAAATGTTTGTGAAGCAGCAGTAAGTCAGATGCAACATTTTATGGCTTTTCCTTTAGCGGAGAACATGTCAATGCTTGTGTCTGTAACAAAAAAACTTACAACAAAATTTCAGTCTATTTGAAAAATTACATAGTAGTGGTGCCAAAAATGAAAAGGCTCTTCTATGGTATGCTCTTGGTAAAATTTGAGCTTTTGCATAAGTTTAACATGAAAGTCAGGTAACTTACACTTAACATTTTTACAATATACTTTGGTTTCTTGAATCGTGACCAGCTCAAATTATCTTGATGGTAATCTAAGCATATAAAAGTGATCACTGATTTATATTGAAACATTTCTATTATTTGAAAAATAGAAATCACATTATAATTTATGTAAGACAGTTTATATGCTCTCTAGAAATAGTTATGAAAATTTGAGATCAGATAGTTTTCATGCAATTTTTGGGAGTTCAATACAAACCATTGAATTTTCATCAAATTCTTTTTGGGTCATTCTGGTTGCACTAAAATTCATATTTTAAATTATATATGAATTAAGAAAGTACATATTGCTTTACCAGCAACTTCAAACCATCTAAAATACCTGAAATTAATCAATAGAAATTGAGCAAATACATTTGGAAGTGAAGTCCCATCAATTTTGATAAAAAAACTTTGATCTTTGTTTTATATTCATAAGACATGTACATAATTTTTATCTGAACTCGTAAGAATAATAAATTATATATATGCAGAGAGAGTTTTTTTTGACAAAATTGTACTTCAAAGAATCACAGCGAGTCTTCCTTTGTTTAATTCCAAATACCATAAAGCATTTAAGGTTTATGGAATCTATTTTTCCTCATGGCCGGAGGCGTCAAAGCATATGGTGCCTTCACTCCAAAGGCGCCATTCAAAATGGCGCCATTATATAATACCAGAGGCGCCATCCAATCTGGCACCTCTGCCCTTCCGTACGTATTTTGATAAAATATTTCACAAAAACGGTAAAATGAAAATTTGTTTAGTAAATAGCGGTAAATTGAAACTTTAGCCTATAATTTCCATATTCGTATCTTTTACTCTTATTCTTATTTACTTTCAAAACCCTATATCCATATTCAACTAAACAAAATTTGAAAGCATCTATTAAATAGGACTTAAATTGCCATCCTAATTAGTTCAAATTAAACTCCGTGAAGTTTGTACTTTAGAAAGAAAAACATGTGAACCAAAATGAACATCTTCAACACTACTAATTATTGGAATGCTCTGTGTAAGATTTTCCACCATTTCTGTAGATTCCATCTATGATTTTATGTATGATAGCAACGTGTAACTATCTGCTTTGCATTAGCGATTCTTCAAAGACAAAAAGTACAATGCTATGAAGTTGAAATAAGATTCACAGGGAGAAATAGAGGGGTGAAGGAGGAAAAGAGAGATTATATGTTATCTTTATTTTTATTCAGAAATTTTATCAAAAGAAAGGAAGGAAATGAAAATTTATAATTATTTTTTAAAATTTTTTATTCTTTGATATTTTATATTTCCTCCAAATTGAGGATTTTTAAAATTTATTTACTTAATTTATTATTTTATCTTATTTTATTCTTTAATATATATTTATATTTAAAATTTCAGAATTTTATTATTATATTCATTTAATTAAAATATACATATTTTAATTATGAATTTTTAAAAAAAAATATAAAATTATCTTTTTTTATTATTGAAAATAATCAAACCTAACAATTGTGCTCCATATTTATTGATCCATATAGGTTTATCCTTAATTTGACTCATTAGTATTAATTTTAAGGTGAATGTTGGGTTATTATTGACCTTGTCAAGTAAGGGTCATATTAACTCAACTTATGGTAATTTCTTTATAAACCTTTTAAACAATAATTATAATATTAATTATTTTATGTTCACTTATTATATCAATTTCCATAGAAAAAATTTTTAACAAAAAAGTTTGGAGAAAGATATTTTTTATTAAACTTTTAATTATAAAATAGTTATTAATAAATTAACCTTTTTAAAAGAGGTTAAAATTGTAAAAATGTACAGTAATTAATATATATTTTTGTTTAATGCTTCATTATCCTCTTTTATGTAATTTTAGACATTTAAAAAAGAAAGGGAAGGTCATTACTTAACCCTCTATTCTCATCCCTCCCCATCCTCTCATTTCTCTGTCTTCTCTTTCCTTCCCTTCCCTTCCTTCTTTTTCTAACTCTTAAACATACTATTAAGTTTTATTTATTTCATTGAAAAATATTTTTTTAAGAAAATATTATTTACATTTATATTGATGAAAGAATGATATGCCGCTTATATTAATTATTAAAAAATAATATATAAAGTTATGGTAGTAGATAAAAGCAAATTTTCCTTTGAAATAGAAAAAGTTACCTTTTTATCAATATTTCATATTTAATATTAAATAAATAAGATATTTTCTTTCACCTTAATATTTTATAACTATATTTTATTAAAAAAATATTTTTTATTGACATAAATGGATCCTTAGTAATATACTTTTCTCATGGTTATATTTCTCTTGTGTAAAAAAAAAAAGATATAGATATAAAATTTTTATATAAAGTTGGATCAAAATCTTTTTATTATGTACATAAAAAAAAATTATGTACATCTCTTTAAACATAACAAGAAAATAGTTTGAAAGACAAGAAGATAATTGACAATTCTTGATTTTTTTGATCGAAGGATGAGTTGATCGTACAAATTACAAATGTCAAATATAAATATCAATCTATTGAATATACTCTGATAAATAAATTAGTTTTGTTTAGGTAGAATTTTGGTAATTAGAAATTAAATGAATAAAATGGGTGTATACCCCATCCTTTTATAGACCTCATAAAAATTTAAGGTATGCACTCATTTTTTTCTATTTAATCTGGTCGGTTTTGACGTGATTCAGGGAATTAGTAGGGAGTATATATGTGAATTAGTGCTTTTGAAAGAATTTCATTAAGTGAGTTCATTGTCAAAAAATATTACAGGTCGTCGTACTTTTAACGTGACTTCAACAAGGGAGGATTTAGACGAGTCAATGTATTGAGGTAAGACGGACCACTTAAAGCCATGCCGATTAAACTTGAGCTGTGTGAGTCCAGTGACTTCATGGTTTAAGAGACTTTTGTTGGAGATGTACGTAGGCCAATTGTGTTGGACGAGCCAGATTTAGGCCAATCGGCCATTTCATGTATTATGAATAACATAGCTAAAATATAAATAAAATGCGTTCATTGTAAAGGAAATTGGTATAAAATTGTTGAGACGTGATGCAGTTACCGTGAAATATAAAAACAAAAAACCAATTATTACAAAAGAAATTTGCAGAAGATTGCAGCTGGAGAGCTTAGTTCAGCAATAATACTGCAACTACACATCACAATTTGAAACATGATTTTTAACACTATAATAGTATCATATCATTATTTTATTTTAAATATCATAAATTTAATGAAAAAAATATTAATTTGTGATTAATGAAAAAGTAAAAAATTCTTAAAATTACTAATAAGTTTGCTGATGGAGTGTATCATTTAAAAATAATAATTCATATTAATTATCTCTATTATCTTTCTCTTTAAAAAAAAAAGTACATGAATTTCAAGAAAAGTTGTTGAAGACTGTGGATCACAGCTGAGATGCCACAGAAGTGAAAAAAGCTGTCGACAAAATAGCCATCCCCAAACAGTTTTGCATCAGGTAGCAATGTTTTGATTCAACACTAAGGTCAAACGCAGTACGTAGTAAGAGATAATGCAAAATTAACCGTGGCTTCAGTTACACGCGTGAAATTTTGAAAACGTGAGGAACGTGTGGAGTAAATGCATTTCATATGCAAATTATGGGCATTTTATTATTTTTTAATAATTTATTGGCACTGAAACATTATCATGTTCACAGGAGATTCTGTCAGCTGCACTAGTTGATGTTCAAATATTTTTAATCTGATTCAGTCCGTAGATTCAAAATTCAGATAATTATCCCTCCCTAAAAATATATAAGGTACCGGTATTTTTAGCATATCCAGATAATGGTGGGCGCCCACACTCAGACTCAAACCACATATTTGGAAGGAGATATCACATCATGATTTCAGTCGCACTCAGCTGCGGCCAAAGGAGATTATAATCCATTAATCTAAGATAAGGATTCCATTTGCCAACGAAGACACTATTTAAGAAATGTAAAACATCGTCGACCAATTAATATTAGTTAATAAAAAAATTAACATATATAATAATATAACAACATTTTAAAAAAAGTAATTTAATATGTTAGTTTATATAAAAAATTGATATTACAATACCCGAGAAATTTTCTACATCCGTTTTTGGAGAGCCGACATATTTCAAAAGGAGGACAAAAATCAATTTAACAAATTGGGAGATAGTTATTATATCTATTTATTATAAAATTAACATCTAAAATAATGCCAACTATTAATTTAAAAAAATTGAAATCATCTAACAAGTTGATTTTTTTAATAAAAAATCAACGTGTTTTCTTTTGTGAGATTTTAAAGATTAATTCATAAAATAACTAATGTATAAAATTATAAAAATAATAGTATTTTTATACTATAAATAAAATAATTTATTATTATTATATTCACTCTCCCTCTTATTGATTTTTATGTTAAATCTTTATTTCCGTCTAATTCATTCTATAAAATCTGATGTGAAGTTATGATCTTTTAAAATTTTAACTCAAAATTTATATTTTTAATAAAATATCAAATTTATTCAATTTTTATTATAAATATTTTAACAAAAAGTAAAAAATTAATATTAAAAACTATTATATAAATATTTTACATCAGTTTTTATTAAAATATTATGTCAAATATAAAAAATTTAAAATGTTTTTAAAAGAAAAGATATTGAATTTTTAGGGAAAATTTGATGTTACAATCATTTTTTTATTTTGATTATAAAATCAATGTGTGTGTGTGTATATATATATCACTTATTAAATTACTAACGTTGCCCAGTATTTGGATAGCAGTGAAATACGAATCAACCCAAATGGAATTATAGCCGGTTAGGAAATATATTATTTTGGGCTCTCTACACATGTCTAAAGAATTTTTATTTTTATTTTATCGGAGCTATGTTATGCAGGTAAATATGTCTAGCCCTTTCATAACATCGGTAGATCGGTGAATTCTAGATATTCCAAGAGTTTTGATTATTTGTATATGAATAGATTTTAAAAAATTATATCAAATAAAAAATTCATTTCAATCAGACAGTTGAATGCGAAATTATGTCTTCTTAAAATTTTTAATCAAAAATATGTATTTTTAATAAAAATATTAAATTTATTTAATTTTTAGTATAAATATTCTGACAAAAAAGGAGAAAATTGATATTAAAAAATATTATACTAATATTTCATGTCAAACTTTTATTAAAAATTTATGTAAAATATAAAAGTTTTTGAATATTTTTAAAAAAATCAAATTTTTTTTTAAAAAATGGATGTTATAATTTTTCTTTAGTTTGATTATATAATCAATATAAAATGATTTAACATACAATTCGTAAGCAAAGAACTTACAAAATTGCTGTCGTTACCTACTATTCCGATGGGAGTGAAATAGGAATCGACCCAAATGGAATTATAGCCAATCAGGAAATATATAATTTTAGCCTACTACACACGTCTAACGAAATATTTTTTATTGGAGCTATGTTATGGAGGTAAATATTTATAGCGCTTCCATAACATTGATAAATCGGTAAATTTTATGATATTTTAAAATTTTAAGATAATGTAATAATTTTAAAAATTATTAAAATTAAAATTATTTTATTATATTAAAAATTAAATAATTTTAATTTAATTATTTTAAAATTTATTACATCACTCTAAACTTTAAAAATGATAACCCACTGAACAAAATAATTAGTGAAGAAGATTTGTGTCGTGATAATATAAAACGAGAATTTCATATAAATTTTTTGTAATAGTCAAACTATAAATTTCAGAACGGTAAAAGAAAAGATGACTCATGAATTTTATATCTGTCAAAAATTAAAAATAAAAAAAATGGACCTATACTATGTCTAAGTTTAATACTAGATTTTGCAAATAAGTATAAAAAATCATTTTGAATCGAGAGAGGGACAGACCCAACCAACCAATCCCTTTGATCCGTGGCTAAACTCACACATACGTGGAATATATGCGGCTCACACGATGTTAGAATCCTTGCTGAGATAAGGCAGGACCCAAACCCTCTCATTTTCTTTTCGTTATTTTTTATTATTTTTAAAAATAATAGTATAGTTTTTATTTTTAATTTAATTTTTATTAAAATTTATAATTTTAAATAAGATAATTTTATATTTGTTTTTTTAAATTTACTCGATATATTACCGAAAAATTACCCCAATTCGATTCCAGTACTGCGGGAGTGTATATCTCTAGAGTTGTCCTGTAGTTATCTTCAATGGTCGTTATTTGGTCCCAATTTGAGAATGAGCTGTAATGGACCAATCAACGGTGGATCTAAAAAATTTTATTTGCGAGGTAGTATTTATATATAAAATAAGTACAAATTATTATAAAATGTTAAATATTAAAATAAAAATAAAATTTATTTTATTTTAATATCTTTCTTTATAAGTATATTTTCATATATAGTTAATAAATTTTATATATTTATATACTTATTTAAGTAAATTTCTTCTTTTTTAATTAATATAAAAATAAACTGCGGAAGTAATTTTATATAAATTTGTAGAAGTAATATTTATTACTGATTTATATATGTGAAAAGAATTAATTTGCGGGACAAAAAACTATGAAATATGAATAAGTCCGCCACTGTGGCCTCCGTCCCGTAGCGGCATGCTGATGCACACACCTCCTGCACCATTCTCTTATTATAAGTTGAAGATGCTTGTTTTACGCTCAATTTTTTAATATTTAACTCTCATTTTCTTTTAATAAGCAACTTCCGTTGCATAATAAAATTTTATTCATTATGAAAAAGTGCAAGAAGCGATAAAGGAAAGTTAGAGGGAACATATTGAAGAAGTTGAAATAAATTCATTAAGAATTTATATATATAATTTTCAAAATTTTTTAAAGTTAAATATAAATATTTTAATGAAAATTAAAGAAAAAGTACCGCAAGTTAGAATATTTATAAACTTCTGAATAGTCAAAGTCACCCAAAATAAGAATCGATGAGTATTCGATGCCTTTAATAATAATAATGTTATTTTATTCTTTTGTCCATATCTTTTAAAATAAACTAGATTAGATTTTACTGTATAATTTATTACTAAAATTTCTCTTTTAAAATAGGAATGATCAGTGCGACCTCTTCAATTTTTTTCATGAATTTTGTAATTTTTTTAAAAAATTATTTTTATAAAATTTTTAAAATTTATATGCTACAACAATCATTATTTACGTTGTAAGATTTATAAAAATATTGTAAAATTTAAAAATATATATATAAATAATTACACTTCATAATATATATTATTATAAAAAATTATAAATTTTATAAAAATATCTCAAAATTTATAATAATAATAATAATGTATATTCTTACTACTTCAAAGTGCGGTAGTATGAAAGAATTATCATAAATGATATGTCCAACTTTTTTCTTTTTATGATAAACGATGTTAGTATGTTAGAAAAGACGTGAGCAGGGCATTTCGATTGCTAATGACCTGCACGCAACAACTAGAAGTGTTGTCTAATGACCTGAACCAAATTCTGGCCGTGGTTATCTAGAAAGTTGCAACTGTCGACGTCGGCCTTCTATGTTTTGTGCCGAGGTAGCCTTTCTAGCTTGTCCTTTTGTCTCCATTATCTTATCTCCATCGGAGAAAGACGAGCAATGTCGAGCACTAAATTCATAATATTTACCGTCGAAATGATTCAATGTAATAGGATTAGATCATTATTTTATTTTAAAGATAATAAATTTAAACTAAAAAAAAATGCAAGACGGCATTAAATTATAGTTAATAAAAATGTAAAAAAAAATTAAAATTATTCATGTTTTGATGAGATTATAGTGATGAATTCATTTTTCAAACAGTGATTATAATTCAAATTAAACATTTTATAAGAAGGAAATATCTTTATAATAATATTTAGAGAGAATAATTAAGCCTGTTTCTGCTGTCTTTTTTTTTCTTAGCAAAAAAAATTCATAATTTTCGGCGAAACAAAGTCCTCGTCAAAATTCAAACTAGTTTTTAAGTTCGGATTACTGTTAACTAACAGATAAAATTTATTTCAGGGTAACATACTTTTCACCTTGAGGATGAGTAGTATATATTTAAAATAAAGAAGAAAGCTACTGTATACTTATAAAAATAAAATAAATATGAATATAATTATACTAAATTTAAAAAGGAACAGGCGTAGTTTATTCAAAGTTTTATTTTGTCACATGTTTCTAAAAATATTGTCCAAGATGTATGAGATGCAGCTTAATGAGATTATAAATGCAATTATAGAAATTATACAATAGTGAAAAAGGTAAATATAACAGAAACAAAGTGGAATTATAATCATAAAAAGCGCCATTGCTACAGTAATGTGAATTTATCAATGAAGAGACATCATATTTTAAAACCTTTTTTTATGAAAAATAATAGAAAGAAAAGATTTTCTTAATCCTATCACATTGGGCACTAATGATATATTGGAGTTGCCAATAAATGCTCAAGAAGCAGTGATTCAATTAGCCTTTGAGCATTAGGTGATTTTCTTAAGGAAAGTTGCTTACCAAACAATAGATTTAGTATTGAGGGAGATTCAAATCTATAATTAAAGAGAATTACAATAATTTGATTCAAATTTTCATAATCAATTGAACTAATATGTGTTAGGAGTAGTTTAAAACATTGAATGCACATGTTTCAATTTTCTTCAATATCTTTAGATCAATAATCATTTGACGTGAGAATAGTCTCATGATCAAAATGCATGCCTCAACTTTCATTACTATCTTTGCCTCTAATTAAAATTAAATTTCATTACAAAGTAAGGTAGTTATGTGCATTATATTTCTATTCTTTAACAAAATATACCTTTAAAATGAAAATGTTGAGTGTAATCTAAATTTAAATTATTATCAGTTTGTAATTGTTTTCTATTATGAGTTTTCTTATTCAAGTTATATTTTTGTGTTAGAATAGGAGTGACATACAAGTATCAATTTATAGGTTATAAATATTTGTATTAACCAAATGTATGAGGTATGAAAAAGATGTAATATAAGTGCCTATGAAAGTTACATAGAAACCCTAGTAGTAGTTAAGAAGTTGTGATGTTATGGTTAAAAACCTTCGCATGTATTGTTATATATTCTATTGATATATAATGTATTTTTTCTTATCTATGATTTTTTCCCTAGAGTTTGGGATTTTTCACATAAAATTATTTATATGTTTTATAATGATATCATGATTAATTTAATTGATTAATGCTTGTATGTTTAAAGATGAGATATTTTTTTCTAACAACTAGTATTAGAGTGAGTTCAATGTGGGAGAGTAGTAATATGAGAAAGTAAGAATTTGATTCAACTTTGTATGCAATATGAAGACAATAGATGAAGTTGATAGTGATGGTGATGATAATGGTGATTTGCAAAAATTATGATAATTTATGAAATTGTTTGCAATATTTGGTGTTTGGAGAAATTGCAATGATTAAGAACTCTCATGATTGGTATCTTATGATTGCCATCATTTAATAATAGGTGGAGCATAAAGATTGATAAAAATGATAGAATTTGTGTTAAGATGAAAATTATTAAATTTGACTTAAACTCAAATAATTATCAATTTGTGATTATTTCCTATTGTGAGCTATTTTCCTATTTAAATTATGTTCTTGTGTTAAAGTGGGAACGAGATTTCTTATCCAAAATATTTTTATGTTATAAATGTTTGAGCTAACAAAGGGTTTAAGGTATATGAATGCTTATAATAATTATGCGAGAGTTCTTGTAAAGGTTTGGAAGAGATATAGAAATAGTGATTAAAAATTCATAAGGTTATTACTAACAACTTTTACATATATTATCTTATAATTTTTTGATAATATAATCATTCTTTTTTATTTGTGGTTTTTTTCCCTAGAGTTTAGGGTCTTTCCATATTAAATTGTTTGTATGCTCTATTTGTGATATTCTTATTAATTCAATTATTTGATAGTTATATGTTTGGAAATGAGATATTTTTCCCGATTAAAAGCATTTATATATCTTTCCTTGATACATTGAGGTTCTTTTAGTGCACGCTTTGGATGGTTGCTAGTAAAATTAATTTTAGGCAAATAAAATTGATAAAATATGTCTATATACTCAAAATTAGTTTGACTACTTTGTTTTACTTTCATTTTACTTTCACTTGTTTTCTTTCTTACATTTCATTTTTAACCTTTGTATTATATTAATATTTTACTATAGTATTTTATATTTCTTTTAATAATTTTCGATTCAAAAATATTTTTTCAAATATTTGAACAAAATATCTTCTTACAAGAATAATTTCAAACTTCCATTTCAAATATAAAACTCATTCTTATAAAAGGATGTAGTTTTCAAAAATTTATTTTTCTCATAATTAACTTTTTCTGAAAGTAATTTTCCTACCTAATAATATTCAATCAAGTCCATAAGTCTCCACAAGATAGAATTTTGACATAGGCAATAGGTGGCCATTAATGTCCTAAAACTAGTAGTTGCAATAATTTCAATACATAAACATATTCAATTTTGAATTAAACTTAGCACAAAAAAAATTAAAGTATGGTTTGAAGGTCTTGCAATTGAAAATTGGGAGCAATCTAAGTTTGGCTATGATTTTTCTATTTTTTCCAAATCTGGGGATATTTTCATAACTTCAGCATTGTTCAAGAATCTAAAAGAGTTTCAAAAGCCTATGGCTATGATCTTTACATTTTTTTATATCATTTTAGTATTAGATGGTGCCAATCACTTGGGACATGAAAAAAAGGTCTTATGTTAATTACCAAAAAGCATTTCTATTTGTGACAAATGAGATATATATATATATATATATATATATATACAAAGAGTAGACTTGTCCCTTTCCTTATTTAAAATTATTTATTTTTGGCCCATTATGCTTAGAGATTCCTAGTGTGGGCATTTTTGCAACTTAGTATAAGTAGGCAAGTGTTTCAACAAACTTTGAATGTGGCTTATAAAATTATGAGTCCTACTACTTATACTAACCATACCACAATAACTTAATTGGAAGATTGACATGTTCATCAAAAGTGACAAATATGTACTATATGATTTCGATTAGAAATCTACTAGCCCATGAAACTTGGTTTAACCATTATACAATGTTATTTTTATTCTTTTAGTTTTATTCTTTCACTTACATCCTTATACTAAAAAAGAATTGGATTCACTCTATCTTATACCCTCTATTAAAACATGTGACAAACTCACATTCGAATTAAATATGTGTGAAGTTTTTTCCTTTTTTCTTATCAATGACACTATTACAAATTTGTCCAATAATGTTGTTATATCAATGTCTATTAAATTGAAAATCGATTTATATAATAGCACGGTAGCATTTTTCCAATTAAAAGCAATTTCTAATATGAATTATAATAAGAAAAGCCAATGTGATAAAGTGATGCAATTGTATTTTTTAAATAAAAAATAACATACCACGTCAATTAAATAAATGACTGACATTAAAAGTCAAACATCAATAAATTAGAATATTGGTTTCCTTAAACGTTGTCCAAAATGCATTTAAATTGTCTTGTTAGGAAATATAAAATGTTTACATGACTTTAATAATCAACATCTAATGTTGTTCTCAATATATATATATTTCCCTTTCACTCTATTTTTTATTTAAGTGTCATAAAAAGATAACACACCATTCTTGCTACACAATTAAAAATGCTTTAAATCTTATGATTATGAGTTTCCTATCAAACCACAATTATCTTTTGTTGGGATTGAATGCTTATGATCATAAGATATTCATGGTTTAATAAGAAACTCATAATCAAAAGATTCAAAATATATATAAATATGCAACATCGATTATATGTGTTATCCTTATATTCTATCCAATATTGCAAAGAATGAATAATTAATATCTATAAAATCTGGTAGAACATTTCAACAGGGCAAAAATAGATCAGATCTCTTTAACAAATGATAATCTCTTTAATATGAAAAATGAGTGGTTATGTTGTAAATTGAATTAATAATGTGTTGTAGTTTTGTATACATCATTATTTTATGAGAAACATATAATGTATAATAATTTGTAAATTATATCAAATGATTAATCATGATATTATTGTGTAATGTTTATTAGTTAATGTTAATAATGTTATTAAAAAATAATTTTTAATTAGCATATGTTATTAGAAAAATACTATGATGCAAAAAGTTAATAATGTTGTTTAAGAAACTTGGAATCCTTTGTATTAAAAAAAATTACATTGGGTATTTATTAAAAAAATGGACATAGTTTCAAAAAAAATTGGAGAAAAAATAAAGAGTTAGATTAGAAAATTTATAATGAAGTTACCATGTCAATTTTTTATCATAACCAATATATAAAGGTATAACACTAGTCACCTAATTTGTAATAAATAGTAAGCATTTACCAAGGATAATAATAAGTATTTATCAAGAATGGAATTTATAAAGCATCAAGAAATCATCAAAACTTAAGATGCTAGTTTAACTAAGTAAGGACATCTAATTTTAGTTTAATAATTGATGTATATTTTTTAATCTATCTATATCTTTCTCTTTCTTTTCATTTTTTATTTGGGCAACATAAGAGAATAGCAAATCTACTCTTGCTACACATTTAGAAAAGTTTTGAATTTTATAGTCATGAGTATCACAACAAATCATGGTTATCTTCTATCCTTAAACAATATATGATATCTATGGTTTTGATGTAATTGCCATAATCACATGATTCAAAGCACTTCTAAGTATGCAATATTGACCAGTGTATTGTTCTTATATTCCATTTAGTACTATAAGGAATGGATAATTGATATTTATAGAAAATTTTTATATAGTGATTATGTTGTAAACTATATTAACATCAATTGTTTATTAAAAACTAACGTGATTTGAAAAAAGTAGATGTGGTGTTGGATGAGAAAATTTTAACATATATACCACATTGGTTTTTTAACTTATCGACATGTAAGGTATACCAATAGCCAACTAATGTGTAGTAAACATTTATCAATGATAGCGTTTACAAAGTGTAGAAGTTGTATTAAAAGATAAAGAAATATATTAGAAATTTAATATGAGTTATCACATTGATTTTTTTTATATAACCAACATTTAAAGATATACCAATAACCTTCTAATGTGTATTAAATATTAAGCATATTTACTAATAACAAGTATCAAGAAATCATCCAAAATTATGACATTTTAATGTATACCAACAATCAAACTATATGAAATAAAACATATATAATATATCGGTTTCAGTTAACAATTGACATTTAAAGCTTTTCATCTTGCTTGTAAATTTCATTTCTACTTTTCATTTGAAATATTTGTACCTTATAATGGAAAAACTGATAAGAAATCATAGTGAAAAAAAGTAGCACGACCATTCTTGCATTTGAAGGTTTGAGTTCATTGTAAGATTGATTATACTATTTCTTCTCACACTATAATTTTTTATCAATTTGTAACCATTTATACATTCTAAAACCATGTTTGTTTTTCATTCTAAATTATCGCATTTAGGTTCTATCTCAAAAAGTATATTTAAAAATATCAAGAAAAAACATGAAGATAAGAAAATTGATGAGAATTTGTAATGAGAAGAAGTAATATGTCTATTTTTGCATTAGAAAGTTTAAGTTTATTATAAAAATGCATATGTAATTTTTTCTCATTATAATTTATCATCAGTTTGTAACTATTTATATCCTCCAAAATTATCTTTGTTATTTATTTTAAATTATAGCATCTATGTTATATCTCTAGAATGACATTTATAGATATCAAGAAAACACAAGGATATGAGAAAATAAATGAAAAATTGCAATAGCAAAAAGTAAAATGATCATTTTTACACTAGAAAACTTGAATTCATTACAAAAATGCTTATATGTATTTTTCTTATTAAAATTTATCATTAGTTTAATTCCATCAACATCCTTCAAATCAAAAGCCCTCAAGAAATATAAAAGGAATTATGAAAACAAGATATCCATTTTTCTTTTCATTCAAAGTTTGTTATTAATTATAAATTATAATTTTTATTATATATATCAATGTATTAATATCGGAATAAATAAAATGGAAAAACACCATTTTTGTAATATATCATTAGTTTCTTACTTATTTTATTTACATTCAATATATTGATGTTTATATCTATTTAATTGTATAAAAAAACATCATAATGCCAAAAAAAAATTAATGCTGCTAACTTCATTTAGGGTAAGTTAAATTAAAAATAAAATTTATGAGTTCATGAAATGATGTAAGTATTTTTATAAGATTTATACTAAAATTATAAAATTGTTGCTTAAGAGATTATGAATAAAAAAAGTTAGGCTAAACAAATTTCTTATGTTATGACATTGATTTTTATTTAATAATGATACATAAAGAACAATGTAGTTCAATTATAGACATTAGGTATTTGTTAAGAATCAATGTGTATGAAAAAAAGTGCACAAGTTGAAAATAAAAAAATAAAACTATGACACCATTTGCAAATTTCATTCCCAATATCTTCCAATCATAAAATTTCTGTCTTTAATAAAGCATGCTTATTTTTCAACTTTAAGATGATTTTCTTCAATTTTATATTTATACTTATTAATTATTTTATAAGATTGAAACTTCATTAACATGTGACTAAAGATAAAAGGTTTAGTACTTATTAGAAAAGTACAAAAATATAAAGATAATGATTTGTTTTATGTTTCGTATTTATTCTTACAATTTAGTTTCTAATTTCATAATTTACTATATTTTGTTATTTTTCATTTTAATGCAACATTATAAATTTATACATATAAGAAACTTGATTTCATTTCTATTCTTTAGCCTTCGATGTAATATTATTTATGGAATTTTAATAAATATTCCTCATTATATTTGTCAGTATTAGATTCAAGTACTATTTTAGGGAGGGCTAACCTTATATGTTAAGCAATGAATACTTGCAGCAATGCACACAAGTTTGATTGAGGCAACCTTTCACTATGTTTAAATTTTTTTTCATTTAAAATTATTGAAATTAAGATGAAAATGTTGGTTTGGTTAAGGTGGGGAAAATATGGAAAATAGGGAAGATGGGAACGGGTTAGCATTTAGAGGAAGGCATCATGCTAACTATTTTCATTTGATGCAGTATTTAAAATAAAATGTCAGTTATTTATAAAAAAAAATTGATATTTAATATCATTTAAAAATTTCATGTTGTATTTCTCTTGAAGAAATTATTATAATTTTATACATATAAAAATTAATGTTATTTTATTTTATTATAAAATTAATGTAAAATTATTTAACATACAATGATATTTGTATATATATATTGGATAATAATCAATATTAAATCTATTAAATAATGGATGTTAAAGGATAATTTTGTGGAGTAGCATTCACTTTCTTTGTATATCATGGTCTTTTCCCCAATGAAAACATCATGTTTGTGCTTCATTTAATGTGGGCCACTCATGCCTCTGACCCACCTGGCCTTCGCACACTGAGCCTACTAGCACTACTTTTTCAGTCTCCCTTGTTCCCTTCTTTGCATTTCATTCTCTATATAAGCTCACATCCAATCCACACCATTGCACGCCTACAACAAACTCCTCGGTTTCTATATTTTTGCCCAAATTTCGTCAAAACTGAGGGCACAATGATGTTTAGCCTAAAAGAGTTAGTTGAATCCAACTGTCTCAGCTCAGTTCCTTCCAATTATGTGTGCTTCCAAAATCCCGAAGATTCCAGGTTATCTACAACTGAAACTGTTCCTACAATCGACTTTTCCCAGTTGATCTCTGCCAACCCAAATGAACGCTCCAAAGCAATCCAACAACTTGGTGATGCCTGCCGCGAGTGGGGATTCTTTATGGTATTATTATTATCTTATAAAACAAGTTAGTTTGATTTTTTTCCGATTCTAATTCAACTTGGTTTCTGGAGAAATTTTTGTAGGTAATAAACCATGGGGTGTCGGAAACGCTGAGAGATGAGGCGTTGAGGGTAATCCAAAACTTTTTTGATCTGACAGAAGACGAGAAAAGAGAATACGCAGGAGGGCAGCTATTCGATCCTATACGATGTGGGACAAGCTTCAATGTTAGTGTGGACAAGACTCTTTTCTGGAGAGATTATCTCAAGATCCATGTTCATCCTCGCTTCCATGCTCCTTCTAAGCCTCATGATTTCAGGTATGGAAAGGATAGCCAGAATTCTCTTCAAGTTCATTTATATAAACATAAATTGTGTATAGAAATTTTTAGGAGAGTTTGATCCACGATGAACTTAATTATATAAGCAGACGCGCGGATATATAATAATAAGAAATTAAAAATAAATGTTATTTAAAAATTAATAATTTATATTAATAATAAAAATATTTCAATAAATTTTATTTATATAATAATATATGAATGAATGATAGTATAGAATTAATTTATATTAGTAACAAATTAAATTTAAATTCTAATAATAAATAAGTGTTCTATTTATACCAATGATTCATAAATATTATATTTATCTTTCTCCTCAAATGTATGTACAAGAACTTATCGGGTGGTATAAGAATTATTTAAAGTCATTATTCATTTAAAAAAATCGTACTATTTTAAATCTGGAGTACATAATGCACTATAATTGTTTCATGAACCGCAGTATAGTTATATTTCTGTTGTAATGACTTTCTGTATTATTACGTCAATCTACATTTGATGTCGCTGGTTCAAGGGTGCCTGTCAGTGCTAATATTTCTGCAGCCGAAACATGGACTTGGGAGCATGAGAAATTTTTCTAGTTGTGCATGTATAAAACGTGCGAACTTCTCTCGTCCACTCGGTATTTCCTTTGTTTGACCCCAGCGAGGTACAATCGTGAATGAAACAGTTTCCACTGTCGAAGTCACACTGCTGGTCCAACCTCCGTGACTCCGTCGCAAGCACCGACCATTGTATGACTTTTCCTTTTTTTAACTGAAAAACACACATCACAAGTGAACCAAAGAAAGGATTTTCATGGCATTATGAAGAGTACTTATCAAATATTACCGAACATATTGTAATATACGGCGTGAATTATTCATATATAATCGTACAAGAAACTGCTAGCGCTCCCAACAAATAGACAAAACTATTTATTAACCGTTGATGTAATACTAAGTTAGATGTGTGATGTAAATTCAAAAATCAAGTCTGTTCAGAATAATTTTTTTGGGTCATAAAACATCACCCAGTCGTATATGGGGTAAAGTTTTTACTAGATAGTGTTGTTCGAGGGAAACCCTTATCCCACGTACGCTCATTTATAAGCCATAATACAAAAAGATTAAGGTTACATTTTTCATAATAAATGAATTAATTTATAATTTATTGATTTAATTAATAACTCATAAGTTAATTCTTACAAATATTTTGCATATCAATTTATTAAAAAAAATTTCTAATTTAATAAATTATCTAAAATAACTGATAATTTATAAGTTATTAATTCTTTAATTTTTTTAAAATATGTCATTATTTTTTTTATTAATTTATAAATCATACCTTTCATAATGTAATCCTAATTTTTTTCAATAACATGTTTCTAACTCCAATGCCCTATTTTAAATAAAATATAACTAATTATATTTTAATTAATTTAAAATTTATTATGAATAATAATAAAATAAAAATTATGTGAGTAGATAAATATATAAGTTCATGATATATAATTAATTAAATTAAATATTAAATATTATATTTTTATTTTAAACATTTTAATTAAGTTAATATAATTTAAAATTTAGATAAATTTAAATTATTTTAATTTATATATTTATTTCTATTATTATATTCTTTTATATTATTTTATAATTTTAATTAATTTAATAGTTCATTTTGTGAAATATTTTTTACATAATTATTTAAATTATCAATTAATTATAAATTATTAGCTATTAATTAATTTATTAACTTTTTAATAATTTATTAATTATCACTTAACTCATCAGTTATTTATATGAAATAAAACTTAAAAAGAGAAAATGCATTATAAATTCTTTGAGGTCCTTATTATGGTATTTCAAGAGTTTCAAAACTCAAAATGACATACTAAATTTGAAAATTATTAGATTAAAATTATTTAATTATAATTATTTTTAACAAATATAATTAAATAATTTTTTAAAACTATTACCTCAGCTTGATTTTAAAAATCTAAAGGTAGCATGAAATTCACCATTCTTTAAAAGGAAAAAACATTATACATAAATCATGTTGACTCTAATACAAATTTTTTATAGGAAGAGCTTTGTAATATATATATTGTATTTATCTATTTATTTTTATTCTTATCATATGCAATGACTTTCTAAACTAGATTGGAATCCTTTTTCCCAACGGAAACTCCTGTTCAATTGATCTCTTATATCACGTTTGAATAAAGAACGATGAAAGTCAAGGAAAAAAGAAAGAATGTTATATCATAATTTTTTTTAACGTGAAAGTTTTAATTAATTAAGATGGGGTATACATGTAATGTTTATAATCAATTCTTTAAGATTTTTCATTATTGACTATTTTGTGTTCCCTTAATTTAAAAAATTTTAAAGAAACTTTTTTCTAACATTTAAATAGAGAGAGAGAGAGAAAAGGTCACCTAATCTTCCATCTTTTTCCATCATTCTCTCTATATTTCATCCTTTCTTTCTTTTTTTTAAGTGTAAAACATATCATCGGAAATTTTTTTAGTGGAAATTCAATTCAAGATGACTTTTTCTTTAAGGTTGACATTCGTCCCGATCTGCATCATTTCCTCAACTTTTGGCCGCCCTTTCTTTCATTCTTGTCAGAATTAGAAGTAAATCAATGGCGCACAACGACGCATCATTTTATATAAAACACGCCATTTATTAAAAGATTCTTCTTTATGCTTCTTCTTCTTCTTCTCTCTTCCCACAGTCAATCCAATAACTATCCAATGTTGGTGGAGGATATTGCAGCTTGTCCACAAGCACCTTCTTCGGTGGACAATTATTATTATTATTATTATTTCATTTAATATATATGGATATAACCTTAGATTTATACTCCAAATATAATAGAAAGAATGTTTTTAAAAATAATATTGGATGTCATTATACTACAAGACTATCGAGTATCATTTGTTATATTCTAATAAATAAAAAAATAATATTCTTATTTTTACAATTCATTTAACATTAAAATATTTAATTTGTTAAAATAAAAATAATATTTAAATTTTATTATAACAATAAAAATGCTATCATAATAAAAATAAAATTTTAAATTAAAATTTAAATCTTTTGTATTTATTAAATTAAATTTTATAAATTTACTCTATCATTCTATATTTATTATTAACAGCTTTGACCTACATTTCAAAAACCAATTTTGAATCTTAACATTGCTGCTATAACAATAGGAGTGACATAATTTCTGGTGGTGATAATCCCTTAGTTTCGGGCAACGGCATCACCAATAGTTTCATATTTTTAGGATTTGATTGTTTATTATTTTTAAAAATAATTTTTTATTTTTTATATTTAAAAATAATTTTTTAAAAAATATAAATTTTTATTTTGTAAATTTTTTTGTAATTTATTTTTAAAAATTATGATTTTAAATATGTAATTTAAAAATAGAAAAATAAAAATAATTTTTATTATTTTCTTAATTTATTTTTATTCTTAATATCAATTTTATAATTAAATAATTTTTTTTCTTATCCAAACATCTTTTATTTATTGTTTTCTTTAAATTTGAAAATAATTTTTACAAAAATTTAAATAATTTTTAAAAATAGTTTAAAAATAAAAAATACATTTCCGCATAAATCCTTATTTACTTGCCATAAAATTTTCTATTTGCAAATATTCCGAAAATTCTATATGGGTTCAAAAATCAGAGGCTTCCAAATTCCCACTTCTTACTTTTCTTTCTTCTCATCAAAACCAGATTAATCATTTGCATAGCCCCGGGCCATAATTCTTCAAGTTTTCAGCCCTTGCATCCAAATGAATTGACATAAAAGGGCTTCATTGTGTGTGAAAATCAAATCGTTGATAGAAATCCCAGTATCGGACCCCTTGAAAAATAAAACAAGATAAGACTATAATATTAGAAGAAGCGCCCCTCCCCCCCCCCCCCCCTTTTTTTCATATTTGTGATAACTGTGATATTAAAGTTTTGTTTATTTTATAAAGTAAGGAAAAGATATGACACCTATATGACTAGATTAAAAATTTACCATATATAAGGAAGGGAAATAATTTTTAAAAATAAAAAATATTATTTTTCACCATATTTTTCATATTTAATAATGAGCAAATGGATTATCCTCCTTTATTTTAATATCTTATAATTATATTCTTATGAAAAATATTCTCCATTAAAATAAATCCACTGTTAGTTTTTAATTAATTTATGCCTTTTTTAAAGTCCCCGAGCTATTGAATAAAGTTTGGATGCTTACTAATCATCTCTGTCTTCCAAATTTTGCAGCAAGATTTTAGAAGAATACTGCAGAAAAAGCAGGGAACTGACCGAAGAGTTGCTGAAAGGAATCTCCAGCAGCTTGGGCCTAGAAGATAACTACATACATGAGAAGCTGAGCACAGAATCAGGCTCCCAATTACTTGTCATAAACTTTTACCCACCTTGTCCTAAGCCCGAGCTAACAATGGGCCTGCCCGCTCATACAGATCACGGGCTTTTAACTCTACTAATGCAAAATGAGGTTTGCGGACTGCAAATCCAACATAATGGCAAGTGGGTTCCAATCAAACCGGCACCCAACTCCTTCCTCGTCAATACAGGGGATCACATGGAGGTAAGGAATAAATTGCATACACGCTTCTTAAAATTTGACATAATTATATTCATACTTTTTTATTTTTAAAAATATATATATTTTCTTCTCTTATTGTTCAAAAATAAGAGATGAATATATTTTAAAATAAAAAATAAAATTTACCAAAATAAGTAAATAAATAAAAAAGAAGGAAAGTGAATGTATATAAAAAGAGATATTAATTTAAGAAAAGATCCAAATGACTAATCTTTTATATTTTATTTCAACATTTCTCCCGACACCGAAAATATATGCCAAATTCAAAACAGCCATAGGATTAAACTATTGAATGCAATATTAATAATTAATCAATGCAATATTAATAATTAATCAATGCACATAAATGGTCTTATGTCATTCGGAACACTGTTCAACACATATTTTCCAAGATATTCAGTATTTTCCATTTTATTTTATAGAGAAAGTAATTGAACTTTCGGGACCAAGCAACCATATGTGGTTAAAGAAAACAAAAATTTTATAAAAATGTTATAGGTATAAAAAATGTGGTTTAAAATTTAATTTCAAATTTTTTATATTCATTAAATTAAATTTTATAAATTATTACATTATTTTATATTTAATAATAAGCCTTAATTTACATTTGAAATTCAATTTCAAATTTTATTTTTAGTGCATATAGTATTGTTGGAAAAAAATTAGGGAGTATGTTATAAGTCTTAATTCAAAAATTTTTGTTGTTAGTGTTACAAAAAAAATTAAAAACAACCTGTTTGACATATAATTCAATTTTAAATTTAACTCATTACACTTCATAAAGTGTAATTTTATATAAACAAAATGTTACATCTTAATCAAATAAATAAAGTTGGTAATCTTACAACGGCTGTGGTCATTGTGCTCAGATATTGACGAACGGGAGGTATAAGAGCGTCGTACACAGAGCAGTGGTGAATAAGAAAGTAGCAAGAATATCAGTAGGAACAGCACACGGGCCACCGCTGGACACCGTAGTCAGCCCTGCGCCGGAGATGGTTTCCGATGCTCAGCCACCGGTGTATCGTAGCATTACATATAAGGAATATTTGGAGCTCCAGCAAAGCAATCAGCTCGACAGAAAAACTTGCTTGGATCGCATACGCATTTGAATTCAACATCTAATTTCTTGTACTGTTTGTGTTTCAAAATTTGGTTTCGAAAGTGGTTTAGCATAAGAAATGGTGTAATTTGGATTTCTCTTAAGTTCAAAGACAGGGAAATTTGCACTTATGCAGGTCCTGGAAACTAACGAATATGAAATGCTTGTGAAATTCTGTCCATTTTTTATCCTCAATTTGGTATTATTTTCGGTGCAGATGGAATTGAGGAACAAAAGCTTTTTCTAAGCGTGCTTGCTATGGCTTTCAAAAAGTTTCAAATTTTAGAATAACATAAAATACTAAAAATTATTAAATAAAAATTATTTAGTTATAATTGTTCTTTTTTTAATTGAAATAATTCAATAATTTTAATTTAATAATTTTTAAAACAATCACATTATTCTTGAATTTTGAAATATTAGAGCACCATAAAACCCACCTCTTTCTAATTATATAGGATACTATTCATGTTGCTAGTTGCTACGGATAAAATTTTCATATTTATCCAATTTAAAATGGATAAGGCTTGAAAATGAATAACACTGAAATAATAGGTTTAAGCATTACATTTTGATCCTCCGTCGTCTAAGATAAAGTACATCATCCCATTTGCTCATAAAGGTGTTAGTGGATGGGATCGGGTCGGGTTAGTAATGCTATCCATCCATGCAACTCTCGGGCCTTAATTTCTAGGCCCATTTCTGCCCAAATCATCCTTCAACCCGCTTATTACTATAAACCATTGAAAGTATTGTTGGAGAAGCTTATTGGGCTTGATTGCTTCCAAACAGTTCTCAATGCAAAGGAAATGATTATAAGTTTTCAAAGGGGAAGAATCAGACTTATAAAGAGGAATGAATGAGGCTACAGTAAGGTTTTCCTATAATTTCTGACTTTTTATATTGGTAACCAATCAAAGTTGTATTGCTACATTAAAATGACGTTGCATTGACTTAGTAAGAGTCTAAAAAAGTTGGTCAAATGATAATAGGTGAGTATACATCAAATTAGACCTAAAAACTGAAACTTCCTTTTTGTTTTATCCATATTTTCCTCCTTAGCCCGACCTAAAGTAACTCAAATGGTAAAAATTGATCCAATTTACGTGGGTTAGGCCTGACTTTGCGGACACCTCTATCTGCTTGTAAGAAATTTGAAGGGAATAAATAATAACAAATTTGAAGAATATTCATTTAAATATTTGTTAATTATTAAATTTTGAGCTATTAACAACTATGATGATACCATTTATCATTTTTAAAATGCATTTAGTCAAGGTTGGCAATGAAATGAGTTAACTAGCAAGCAACTAATCAAAACTAGAGTTAAATTTCAAATATACAATATAGAAGTTATATTACTTGACTTATTTTATAAATAAGTTGAGTCTAATCTATTAGGAGTTTAGTAAATTGAGTTGTTTGTAAATTTAATTAAAAAAACTGTTTTGAATAGAGTTTGAATTAAGTAATTGTAAATTTAGAAAAAATTCAAATCAAACCAATCGCTAACTAAATTCATCTCAACTTCATTTATTATTAATATTTGGAGAAAATTATAAAAACCTTTCCTAAATTTTAGAAAAATTATACTCACCTTCTCTATAGTTTCAACGCTTATACTAATATATCTTACAGTATAAAATAATGCTACACTTAAACATAAATTTAAAATTTTTTAATAAAATGATGAAAAAATTATGATTATATATTCAAAACAAATATTATATCATGATTTAAGTATTTTGTCATCATATATATGTTTTGGTTAAATATAATTTGCTAAAAATTTATAGTACTTACCATAAATTTTGGCTTTTTCTTTGTTATACTTTAATTATTTGAATTTAACCAAAATATATTTTTTATTGTAAAATACTTTGGGGCAATTTAGTTAGAGATAATCAAGAAAAAAAAGAGAATAATGAATTTGTATTCTCTTTATATATGTTTGATTCAAAAGAAACTTATTTTCTTTCACATTTTCCCTCAACAAAATTATTTCAAATGAGAGGATGACGATTATCTGCAATTTGTTATAGAATTTGATTCTTTCATTATGAATTTTAAGTTTATTATCTTTAATAATAATAATAATAATAATAATAGTAAAGTTAAAAGTAAGAATAATTATTAAATAATATTAATTATAAATAATAGAAATGACAAAAATAGTTATATTAAATTATTAATAAATGATAAAATGAGTAACAATAAATAATAAAAATAAAATATTAATAATATTGAAATTAATATTAATTAAATAATAGTAAATAATCATATAAAATTTAAAATGGTAAAGATAATAAAATATTTAGTAATAATTAATATTTAAAAAATTCATAAATGTTGATATAGAAACATTAATAATAATTATACAATAATAATAAAATACTATTAAACTAGATAGTTAATATTAAATAAATAATAAAATATTAATAATTAAAAAATAAATAAGATATTATAAATATTAACAATACTATAATTGTAAAAATAATATTTATTTAAGGTAATAAAGGAAGTAATATTAATAGTTAATATTAAATAATTATAAAAATAATAATATTAGTAAGTAAAATTAATAATAAAATAATATTATTAATAATAAATAATAAAATAATAATTATTTTAATAATAATTAAAAGTAAATTTCTTTTAGTACAACTACTGTTAGCAAAATGAATTAGGAGAATCTCATTCTCTTTCTTATCTAAACCAAATAAAGTAGATAATTATAAAACATATATTTTTTTCCTTTATTTCCTTTCCTCCAATTGAATTAAACAATCCCTTGGAATATTTTATATCAATATATATTGTTTGATTTGAATCTATACATATATGGTAAAAAATTAATAAATAAATGATAAAAAATGGATTAAATTAAGTCTATATTAATTTGGGCTTATATTTAATATGTTAGTCTAATTTTAAGTCTATTTTAATGAGGCTTATCCAAGTAACTTAAATCTTATTACTTAAAGTCTTAAAATCATAAGTCAAATTCCATGAATATGAGTCAATCCATTTACATACTAAGCAATGATTTGACCCAAGAAACTCTCCCATGATTTATAAATAACCTAGGAATTCACTATAAATGAAAGAAAAAAAAGGTTAAAGAAACAAGAGCTTTGCAAGTAAAGAAAGAAAACTTTCAAGTGCTTCTCTTCAAAACTCTCTTCAAATATTTAAATCCCTTAAGAAAGAAGATTAAAAGCTTTTGTATACAACAAAAGTAAAAACTCTCAAGTACTTCTAGTAGAAGAGTCTTTTAACTTTATCAAAAGGAAGGAAAAGATAAAAGATAAATTTTCTATCACCAACGAGATATAATCTTGAATTAATCCATCAAAAGTGTCTTTAAGTCTTCAAAAAGATTAACAGAGCCTTCAAGAAGACGTTTATAAGCCCCAAATATGGGTTAAAGAAGGAGATCAAGCCCAAAACCCTTGCCTTCCATTTGAAAGTTGACAATTCAATCAAAAAAGTGAAAGATAAAGAATTCTTACAAATTCAGAAATTAAATCCTATAATTTATCTATAAATAATAATATATTTAATACATAAAATTTATGTGAACACTACAATCATATTTTCTCATCACTTTATTAAAGAAAAATTCAAATTTAGGTTTATATATAGCATGATTTTATGTTTTAAAGGAGGTTTGTATAGGTTTTAAAATTAGATGGAAAGTCCATATAATTCCACTAAACTTATAAAGGTCAATATATTTTCTTATAATATCTAATACTTAAAAAAAAATAAATAGCAACATCATTTTATGAGAAATTTTTATTTGTCCTTGTTAGCCTTAGCCTTATTTAAGCATTAATTTTAATGATAACAACATTATTTGATTTGGTTAATTGTTATTCAAGATCATTTATTGCATTAGGCCTAGGATTTTGCTTGAAGGTTATTGAAGACCTTTAAGATAGAATTTTTTTTAAAAAAAATTAACTAGGTTCAACTTAAAAGAGGAAATTAGGTTCAATTGGTTCAATTCAAGATGAAAAAAATAATTTACAAAATTAATTTTTGTGTTAAAATATGGCTTTAAGAGTTAGTACTAAAATTTGGACAAAATTAGGATTTAAAAAGCACAAAAGTAAGTTCTAAAAATATATTTTTCTTTAAAAAATGATTTTAAGGGCCATGAATCGATTTTACAATTGATTCATGCTTTGTAGTAACATTTTAGGAAAAGTGAATCAATTCCTCATCCCTCGTTTTGTTTTTTGAAATGTGCCTCGTTGAATCACTTCTACATGTAATTCAACATGTTCAATAGCCACCATGAGTAGGATGAATTAATTTTACAATCAATTCTCCCCTATTAAAATTCAAATTTTAAAGCCCAATCAATTGATTATTTATGGTCTAGCAAAGTATTAATGGCTCTTTAAATGTGTCTAATGGACTTTTAAGGGTTTCACCTCCTATAAATAGTCTAGAACTCAATTTTAAAACATAAGAAAGAGCTTTTTACTGATGCATTGATATAAAATCTTCATCTCTTTATTCTCTATTGATCAAAATTCATTGAACCTTATAAATTTAAATTTTCTCTTCTAACTATTCATTATATAATTAACTCTTGAGAGCTTATGAACTTAAATTTCTTGTATTAAACAATTTTTCATTGCATTTAGGGTGAGTTGTCCTTATACTCTCTCAAAGTGAAGCATCCCTTTGCTGAAGCATGCTTTATGTGAGGAAACTTAGAAGGATTTTCTTGTATTCAAGAAGAAAATTGTAAAATGCTTTTCTAAGTGTCTAGATTAAACTCAAAGAGATAATGGATTAGCAAAATTTAAGTCAAGTAGGCTTGGTGGTGGATATAATCTTTGGAGTGTTGAATCTTCAAGGCTGAATCACTATAAATTATTACATTTGATCTTCTTAACTAATCTATTTAATTTTTTCTATATAATTTTATAATATATGCATGATAGTATGTTGAATTAATTGACTTGCTTACTTAGAAATTGATTGCTCTTAAGGTTAGTTGTTTGTTTATTATTTCCAAGTGCTAATTGATTGACAGCCTCTCAAAAAAATTATTTAAATTTTAAAAAGGTGTAAAATTCTAAAACCTTATTCACTCCCCCTTTTAGGTGAAATTTTTTGTTACACTTGGTATTAGAACTTGGATTTTATATCAAGATCTTGTGATCTTAAAAGAATACTATGGATTCAAGTAGTTTTAGTATTTTACTTGAATACTCTTCATTGAATAAACCACCTAATTTCCATGGATAATATTATACTTACTATAAACATAAGATAAAAGATTTCTTAAAAGCAATTGATAATGATATGTAGGAATTAATTAAGAACTAACCAAAAAGCAAAATAATCAAAATGTTTTAAAACTACAAGCCGATTAGAGTGAGGATGATAGAAAGAAACATTAACTTCACTCCAAAGTTAGGTGCATTTTGTCCAATTCCTTATCACCTAGTGAGTATGAAAGAGTACCAATTGCTTAATTGCAAAAAAAAAATGTGGGATGTTCTTAAAGTTGTCCGCATAGCAATCTCACAAGTCAAAAAAAAAAAGCAAAGTAAATACACTTATTTATCAATATGAATTATTTAGAATGATGACGGTGAGTCTATCAAGGATATAATTTAAAGATTTATTGCTTTCATTAATCAATTTTGTATTCTTGATAGGACTTTTACTAATGCAAATTTAGTTTATAAAATGCTTTAATCATTGACTATTGATTAGTAACAAAAAATCATTGAATTAAAGAAGCTATAAATATGAATATGACAACATTGCAATATCTCTTTAGCAACCTAGAGGAACATGAAATGAAAGTCAAAAGATATGTCAATGATAGTGACAAGAAAAAGAAGTCATTAGTCCTCAAAATTGAAACAATCCTTGATGAAAAGGATATTGATGATAAGAATCAAGAGGATCATTTTAACACGTTAGTTGAAGATGATCTAGCCTTTCTTATTAAGAAGTATCAAAAAGCATCCAAGAGAATTAGTGGAAGAAGAAAAGCCCCTCATCGTAACAGGCATACAAGTAAAGGAAAGAGAAACAACCAATTATAGTAAGTTAAAGTTACTTGGTTGCCCTATATTTCTTAAAAGGAAATTGGAGCATAAGAAAAGAAAGAACAAGAACTCATAAGAAAGCCGACCTTGCAATATGGGGAGATAATGATGTTAACTCTTGTGATGGAAATAACAAAGATGAAGAAGCACTTTTATGTTTGATAGCTCTTGGAGACAATGATGGTGGTAAGGTATCATTGATTTCAAAGAATCCTCTAATTTTGTGCTTACTAATCTTTATGAGGATTTATTTAAGGCTAAAAAGAGTGTTGAACTTTCAAAAACTAGATGATTCAAACAAAACATGCAAATATAGCAAACTAATTTTAAAGAATGGATTAGCTTTAGCTATTTATCTCGGGGAAGGGCTATGAGTTCAATGATCTCATGTTTATGTTATCTAGTGTGTTTGCCTTTGGAAGAACAAGTTTACTCATGATAACTTAGGGGAGCAGCAAAAAACTCAAAGTTTAGCTGCTCTGGTGTGTTATATTTGCTATGTTATCCTTCCGCAGGCTGTTGTCATTATGGTTCCTCTTAACCATAGCACATTTTCTATGAATTTAATTAAATGGCAACCTCTAGTAATAGGTCCTACTGGTGGTGATGGTGGTAGTCTTTTTACAAGATAACAATGGACAGTGGATTATTAGTAAGGCTGTTCATCGATCGGTTATGTTCAGTTAAGAGGCAAAATCTCACCTGACCGTGCATTTAAAAATAATATAGGACATCAACCGATAGAACCTACTACAATATCCCCAACCGAACATAACTTGAAATGGTGCAGTCAGTCGGATAATGGTGAATTCCGACGGGTGACATCCTTCAAGTTTCAGCTTTCTACAACTTTTTTCCTATATTAGCTCCAATGTGTGTTGCAACTCCTTGTATACAAGTTGGAAAGGTAGACATTGAATTGACAATGATATGAACTTCAATACCCATCTCATACACCCAATCCTCAATCCTCGCGCAGTCTCAGCTTCCAAGCCACAGCAAGTCGAGAAAAAGGAATTGCAAGTAGCAGTGTTCGATGAAGAGGTCTTGGAGCGAATCTACTTATTTTGAAAGCTTGTTTTGAATTCTTTGAGTTGCAGTGCTTATTTACGCAGAGAGAGAGAGATTTTGGAGAAGAGAGATAAAGAGAGAGGGATGGAGATAAAATTTTAAAAAGAAAGAAAGCAATTTATTTATGGTGCAAAGTTGCAATTTGATGTGATTGACCTTGAAATGAGGGAGACATATGATGGAGAAATTTGCAACTAAACGACAAAATAATAATAAAATAAATTAAAATAATTAAATGATAACAATTATTAAAAAAATAGTAATAATTTCGGTTGATGACAGTTTTACTCGGTCAAAGCATTAAATCACCGATATCGACCGAAAGTTAAAATTTTTCTACTTTTTTTATTCAATATAATCCAATAACTGTTAAATATCTGTAATTAACCGATATTTTTCGATTTTAAGTGGTCGGCTTAATACAGTTGAAGAATTTATGATCAGCCCTAATTATTAGATTTAGTTAGGAAGTGAGAATACCTACAAGTGTAGTGGCTGAGCTATAGGTTGTGATAGAAGACTAAAATTGTCATTTGAAAAATGAAATCAATACTCAAATAGTTGTAAATTTTATATATAAAACTGATGAAAATAATAGTGTTGAATTCTTTACTTCTGGAGTGCAGGTGGCTCTTTAAGACTAACTGTTTGTTTAGTATTTCTAAGTATTAATTGATTGAAAACTTTTTGAAAAATTGATTTAAATTTTTAAAAAAAGTAAAATATTAAATCCTAATTCAACCCTCTTAAATAGAATTTTTTGCTACAGTCCCGTAGTCGTATAAGTTGTGTGCCCTGAGCCAATAAATACGTTCAACAATTTAAGGAGAGTTAGTTGAAGAATGAATTGTTTTGTTAATTAATAAAATAATAATATTCTATTGGCTCCGGGCAAGTAAAAATTTCTCTCATATTATGAATCAAACATAGTGATAGGCCAAGGGGCCTGCTTAACTTGTCATGCCCAATCGAGGAATTATCTTAGGCCTTGACATCAAATGGCCTGAACGGCTCTCCACATCCATTCGGATAGTCCAATCCTATGTGAACTATCACTTTACTCAGACACTTCCCTCTACGCAAACTCAAGCGTCCCATTGGCCGCACAGACCAAACCAAGGTCTGGCTCCATTAACCAAAGGGTGCTCATTTCTAGTTTAATTGTTTAGACATGTGGCATCCTCCAACCGTACCAAAGTCTCACCAGGAGCATGCTTACTTTCAACCTTTGCAAAATTAAAAACAAGATTTTATTTTTTTTAAATAATTTTTTTTAAAAAATGATGTTTGATTTTAAAAAAATTATTTTATTTATAATTTTTATTTTAATTACATTTGTATTATTATAAAATTCATCCAATTTAACGACAATTTTATTAAAATTTATTTCATTTGATAAAAAAAATATTTTATACAAAAATTTTACTCTCTTTTTAACATTAATATAATCAGAATTTATTTTTTAATTAAATTTATATATTTTTAATATATTTAAAATAAAATAATTAATTTATAAATAAATTAAAATTATTATTTTTAATAAAATTTTTAAATAATAAAATTTACTTATAAATAAATTAAAATTATTTTTATTAAAATAAAATAAAATTAATTTTAAAAAAATTACATGACAACCGAATCACGAGTCTGGCAAGTGGCCCAAGAAGTGTCCTCCCGATGCTGCCTCGAGATAGCGACCTTACATACTCTCGAACCTAATGTTCATAGGATGCTCTTTATTTACAGCGTTTCATGTCTCGTCTTACCCATTGCCTGTCGGAGATCTATCAGCCCCAAAAGGGTGTCTGAATAAAAAATAATTTAAGTATCAATTATTCATTTTTAATTCTACTTGATTTGAGTTGATAAATTTATGTGAACCTAAATTAAATAAATTATTTTAAAATATAAGTGAATTCTAAGGTACTATTGGGAATTTGATATTCGAAGTGATATGATAAAATATAAGTTACTGAATGAGATTACTAATTGTAATCTCATCCAGTTATCCGTATTTTATCACATTATCTTCGATATTAAACTCCTAAGAGTACTTTAGTAACCAACTTATTTATAACAGATACTCCAAAAGAAAATCTATAATCATATTTCACCGGACAATTCTAGTTATCGTATTTGCGTGACACTGCTGTACCAGTGCATGCATATATATGCAAGTAATTATATATAATAGTTATATATATGTATAACATAACATGTATGTGTCAAGATAGTTCATGGCTCATATGAATTAAGCATCACATAATTCAAGTTCAATTTATTTATTAAACAATGCAAGTTAAAATATTTAATTTATATATCATTTATTGAACTTACGAATCTAGCTTAATCAACTAAAAATTAAGCTAAGTTTGAGGTCCCGGTGGGAACTTATTCCCGGGTCTATATGGGTGGAAAAAATGAAATTTGGTTGTTTTAGTCCTGCATATTATATTAACAGTAATCTATGCCAGCACCCTTGGTGAAATAACAAAATTCGTTATTTTTTTTCGGAGTTTTCTCTTATTTATTGCATTGAATTCGAATATAAAATATTGTATCTACTAAATGTTTTGTCACTTCTATTATTAATAAAAATAATTTCAATTCAATTATATTATGTCTTTTTTCTTTTTTACATGATATTCTCTTAATTAAAAAAACTACTACTAAATTATAAATTTTATTTTGTAATTTACTGCTAATAATTTTTTCTCACCAACATTCATTTTCTTGTAAGAAAGTAAATTATTATTATAAGTAATTCCAAACATAAAATAGAGTTACACCCCAAAAAGTCTATTAATTAGGTATTCAATAATCAATTATTCAATCCAACCAATAAGCCATCTATTAAAAATAATAAAATATTATATATATTAAAAATAAGATTCAGAATTAAATTTCAAATTTTTTATATTCAATTAAATTTTATATATTTATCCAATCATCTTGTATATTATAATATAATATGACTGTTAATAATAATAAAGTATTCACTTATCAATTATTCAATCCAACCAACAATCCTTGAATTGTTCTAAATCAGATGAGAACAAGAAAAAAGGAAAAAAAAAAAAAAAAAGATCATTCAAAGTACATTACAAAAGTAAAGAGTTCTAAATCAGATGAGAACAAGAACAAAAATACAAAATTCAAAATACATTACAAGAATAAAAAAATACAAAAAGAGTTCAAAGCACAGCAATAGGGATACGCTATATTCACGTCAGTAATTAGCTTAAACTCAAATGATAAACAATTGTAGAAGCGTGAATAAAGCGTGTTCCTCCCGATTATGTCACTGAAAAAACTTCAAAGAATAACCATTTTTAATTCCCAACGGTGGTGTAAGGTGATTCCCAAAGCTCAACTGGAAAAACGATCTACGGTGACAAAACTCCCGTTACATTGAGGCACCAAAAAGGAGCAAATTCCATACGGGCATAATTGATTGAGGGCCACTATTCTAATCGATCGGTTGGGTGGGAGCCTGACCACTTCTCTACATGTTTACTAGCTTTCTCAGCCTGCAGTTCCAGATGATTATTAATTAGTCTGCGAAAGAGAGTCAAACACAGCATACAATACCACTATAACTGAAAATTTTCCTCATAATAATTAGTTTTAAGCATAATTTTAACATAATTATAGTAATAATTAAAACTATCAATAAGTACGAAATACTTCAACAGTTGTGAAGTATGGAATTTAAACAGCATGTTCCCGAATAAATTTTCGAAAACTTTACGGTTATAGAGTAACAATAACTAGATTTGAAATTACATATATATAATTTTTTAAATAAATTTTAATAATTTTAAATAAAAAATTATCAAATAAATAGTTAACTAAAAATTTAATTAATAATATCGTCATAAATATATAAATAAAAATTACAATTAAATTGCATTAATAATCAAATTCAAAATCAAGTTAAATCATAGCATTAAAATCATACAAAGGAAAATTATTATTTTAAAATATAATTAAAATAAAAAATAAAATAATTATGTCTACTCGTATGATTTGTCTCCACAGCTTTTAATTGAATATTTTTAATTAATTAAAAATTAAAAATGCATAGTCAAATACCAAGTATATATTGATAAAAAAATTATTTAATTTCAGGAATTTATATAAATCAAGGTGGAGAATATTATGGTTAAAATTGAAAAATATTTGCAAAAACAATAGCTAGCAATTATGAATACTTGGACTTTCTGTCATCAATTCATACGATTAGGAAATAAAATTAAATAAAATATTAATGTAATATGAAAAGAAAGTTCATTTAAATAAAATATTTAATTATAACTTAATTTAAAATATAAACCTTAGTTAAAGAAGAAGTAAATGGTTAAGATAAATAAATATGTAAAGTCTAAGAGTACAATGTGAATAAATAGAATGTAATGATTGAAAATTGTAGTTTTAGATTGATTTGAATCGATAATTTTAGAAATTTAAGATACTTACTCAACTATAAAAATTAAATGGTTCAAATAATTTTAAAGAGTTACACAGAGATGAAAAATTATAGACAAAATAAAAAAAAATACTTATAAAATTAGGAGACAGTAAAAATTATGACTGAAAATGAAATTATACTAATAAGAATATATAAATAAGATATTTTATGTGATTAGAAATAATTTAAATAAAAATATTTAATATGATTAGAAAGAAAAATTATTTATATAATTGAGAATGAAACACAACAAAAGTTCCCAAAAGAAAAATGATAGTTCAGTAACCCTCTAATACAATAGAAGTACAATGTAAAAGTGAAAAAAGAGGGGAAGTAATAATAAATAGAAAATTGGGAAGGTAAGAGACTGTTAACAAACTAGCACGTGAAAGAAAATAAAAATTTGAATTTTGTTCTAATAATGCTAATAATTGATATGTGAATAATATAAATAGGAAAATTCTCTGTTATTCTCATAAATTCGAAACTTATTCTTATGAGAATATGGTAAAATTTAAATTATTGAATAAATTGACTCATTCAATGCCTCATCCAATAATTTGATCTATTTAATAATTTCACTTATTCAATAATTCGCATTTTATCATATTTTCATTATAAAAGGCTAAGAAATACACAGTAATAATAGATGGATAGAGTAATCGCACAGCAACAGAGAATAAGGGGAAAAAAATTAGATAAAAAAGAATGGAAATTAAGTTTGGACCGTAAGAAAATGAAAGAGGACAATAATATTTGCAAAAGGAAGCAAAATAATGACACGTGGTAAAATAATATAACAGAACAATGACACGTAATAAAGAAGCACGATGATTAGAAATGCGTACGAACTACGATGATATAAGATATATGATATATCACGCGTAGTGCTAGCGGTCGGCGACAAAATTTAAAATCTCAATGAGAAGATAGAGTTTAAATTAATGTCGAAGAGTATAGTACCTCCTTATCCCAATCACATCGGGCTGTGATTACGATGAGTATCAGCGTTTGGATTGCTGTGCCCCCAAATATCATCCCACCCCATATTCCCTGCATCGCATAATCACCACATAAGCTTCACATGTAATGCGGTAAGTCAAATTCATTTTCCATTTCTCTACTTCTAATTCGTTTACGCATACCATGACGCCAAGGTGGAAGATCCATCCCATTACAAATCCAAGTGGCAGCCCAACGATGTAATAGCATCCTAAATTTATATACGCCACTGTTGCTTGCCATCCCGATCCGACCGCCACTCCTGCATTTACATCCAGGATTAACCAGACTCATCTACGCATGGAAGAGGAACCACAAATCTAGTAGGCCCCACCTGTAATTCCGATGTTCACATTTTCTCTCCTCACTTGACTCAATTATTGCTAGTCAACTTAATTTTATAGTTAACAGCTTGGCAATTCAACTTATATGCAATTTAATTGGTTTAGCCTAATGAATAACGATACCCCTAGAGTTTTCGACGGTGACGTAAATCTTTACCGGGGGAGACGGTGAAAGGGCTAACGAGTTCCATGAACCGGTGGTTGAATTGGTTTACGGTCTAACGAGTTCAAATTAATTTTTTTAATTTTTTATATTTAATAATTTAAATAATATTTATTTTTTAAAAAATAATTTAATTACTTTTACATATAATTTAATGTGAAATAAAATTTAATTATCATAAAATTAAACACAAATATTTAAAATAATTAAATATAATAAAAATAAAAATAAATAGTAAAATTAATTAACATAAAAATAAATAAAAAAAATATAAATAATAAAATATAAAATTTTAAAAAATGGAAATAAAAGGAACTCACTCTTAAACTGATCTAACAAACATGGGGTTATTAACCAATTTAATACGACGAATTGCGAATCAAAATGGTTTGAATTGGTCTACGGCCTAGTTCAAATTAATTTTTTTAATTTTTTATATTTAATAATTTAAATAATATTTTTTAAAAAAACGATTTATTAATTATTTTTACATATAATTTAATGTAAAATAAAATTTAATTATCATAAAATTAAACAAATATTTAAATATAATAAAAATAAAAAATAAAATTAATGAACATAAAAATAAATATAAATATAAAAATATAAAATATAAAATATAAAAATTTTAATTTAAAAAAAAAATAAAAGGAACTGACTCTTAGACGGATCTAACAAGCTTCCAAACTCCAAGTTAATCAAAATGAACCCGCATAAAAAACAAATCTCAACAGACCAGACTTGTGAGGATCTTGACCTGATCCAGTCCCACTCACCTCTTAAGTATCCCCTAACAAGTAAATACTGATATAATAATATTCAATATATTATTAATTTAATTATATATTACATTTATTTTCTAAAATTAAATTTAATATATCATATAATATATAATAATAATAATAATAATAATAATAATAATAAAATATTTGCTAAAATATAAAATTATAAAATATTTCGTTTATTTCGTCGAAAAATATTTTTTATAAAATATATTTATAAAAATCATAACATAAAAAAATATTTTACTTATTTGATATTAAATATAAAAAATTTAAAAAAAATAATTTATTTAATATTAAATATAAAAAATTTGAAAAAAAAGTACTTTCCTCTAGTTAAATTTTTATTTTTAAATTTTTAAATATTAATTTTTTTAATTATTAATATAAATAATATATAATTTTTTATTAATTTATATATAAATAATATTTTTTTTATAACAAATATTTTTTAACAAAACAAATAAAATTTTAATAATATTATCCAACAACTTCTATTTTACTACATCAAACTTAAAATTCACCTAATAATAACCAGACATAATGCTGGCTGATATTTCACATCATAACCGTCCCATCTTAACAGCACAGCAAATCCCCACTAAGATTCAATTATAAATGTGAGAGGTAGAAATGTCAACTCCAGACATTGGAGGTGACATTTATATTCCCAACAGACTTGATGCTGATAAGAAAAAATGGCCGTCTGTGCCCGACTCTCATTCATCCATTAATACTTGACAAACACTTTCCAATCATTTAAGTTTTTTTTAATTATTTGAATAAGTTGATTTAAATATTTATTCTAATTAATTTCTTGATCTTTAAATAATTATATTAAAAATTAAAAATAATAACTTTTTAAAATAATTAATTTTTATTTGGGAAAAAAATTTATATCCATAAATCTAATGCATATAAGAAATTATAAATCTTTATTTATAAATAAAAATTAATTAAATATAATAAAAAATATTAACATATGTACATAATAATAAAAAATATATGAATATAATTATATCTTTTTTATAAAATTATATAAAAATATATATTTCGAAATAATAAAAAATATATTAAAATTTAATATTTTAATTTTAATATCTTTTGAATTAAGAATAATATATTATAAAAAAATAATGAGATGATAGTCCTTGTAAAAAAATGTACTTTTATACTTAAAATATATGATTAATCAATATTTTAATAATAAATACATAAATTTCAAATTTAATGTTGAAAATAGTTACAAAATATATTTTAATAATTACTACACCTATTAAAATATTATAAATATTTCTTAACTAGAAAATTATAATTATTTTTTAAAATAAAAATCAAATAAGTATAATATATTATAGTAATATAATTTTTTTAAAAATTTAATATAATAAATAATATTTAATAATCTAAAATATTAATAAAGTAAAAAGAATACTCAAAATTATAAATATAGACACTTTTACATATTATTTTATATATAAATAATTAATTATAATTAATTAATTTTATCAATCATTTTTATATAAAAAATTAACATTATCAACTGATTAAATTAATTAATAATTAACATCTAATTCAATTAATTAATTATTAATATAATTAATCAATTATAAAATAAAATCAATACCCACATTCATCGGTGGATATCCTTTGTAAATCTAAGCAATTTAATTATTTATTGATAATTATAAAATAAAATCTATACCCACGTCCATATATTGATGTACTACTAAATTTTATCATATATCAATTTTTTTTTTAAGTTAAATTCAGTATATTGCATAACAATAAATCAATAATCAAATTTACTAATTAATTCCATAATGAATATATAGAATTGTAGGCTTTCGATATCTCTGACAAAAGGTAATTTTTAAAAACTTTGAAAGATGTTTATGCGGCATAACTCAGTTTAATATTATTCTTATCTTGGCTCTCTTTTTTTTTTTCAATTTTATAATAAATCCGTAAAATAATAAAGATACCAGATAAAACGGGTTGAACACTGTTGAGGAGGATGGTGACGGCCAAAAGAACAGCCATGTGATCAACGGCTTGGAGGACATCAGAGGTGGAAGTGAAGATGTAAGCAAAATGGTTATGGAATGTCAGTATTAGTCCGCAAAATATGAATCCGATCACTGTTGATTCCAGCACTGATACTTCCGTTGCAAACTTTGCTCCTTTCCCATTTCCAGCTCCCAACTCATTCGCCACTCTTACTCTGTCATCAATCAACCAAAAAAAAAAAGAAGAAGAGTCATTTGCTGCACCATTCGCTGCATTTGTGAAGGCACCAAATTAAAACAGTAATTTTACAGATAAAACTCTTAAGCTTTTAAAGATCAAGAGTGCGTATGTCTCAAGCCAATTATTCCCTAAAGTGCATATATGGGAATCATCTTTGATCGTTTATTTGTGCTTTGATCAGCTAATTTGCTTTTGATTAAAGCTGAAAGCTACTTCTTCAAATGTCAGGTAAAGCTATGTGTTTATAGGGAGTCTAGGATCCTTCTTAGGGATACACTGTTTGGCCCCAAATCACCAAAAACATTACAATACAGTCCTTGGTAAAGCTAGAAGGATGTCCTGACCTATAAAGTAATAGGTCGGTCCAACAAATCCACTACGACAGTATAACAAAAATAAATCTCAACAAAATAAATATTGTTTATGTATATTATGAATAGAAATCCTTAAAAGGAATGTGTAATTTTAAGAAATATAAATACGAAAAAAATTATTGAAATAGTAGATGTAGTTAAAAAAAAAAACAATGGATTTCAAAATAAAATACAATCTGAATAAAATTTGTCTAATTTATTAGTGATAAATAAGTCAGATTAATTTTATTAATTTTAAAAAATAATATGATCAAGTAGTTCTACTCACGGAAAAAAATGAAAGAAAAACTCAACAGAAATTGCAGTATAAATTTATAAATGGGTAATGGCATGCATAATGCGAATTCTTCGAATTGAGGTGTTACTCAACAGCTTCTGTTTTTATAATGTTTTGCATTATTGCGTGCTAAATATGTTCACCTAAACAATTATCTTGTGGGTGCACGCATTTCTCCACAAATACGTCATATGAAAACTATTTATATAGAAACATAGTTTACAACAAAAACATTCCAAATATAGGTCAGATCTAATTTTGATTCTACTAATAAAATAGAAAAAAAATTGGGGAAGAGTTGTTATACCCTCTAGAAGTTTTTTCTTTTCTTTTCTTTTTTTTCCTGAGGGGGGGAGGTGAATGGTAACTCCTAAAGCCTGAGGCATAAAACACTATTATTTCGTTTGATAAATCAGATATTTTGGAATCATGATCAAATGAAATTGAATAAATAACTTTTTTATTTATTAAAATATAATAAATAATAATATTTAAATTTTAGTATTATAATAAGATTCAAATATTTTCCAAGAGAATGCAAGAATATTGGGAAGCCTTTTTATGAGTACTACTTATATATAAAGTCGGGCAATAAGCTGAGGAAAAATATTTATTTACTTCTGTTATAATATGTATTTTATTTTTTACATAATAAAAAATTATTTATTATCAATTTTATTTTTTATGTCAGATTTAAAGATTTTACGTGCATTAAAATTTATACTTTTAATTTTTAAAGCATCAAAATTATAATTTTTTTATTTGTTGAAACGAAGAATACGAGTTATAATCAAAATAATGAAATATTTTTTAAGAATTGATATGATTTTTTTCCCTTAAAAAACGGAATGAATGATTTTAAGAGAGAAATAAATATAAATTTTTTAAAAGAGAGAAATGAATGGTGATTGCATTTTACCCCTATAAAATTTGAAAACTTACAAATCAAACTTTTTAATTATATAAAATTTATAATTAACATCTAATATTCACTTAATTAACTATTTTCTTAAATTATGTAATGTTTTCATTGACTTTTTCACTATTAATGTATATTATTTTATTATATAATTTTTTTGCACATTTTCAAATATTTAATTAAAATCATATTTACTAAATAAAATTCCTATTAATTACATAAAAATTATCTAGAAAAACCAGAGTCAATATATTATAATATTATGATTCATATTTAAATTTTTTTAAAATTATGTAATTTAATAAAATAATTAAGTAAATATTAGAGGTCAAATGCAAACTTTAATAAGGGTTTGACATGCAATTTTCAATATTCATGAGTAAAATATAATCATTTCAAAGTTGATGAAAGTATTTTACATTTTTCTTTTTAAAATACTAAATTTCAGTCAGAAAAACGATCAGCCGAGAATAGAATCCTTATTTGATCCATTAAGACAGAATCTCAATATATATATATATATATATATATATATATATATATATATATATATATATACTTCATTTTCTTTCTTCTCACTTAAATAAAGCTTGTGCTCAACCCCTTGCTCGGTTGGGAAAAAAGAAGGAAAATAAAAAAATAACAATGAAAGAATTATCTCTTTTTGGGGTTGGCTGTAAGGAGAAGAAGAAGGAAACAATTTTCATTTACTCATTTAAATAGAAAATTGAGCGAGAAAAATTAAACTAAATTATATAATAATTTTATTCTTTAGGTTAATAAATCAATTTTTAAGTGAAGTAAAATGAAGAATAAAATTATAATAAATCGATTATCCACTCATCTTCCTTCCATATATGGGAAAAAAAATTATGTATCTCACTTGTTTCTGTATCTTTTTTCTGTCATGCCCTTTGACCGTATAACCGAGGAAAACATGGGTCACGTGCAGTAAATGAAATCGCTAATTTTTTATTTTACCACTTGTCCTTAAGCTTATCAATAATGCTGATGACCTGTTTACCAAAAATAAAATGCTGATGACCATGCTGACGACCTTTTCTTTTTTTTTTTGGGAGGGTGGGTTGGGGGTGACCTTTTTTTTCTTTTTTTTTTGGGGGGAGGTGTGGGGCGAAGGTAAACTTAGACAGTTGAGAAGAAATATGTATCACGTGTGGTGACCGAAGTGGATTTTTGAATTTACCATGTGTCATCCTTTAAAAGGAAAGTCGTAGCTTATCCATAAATGCTGATGACCTCCCCCCCCCCCCCCAGGCGGAGGCTCCGTATAACTAGGGGCATGCCCCTAAAATTTGAAAAAGAATTTAGTCACATATAGAATAAATATATTTTTTTTAAAAAAAATTGTAGGTCGGCTCCTTCTAAAAAATAGTATTAATTTGTAATACAATTTTATCTTTATAATTCTACTCACAATAGTCCTTGTTTATATTAAAGTGAGTTGCATTTATAAAAAAAATTAGAAATTAGTATATACAAATTTTAATTCATACTTCAAAAAAACCGAATAATAAAACAATTTTAAAGTGAAACTTCATCGTATAAAGTATTTTTAACTTTTCTCATATGACATGTTGATTAATATATAATTTTTATACTACATAGATAAGATTCAACTTTGCTGCTTACTTTTAATTATATTGGAATGGTAATTCATACATCACAATATTGGATCCAAATCAATCCCCAATATATAAACTTCAACTTTCTTTATCAATTTTTGAACTCATTAAAAATAAATATAGAAAAATAAATCAAATATAACTGAATAGAAATCAAATTCTTATTTTTTATGATAAATGACAAAAAATTATAATATTCACTAGTATTGTTTTACATATTTTTTAATCTTATTTTTTTCTGTAAATATTTCAAAGCTTTGATTGTTATTAAATTTATTATATACTAATTAAAAAATTTATCCAATTTGTCTCACCCTCTGGCCCTGTCAATAATACTCCCACCTCCCTAGAAATCATTACGTTATCCCCTCCCCCACCCCCGCCCCCCCCCAAAAAAAAAAAAGTCAAGCTAGATCATCCAAACAAAGAAAGTATCAAATTGTCCACTTTATGTTCTAAGTTTTCGGGGGGAAAGAAAATCAATGAATCTTGGATCTATAATAAAACGACACAAAAAGATGAAGGGAAATAAAAGAGGTAGTAGAAAAATAGTACCCAGCACCCGCAAAGAAGGCCAGAGGAATCATGAGCTCCCAGCCGTTAATAGTCATACTGCCAAATCAAATTAATTCACGCAAGTTTAGTCAAGATAATTGATTCAATAAATATTCAAAGACCAAGCATAGGACTTGATTCATCGAATCAGACAAAAGACTTTACCAAATTGACAAGGCATCAACGGCAATTGTTGCGTTCTTCAAATGCCCGGTCATCAATATCAGAATTCTATAGTACCAGTTCTCCAGGCTGCCAAATTTATCAATACAACAGGTAAACTACATCAAGTTGAATGGACTTGAATTGTTTAAACTACCAAAAGGGCAGATTTTATAAATAACATCGTCTTTATAGAAAAAAAAAATTGAAGTACCGTGGAATTGAAAGTACAAATCTACACTAGGGGAATAAAAAAAAAAAAATGCAAGTTGGATGACTAAAAATGTTCTTGTCATTGCTCTCAAAATTTATCTGTGGGAAGTGGTTGCGGTAACCGCATGTTCCAGAACACAACCAAACAAATAGAAACAAAAAAAGAACATACCAGAGCATGACCCCAGATGCAGCAGAAAGCCTGAGAAATTCCGAGAGACCAGAAAAGGCTTCCATGGAGAAGCCAGTCCAAGTCAAAGGACAGCCACCACAAACCATATAGGCATACATCCCAAACACCAAGAACCACCAAGATATATCCAAAGCAATAGCAGCACCCACCACCCCAAAATCCCACACATAAATGAAGAGCCAGCTCATCACCACGTTTACTACCAAACCAATTAGAGACACCCAAGCAATGGCCAGCGTCTTCAGCTGGCACTGAAGGAATCTCTGCATGGGGAACTGAAACGCAAAGCTGAAGTGAAGCGGTATCAGCCACAGAGCCACAATCCCCGACTCCTCCGCGACGTCGTCCGGCTGTCCCAACAGCTTCAGAATTGGAGTCGCGAAAACGTAAAACGGCAACAATAGGAAACAGCAGAGGAACAGAATAATCCATGACCTCTGCAAGTAAATTCCTAACATGGGGTACCTCTTTGCTCCGAAAGCCTGTCCGCACAAGGTCTCTAACGCACTTGCCATCCCCAACTAAAAATCCATAATCCATTTTAGTCAATAAAAAAATTATCTAATACGAAAATAAATTAAAAATTGATTCCGGGAAGCAATAGACTGTGGTTAGGAGCAGTAATAATTACAAGGAGGCCAAAGTTGAAGCCAACAATGACGGTGTTGGCGATGGAAATGGCAGCGAGTTCGACATCACCCAGGTGACCGGCGAAAGCTTGGGTGATGACATTCATGCTGAATGCTGCCACGCGGCTGAAGATGGAAGGACCAACGATGAGCCATAGCTTCTTGCTTTCAATCCAAAGCCTGGTTGCGAAGCGGCTTTCTTCCTGAGCTTCTTGGTGATCAATGGCTTCCTCTTTACGGAGAAGAGATTGGCCGAGATCGCCATCTTCATACTTCTTAACGCCCCCCATTTAGAGAATGAAATAGACTGGCAGTTTTCTATCAGGAATGGCCCTCTCTGCAGCCCTTGTGAATTGCTTAAATCGTGTGAGATTGTGGTTTCAAGTGACGACGCCGTTTCATGTAAAATAGTTAATAGAAAATGGACGATGGTCAATTGTGTCGTCTCCGGGAGGCGAAGTTATGTACCCACGTGGATACTATCGAATTGCATCTGTGACAGCTAATCGTCCACGATTCGGCTGCAACGCGGATGTCATATTCTCCGATCCTCCGAAACCACTAGAGGCATTTTATAAGGCAAAATGGATAATTATAATTGATAATAAAACTTTTAAGGGATGGGATCATTATAAAATTAAAAATTATTTTTTAAAAATTATTTATTATCAACGAAAATATAATACTAATTTTTTATTTATAAGAATGATAATTATTATATTTTTTAAATTTTATAATTAATATTATTAATTTTTTTATTTTTATTATAATTATAATTATTCATCAATCTATTCGCTTATAATATTTAAATGAATAAAAATATTAAAAATAATTATTAAACTTCATTTTAATAATATCAAATTTATATTTAATTTTAAGTTACATTCTTTTTTATTATTTATTTTAAAATTATATACAAAAAAATGAACAATTATAATAAAAATAAATGATAATATTAATTATTAAATATAAAAATATAACTATTATTATTTTTATAAATAAAAAATTAAATATTATATTTAGTTTATTATTAAATTTAAAATCTTTAATTTTTTTATCAATAATTATAACTATTCATTTTACACACCCCGGATGCGGGGGACCAAAGTCCGAATTCCCACTTTTGCTTCTGCAGTCTCTGTGTGCCACTCTTTTTTCACGTGGAAGGGGAATCATACTTCTCGCTGAGGACAAAGGACCGGCCCCTCCCTTGTTCGGTGTCAACATAAAATTATTTCGCCCCCTGTCCCTCTATTATTTTGATGTAGATTAATATACATAACCAATTTTTATTTTGAACCTACTCGGTAAATTATATCAGATTCTGAATTAACTTAGATTCAAGTCAATTCTAACTTCACATATAATACTAATTACCAAATTTTGCTAATTTTAATTAATTAAATCCTAGATGATAATCTAGCATAGAATTCATAAATTATTGTAAGGATTTTAGATGATTCTTGGTTGAAAAATTAATTAGAATTGTCAATTAATTTGTAACATATAATTAATCCACCAATAGCTCACAAATCCTCAGATAAATTATTTTACTATACTAATTTTTTATCTTTTGGTTTCATTTTTGCATTCTATTCTGTTAGTACATTTTATTTAATGTTAATTCAAAACCCCTTATTTAGTTCTATTTAAATTCTCATATATTGTTTGTGTCTTGTCTTGTTTATGTTCTATTTGCATTCTATTTTATTTTATTTTGTATTCTATTTGTATTTTATTTATAATCATAGTAAAAATCATTGTGATAAGGTGTGTTAAATAGATCACTAAAGTTCAACTTGGTTTATCACCTTCTATTGCAAAAATTTTTATAAAACTATTATTCTAATTTTAATTTTGTTGTGATGCACATTCAACCTACAAGTCATAAACACATAACATCAAAAGGCAATGGACGGGGGTTCACCATATCCCTACCAATGCTTCAATTAGTATCTTATAGGTAAGAGTAGTGTAAAATGAAAGTGAAAATGTAAAGACCTCTTTGCAGGGTGCATGTGTGCATGCCTAATGTATACCTTAAAAAGTGGCATAAGCTAATGTGTTAAGGTACAAATAAGTAATTACTTATTGTAACATTCATTCAACCTTACATAGGCTAATCAATTATCTAATGGGACTTAATAGCTACTAAGTTATAAAAGCAAGATAAGTCAATCATGGATTAGTCAATTAATTATAGGCTTATTAGATACATAAATTATGGCAAACATATTAGTTCTAATTAATTAGACATTTTTAGTATTATCATTTGTCCCTTTCACTCTTAGGGGTATGATAAGAATGATTAATATTGTTTGAGACATAATACTTATATGTTAAGAAAATATCAAGTGGAATTATAAGCTGGTAGATACCTGAAATGACTAATAATTCAAGTTTTGAATGCTTTACCTTTGAGATTAATGATAGCTGACTTAATATTACAAGGACCATTTAGGCTAAAAGAATAAATGTTGAGGAAGCCACTTAAGCTTGATTTTAAGCTTTTAGCTCAGTAAAGGTAGAAATGCTACTTGAGCTAAATCTTTAATGAAAAAGATATTACTTGGTTAGGTCTTAAGCTCTTTGCCTACTGAGGATAAAAATTCGCTTAAGGTTAAATCTTAAACTCTTGGCTCATTAATGATAAAGATACCACTCCAGGCTAAATCTTGAGCTCTTAGCTTATTAAAGATAAAAATGTCGCTTGGGGTTGAATCTTAAGCTTTTAGCTTACTAATGATAAAGATGCTACTTAGGGCTAAATCTTAAGCTCTTACCTTATTAAAGATAAAAGTCCCATTTGTGGTTAAATTTTGAGCTTTTGCCTCATTAATGATAAACATGCCACTTAGGGCTAAATCTTAAACTCTTAGCTCATTAAAGATAAAGATACTACTCAAGGATAAATCTTTAGCTCTTAGCTTGTTAATGATAAAGATGTCCCTTGATGCTAAATTTTAAGCTTTTAGCTTACTAATGATAAAAGTGTTGTTTAGGGTTAAATTTGGAGCTCTTAGCTCACTAAAGATAAAGATGTCATTCAAGGCTAAATCTTAAGCTCTTAACTTGCTAGGGATAAAGATGTCACTTGGGGTTAAATCTTGAAATTTTAGTTTACTAATGATAAAGATGCTGCTTAAGGATAAATCTTGATCTCTTAGCTTACTAATGATAAAGATACCATTCAAGATTAAATCTTAGGCTTTTAGTTCATAGAAGATAAAGATATCATTTGCTAATGATAAAGATGTCATTCAAGGCTAAATCTTGAGCTCTTAGCTTATAGAAGATAAAAATATTGCTGAAGGCCAAATCTTAAGCTCTTGGTTCATAATTGATAAAGATGTCACTAATGGCTAAATCTTGAGCTCTTAGCTTACTAATGATAAAGATGTCATTCAATTTGAATCCTGAGCTATTGGCTTTTTTAATTAATTAAATACTTTATAGTTCACTATCTTGATATAATACTAAGGGTTCTATTGCAACTTTAGAAGTTTTAAAGGGATGCTTGAGCTTAAAAGTGCCAACAATATAGTCATTTGGGCTTTAATAATGCCGAAAGTTGCTCAAGTTTTGTCCAATACTAAAAGTTTATAACTTATTTAAGCTTCAATAGTGCCAAGGGTTTCTCAAGCTTTGTTTAATGCTAAGGTAGTATAGCTTATTTAGGCTTTGATAATGTTGAGGGGTGTTTAGGATTTAATAGTGTTGAGGACGTATAGTTCACTTGAGCTTTAATACGAGGAGTCAAGTCTTAAGTATTAGGTATGCTAAGGGACTTACATATTTTGAAACTTAAAGTTTATAATTATCTAAAAGGAATATAAATTAGAGTGTATCTTAGTAAGGAATATTACTTATAATGTTTGAAGCCTAGAGCATATGGTTAAAAGGTAAATTATCTTTTGAACTTTTAAATTGATTAACTTATGTTGCAATTGATGTTTTTAACTTTATTGTCTTAAGTTTGAATTTTCTAGTTTGTTAGGAAGTGAATTTTCTTTTTATTTTCCTACTTATTATATTTCCTTTAAAGAATGTATTTGTATAATGAGCAATGAATTTGGCATATTTTAGTTTCCTCATATAAAAAGAATATAAATAAATTAGTATAGAATATGAAATCATGATTTCAAATATTATATTCAAGACTAGTAGAATAAGCTATTTCATAAAGCATGTTCAATCATGTGGAAATGATATTATGAAGTTTCTAAGAATGTTTTACTCTCTTTTCGATAAAGCATATTATAAAGTTATGATATCAAATTTATTGTTAAAAGCATGTATACCAAGGCATTCAAGCAATTCAAAAGGGCAAGTCACATCTTGAAGTCAAGTGTGAAGTATATATATGAGAGTAAAATTTTCTAAAAAATTATAAACAAGATGATGACATTTTCAAGCCTTTTTAATAAGTGTCTTTCCTCTTTTTAAGAATGATATTGTGAGCATATAGATACATTTAAGTTATCATATCTTATAAAAGTATCTCTTATATGAAGTAAGATGAGCTAATCCTTTGAAATGATATTGTGTAAATCCTTTAATCCACGTAATAAGCCCGTTTTAAGGATATATGTGTGGTTTTTAAGACTTAGGTGTAATATTTTCTCTTTTATGTGTATAAGTCATAGGCATCATCATGTATGACTTGTGATTTTAAAATTAGGACATCTTAACCAAAAAGATCAAGTTTTTAACTTCTATATAGCTATGGGTCCATGTATAGCTTATTATAGCTTTACATAGGATTCAACTTATGCTCTTAGTGTTTTTCCCTTGTTTATATAACCACAAGGCTAAAGGAAGTGATTTTAAAGTGGAATTATTATGAAGATCTTTCTTTAAATAGGAATTAAAATAATATAATTTTCTTTTTTGACTATTAAGTTGTAAATAAAAATTAAGGAGAAAGATTATATGGTGATTGGTGTACAATAAATTTATAGAAAGATAAGTTTAGAGTAAATATACCTTAACTTGTATGTAGTGCTGATGAGATGTCCTTTTAGCATTTTTTTTCTAAAAGATAACTTATCTTATATTGTATATCTAGATAAAGCATCTTTAGTGGACTCTTGTACATTTTAGAATTTTTACCACTACAAGGCATTGTCTTGGTTGTTGCGACTATCAAATCACTTAAAGATTTTCAAAAGGTGTTTTAATTTGTACTTTTATTGTTTCAAATCTTAAGAAGGTAAAAGAATCAAATTTTCTAAAAGGTTACCTAGTTGTATACATGAAATTGTACTACATTAAGGGCCAAACCTTTAATAAAAAAGGAATGGACTCTTAAAATAATGGATATTTGTATTTAAAATTTAGTACCATGTTAGTGCATATGATAGAAGAGGTGATAGAAAATGCCTTTTTTTTATCCCAAATTTTACCATGTGCCTATCCACATTATAGTTTCTTATACTACTATAATTTCTAAATTTGTGCAAGAGAAAGGTTCTACTTTTGAATTAAAAATTTTCAATGCGAGAGTCATGAAAAGAAAAAATTATGGTACACCACTTAATCAATGGTATACCAGTACACTGCCATATCTGACCATACATTAATTTTACTTTTTTCAAAGTCAAATCTTATACATTATATGATAACTTATCAATAATTAGATCTGGTAGTGCACCAGTGCCTTACTTAATGGCATACCATATAATTTTTCAAGTCTCAACTAAGATGCACTACTAATAAAGTGGTATATCCATGCTCCACTAAATGGGTGGATAGGATAACATCATTAAGTGTAATGGAATTTTGATTAAGGGAATAAAATAAAGAAAAAAATAATTAATAGATGGCCCCTACAAAATAAGATTTATATTTAGAGCCTTACACTATTTAAACTTGATTGAACCTTTAAAGTTCAGGCCAAGTATGAAAAAAGGATAGTAAAATAAGGAAAGTGTCACAAAGGCAATAGGGCTTCGTACTCATTAAAATGTTATCTTTATAAAATTCATCAACGGCATTTCTACAGAATTTGCTTTTGTTTTTTATGTTTTCTTTTACTAGTTTCGCTATTCTTAGCAGTGATTTCACTTAACGTATATGACCCATAAATTCGCTAATAATCAAACTTATGCAAATTATCTAAACCTTCCCATTTTAAATTCTTTCCTCCATTGGGACTTTAATTCCTCAAACTTAAGTCTTTCTATAGTCTTCATCATTACTTCAGCAGAATTAGTTAGATAGGTTTCATGGGTTATAAACCTGATAGGCACAAGCATAGTGGAGGTTTAAACTTTGATCACCTTCAGAAATGATGGTGTCATGATAATGAAAACATACAACATCAGTCCTATTCTTCTATAATACCTAGGAAGCTCTTGTTTGATGTTTAGGATATAAAGGCTGAGAAATCTAATAGGTTGATAATGATTTTTACAATGGTTAAGGTTCTAAAGAGTGATACTTTAAACCACATTTAGTAGGTATAACCTTTCATCATTGACGTGGTATCTAAAAAGCAAGATTTTCAGCCAACAAATTTAAAATCTAATGCCAACATTGCTTATTCAATTCAATGCAAGACTCATTTCAGCCATTAGATCAATCTAAACTAAATCCGATCTAATCTCTGCCCTAACTTCATTTTGATAATTATAAAATTTGGGGTTATTTTAAAATTTCAAAATCTTGTCAATAAAAAGTAGCATTTAGTTTATGTAAAGTCATTCATTGCACACTAGCTATCCATTAAGTAGTGCATAGCAGCACTAATATTTCACTAGTGCATCGAAGTCTTTCCCAGTTTATCATTATGGAAACAAAGATAAAGAACTATTTATTTACTATTGTACTTAGTGTTAGCATAAAACTAATGACAATTGTAAAATGAAGCTTACTTTACTCTTTTATATTATAATTAGGATTTTGCTTATATCTAAGTGTTTGGGCTATTTTAATGAACATGTATTCCAAAATTTGATAAGTTAGATTGTTTGACTTAGTGCTTATTGAGATATAGAACATTAAGGGTTAGAGTATAAGGTTGATTATAGCATCTTTTTTTGCTTACAATCAAAATTCTCAAAGTAGTTGCTTACTCCCTATTAGCTGTTAGTCAACTAGATGCACATCTTAGTGTATAACATAGACCATAGGATAAGGCATAATTTAGTATTCTAAAAAAGCCACTTGCTTACAAAGGTATGTATGACTCGAAGTGAACATATTAAGCAAAGAAATGAAATTAAATGTCATCTAACAATATAATAAAGTTAAAGGTTCATCTAACTTAGCATAGTAAAGCATACCTTTGAAGTAATTAGTTGTATAATCCTATATGAATTAGGAGACTTTTCATGTTACAAATTAGGGATGTAAATGCTTTCAAAGTTTTATTCATATTAATCTTCTCTTCTATGTAGGAAGAACATTACAAGAAATTGAATCTTGTGCTACTTGTTTGAATAGCTTATGCACAATATTGATAGATTATGCATGATAAGAAATTAAATATAGTCCTCCATATAATTGGCCAATTAACTCATGATTTAAGCAATTAGAAATGTTTGAATCGTGCAACTATATTGTTATTCAAAGATTGTAGAGTTAAAGGGCAATAATGTATGGCAAATAAGCATGAACTTTATTAAAGTAAGGGCTCATAGTCTAACCTAATCTTGAATTTAAGCTATGATTATATAATTCTTACTTTAACAATCTAAGGAAGATGACAAACTCCTTTTTACATTAATCTCAACGTATTGATCTTGATAATGGAGTGTTTGAAAGGGAAAATAGCTTGATTTAATCCTTCAATTCAACTAAATTCTATTTTCAAATCAATTTCAATCTGACTTTATGAATTATAACAGTTGCATAATTCTACTAATACTAATTAGTTAAATCCCAGATGATTATCTAATGAAGAATTTATGAATCATTGTAAGAGTTATGGATGATTGTAGGTTGAAAAATCAATTAGAGTTATCAATTAATTTATGATACATTAGGTTTGTTTAATTTTGATTCAAACCCCCTATTTAGTTCTATTTAAATTCTTACACATTGTTTACATCTTATCATGTTGCATTTTATCTTGTTTTGCATTTTGTTCCATATTCTATCTACATTTAATTTGCATTTTATTTATAATCATAGTTAGTAAATCTTTGTGAAAGGATATATCAAGTGAATCATTAGGGGTTTAACTTAGTTATTATCTTATATTGTAAAATTTTTATCAATCAATAATATCTCATTTTAAATGTATTACGATGCATATGCCAAAATTTTAGTGTTGTTGTTATAGAACGAAATGTCTTATAGTATAGTGGTGAATATTCTTATCTGTTGCATGGGTGACTGACATCCAATTCCTAGCAATGGCAATAAAATTTTGACACATTCATCACAACACATTCAAAATTAGATATTATTGGTGAATAAAAATTTTACAATATAAGATAACAATTAGGTTGAATCCCTAATAATCCACTTGATATATCCTTTCACAAAGATTTACTAACCATGATTATAAACCAAATGTAAACAAAATACAAATAGAATGCAAAAAAATAAAATGTAACAAGATAAAATGCAAATAATGTGTAAAACTTTAAACATAACTAAATAAGGATTTGAATTGAAATTAAACAAAACTAACAGAAATAGAATGTAAAATTAATATAAAAATAAAATTAATACAAAAAACTAATTGATCCAAGGATTTGAAAGCTCTTGTATGGATTAATCACATATCATAAATTAATTGACAATTCCAACTAATTTTTTAAAATAAAATAATTTAAACTTAGTTGAATTGAAGGATTAAACTAAAAACATATGATTTATTCTTTCAACTTTCTATTTCTATATGAAAAATAGTGATTAACTAATCATAATTCAACATATAAATAGCTAAACCTTAGAAGTCATAAGGTTGAATACAAATTATATGAAATCAACATTCAACTCATGCAATTCTAAGCAATCAGTAAAAAAATGAAGGAAAAAAGGAAATTAATTAAAAAATTAATATTATAACTTAGGATCTCATAATCCAAATAGAAAAGAGTCTTAAATTCCTTGAATTAATAAAAAATTAAGCCTCCCATAGCTAACAAAATGGAAACTTAGAAAAGTGAAAAGTTGTCTAATGTCTATGTAAAATTGTGTAGAAGTGTTATTACCTTTGAAGGTATAAAACTTTATATCTGATTTCTTATAGAACTATACCTAATGGACCAGAATTATATTCCTCCTTAAGTTACCAAAAATAAGGTTTTGCTAATTTTAGAAGCCTAAAACCTAATTTACAAATTAATGCATTATAAAAGTTATTGCAGTAAAATTTCATAAGTCTGACTTCTAGTTAATGTAAGACCACTAAACCTATGTACTCGCTAAACTCATAACATGAAAGTTATAGGGTCAGATTTTAGAAAATTTTGGGTACTAGTTTTACCTTGATTGAATTTATAAAGCTCCAAATATAGCCTAAAAATCAAAATTGGCTCAAATTGGACAAAAATAGAGCTTCAACTTCTTTCCTAAATTAGAGCATTAAGATGTTTGAATTGGGCATTGACTAAAATATGAAAATTGTATAACTTCCTTTAGGATTTCCAATGATATAAAGATCACCCAAAATATGATATTCAGAAAGATATAGCAAAAAATCTAAAATAATATAAAAATTCAACATCAATCGAATAATTTTAAATCATTGGAAAAACTAACTCCCAATTACATAATAGGGCCAATTTTATAAAATTAAGTATATGTGATACACTAAGAGATATAAAATGAGAAAAAATAATATAAATAAAATCTTGCACATCATAGCACTTTTAAAGCATCACTTTTTCCCAAAGAATCATTATTCTTTAAATGTCTAAAGGCATTGTTGTCTTAGCCTTTGATGCCAAATGAGTAGCTGATGCTGTGAATCATTTAAATGCTTTTTTACTTAATTGCTACCTTATCAAAGTATCTCCAGATGAAATGGATGATTTTACCTTTCCAATTGATGTTAAGCACAAGGGTGAGTTATTATTAATGGTGATTTACAAGGCAAAATCCTCACATAGAGACATCATTTCATTAAAGAGCTAATTTTCAAGCTCTAAAAAATCCTTTTCCACTTGTCACCATTATTAAAGAGTTTAAGGAAATTTATGAAACCATGAAGAAATCAATATTATTCTTATTCTTAAAGAAATTTAATCCATTGCTATAATGATTATCGTGGAAGTTAGGAAAAACTAGTAGATCTTTCAATGAATAAGAAAAGTTCCTCTTTCTCGCAATTTTAGTGGCCAGAAGAGAAGAAAGCTTTTTCTAATTGAAGTTTAGTTCTAAAAATATTAGAGAATTACTACGCTATTAAGTTTTGAGGTAGATATTGATAGCCATTTCTCATCCAACAACAAGAAGATTGCAATAGATGGAGTAAAAGCTTCCTTAAAGAGATCCAATCTTTAGATCCAAAAATCATCTTCTCCTATTGCAACTGTGAAAGAATTTTAAAAAAATTTATGGATGCCCTTTGAGAATATATAATCTATTTTTGGATTGGTAATTGTGGTTGGATAAGCTATAGACAGCACCAAATGATAGCTCTTGATTTAACTAGGAGGAATTTTGATTTTCAAGATGACTTATAACATATGAACATGTAGCATTAAAGAGTAGTATATATGAGTCTATTATAGCCCTTTTGATGCTTCAATCAATAGCTCGTAGGTAAGAGTAATGTAAAATGAGATTGAAAGTGTGAAGACCTTTTTGCATGGTGCATACCTGGGTATATATAGAAAGGTGGCTTGAGGTAATATGTTAGGTTACAAATAAATAACTGCTTATTGTAACATTCATTCGAACCCATATAGGTTGATCAGTTATCTAATTGGGCTTAATAGAGACTGAGTCATAGAGGTGAAATAGGTCAATCATGGATTAGATTGGTTAGCTATAAGCCAACTGGATATATAAATCATGTTGAATAGACTAGCTCTAATAGGCCAAATTTTTTTTGTATTATCGGTTGTCATATGAATTTATTAAAAAAAGGAAAATCTTAAGACTTGTCAAATTCTAAAAAAGTTATATTTAGTAAAATTTGTCAAACATTTTTCTCATAACATTTATCCTAAGTTTAGTTTAGATGTTTTATGCAAATTTGAACAAGGTTTAAGAAGGCATACTAGGCTTTATCTTGATGTTAAGGGTCAAAATGTTTCTATTGATATCAAATCTTTATTTGAAATATTTGAAATGGATAGCCATTTGCCTTGCACCCTAGTTAAGGATAGAGAAGAGAATAGAAATCTATAGCTTTAAACATGTTTTTCCTAAACAACACAAACTTCAAGCTACTAGGCTGTTATTTAATGATAGCTTATTGCATTCATTATTATAGAATTACAAATAGACATTAGTCAAAGTTAACACTAACATTTATTTTGATACGGTGATATTTTTAAATTATTTAAAAAATGAAAACAATAAATCAGAAATATAAATAACATATATTTAAATGTAGTGGCATTTTTTAAATTATTAGAAAAACTTAAGATGTCAATTTTTTACTTAACCAATATTAAAATGTATGGCATCTAAAGGTTGTTAAGAAAATAAGGAAACTTAAGATATTAATTTTTTACTTAATGACATTAAAATGTATGACATTTCAAAGTTGCTAAAAAGACAAGGAAACTCTAGATGTCATAATTGATGTATAATGGCATAACAAAAGTCTAGTATGAAAAGTGTTAAATCTTAAGACATTAATTTTGAATTTAACTGATGTTTAAAGTTATAGCATTTACAAGGTTATAGGGAAACTGCAAAATTTTAAGATGTTAATTTTGTACATGATCATCATCTAAAGATATTTCAAACATCTAGTTGGAAAATGCAAAAAGTAAACAGGTCAATTTTGTACTTAACTGATGTCTAATTATTTATACTTTAAGAATAAATTATTTGTCACTCCTTTCTCATCTATATATTTAGCATTTGAATTATAAAAAAAATGATGATCTTAACACAAACAACTAACATCTTATTTATACTTTAAAATAGACAACCACAATTGGACTGTTATTTGTAATTTTATATCAATTAAGTTTATATTAATTAAATTTGTATAAAATCTCAATTACTATATGTATACTAGACATTTAATTGTAGATAGTATAATTGATATAAAAAAATGCCCTATGATATGATGTCAAATTCTTACAAATAGCTATTATTTTAATATATTATAACTTCAGTTCCCAAAATACTCAGTGTCTAAATTAATGGGAGTAATGATATTTTTAAAAATATGAGAAAATTTTAGACGTCAATTTAAAAAAAAATAATGTGTTTTCATCCCACTAAACTTTAGATATTAATTTCTAAAATAATTAATATTTAAAGTTATCAGAATGATGTGTCACAATCCTCCTAGGCCATGACAGTGTGGAATTTGTTTATCAATTTCTACCAACCTTTTCTCACTAAAGCATTACTTAAACAACCTAAATCAACACTAAGGCATTTAAGAATATGCTAGCAATTACATTTTAAATTATTGTTAAATAACTTGACTAATTTAATTACAAAGAAAAGCTTGATCTGCTTATAATCTTTGTTTCCTATTGGAAAATAAATTTAACTAACACTCCTATCAAAAGAATGCCTAGCATTTACATTGTTTACTCTGATATATAATATTTACAAATCAAGGCCCTTAGAAAATGGTTCAAAGTTTCAAGTCCATTTATAGTCAAAATATTCATTTCTACCTAGATCATTCAGGGATAGCTCCAAAGATCTATCCTTGATATGGTGGCAGTGCATTCGTCTGGGAGTCTAAAAAATAAATATGGAAGAGCAAATTTAGGACTTGGTGAGTAAATATTCTAGAAAAGAAAATGATGTAATTGAAACTAAAGCTTACTAACTAAATTACTTCCCATTTAGCTTATTTTATGGTTTGCATCATTTAAAAGTTTAAAGATTAGTTTCACATGTCACATATACCAACAACTATTGATCTCTATAATTTCATAGTCAATTAAGCATATAATTATTACATCCAAAGAATCTTTCCTTGAAGAAATGGTTATTGAAAGTATTGGACCATATATTTTTTAAGTTTAAAGTTATTGCACAGAGATTAAGAAAGTTATCAAATAACCTTATAAATTACATCCTTAATTATATATACTTATAAAAATTACCCTTTATCTCTCTTTCTTAATATTTTATCTTTCATTATTTCTCCATTATGCTCTCTCTCATTATAAGACGGATAGAACTTGAAAGAAATAATTAATGTATTGTGAATTTCTAAAGTGAAAGATAAAAGAAATAATTTTTTTCCAAAATGACAATTAAAAAGAAATCGAGGAGTAATTGGCAAAAGAAATACTTACATATTTCATTTATAACATGTACCTTTACTCACAGTGTACATAGAGAGAAAAGTTCTTATATGCTCAAACTATGACATCAATCCTTAACCTTTCTTAATAAATAAAAGTCAATTGTTAGCTTTTACGATTTTGAATTACTTCAAAATTTGAAAATCTAATTTATAATGCATGTGTAACCCACAAAACTGATAAATAGACAATAAATTTGATAATTGTTCTTCACTAATTGGATAAGACTAAGTACATATGTTATAATTAGAGGTTTTAAGATTTATCATAAGAAGAAAGTAATTACAATTTCTAATACTTTAAAAAAGCACAACTTTTAATGTACGTGAATTCTACAAAATCAACGTATAATTGATGAAATTGACAAATAATTACTCCTCATCATATAGGAGTAATAATAAGGAAAGGCAAATAGAATTGAGAGTTTTCATTCCTTTTATGTGCGTTTGGTTGAGAAAATTTTGATTTCTTTTTCTTATTTTTTTAATGGAATTTTCTCAAAAAGGGTAATGATGATTTCCCTCAATATATCAAGGAATCAAATTGTCTCATTTTAAAATTTGAGTTTATCATTTTTTATGATGATGATGATGAAAGTATTAAAAATAGGGATAATAATATCAATAAGAAAATAATAACAAATATAAAATAAAAATTATAATAATTAAGATAACAAGATAAACAAATAATAATGTTACAAAAATAATAATGTTAAATAGTAACATAATAATTATAATGATAAATAATAATACATAATTAAATAATAAACAAAATAGCAAAATGTTTAATAATAAAATGACTAATAATCTTATTAAATTCACAATACCAAATAATAATTAAAAAATAATAAATAAAAATGAAACAAAAAATATTAATAGTTATAAATGATAAATAATAAATAATTATAAAATATTATTAGTTATAAAATAATAAAAATAAATAAATAATTAAAGAAAAATGATGATAATAGTAATAATTACATATAAATAATCAACAATATTAAAATATTTAATAATTATAAAAATAATTATATTAGTTAATAATAACATTAATAATATGAATAAATATTAAATATAATTATAAATAATAAAAATAAGTTTTAATGATAATTATAATATAATGTTAATAAAATAATTATTATAATAAACATAATAATTATGTTAATAATAAATAAATCAATTTCCTTTCATACCAATTATTAATAAAATAAATTAAGAGAAATTAATTTCTTTTTTATTTGAATCAAATAAAATGAATAATTTTAAAATATTCATTTCTTTTATTGGTTGCTTTCCCATTTCCAAACTTCAACAAAGCCGCACCTGGGGTACACACACACAGTTTTTCTACTTTGAATTGAGGTTCCATTGAGAAGGGGGCATTACTTTGGCAGCTGGCACACGTGAAGTACGCCATAGGTTGAACGCGGATTAATACTAACACGATAAAAGACGTAGGTTGCAATTATTTATTGCCATGAAATATGGACGACGGCAGTCTGGCTTACTTAGTTACTTCGTCGTCATAGAGACCAGAAACCTAGGCCAAGCTCACATGGATTAAACATGACATTTGAATTTTATATATATTAGCCATTAATTAATAAGTTAATTTAAAATTTTTATTTTTGTAACTAAAATTAATATATTCAAATTTAAGTTCTGTTTATTTTTATAAAATATAATTATAAAATATTAAAATAAAAATATTTTATTTATTTTATATTAAATATAAAATTTTGAAATTATTTTTTTATTAAAAATTATTTTTTATTAATACAATTTTAAATATTATTTTTAATTATAAATTATATAATATATATGTAAATGATACTCTCTTTAAAAAAAATATTTCCCACAAATCAGGCTAATAAGCACAACTTATCTTCTGTCGTCCTTTTTGTTTGTCGGCAACCTCCTCAGAGTTCCAGCTCTAATTGAACTTTATATTAGCGAAAGGATTGCAAACTTCTATACTTTCAACGTTAAACATCAATGCATTAATTACCCAACAAGATTAGATGAGTATAGGTGTAAGGAATTGTTTGATTTATATGTAAAATAAGTTAATATAAAAAGTTAAATTTTTTAAAAAGCGAATAATTTTGCAACTTTTTAAGAAACATTTAAAATTATTTAATTGACATAAAAGTTAAATATTTCTTACTTTATATTATGATAAGTGTCATTCTAATAAATTGTCAAATATCATTTTATCATTTTTTTTCAATTTATCATTTTTTTTGAATAAAAAGTCAATCTATTATTTCTTTTTATTTTAAAGATAAATTATGAAATAAAAAAATATTTTCCTTATATTTATTGGCCACCAATTTATCATATCTTTTGATTACTAATTACTTCTTTCATTTATCTTTCCAATATTAAATCAATTCTAACTAAATATTTGAATTTGAATATCAACTTCAAACTATTTCGTTCTTATAAGAATCTCTCCAAATTATATTTATATTTTATTTCTTTTCTCTCTTCACTTTCAATCTCTTTAAAGCTAACACTTGATATAAAAGTTTTTATTTTCATTTTTAATATATTTAAGTTTACAATTATCTAATTATTTTATTCTTATGAAAACTTTCTAAGTTATATTTATAGTTTATTATTTTCTTTCTCCACCTTCAATTACTTCAACGCTATTATCTTTTTTAAGATAAGAGTTTTTTATTTTTAATATCTATAAGTATCCTCTTATTACTTTCAACTTTTTTAAAGTTACTTGATCTTAAATTTCTATCATGTAAATTCCTTTCTATAATTTCTTTTACTTCTTTTTTGTACTATTATTATTATTATTTAATTATTATTTTTTTGTTATGAGTTTTTTTTGTTCATTAGATTTCTACTTTTGAGAAAAAAATTTATAACTTAATTAGTTCCCATTAACTTACTAGATTATTGATATGTAAAACTATAAAAATATACATTTTTATATAGTTTATTTTGTTAAGTAAATTTTTTTATTATTTCACATTGTTTAACAAGAAAAGCACAATTTGAGAGGAAATTATAGAAGGAGAGAAACTACCGTATAATTGCATAAACTATTAGTTGTGAATTTTTTTTACAAATTCACAATTGACAATATATACAAATAGGTCCTTTTTTATTACCTTAAATTTGTATGAAAACATTAAGATCAACAAATAAAACATTTCTTATTTTAATATTTGAAAGTCACTTTATTTTTAATCTTCATATGATTTTATTTGAAAATTTTCTATTTTTTATTTTCATTTGATTTTATTTGAAATTTTTTTATCTTTATCTTCATCTCATTTTAAATACAATTTAAAATTTGCAAATTTTAATCTACAATGCACTTTTTTTTTATCTCCATTTGATAAAATCACCCTTTGCATTTACATACAAATGAATAATCATACTTACACTCATTGGAGAAAGTTTAAATTAGATATTAGACGACATTTGTGATTAAATGCCTCAATAGTTTATCTCCATTTGGTGGATTCTCATTATGGTAGTTGTAGATTTATTTTTTCATTTCACAATCTAATTAATTATTTTTTTCATGTATTATATTCTTAAATAATTATGTTGTTTCTTTGACTTTTTTTTCTTCTCTATGTCCTTAATATATTTTTCTTAAATTTCAACTAAGGAGTAAATTAATTTTTCATTCATTATCCATTACACATTTTTTATTTATTCACTATTTTATATTTGTGATTATATCAAACTTCTATTACTTTCATTGTCATATTTTTTTTATATAGATTTGTGGCTTCATAACTCTAGGATAGCAGTGATTCATGATATTATCATGTGTCTATGCAAAGTGTTATCTAATTACCTTTTAACATTTTAGAAATATTATTTTTAGTGCCAATTTGAGATTATAATCCTTAGCAAGTTTTTAAATAAGAAACTTTATTATAATGCAATTTTTAGAAGACAGTAAACATGAATGAGTTGATTATAAGTGTTTTCTAGCAAAAAAATTTTTTCTGTATAAATTAAAAAATAAAAATATTTAATATTAAAATATTAAATTTTAATCAATATAAAGGTCATTATTTATGAATTTTAATGAGTTCTCTGTAATATAAAATTATTACTTTCAAAAGTTTGTATAAAACAATGTGGTAAATGAAAAATATATTAACATTGCAAAAAAAATGTATTCTTATCGTAAATAATTTTTGATGAAATAAATTTAAAAGCAATTACCTACTTAAATGTTAAGCAAAATAAGTGCAGAAATAACTTTTTTTAGAGTTATTAGTTATATATTAATTAATTTTTTAATCTAATACTCTTTATAAATAATTAATATATAATTATAATGTTATATTATTAAAATAGATATTCATCCATAATATAAAATCACTAGTTTTAAAATTTTGTTTTATGCTATAACATGGTAAACAAGAAATATATTTTCATTAAAAAAAAGAATCTACTCTTATTGTAAATCATGTTATTAAATATTAATATTAATAATAATGATTATGATAAAAAATAGTATCTAATTAATGCTATGTTTCAAAATGAATTGCCTACTTGAATGTTGAGCAAAATTAATGAAGAGATGACTTTTGTTTTCTTAGAATTATTGATTATATATTAATCAATTTTTATTTATTTTTTTATAAATAATTAATACATAATTATAATATAATATTATTAAAATAAATATTTGTTTGCACAACGCACGAGTGACTACGTAATTAAATTTTTATATATTGTTTGATTCAACTTTAAATTTTGTAAAAATTATTATTAAAATAATTAATATATTCTTTAATATTTGTAATATAAATAATAAAAAATATCAATAAATTTTTATTACCTCTAATTATTTTTAAGAAATTATATTTTTAATCTTTCCTTCTATCATAATTTTTGTAATTTTATAAATTTTTATTTATAATTTATTATGAAAAATAAAATAGATTTATATAAAAGGATTAATATGTCCTCTCTCTATAAATATATATACATATGATGAAGAAAAATAGTTATAGCAATTAATTAATTTTATATAATATAAAAAATAGATAAAAATATACATTTTCATATAAATAAATATTAAAATAATATAATAATTGTAATTCTATTAAGAGATAGCTTTCTATTATAATTATGTTTATAATGTAATATTTAATATTTATGTTATATAATTTTATATAATATTTATTTTATTTATTATAAAATTAGTAAAATAATTATATTTTATATAATTAATAAATATATTTATTATAGATAATTTATTATAATTTTATTTATATTTATAATTAATTAATTATGTTTATTATAATTTTCAAATAGAGAAAATAAAAGATTAAAGTGGTCATTCATTAAATTAAGCAAAGATAATTAATTTTTTATTTCTATATGTAAATGATATAGAAAATTTTCCTATCGAGAAAGAGTATGGGTATGGCATCCCAACTAATAATTAAATTTTAATTTTTATTTCATTTTATTTAAATTCTTTTAATCTTAAATTTTAAAGTATTTATTTAAAAATTTGTATTATTTAAATTTTTTTTATTTAACCAAATTTTGAATAAATAATTAACTATCGTATATCTTATTGTTTAAACATTATTTATTTTACCTTCTAATAAAAATTTAAAAATTTAATATTTCTCTAGTAATATTATATATATAGCTATGGCATCATTTCAAAATTAATTTAAATAATTTCAATAGTGATTCTCTCAAAATGGAGAACACCTTAGCAATCGTAAGAGCAATTATTTATGAAAATATAAATATGTATTTTAATATATGATTTTCTCAAAATTTATAGAATATTAAAAATATTTATTTTTGAGTTCCTAAAATATTAGGATATTGTGGTACTTATTGGAAATGAAGGAAAAAATTTAAATAGATGATTGCTTTTGAGAATGTGTGGTTAATATTAGATGAAGGAAGTATAAATGACTAAGATCTGATTTGGGGTGTGGCTTATGGATACAAGAAACATTAAGCTATTGTTTAGAACAGGTGAAATAAGGAAGGGGAGGAAATGCTACGGTGAAAAGTGGGGTAAAATTGCATTTTTCACCTGTTTGGCGTTAGGCGAAATTAGGGAGGATGTAAAAGAAAATAATGATTTTTGGTAGGTCCTAGAAAAATTGAAACTGCCCCACAAATGCGAGGAAATGCAGATGAAAAGCCTTCAATTTTTACATTTCCAAAAGAAACCCCTGCTCTGCTATTTGCTATGCGTTGAACCGGAAGTAGCCTTCTCCATCTTTACTGCTACAACTCATGTTGCTAGGAAGCATTATTACCAAAAAGGTAGAGATTCACGTCATCACACCAAGTAGAGATTTGACCATCGTTTGCTCAGCTACTGATGCTCACCGTTGTATTTGTGCCGATTTGTTAGCCATTGGACGGGATTCGCCTTGGCTGAAAGCTGATCTGCAAGTGAAGGTGAAGGAGATGATGAAGAAGTATGTGTACGGTTCTTGGTTGTGTCTTATGTTTCTGGCTACCAATGTTCTTATTTGGTTATTTGTTGTGTAGACGGTGTGTTCTCTGTATCAGTGTTCCAAATGGATGGGTCTGGAGCCATTTGTCTTTATTTATTTATAATTTTCAAACAATTTGCTTATTTCCAAATGGATAGGTCTGGAGCCATATACCTCTTTATTTCTTAATTTTTTAACTCCAATAAAATTCAAACCATATTTTGACCAACAACAAATGTTAGTAAAGATGAGACCGCTTTGCTTTTTGGGTATTTGTACCTACTATGTACATGTATTAGCCATGTTTCGAAATAACTTTCTAAATTCATTTCCAATTATTATAAATCATATAAGAGAGTTAAATTTGTATTATATATATTATTATATTTTTTGTATTAAAAATATTTATTTTATTCATCATCAAAATAAAAATAAATTATGTATAATCAATTACTAACTAATATCATCAAATATAAAATAAATTATATATAATTAATTTTCTCATAATAAATCATTATAATCAATTATTTATATTTCTATTAAATAAGGATATTATGATAATTTGACTCAACTCTATTTTCTCCCCTTCAATTTTCACCCATTCCAAATAAAAGAAATTAATTTCACTCCTATTTCCTCTCCCTCTCATTTTCACCTATTCCAAATAACTTAGGTAAAAAGTCTTTCATCTCTAATTACTTTCTCCTCCATTTCCTCTCACCTTCATTTCTCCTCTCCATTTTCACCTCTACCCAAATAGTAAGTCTCATAAAATCATAAATTCCTAGTATTTTTTAGTGATCTAGTTAAAATAAAAAACTTTTATATATTTATACAAATCAATATTTTGGATTTAGCTATTGAAAATGTAAGGAAAATAACTATTTAGTTCATTGAAGTGATGCAATTAAATATTAGAGTAGGAATTTCTAGAGGGAAAATAGTTAGTTCTACTAAAAATTAATTTATTCTTTAGATTGGTTAGTTGTTAGAAGGAAAAAGATAAATAAGAATGATTGAAACTCTTGGAAGACATTCTTACCTGAAACTAAAGTTCTATTTAATTTTCATATTTCACTAATTATTCATGCATAGTTCATATGCCTATGTATATGAATAACTTATTGGCTATGGTAATAGAACTTAGTATGTTCATACATAAAGAATTGTAATTATAATTATTTGTTATCTTATGATAATGTTTCATGATATATCTTATGTGTTGGATTATATTTCTATTAATATATACTATTAGTTACATCTTTAGAGTTATGCAATAAAGGTATAGCATTGTTATTGTTAGGTTTTAACATATTATAATACTGTTTATGTAAAATTTGTTAATTTATGTTAAATGAATAGTATGTAACCACACATGAGAGGCATAAAAATTACTATTTGATATCATTACTATAATTATATTGAGAATGTGTTGATGGAATAAATTGTGATTTGAGATATAATGTGAATAGTGCCATTGAGCATGATTGATGAGATGAGATAAGGGCGAATATGATATGTAATTAGTACCGAATTTGGGAAAATATTTGTGATGAGATAAAACAAACTCTGGAGGAATAAGAATGATTTATGAGGGGATAAGGATGATTAAGATGCATAAGAAGATTTAATTGCTTTCCTTTCATTATATATAAATTCTATTTTTTGTAAATTGAACATGCGATAACAAAATTATGAATATACTTTTGTTAATAATTGAGCAGCATAAACAACTGTGAAAATTTTCTTATTAAATATTCCTTATATACCTATTGTTTGAATGATTATAACATCCCAAGTATGACACTATTTTCCTTTATTCATGATAATGGAATTTCGGTTAAATAGGATATGGAATTCCTAAGGATACCATTATTCTCTTATTTATGAAGGTTTCAATGTATGAGTAAAGTAATATGTTAGTTAAACCATTAATGAGTTCAAGAGTTAAAGTATGGAACCCAGTTTGATTATTCCTTTTATTACTTAACTTGATTATTTGAATTATTGTTACACCTTTAAAATTAGGAAAAAATTATTTTGTGCTATCTTATTATTTTAAATTTTTTTACTAATATTCAAGTGAATGTATGAATATATTAATTGTTGTGAATTTGTTTAGGGTGAGAATTAAATTGAGAAAAATAAAGTTTTATAATAAATATAAAAAATTAAATTGAATTAAGATTAGTTTAAAATTGGATTTGTATCAATGTGTATTAAGAAAATTTAGGGAATGATTTTTCTTTTTTACCTTTGTGACCCTATAAAATTTTAAAAATATCTTCAAAATATCAACTCTTTTAAAACTTCCTTTAGCCCTCAATCAAACCCTATTTTTTTTCTTCCCTTTAGCTAACATCTCCCCCTCCTTATAGCAATTTCTTCTTTTTTTCATTATTTCAACAAAGATTAAGTTAATAATTTCAAGCAAACTATAACAATTACTCTTTAAGCAAGGAAACTTCTCTTGACACTAAGTTATAGGTTAGAGGTTTTTGAGTTTTTATTAGTGAAAAGAGAATATTAGGGATTGGAAAGTTTTCTTTTAATTTTTGTCGAATTAGTGATGAGTAGGCAAGCCAAGTCTTTTTTTGGCCTTTTCTCATCTCTTTCATACCACTGTAAGTAGATCTACTTAAAAGCTAATAATTTTTGCATGGTTTCATTTTGTAAGGTGTTTATGCAATTATATTACCAAATTGTGAATTAAATGATGATTAAAAATGTTGTATCATGAATTATTGATACTAGTAGTGTAAGAATGTGTGTAAATTTAGGATTTAAGTTAGTTTTTGGTTCAATTGATGTCTACGTGTATGATTTGAAGAATGTTAACTATACCTATAGTCTTTTCATGAAAAATCGATAAATTTGGAAATAATACTCAAGTATATAAGCAATTATAGCTCCAAATTTGCCTCCTAGAAGCCTATACTTGAGTATACTTAAAATTAAAGCCTTTAGATGACCATATTTGAATATAGCATCCAAAGTTTCTCTTTAGACATTCATAAGTGAGTTTATGCTTAAGTATGGTGTCTAAAGTTGTCTTAGGATGCCCATAAGCAAGTATATACTCGATTATGAAGGAAAAAATTGTTTCTATATGTCTATACTTGAGTACATACTAGATTATGATCCCCTGTGCACTCAATTGTAGTTATCTTATGATATTTTAAGGTATAGTATGCTTATATAGTTCTAATGCTTATGGTATACTTAAGTATGATATTTTGTTATTTATAGTTATGATGATGGATTCCTAAAAGTAATGTAATTATGATTATATTGTTATTATTGATTATGGAAAATCTTAAAAATGATGTGTTATTGAATGAAAATTGTGGAATAGGGGGATTGTTATTATGAAATAAAGGGATACTTATTGTGAATGAAATATTGAGAACTGATATTGGAATTGAAATTGTTTGTGAATAGCTAAAGTGTCTAGAAGAATAAGATTGGGTTTGTGAATAACTCTAAATATAGGGAATCATAAGATGGTTTAATTGGTTATTATGTTTGTGGTTTAATTATTTTTTTAATTTATTATTCTTAATATTATTTATTATTCATTATTATTGTTATGGATAATAATATGTATTAGAATATGGTAAAATATAGTTGGGAAAATGAATTAGAATAATTAATTGAAAGTATGCATCGAAAGAATTACAAATATTAAGTAAATTATTTATTTACTGAGTTAATGACTCATTCTTTAGTGGTTTCCTTATTTACAGACACTCCTATAGAAAATTCATCTCACTTATAGCTTAAGAGTAAAATTCTCCAATATACAATCTACAAGGCAATCAGAGTTATATTGTAGTCTATATATAGAAACATTTAAGCCTTATAGGATGTTATTATCATCAAAATATATAAATATTTAAGTGTAGATATCATGTTTATGTTTATGTTTACAAAATATGTTTACATTTGTAGTAGTTATGTTATGACACCAATTTTTTATATGACACTAAAATTTTTATAAGTAGAATAAGTTAATGAAAATTGGTGAACTAGTGCTATACCAGTCATAGCTATATGAGTTATAACAAAGTTAGTGTTAAAGTGTGGTCTAGGATTTGATGGAGAAAAAAGGCCCTAGCATAGGATAATTAAGATATAATTATAACTGCCCATTTGGGTGTTGGTTGAAACAATATTAATGGTATGTATATACCTAGCAACACATATCACTAATACCATTTTAGCAAATCTTAATTTGTTTGAGAAGGGTGATGGTGGAGTTTCTTTGTAGAAATAGCTATTATTGATTTGTATTATGTCTAAATGTTTGAAAATTTAGTGAATTAGGAAGATGGAAAAATTTGGTAAATGTTGAGTTGATGATCCTAATGATAAAGAATCATCTAAGGGTTTTTAGGTTCAAAGTAGTCAATGGGAAGGAGATAGTGATCAGAACATCTTTGTATGATTTATTAGTTTAGGCAATAAATCTTAACTAAAGTATCACAAATTCTTTATCAAGAAAAAGAAAAAAAATCAAACCCCACCTCATGAAAGCATGATAAATAAATTAAAAATATTGAACAAGGGAAAAGGAAGAAAAAGAAACAAAACTTTAAGGTAGGAAATGGAGTAGGACAAAAGGATTTACTTTTAGTAGAAGGCAGTTTCAAAGTAGACATAGTTCATAAAAGGGACCTCCCAAATGTGTTCTATGTAGAAACTAACACCACAGAGCCTTGTAATTAGATAATTAGAGCATGTTACCAATGTGGATAAATAGGTCACAAAAAGAATGCCCAAGAAACCCTCTTAACCATAAGATGAATCACTTGTATCAGTTTGGCAAGCTTTTAAAATTGAAAATATGTTAATTGGGTAACCAAGTTCCTAAGAATTTGGGGATGAATTCTTTATTAGGGGTTAAAAACTATTATACCCCTAAAATTAGGAAAAAATATTTTGAAAAAAATATTTTATGTTAGCTTATTATTTTAATTCTTTTACTAATATTTAAGTGAATGTATGAATAGATTAATTATTGTAAATGTATTTAGCATGAGAATTAAACTCAAAAAAGTTAAACTTTATAGTAAATATAGGAATACTTAAATTGAATTAAGGTTAGTGTAAATTTGGATTTGGATAAGTGTGTGAAAAGGAAATTTAGGGAATATTTTTTCTTTTTTAACCTTTGAGACCTAATAAAATTACAAAAATATTTTTAAAATAATAACTCATTTAGAACTCTTTTTAGCCTATAATCATACCTTATTTCATCCATTTGGTTGACATCTCCCCTCCCTATAGTAATTTCATCTTCTTTTCATTATTTCAATAAAGATTAAGTTAATAATTTCAAGAAAATAAGACCAATTACTTTTCAAGCAAGGAGGCTTCTCTTAATGCTAGGTTATGAGTCAGAGGTTTTTAAATTTTTATTATTGAAAAGAGTGAATTAGGGATTGGAGGCTGTTCCTTTAATTTTTGTTAAATTGGTGATGAGTAGTGCAATCCATGTCTTTTTCTAGCTTCTTCTTATCTCCTCCATTCCACTATAAGTAAATAATCTACTTAAAAGCTAATGATTTTTGCATGGTTTCATTTTATAGGGTGTTAATGTTGTTATGTTACCAAATTGAGAATTAGATGATGATTGGAAATGTTATGGCATCAATTGTTAATGTTAGTAATGTAGGAATGTGTGTAAACATTGGATTTATGTTACTTTTTGGATTAATTGATGTGTATGTGTGTGATTTGAAGAAATTTAACCATATTTACAATGTTTTCAGAAAAAATCTATGAACCTAAGTATATAAGTGTGTATGGATCTAAAGTTACTTTTTAGGGGCCTATACTTACGAATACACTCATGTATACCTAAAACTAGATGGCTATACTCGAGTATGGCATCCAAAGTTACTTTTTAGATATTTATAAATAAGTATATACTTGAGTATGGTGTCTAAAGTTGTCCTAAAATGCTTTTAAGCAAATATATACTCGAGTATGAAGGTAAAATTTACTTCTATACTCAGGTATATACTTAAGTATGACTCTCTATGTACTTAATTTTAGTTATCTTATAATCTTTTATGGTATGGTATCCTTATATAGTTCTAATGCTTACTTATTATTCATATAAATGTTGTTATTTATGGTTATCATGATGGAATTCCTAAAGGGAATGTAATTATGATTTATATGTATTTATGATTATATTATCATGTTTGATTATAGAAAATCCTAAAAGGGATGTGTTATTAAATAAAATTTATGGAACAAAGGGACCATTGTTGTGAATGAAATATTGAGAAGTGATATCAAAATTAAAATTATTTGTGAATGGCTAGGGTTCTCAAAGTAAAAATACAAGGTTGGGATTGAATCCAGATGTAGGGAGTCATAAGGTAGTTTAATTGTTTACTATACTTGTTGTTTAATTATTTTCTTGATTTACTATTCCTAATACTATTTTATATTCATTGTTATTGTTATAGATAATAATTTATATTGGAATATGGTAGAATATGGTTGGAAAAGTGAATTGGAATAATTAATTGAAAGTGTACATGGAAAGAATTAAGAATATTAATTAGATTATTTATTTACTAAATTAATGACTTACTTTATAGTGGTTTCCGTCTTTACAAATTCTCCTATAAAGGATTTACCTCCTCCTACAACTTAGAAGTAATCTCCAGTGCACAATTTATTAAGGCAACTGTAGTTATGTTGTATTATCTATATAGAAGCAATTAGGCCTTGTAGGATGTTATTGTCATGAAATAGTATAAATATTTGAATGTAGATACTATGTTTTTTTTTATATTTACAAAATATGTTTACATTTCCAGTAATTCTATTGTGATACCAATTTTTTAAGAGTAGATTAAGGTAGTGGAAATCAATAAATGGATTCCATATCAGTTATGGCTAAGTACATCATGATAATTATACTCAACCAATTTTGAATATTGGCTTTAGATAGATATATCTTTGTTAAGTTTAAATAACTCATTCCTTTATTTTACCATTAATTTTTTTAGGTTTAACTTGAATTATCAAGTGAAGTTGCTTTCATGAAAGGCCTTGGCATTGGGTGTGTAGCTTGTTTACTTTTCATGTAAGGTCCACAGTATAGGTTGATCAAGTTATAGGTTTACATCTTTAAGGAAAGTAACCCTACTAAAATGTCCATAAATAAAGGAAAATCTATCTATTTATTTTCAAAAAAAATTATTTCACATCTTAGCCCCTAACAAAATAAAGGTATTTCTATTAGGACAAAGTCTATATTAGTTAGGTTAGTAGAACTGGTTAACAAGTTCCACATTAGTCATAATCAAGACAAGTTGTGAAAATAAGTAAGTAATTTTCTATGATTTGTGAAAAGTATAACTTCCTAATTAATCCTACTTCTTATATTTTAGAAGTCAATGTCCAACTAAATAATTTAAAAATCTCTTACTATTTGGAAAATTAACTTTGCATGTTGCTTCTGCTAATCAAATGATTTCTAAGAAGAGCTATCATTTATTTGTCTTTATGACCAAACTTTTTAATTTGTATTAAGTATTTATAAATAATAAATGATATCCATTAAATCAGTTAGAAAAGATGAATGTATAAAAAAGATAGCATATCTTTTATTAATATCTTTAAATATAGAAGTGAATCTTATGAAAATAATATGTTTTTCAATTAATTAATTTAATGCATACAATTAAATGCATCTATTGGGAGTAAGAACCCCTTTTTGAGAATGACCATCAAACTTGTAGAGTGAGAGTTTAAATTTGATCAAATGTTAATGTAAAATATTTTAAATTATTAGTAAATTAGAATATGATATATTATTAAAAAAGTAATAATAATTAAGAATTTTAAATAATAGAAAAGAAGTTTTAATAATTTTTTATTAACATAATAATATATAAGTAAGTCATAATGTAAAATTAATTTATATTAATAATGAATGAAATTTAAATTTATAAGTAATTGCTTAAATTTAATATTAGTGAATGTTATATATAATGATAATAAAAATATTATAAGTATTGAAAAATCAAAATTGAATTTTAAATTTTTTTATTAATTAAATTAAATCTTATAAATTTATTCTACCATTTTATATTTAATGATAATTTTAAATTTATATTCACAATATAATTTCAAGTTTTGTTTTTAATTCATGTAGTATTACTATTACGAGAAGGACAAAGTGAATTGGACTGCATTGGATGCCACATTGCTGGCCGTAAATTAGTTAATTAACTAACCTTTTAACCGATGCAATGCATGAGAGTAATAAAATAATAAGAATATAATAGAAAATTATAAAAATTTTAAAATCCAATTTATCATGTTCATTTTGCTATTATATACTCAAAATTATAAATAATAAGTTTTTAAAATGTGATAGATTTAGGAAAAATATGATTTTATTAAATTAGATTTTTAACTTATTTAAAATATTTTTACAATAAAATTTTTTATGTTTATTTATATTATTCTGTAATATTAATGTCTAGGTTATAATAAAAAGTAGTGAACAAAAAAATAAGAAAACGCGGCATGAAGTAAATAAAAGGAATAGATATAACGTGTGAACCGTAAAAAAATTTATTTAATTTGAAATATAATATTTAAAAATTAGTATATAAAGAAAATATTGATGAAATTTATATAAATAAATATCATTTTAATTTATAAATATTTTATTTAAAAGTAAAATATCTAGGTATATTCAAATAGTACTTTCTAAATTTAAATTTTGAGTTATTTAAAATATTTTTATACTAAAATTAAATATTATATATATACACACACACTCCATTTAGTGATTTTAACGAGTAAATTATAAATAAAAGAAATGGACTTAAAAAAGGAAGAAGAGAAGCAATAAGTGAATTGTTAAGTAATATAAAAATTAAATATAGGATAAATAATTAAGTAATTTAAATAGAATAAATATTTTAATGTATTTAAAACAAAAAAACGAAATATTGTATCCACACTTTTTAATGATATCGGTGTGTGTTACAAATAACATGACTACTATTATATTAAAAAAAGAAAAATTGTAATCAAACAAATAAAAAGAAAATAATGTTTGCTTAAATATTAAGTAATATAAGAGTTAAAAATATAATATATATTTAAATAAATTAATTAAATTAAAATATTAATTATTTAAAATATTTTTATAATAAAAATAAAATGTATTATATTTTATCTATATTACTCTGTGATATTCATGTATAAAGTTTAAATTTTATTCACTAGCAATGTAAAATATTTTATACTATTAGTAAATAGGAAAAAATATATTATTAAAAAATTAATAATAATTAAGGATTTTTAACTATGGTAAAAAATTATAATAATTTTTTATTAGTATAATAACATATTAATGAGCGATAATATAAAACTTACACTAATAGTGAATTAAATTTAAATCCTAACATGTGAGCTATCAATAACATTAATGAATATAAAAAAATAATAACAAAAAGCAAAATAATATATGAGTTATAAATGTTGATAAAACCTTAATTAATTTCTACATAATTTAACATATAGAGCTTAAAAAATAAAATCAAGAAAATATTGATAAATTTTAAATAGATAAATTTGATATTTATAAATTACAACTAAAAAATTTATATTAAAATTTATACTTATTTAAAATATTTTCTAAGAATTTTAAATTTATCATTTTATACCATTTTGAAATATTAAAGTCTAAGTGATAAATGGCAATAACAAATATAAAAAAGAAAAATATGCAGTAACCCATAAATAAAAAGAAAGAGAGATAATCAACGGGCTCTACAATAATAAAAGAGTTCAAAAAATAAAAATTATAGTTAAGTAGCAGAATTAAAGTAAATTTTTAATTAATTTAAAATTTAAATAAAAAATATCATATTTTATGTTCAATTCTTAGTAATATTTGTTACTAAATATACTGTATAGCAAATAAAAAGAAGTGCATGTGATTATGTTAAATAATATAAGAATTAAAAATGAAATATATATAACTAGGTAACTTTATTAAAATAAATCTTTAACTCATTTAAAATATTTTTATATTAAAAATATTATATTATAGTTATACTAATTAATGATATTAGCATTTAGAATTTAAATAATAAAAGCGGGATATTAAAAAAACTATGTAATAAAATTGTTAAAAAGGTGAACCAATGTGTGACTTTATAGACTTAACTAAATTTTAACTAATATATATTTAATTTAAAATATAGCATGTAAAAATTAATATTATGAAAAGTGTTGAAAAATTTAAATAAGTAAAATTGATATCAAATTTTAAATGTTTTTACTAAATAGTAGACTATGTAACTAATTTTTAATTAATAGTTTTTATATTAAAACTTTGATTTATTTAAATATATTTATATTAAAATTAAATATATCATACTTTATTTACCTAATTTATAATGTTAGCATCTAAGTTGTAAATAATTATATTGGTCTTAAAGAAAAGAAAAATATGCAATTAAACAAATAAAAACAAGAAAAATAATGAGTGAGTTGTAAAAAGTATAAAGTTAAAATTAGATTATATAATTAAGTAATTTAATTAATTTAAAATTTTAAAATTATTTAAAATATCTTTATAAAAAATTGTAAAATACATTATGTTGTATATATATATATATATTTGATGATATTAGTGTCTCAATTGTAAATAATTAGAGAAAATGTAAAAAAATAAAAAAAATATGCAATAGAACAAATAAATATAAAAAGAACAATATGCATGCTATAAAATAATATAAAAATAAAATATACAACTTGACATTAAATACTTGAATTAAATTAAATATTTAAAACTTTTTAAAAATATTTTTATAATAAAAAATATTATATTATATTTAAAATACTTAGTGAGATTCGCATCTGAAATAAAAATGACAAAAGTGAGTATAAAAAAATACAATAATGTAGGTAAAAAAAATTAGACATAGCATAAGTTGTGAAACCTTAGGAAAATCAATTGATGTAATTTAATTTGAAATATAATGCTTAAAAATTAATATCAAGAAAATATTTATAAAAATTAAAATAAATAATGTTGATTTTAATTTTTAAATATTTTTATTAAATAATAATATATGTGGTCAATTATTTCGATTAATACTTCCTATGTTACTATTGGCCTATTTAAAATATATTTTTAATGAAATTAAATATATCTTTGTATGTCTATATTACTTATTAATATCTATATTATAAGCAATGCTAATTAACATTAAAAAAAAAGACAAACATTCAATGAAACAAATTAATAGAAAGAAGAGAGATAATGGATAGGTTATAAAGTAATATAAGACTTAAAAATAAAACCTACAGTTAAGAACAACCCATTATATGAATCATTAACTTATTTCAAAGATTTGGTTATATTTATACTATTCAATAATATTGACATATAAGTTATAAATAATATGAGCAAAAAAAATTATAAGAGTTAAAAATAAAATATATAGTTAAGTATAATTTAATTATATTAATCAATAAAATTTTAAAATATTTTATATTAAAAATAACATATATCATATTATATTTTTATTAATGATAAGAAACTATATAAAAATTTAGAAGCAATAAAAAAAGTCTAAAAATTAAAAAAAAAATGGAAAGGAGCATTGCTTCAATTAATTGCAATGAAGACAAGTAAAATAATATTGTTTTGACATTGTAACAATGTTGTGACCCGTTCTATTTTGGAAACGAAATTCAATAAATTGGTCCATCTAGCGAAACCAATTGGGACAAATTGTCAGATGCCTGTTAGCGCATAAAATGGTAGGGTTTAAGCGGAAAAATGAATTTCATTATAGCTTAATGAAGCGACACATTATACTAAGGAAATAATATAATGGTGGGAAACGGAACCTTCTTTAAGAAAGAAAGGGATAAAGTATGTTCAGAATATTTATAGTCAAATATATCATATTATATGAATTATGGACACTAGTTTGTGATATTAATGTCAAATTTGAAAATAATAGTAGTAGATATATATATAAAGCATATAAGCAAATATAACGAAAAGATATAATAGTCGAGTTGAAAAGTTATGTAAGAGTAAAAAATTGCTTATATACATAATTTAGTAATTTAATTTAATTAAATATTTTACTTATTTAAAATATTTTTATGACAAAAATAACATATATTCTTCTTAATAATATTGGTATTTAACTATAACTAACAAAAGTAACACGAAAAAAAAAAGAAAAAAAAGGCATATTCAATGTAGTGAAAAAAAGAAGTGGATAAACTAATATAAAAGATATAATAGACTACGTAATTAAATAATTTAATTAAATTAAAATTTTAATTTATTTAAAATAATTTTATAATAAAAATAAAATATAGTGTTATATCATATTATTCAATAGTATTTGTATTAAAGTTATAAATAACATGAATGAATATAAAAAGATATATATTATAGATGAAAAAATTAGTGGATAAGAATGCTTTTAGGAAAAAGGAAAAAACCTACGTCTACTTTGAAGAAGGAAGGTTGGTCCAATTATTTGTCAACATAGGTTGTTTGAGAAAAAATTAATAGCCTAACTAATAACCCTATTATTTATAGCAACATTGGCCTATTATTTGTAGCAGGAAAATAGGAAGCAATATAATAGCTCATGAACGATCAATTAAGTAGGAAAATGAAATTATTAAGCCCTAGTGGGTTGAGACATAAAAAACAAGAAATAATATAAAAAGGAGAAGCAAAAGGGTCCTTTAGCTATATAAAGATAGATATAAATAGAGGAGATATTGAATTTATAACCTTAAACTCAATGGCTAATGCTATAGATATAAATTTGATAGGGGATTGTCCTTTGCTCTTGCAAAATTGCTATATCCTCCTAAGAATTTTTTTTTTAACCGGTTACTATCAGCAACTTAAAAAAATGGTACAAGCTTAGATGGGTAGTAAATAGAAGTTAGAAATTTAAGGAAATGAGGATAAAACCATCCTTATGCCTTTTTATTCCTAACACCTAATATTACCCTCATTTTCTTCTCCTTTTCTTCTCTTAAAAGGACCTAGAACCTAGAACTTAGAACTTTCCCCTTCTTTCTCTCCCATCCCTAATCTAAAATAGCCTAAGGACTTTGTAAAGTAAGGATGAAGATCCAAGTTGAACAGTTGTCTAGACAAGATAAGGACATGAAATCATGTAAACTTTTTGGCAAATCCTTTTTTCCAAATCCTATTAGAACATTTTTAAACTCAAAGGAAAGATGAGAACATAATCTTTAATTTCATCTTGAAATCTTGAAGGATTTACGTATTATAGAAGTGGATGAAGTAACTTCCATCACTCCTTAACCTTGGTGAGTAGATTTTTGGCTTACATCTTCAAATATCTCTTTAAATCAAGAAATGAATGAATTGTGTTTCCAAAGCAATTAAAACTCTTTAATGTTAGGTAATTGGTAAATAGATAGGAAAGAATGGTAGCAATAGGTTATTTTAAAAGCCTATAATGTGTATTCATTTTTTAGTGAGCTAAATTGGACTTAGGAAATGCCTAAAAAGGATTGGATTTCCTTTTAAATAGTAAATTGATTATTAGAGACTATAGATTTATAGGGAAATGAGTAGCCATTCTTGTAAAAATGGCTACTCATTTCATTGGGAACCTCCAAGATGTCAATCTAGATATAAATAACTAGTCATTTATTCAAGAACAACCATCCATTTATGCTTGATTCGCCTTAAATTAGCTCTTTAGTTGAGACAGGCCAATAAGACTAGGTAAGCTAGGTCTTATCTATGTGTATAGGTGATTAGTAAACCATAGATGAGCAATGGTTCAATTAAAATGTATAATAAGAACGTGAATGACTTCATTAAATTCCAAGGTGGGTGAATGTATGGGTAACATAAGTTATCTTATATAGATTAATATACCTATGGAATGATTGGATAGGTAAAACCATATAACAATATGTTGAAATGATAAAGTGATGGATGATAATATAACATATTTACTTTTTTGTTCTATAATCTATGATATTATCTAAATAATGTGATTTAAGTACATGATTAAATGTTTATGATACTACCTTATGAATGGATAAATAGGCTTTTGAAAAGTTACGATTGATATGGAGAGATATGAAGGAAAAATATGATTACTAGTTGATAATATCCTAGTAAGGTTATAAGAAAGGACATAAAGTTAGTGCAGGAGGAATAAAAATGGAAAAGGAGAGAAGGTATAAACATGACCTCAAGAGTAACAAAGTGGATATATATTTATAGTATTGCTAGCATGAATCAAGTAATATGATTAAATAATTTTAATTGAGTATGGCTTTTTGGTAGAATTGAAATGTTACAAGTTTATATTACCATAAAAATGATTATATCAAATATAGGACCCTTGAAATAATTATGTTAATAAAATGCTATAAATAGATAAATATAGATATCTTGTGAGCATTGTTCTAGTTGTGGCTTCCAGGAGCTCTCATCCACAAGTAGCAAGATGTCATCTGAATGAACATCTTATGGTAAGACTATATTGATTATCTATTTATTAGACACTGGGTAATTATCTTTTTATATTCATTATGTGCACATTATGTAGTATAGTTCATCCTTATTAAGTGTAATGACTTATTATCTATATATCTAGTGATTACTTTAGAAAAATTAAACTTGGCTTTTTAAACTTTCAAATTCGTGGACTTTAAGAGGAAGAGATAGCAATGTTCATCATATATATCACAATAAAAGGCTAATTAATGTAGGGGCTTTGATAAGATAGATGTATAGACATATATTAAAATATTAAAGTGTAATGACCTTAAATTAGTACAATAGTGATAAAAAAAGATATAATAATAATAATTAAAATAATAATAATAATTTTTTTTTGAGATTATAATGAGTAAAAATTTACTTAGAAACCTAAGAATATATTTTAAAAAAATTTCGCTTAGAAATTCATTGAATTTATGTACCCGGTAAAGCGAAAAAAGTGAGAAAACGAGTCAGAATTATAGTAAATTAATTCAAAAAATTTTATGGATAATCAAAAATAATTTTCAAAGCTAAAAAATGGTTATGGAAAGTCAAAATAAAATTTTTAAGATATTTAGAAGCCTAAGGGTGAAAATGTAAAGAAAATAAGTAATTTGGGGCCGAATTGTAATAAACCCTTTTATATTTTTAGCCTTTTTATTTTTTGTTGTATAGGTTGGGTTGGCCCAAGTTTTTTCCAGGCCCAAATTTTAAAAATTAAGGCCGAAATTCATGATCCAACACCAGCCCAAACTTCCAAGGGAAATCAAGGACCAAAATGAAAGAAAATGATAAAATTTGGGGGCAAAAGAGTAATATTTAAAAACTTTTGATTTGTGTCTCATTTTTATTGGCTAAAAGGTGATTTGCTGGTCTGAAACCCCAGCTACTTGGACGTCCCATGCAGCCCTCCATGTGTCCCCAAAATCCAAGGCAAATTTAATTTTTGAAATTAATGAAAATTGTAGAATTATTTAAAAATTTCTTTAAGTAATTTTTATATAAAACAAAATAGGCTTAGCAGCAGCAAATTTGCTACTCCTCTCCAGCCAAATGTGATCACATAGAAGAAGAAATAAGGAAAGTTAGACAAAGTAGATTCAAGGGAAACTTGACAAGTTAAATAGGTAGATTTTAATACCCCTAAATTCTTGTGAAATTCTTCTTCCTCTTAACTCTAAAATTTGATTTTTATTTTCTTGAATTCATCTCCCTCTCCCTTAAATTTCAGAGTTGAAAAGAGGAAGAAAGAAGTAAGGATTTAAGATGAGTAATAGCTTGTTATACATTTTATGAATTTCTAATGCTAGATTGTCATGATGAATATGATTCCTTGGACATGATTTGTGTTGGTTGCTGTGATAATTAGTTCAACATGATTTGAACATGTGATGATGTTGTTGGAAGTGAGTATTTGGATCATGAATAACGAGAATGGAAGTGGTTTTGGCTGTTGCAAAGAAATTGTTAATATTATGTTGGAAATGGTATCAAGAAGGGTGAAGAATGCTGTTGAAATTCTGATTGGTGAATAATCACGTGGAACCTAGGTTATTTATCATAAAAAAATTTTATTTTTGATATCCTAAGGTCTCTTATGATATGAGGTTGAATTCTGAAAATTTTGAGGATTTTTAGAAACTTTTAGGTATTTTAGAAGAATTTCCTAAATCAGGTCATCAGTGCTGTCCAGGAACAAGGCACTTTCACGTTGGCTTCTGTTTTCGAATTTCTTGGGGCCTAAAATGATCATGAAAAATTGTGAAAAAATTTATGGAAACCAATCAAGGTGTTATTAATATTTTTTAAAATTTTCAGGGCAATCAGAGATGAATTGGTCACCCAATAAAATGGTGAAAAGGAGTTGTTCATGATAAAACCCGAATATGCCCAGTCTTGTTCACGAAATTTTTAGGAGTATCATATGGTTGAGAAAAATTCTGGAAAAATTTTTATGAATCACTCTGATTGTGATGTAGTATGAGTTAAAATTTTAGAAATAGTAAATTTTATTTAGTTCTTCAAATAATTCCTACCCTTATGCTGCCTAGATAGGGTCTACATACAAAATATTTTGTGTGACATGAATTGTTTAATTTGTGTACATGACATATGAATTATTTGATTTGTATACATGAATATCCTTTAGGGTTTGATATAATAATGAGCATAGAAGGATAAATGAAGCATAAAACACTTATGGCATAGTTAGTATTTTGATACATTCTTTGAGGAAAATTGTGGTTGATGCATGTGGCGTCCCGCAATTATTTATTTTGCTTACAAAAATGTGGAAGGGAGAAAACATCCTTCGCAAAGAAGGAGAGGAGGGGTAAGTAGTAGAGGGAAAAGGTTGGTGGCCTTAGGCCTAGGGTGGTGGGGGATAAGGTTAAACCGAAGATATAAGGTGCCATTACATACCAACTAATGTCATTTTTCAAATAACATAATATCTAAACTTGGACTTTTAATTAGAAAAGCAACCTTAGTTGGGAAAATCGAAAAAGGGCAATAACATATTATTACTCACTAAGTATATTTATACTCATTCCGTATTTTCTTTAAACTGTCTTTTCAGGTAAAGACCATGGATCCGTGGACGCGCAGTAGTACTTACAGAGGATATGCCACGACACCCCTTGGGACGTATGGAATAGAGTTCCACATAGAGATTCGGGTTACTCCTAACAAAATAAATATTTTGCATCATACATACTATTGGCCAATGGATAGGGAGCTAAATGTCCTCAAAATTTTCTTCCCACTAGTACTGGTCACCCCAGATGACGATTTCGGGAGTAATGTGACACCATTAAGGCCCATAACGTCTAATTCCAATTTTTCTCCAGAATCTGATCCGGAGGAGGAAGGCCTTAATCGGTTTAATGAGTCAGATGATTAGGTCTAATGTATTTAAAGTATTATAATGGACTTATCTTTGTAAATATTTTTGTGCTATTATATGTATATTATTTTGGTATTTTAACTTTTTATTATTTACTTTCTTTCGGCATGCCCTAATATTATTTTTATAAGTATATGCGATATCGTATCGTTTTTGGGAGCTAATAAGAATATCTTATCAGTGTGGAATGTTGATTGGATATCTTTACGCCGGTCACGATTAAAACACGTCGGGTCGTGACATAAAGAGCCTTTCCATCATTGTGTAAGAGATATTAATACTTTAAAATAAACTATTAAATTAGGATATAGGACTCATGTTGATGACATGTAATAATAGTTAGAAATGGTTATTTATATGTAAGCCAGTAAATACTAGGCATTGAAATCTAAGTTGATAATAACTGAGATAGGGTTATGACAAAGTTGATATCGGAGCATGGTATAAGTTTTTACTGAGATGAGGCCTTTAGGTTCATCAGTTACTACCTTAGTACATATTGATTAAAATTACACTAGCAGTATATGCATGCCTAAGACCATGTATTAACAGTGTCATTTTAATTAACCTTACTTGTCTATAAGACTAATGGTAAGATGTATATATGCTTTGTTATGTGATTTGCTATTTGATAAATTAGATAAGTGCCATTAATTAGGAATTTATCTCTGAAATATATAATTAGTTAGGAAGAAGGTGGAAGTTAAAGAATAGAGTAGTGTTATGAGAAGGTTGTTTGATAGCTATTCAATAAAAGTTAGTATGGTGATCAAAGAGGTATAAGTGTGATTATTTGGGAAAAGGTTTTGATAAATGCACAAATGCACCTAAATTCTATGTGTTTCATCACTTATTTACTTAGTATTTTATGTAAATTAATTGAAAAAAATACTTAGATGCTCGATATTTTGTTTTCAGGCTTTGAAAGGATACATTTGAGCATTAGAAAAGGATTCGGAGGCATAACTATGCAAATTGTGAAGAATCGAAGCAAATTTGCTCACCTGACAAAGAACACGGGGTATGGGAACCCCGTGTTGAGGGCCTTGTACCCTTCTGGAATGCTTCGAGGCTTCACTGAGTAGCTCAAAGAAGAACACGAGGGTAAACACGGGCCGTGTCATACCCCGTGTATCATACTGCCCTTCGCTTCTGAGCTAAACACGGGGGGTGTCACACCCCGTGTAACATGCTGGTCAGCCTTCGTTGAAGAACACGGGGTACAACATGGGCCGTGTCATACCTCGTGTACATTACTGCTTGGCACTTCAGAGAAGAACACGGGACCTGTTGCACATCGTGTATCGTGCTGCTCAACTTTCGCTGAGAAACACGGGGTACAACACAGGCCGTGTTGGACCCCGTGTACATCACCAATATAAGTTTTGTGCGAAATTATGAAAAGGGGAGGAGGAGAAATCGAGAATTAACAAGGAGAGCTGTTGGGAGAAACCCTAAGAGAGTCCCTAAACTCACCAAGGGCACCTTCTAACGTGGATTCGAGCAAGGAATTGAAGATTCAAGCAAGGAATTTGTAGATCTTCATGAATTGTTTGAATTCCCTCTCTGTTTTCTGGTTTTCTTCTGATTTTGTAATGTTTTCACACGAAACCCTTGTGCTCAGCTTGGGTGAACTTGTTCATGGATTTATGGATTTGAATTTTATATAATCTAGCTTGATTTACTGTTAATTTATGATTTGATTATGCTGTTTATGCTGGAACAAACCAATATATCCGGAATATTGGATTTGTGTTATGGATTAATTGATTCTAGGTTGAAATGATCAATTAATTAATCGGATCTTGCATGATCATTAGGAATATCAATTAGACTTAGGAATTAAGCTAATTGGATTCTTTTGCACAGGATGAAATGTCCAAGAATGGATTCTAGAGCAAGTTAATGCAACCTAGATGAGTGATTACTAGAGTAATTCTGGGCACTTAATCTTTTGGTTAGTAGCTAGTAGCCTTGCAATGAGGTATAGCTTAATTTTGGTAATCCAGCAATCTTAATTAACAGTAAACCAAGTTAGAGGATTAAATTCATTCCATAATGAAATGTACAACGGAACCTTAAGCTGAGTATGCTTCCATTCATTTGAATTAAACCTTATTTTTGATAGCTAAGCTCTATTTACATTTCACTCTTGATTCCTAAAATCAATCGATACGCCTAGATAATTTTACTTGAGATTTAGTTAGTATTCAACGTGCAATCCCTGTGGAGACAATAATCTTTTATACTATAACTCGACTTAACCCGTGCACTTGCGGGATTGCAGTCAGGTTTCTCTACCTTGTATGAAAGATGAAAACTTGTCAAATAGTAATTTTCTTGGTATCTGTGAATGTGTTAGAAGGGTCATAGTAGAAGGTGAAAGAGTATTTGAATGTTAAAGAGTTTTAAGTTATGCTTATAGAGACTTTGGTTATCTAAATAGTGATTGAAGTTATTTTACTAGAGAATTCCAAAGTTTTAACACTCTATTTTTAGTAGGAGGTAAAGGACTACTCTTATAGGAAGGTGTTTTATTGTGTGATGATATATATATATAGACATATACTACTAAATTGGTTTTATGGCAATTAAAATGTAAAAGAAGGCTTAATGAGTGGTTGTTTCCTAAGAATGGTTGACTATTGCTTTCTAAATAAGCAAAGTGTTGAAGCTTGGACAAATAGGAAGTCATTTGCACTAAAATGGCTAGCTATTTCTTCTCAATTTTAAATACAAACTAGTGTGAACCACCTTGCATTTTATTGCTAACCTTAGAAAACCATCATCTTTAGCCCTTGGATTATCTCTAAACTTCATTTTTTATTCTTTAAACATTAAAATGCTTTAATTAAATACTTACACATCTTTCCTTAACCATAATATTTCGAAATCTCCTAATTAAAACTTGAAATCTTTTGATATTTGGGAAATTTTAAAGGTTTTAGGAGAAATTTAGGGTTTTCCTTCTTCATTATCCAATTCATTTGAATCCTTTAAAACATAAAGGTCTAATTCATTCTAAGCATGCACAACACTTTCCCTCCAATAGCTCTAAAGGTTCTGAAGATAAGGTTGAGGCTATAAAGAAGATGGATGCTCATTTTTTAACACCAAAACAATGGAAAAAGTATTAGGATAGGTTTCAAGGTGAATCAATAATCTAATGTAAGTGCCTTAACTTTAAGTTTTTTAAATATAATAGAGTTCCTTGGCTTATGAATTTGGCTACTTAATGGTTAAGAGGATTTCTTACCTTGGATACTCCTTATTCGGATTTAGTGATAAAAGCTTTTTATGCTAACATGACGATATATGATAACCATCTTATAATTGAGTTAAAAATTTATAAAAAATGGTTCATATTACCATAGACATTTTAATGTGGACATTAGGATTATAATAGAAAAAAAGGTATCTAAGTGATTGGCAAACCTTGGGAATTAGTGAAGATTAATGAAGTGTATAGTAAGATGGAATAGATGATAATAGTGTTTTTTAGGAAACAACCCTTTGAGAAATTTCCTTTCGATAACTTTAATTTTCCTATGTATATACTTCTATATGTTAAGGTTGATTTGATGATAAGTAAGAATGGAAACTAGGATAACATCAATGATATTGAATTATTTTTTATGGGGCTATTATGAAGAAAAAGCTAATTGATATTCCTTATTTAATCATGCAAAAAATAAAGAATATGGCTGATAGGATGTGTTCCCATTCCTATGAAACCATTTCATATTTAGGATTATAGAAAAGTAAGAGATTATCTTTTCAACCATTGTCATGGAGTATAGAATTCTATATAAAATTGGATTACATTAGTTGGGCTATGTAAAATATTAGAAAAAGGAAAGGTATGGCAAAAGAAATTAAAGTCTTTGGCATAAAAGAGAGTAAAAGAATAGAAGGAATTTATGAAAGCTACTGTAGAGGTAGCCAAAATAGAGGTTGATTCATCTGAGGCTTCTTATATGGATAGGGCCTTTTCCAATAGCCACCCAATGGAATTTAAGAATCAAGTGCTTTCCATGCTTTAAAACATGTAAACCTCATTCACTGAGCAAATGGGCACTTTAAGAGGCTAGGCATAAACTATAAGAAACTACTTGGGAGGTTGATTTGAGTCATTAGAGGTTAATTTTACTAAGTTAGTAGCCCTTTAGGTTGAAGGACGACACATCCAATAGGTTAGAGAACTTTTAGGACTTAACTTCGAGTGATGGTGATAAGGACTAAACAAGGCCCTTGAGGCATGGATACTTGATTTCTTACAGTTAATTTTTATTTATGCCTTTTTTATTTTGCTAGTTAAAAAGGTATTTATAGGCTATTCTTTTAATATTGGTTATCAAATAGCCTTTGTTATGTTTTTCCAAATGTTTAAATATAAGCATTTTGGGATTCAAGATTCTTATGAACTCCTAAAACTTAATTATGATCAGAATTATTTTAAGGTTATGATGATGAATTTTATAATGTGCTTCTTTTAAGTTAAAATTCATTGCATATTTGTAATGATATTATAAACATTATAGTGCGTGTATGCATATATGAAATCAACATAATGTTCCAAGATACGAGAAGAATCCTTGAAGTCTTTAAAAAAATGCATTAGCATGTAAGGATTTATTAAAATAATAATTGGCACATGAAAAGTATAGATTATATGCATATATGAATAGTTATGTTTAAATTTATGATGAGATTGTAAAATGGTATTATTAGATTAGCTATCTAATGATATATGTAAGTATAAGATTTCCTAGATTAATGTGAAACTAAAAGAAAACCATCTAATAATATCATTGCATGTTATTGGTAAAAAATCTAACATCTAGATAGGAATGACCACCTGTATGCATAAGACACCCAATTTTTACGTTCTAGTGCCCTACAATTAGGTAGTTGGAAAAGCTTAGCCTTGTAGTGGGGTAGGTTAAGTTTTATGTGTCTTATGAGGTGATAAGATGAAAAACTAACATTAATTGATGGTACTAGCTAGGTGTAGGGAATTATATGTGGTTAGTTATGATTGAAACATTTAAACCTTACACATCAAGTTGAAGGAAGTTCTAGCAATCCACCCCCTTTACAAGTTTAAACCTTACTTATCCATTTTTCTATTTGCTTGTTTAATCATTAATTTGCCTTATCTAGATGAATAAGGTATGCTTGGGAAGCACCTATGAATGATCAATATAAGAATTTAATTTGCTTTAAAATCTAGGAAACTTAGGCATGGAAAGCAATATCATGTATGTGTAATAATGATAACTTTAGAAACTTTATTAATGAACCTCAACCTAATAGTAACCTAGAAATAATGTTAGAGATAATGAAAGGTGAGAACCATTTTTGTTCCTTACAAGAATAAAGATAAATAGAAAAATGCAAATTGATTTGTCCAAAAGCATATGATTTGATTTGGTTAAGTAAGAGTAAGAGTAACTGAATGATATTTCTATCTCAAAGTCATACCTTTGTTTTTTACATTGTAAAAGAGCCCTAAGATGTCACATTAGAATTTGAGGATGAATTTTGCCTAAGGAGGGGAGAATTATTATATCTTCTTAAGAAAAAATTAATTTTTTTACTGGTTATTATCAGGAGCTAAAAAAATGGTATAGGCTTTAATAGGTAGTAAATAAAAATTAAAAATTTAAGGAACTAAGGATGAAGTTGCCTTTCCATCTTTTTATTCCAACACCTAATATTTCTCTTATTTTCTCCTCCTTTTCTTCTTATAGGACTCAAAACATTTCCCTTCTTCCTCTCCTACTTCCAAATCTACACTAGCTCAAGGATTCTATAAAGCAAGGATGAAGATCCAAGTTAAATAATTGTTTAGACAAGGTAAAGACATAGAATCATGTAAACTTTTTAGCAAATCCTTTTCTCTAAATCCTGTTAGAACATTTTTGAACTTAAAGGAAAAATAATAACCTAATTTTCAATTTCATCTTAAAAATTTAAAGGATTCAAATATTGAAGTTATGGATGAAATTTCTTTCATTATTCCTTAACTTTAGTGAGTAAATTTTTAGCTTACATATTCAAATATCTCCCTAAATTAGGAAATGAATGAATAATATTTTCGAAGCCATCAAATATTTTTTAATGTTGAGTAATGAGTAAGTAACTAGGAAATGATGTTAATGATAGGTTATTTTAAAAACTTATAATATGCATTTGTGTTTGGTAAGTTAATTTAGACTTAGGAAGTGCCTAAGAAGGATTGGATTTCCTTTTAAATAGTAAACTTATAGCTAGAGATTGCAGATTTTTGAGAAAATGGCTACCTATTTCACTAGGAACCTTTAAGGTGCTAGTTTAAAGATAAATAACTAGCTTTTTATCCATAAATAATCATTTATTTTTGCCTTATTTACCCTAAATTGAATCTTTAGCTAGGATAAGCTTATAAGACTAGGCAATCTAGGTCTTTGTAATATGTATAGGTGATTAGTAAACCATGAACAGGTAGTAGATAAATCAAAATGTACAATAAGAATGTGAGTAACTTTAAATTCCAAGGTGGGTTAACATATGTGTAACGTGAGCTATCTTATGCAGATTAGTGTAGTAATAGAATGATTAGATAGATGAAATGCTGCAATGATTTATTGAAATGATAAAGTAATGAATGATAATATGATAAATTTACTCTTTTATTGTATAATCTATGATATTATCAAAAGAGTGTGATTTGAGTACATGATTGAATATTTATGATACTATTTTATGAATGAATACAAAGGCTATTAATGAGTTAAAATTGGTATTAGGAGATGTGAGGGAGAAATATAACTACTATTGATAGTATCCTAATAAGGTGGTAAAAAGGGTATAAGGTTAGTGTAAGAGAAACAAGGATGGAAAAGGAGAGAAGGTATTAAGATAACTCTAAGAGTAACAAGGTAAATATATATTTATGGTATTGTTAACATGGATTAAGTAATATGATTAAATAATTTTAATTAAGTCTATTTTTTTAGTGGAATAGAAATATTATAAGTTTATAGTACTATAAAGACCTTTGTATGAAATGTTGGATGCTTATAGTAATTATGTTAATAATGTGGAATAAATAGATGAATTTAGATATCTTATAAGTGTTTTTCAATTGTGGCTTGTATGAGCTCTTATCCATGAGTAGTGAAATATTATCTAAATAAACTCCTTCTTGTAAGGCTATATTGACTATCCATTTATTAGGCATTAAGCAATTATTTTCTTACATTCATTATGTGCATATCATCTAGTATAGTATCATCCTAACTAAGTGCTTTGACTTATTATCTATATGTGTGGTGATTACCTTATAGAAAGTAAATTTGGCTATCTAAACATTCTAGTTTGCAGACTCTAAGTAGAAAAGGTAGCAATATCTATCACAAAAAAGGTTAATTAGGGTTAGGACCTTAATAGGATAAATGTATAAACATATATTGAAATGTTAAAGAGCATTTCCATCATTGTGTGAAAGATACTAACACTTTAAAATAGGCTATTGAATTGGGATCTAAGACTCACGCCAATGACATGTAATAATAGTTAAAAATGATTGTTTATTTATAGGCTAGTAGATACTAGGCTTCGAGATCCATGCCAGTTAAGACTAGGTAAGGGTCGTGACAAAATACTTAGAAATGTGAACCAAATCAAGAGAAATATTATAAATACTAACTATACTAAGCATAAAATTGATAGAAATTAGGCTAGAAAGATTGGAGCTAGTTTGTATGTTGCATTTGGTTAAGTTGGAATAAGGATGTGATTAATACTGACGTGGTTAACAATTCTAAATAAGAAATCGATGCTCTTATTAATGTAAATTGTAATTATCAAACTTGTTGTTAGGTAGTATATATACTAGTCCTAAGCTTGTATATAGGAAAATTTTGCGGAATGATCTTAAATTAATAGCTGCTTCATATAGTTTCCCATGGTTCGTTTTGGGGAATTTTGATAAAGTTACTTGTCATAAGGAAAAATTAAGGGGTGCTTCTACTTGTTTGCCTTGTGTTAATTTATTCACTAAGTGTTTATAATATTGCAACTTAATTAATTTAAGGTATTCTAGGCCTGTATTTACCTAGACAAATTGTAGGAATTGTAGAAATATGATTTTGGAAAAGCTTGATAAAGCCCTTGGTAACAATGCTTAGAGATTGCTTTCTCCTAAAGCCTAAGTTATAAACCTTCCAAAAATACATTTGAATGATTCTCTTTTAGGTGTTCACTTTCAAAATCAATAGCATTAAATTTTGGAAAAACCTTTTAGATTTAAAACTTGTCTAATCTCTTATCTATATTTCCATAATATAGTTGCTAAGAATTGGAAATCAAACCTTTTCTTGATCAAGCAATAAATAATTTTATTAAATAAGTTACTTCTTAGAATTTAAATATTGTTTGTAATGTTTTTCAAAGAAAGAAAAGATTTTTAGCTAGATTTTAAGGGTTTTAACTTACTTTGGAAAAATGTAACTTTGAATCTTTGTAAAGATTAGATGAAATCTTTGAGAAGAATACCTTTAGATTCTTAAATAGAAAGAGGAGATAGAGGCATTAAAAACTAGAATGTTACGGATATAGGGTGAGGATAAGAATACTCATACTTATGATCTATCTATAATAATTTAGAGAAAAAGGAATAAAATGACAAGATTGAAAAATAAGGTACGAGTTTGGTTAAAGAATGAAATTTATATCCAAAATCACATACGAATGAAATTCATTGATGGATTCACCACTTTTAAAATTCAAGCCTCTCTTAATTCTCTTACTCCTTCATTTTTTAGGGTATTTCTTAATAAAAGGCAAAGGATGGCTTAATTATTCCCCAAGAAGGTAGGAAATTTTAAAAGCTTTGAATTCTCAAAAACCCATAAAGGTTACTGATTTAGATGGTTTACATCATAAATCTTTTTTCAAAGATATTGGCCAGAAGTTAGTGACTCTATTTGTAACTATGTTTTTCAAGCTTTTAACTCTCTTCATGTTGCTAAATGGCTTTATAGAACTTTAATTTGTTTAATTCCTAAAGGTCAAGTGCATGAAACTATCAACACTTATCAATCTATTAGTTTTTGTAATACTATGTTGAAAATTAATTTAAAAATTTTTAAATTTAGACTTAAAGTTATTTTGCAAAATAGAAAACCATAAGATAATATAATTTTTTTGCATGAAATCTAGCATACTATTGGTAGATCAAAAGTTAAAGTAGGAAGTATGATTATTAGAATTGACTTAGGAAAAGCTTATAATTTCTTAGAATGGGATTTTATTAGAAATGTATTGGGATATTTTAATTTTCCAAGGTAGTGGATTGAGTTAGTCATAAGTTTTATTTTTGGGGTTTCTTATCAAATTCTTTTTAATGGTGGCAAATTGAATTCTTTTACCTTTTCAAAAAGGCTTAGATAAGGTGACCATCTTTCTCGATATATTTTTACTTTATGCATAGAATACTTGCATTGAATGATAATTAATAGGGTTTAAAGAAATGAATAGAAACTTATTAAATCAAGTAAATATAGGTTGAGCTTTTCTCATTTATTTTATATTGATAACATTATGTTGTTTGCTAAGGTTAATAGTAAAAATTATAAGGTTATTAAGTAGAATTTATCTAGTTTTGCTGATTTATCTAGCCTGAAAGTGAATTTTGGAAATTCAAGAGTTTATTTTTCAAAGAATATTGATGTTCAATTGAAGGATAGGCTATGTAATGAGTTAAGAATGATGCATAAGGCTAATTTTGGCAAATACTTGGAAATTTATGTTAAAGCTAATTATAAACCTAATGATTTCTAGTTTTTGGTTAATAAGTTGAAAGAAAGGAGTCAAAGGTGGCAATCTCAATTTTTGTCTTCTATAGGTAAAGTTATTCTTATTAATTCTGTGCTTGTTGCTTTTCCTTTATATCATATGAAATTTTCAAAAATTTCCAAGTCTATTTTGACAAAACTAGACCAAGTTAGGGGACTAGGTATTAGGGATTGTCATTTTATTAATATGGCCATTTAGACAAGCTGGTATGAAATTTCATACATGATAATTAACTTTAGGTTAAGGTTTTAAAAGAAAAATATTTAATTCAAACAGTTAATAGAGGAACAAAGTTAAACAAAGTTTGTTCTTATAATTGGAAAGCATTAAGATGCATAACTAAAATCATTTAGGTTAGAATTAAATCGGTAGTTAGGAATAGAGAAAAAAATTAACTTCTAGCAAGATAAATAACTTAATATTGGACATTTTAAAAAATGTATTGAAGGGCCTCTTCCCTAAGATAAGTACCTTGTGAAAGTTAAGGATATCTTAGTTAATAGAGGTTAGGATTTAAATAATATTTTTATATCTTTTCATCTTAATGTTAAGAATTGCATTTTAGGAATTTCTTTTAGTCGTATAGGAATTCTTGATGAAATGGTTTAAGGTTTATCCAAAGATGATGCACTAGTAAAAGTATTTATAATTTTTTGAAATAAAATTCTTAATCTTTTGGAGGTCAAAACTTTAATTAGATCTAAAAAATTCCCACTTTTTTAAAAATTCAATTTTTTGTTTGGTTGACTATTTATAACAAAAATCCTTCTAAGGAATGGGTAATTAAGAGAAAGTTTGATGCTCCACCTTTTTATCCTTCTTGTAACACAGGTATGGATTCTATTGCCCACCTTTTGAAAGAATGTCCTATTGCTTTGGATTTGTGGAATTCTTTTAGAACCCTTACATCATGTTTACATCTTTTCAATTCTAATTTTATTGTTTAGTTTTAATACAATCTTACTTCAAATGAGTTAAGTTGTAATGTTAATATTCCTTGGCCTATAATGTTCGTTTTTGGTATTTGGAATTTATGGTCAAATACGAATTAAAAAAATATTTCAAACTGATTAGAAGAGCACTAATCTTAAAGCTATAACATAAGCTAAAGTAGCTAAATTCTAGGAAGTTAAAGGAGCTATAAAAATACCTTTTCTATAATTAGGTATTAAGGTCAGGTGGAAGTTTCCTCTTTTTAACTAGTTTAAATTTGGATAGTGCTTCTAAATTTAATCCAAAGATGGTTAGTTGCTTTGTTTTAATTAGAGATAAAATGGGTGCCTGGATTGCTAGTTGTAATAGATGACTAGGGATTTACTTTAACTATATTGTTGAGCTAAATAGGCTTGAGGGATGGATTGTTATTGGCTTATAAAAGATGTTTAACCTTAATAATTGTTGAATTAGATGTTTTAGTAGTGGTTAAAGCTTTGGCTAATGATTATCTAATTCTTTCTTTTGATATTTCCAGCTTACATAAGGATTGCAGGGTGTTATTGGCTATTGTTGGAGTTGATTAAGTTAAGCATATCTATAAAGAAGCCAATAATTTGGCAGATTATCTAAAAAAACTATTGATAGTAGTAGTAATATTTTATATGTTATGGATACTCCTTTTAAGGAGGCTTTTGATTTTCTATATGGTAATGTTATTGGTAAAATAATGCTTGAACTTATTACTACTATTTAGTTTAATATAATTTTCTCTTTAACTAAAAAAACTATATTAATCGTGCAATCCATTGTATACATGCATTTTTAAATCAATTATAATATTATACATATATACATTTATATATATAATATTATTTATATAAATAATAAATTACAAATAATATTTAAACTATATAGTATATTTATTGTTTCATTTATTTTTTCTAAAAAATTATGCTATTTTTATTATGATATCATAACATAATGTGATATTTGTGGTTACGGTTGAAATTTGCAAAACAATTTGAATTTTTACTTGAGAATGAATTGAATTCTCACAGTAAATAAGCAATGCTCAAATTTTCAAAAATTAACAAAAGAATAGAAATAATGCATAAAAGTAAAAATAATTAAATTATAGTAGAGCAAATGTCATTAAGATTAAAATGTAGCTAATACAAAGTTTTCATTGCAATTTGAGACTATAGAGTATAGGAAAATGCAAAATTTGCATAAAAAACCCATAAAAGCAACTTGACTACAATGAATTAAGAAAATTAATTGCATAAAAGGAAAACAATGTTATAATGAATTTTTGTGATTACTAGCATATGTTAGAAGAAAGCACAAAATGTATTAATATGTGTGAATTAGTTCGAATGACAAAAATGCCTTTAGTTTTCCCAAACTTCTTATATTTATAATGTAATGGTAAGGCAATTTCTTCAACAACTATTACATGTAGTTACTATTTACTTTTTCTACAAGTTTCTCCCACTTGCTCTCTTTTAATATGGCAGGTTAATCAAAGATCATTTTTCTTTCCATCATGCTTATAACTATTGTATTAATATGATACATGTGTAACCACAACATTTGTAACCACTCTTACATATACAAATAATTGTCAATGTTTTTGGCTAGTTAGAATAATACTTGATGGTTCCCATGTGTTATTAATGCAATTCAATTTCATCAAAATTGAAATTGCCATTACCAAAAGAACTTGTACTACAAATAAGTTTATGTTAAATCTTGGAGACTAGTTAATCAATTCAAAAAATTAAAAAGGAAAATGGATTTTTAATTGCAATTAAGACAAGAAATGAAAAATAGAATGTGAAATATAAAGGAAAATTATGGTAAGAAAAAGGTTTAACTTAAGAGGAATTTGTATTTCAATTTTCTTATTAATCCTAAACATCTAATTAACTATCCCTAATTTGATTACTTAGCTAAAAATTACATATAAGTAAGATAATCTTTATGTGTTCCTAATATTGGTTAATTTAAACCCAGAACCTAAATTAATTCCTTATTACTAATTAATTCTATATGAAGCAATCCTAATCAAATTAGTATAACATTAAGCACTTAGGACACTATTAAGACAAAATAATAATTCAAATAAGCTTAAATCGTTTAATTCATTCTTAATTTCTCATAAGTATTGAATGAAAATTAAAATCTTAATCATTAATAACTAATTACTGCATACAATATTCAGTCTTAACAATTATGAATAATGATGATTATTTAGCTATAGATCACAAGTGGACCTTTTTAAAAAATCATACGTGCAATTATAAATTATGAAAATAGCAAAGAAGCAAAAGATAACCAAATCAAGAATATATTATAATGAACCACGTCTCACATCTAAGTTGAATTGAAGTGGAAAAAACATGAACTAGAATTACAAGTTTAGCTACATGTGGCTTACATAAAACAAAAACACAAAAGAAAGAAAGAACTCTAAATATTGTGTTCTTAGCCCTTGGAGGTTGAATATATTGCACCCTTTAAAATTTAAATATTTTATGTAAAAATAATAAATTATTATAATAAAATGTAAGAATAAAATTTTTATGTAAAATAATTAAGAAAAAATATTATGAAATGTTCAAGAGTTAAATATGATTAGAGATGAATAATTAAGAATGGATAAGACTTAAGGTAGTTTTCTATTTTCGGCCGAGACCTTTTTTCCCTCTATGTTCTTTATTTCTCAATTATTCGGCTATTCTTCATTTTCCCTATAACAAACACTCAACCCTACTCTCTTCTTCATCTTTTTCTATTCTCATTATTCAAGCTAAGGCATTACTATCCACCATTCTCTCACACTTTTCCCTCCAAGCAAGCTAAAGTCTTCTAAGCATCAATCTTTGTAAAGTCTTTCATTCATTTTCCTTTGGAATTAGGTTAATTAAGAGGTTCTAAATTAGATTAGGGATTTTATAGCCCTAACTTTGTTTCTTGAAATGTTGGATGAATAGGAATAAGCAAGCATTATTAATGGATTTGCATGCTTTGAAGTGATTTAAGTTGAATAGTATCAAGTTGGCTATGTTTTTCCAAAATCTAGAGGAAATATTATAATTTATATATTTTGAATTTGAAATTCTTGTTGTATCTAGCTCATGTGGTGTTATGATTGCAATATATGGTTTGTTATTTAAGTATTGTAACTTATAAGATGAAGTTTTGATAGTTTATTCTTGAATGAATAGTATTTTCATAGGTAAATTCTACAAAAATTAAGTTAAAATCACTTACACAATCAATTATGCCCTAAAAATTTACTTTTTAGGCAAGCATAATCATTTACATAATTAATTATGCCTTTAAGAATCTACTTTCTAGAGGCCTATAATCAATTACATTATTGATTATGCATGAGAGCTCTACTATCTAGAATAGTATAATTAGTTATATGCTAAAAGTCTTTCGATTTCTATAATTGATTATGCTCTCATAGAGTTGCTTTGTAGGACTACATAATTGATTATGGCTTATGTATTTTTAAATGTTTCTTATCATAAGTGTTCTAGAGCATGTAAATTATTCTATGGTTAGATGATGTTAAGTGAGTAATTCATGGTCATGCAAAAAGGAATGATAATGTAATGCTATATAAAATTATGTTACAAATGGATCCTAGTGATATTTGAGTTTGGATTATGTTATTGTTCGTAACTAATAAGATAGGGATAAATTAATATTACTCATAATTCAAAACCCAAATTCAATATTTGCTTATGAGGTATAAGGATGACTTGAAAGGATAAAGATTAACTTGTTAAGGATAGGGATAGCGATGGATGAGAGATATAAGAAAATTTACTTGCCTTATTTTTATATTTTTATATACTTATTATTGAATGTTAAGGATATGTAATGACTTGAAGTTATGAAAAGAAGGATGTAAGTGTGATTTACTTATATAAATGCATTAATGTTACTTGCAAGATTGCATTGTGAAATGTGTGGGTTATGTAGTAGGATCACATAAGGGTAAAAATAATTAGTCAAGTCATAATTATTTTGATTCAATTCTTTTACAATATTTACTCACCAAGCCCTAGATTGACTTTTCTATGCTTTTGTTTTATTAATTTGTAAGTGGATGCTCCACTATCTCCATAATAAGGATAGATCATCTAGGGCTTCTTTTTAAGCTTAAGCTGGGGCAACAATCGTGTTACACTCCATAAGTGAAAATTTAATGATTCAATTACTTGTTACATTTTCTTTAGAAGTCCAAAATTTTATATTGTGAGAAAGTAATTAATTAGCTAATTATTATAGTGAAAAATATTAAGTGGAATGAATAAATTTCGATAGAGAAGATGTGGATGTATATTAAAGAGAAAATTAATTAATTAAATGAATTTTAAGTAGAACTTTAGGGTAAATAGAAATGAATTATTTGAGGGGGCTAAAATGAAGAACTTGAAGGGACTAGACGAGGAAAAATGTATTGTATAAAAAGGTTAAAGGTTAGAAGTGTTTAGAAGTGAGTATGTGAATATGGAGGAGATTTAGAGCAAAATTTTGTAAATGCCCATGCTCCTTTGTAAGCCTAACTTTAGCCTTAAATTTCTCATTTCCCCACATCTCTCAAACTTTAACCTCTTTTTCTCGACCTTTCTTTTTCTCTTTCCTCTTACCTTTCCATTTTTTCATCAATCAAGTTAGAGAGAAGTTAATCCAAACTAGATTTTTAATGTAAACAAGGTAAGAGTTCTAAGATAAGTAGATTTTCTATGGGTTTTTTATTTTTAAGATTTGAAAAGATTTAAGATATTTACCTCAAAGAAGGAGAATGAATCGTAATGTAGAATCTTTGAGATTTTAATTGATTAAGGCTAAGAGACGATAAATCCAACCTCCCAAATCTTCCTTCATACTAGGTGAATAAACATTCTAGTCTTATTTATAAGATTAAGATGACTTTGTTTAGTTTAAGTTAAAGATTATGTTTTCATTTGAATATATATGGAAATATGATAGTTTGCAGTGTTTGATTGTATTTGACATTAGATTGGGCTTGAATAAGTTATGTTCGATGTGTTTTCATGATTTGGTGACGATTGGTTAAGAAATAAACTTAGAAGAGTTTTAACAAGAGATTAATAGTGAAAATTATGGGGGAGTTTTGTAAAACCCTAGAATGTTGGTTACCATTAGGACCCAATGGTCAATCATTAGTTTAGAAATTTGATGAATTTTCTTCTAGTAGTAAATGGTTAACTATTTGGCCTATAATGGTTAATCATTGTCTATTGTGTGATAGGATTGCTTTTTAAGGCCATAAAAGTTGGTTAACTTATGTTGTTCCCTTTTTTCTATTTATATTATTTAAGTAAATGTTTATTTATCTTTAATTTATATTTTAATCTTTATTTACCTAAGTCATAAGTATAAATAAGAAAATAGCCCTCATTTGGATTCGAATAAAATATTAAAAAATTCAAAAAATAAAAATTTAAAATTTGGATTTTAGTTTAATATGATTTTTTTTCAGATTTTGTTATTTTCTATCTCTTTAAAGAGCTACTAAGGGCTTTTAAAAATCCATTAAAACTCATGATTTGACTAAGCTATATTAAAATAATCAAGTCTAAAAATTTTCCTTTCCAAATTATATGTATTTTTCTATAAATCCTCATATAGGGACCCCAAACTTAAAAGTTTTCAAAAAATCTTAAATGAATGACTAGATAAAATATGACCCCATTTTATATTTATTTAATGGTATCATATTTGATATGGTGGTTTGACTAGTATATCATGCATGTTGGATATATATATGTGAATCTTGAAAATAGTTTTTTAAAGCCATGCATATGAATCATAGAATTACGATTAATTATCTTATGATGTAGATTGCAATGTTTATATGACTAGGATAATTGTTATTAAATAAATATTTATGGCCATGCAATAAAGGCATGGTAATATTTTTGAATAGTTTTAGAATATAAAATTTCAATGATTATACATATAATATGGATGAATGTTGCAAGTTAACATCTAAGGCCATGCAATGGAAACATGGTAGTTCTATTATCTAATATTATTCTTATGCTTGGAAATGAATCATTATAATATTGATATGTGATATGAGATACATGTCTATGGTCATTAAGACTTACAAGGTGTGTATATGTTAATGAGAAGATGATATAATATGTGATGCGCATCTATGGTCTTTAGGACTTATAAGGTATGTATTTAATGATGAAGGATGATATAATATGCGATGCATGTTTGCAATCCCTAAGGCCTATAAGGTGTGTATGTATTGATAAAAGGTTGACATGATATATGAACACTGAATCTAATAATAGTATGTGAAAGGTATAAAACTGACCTTGGAGAGATAAGAATGAGTTTATGAAAGGGATAAGGTTCATTAGTAATCATAAGGAGATTTCTTTGCTTGTTTTTATCTTATTATTATATGAACGATATGATGCAATTGTGGTATAGATAATTGTTTATGTTTGAATAATATCACTAATAAGTGTGGATAATGTTAATGAATGTGATTTTATGTTTAATTGTTAATTAATTATGATGAAAATAAGAATGACTTTTGCTTATGCTTATGATGTTATAATTGCTTAGAGAGGTCGTAGTTAGGATTTAAGATTGTGTGTGCATAAATTGTAACTTCTGATAAATAGGTTAAATTATTGCAAATTCCCTTCGCTCCCTTAATAAAGGTGTAGGAATATGATCATTTATCTTGGATATAAATCTAAAGTTTTTTTCTATAATCTAACTTTGATTCTTTACATTCTAGTACTAATATTTAAATTTAATAATTCCTTATTGATTAATGGTTACACATTAAGTTTCAAAGGAAATTCACTCTTTTCTTTTCTTTATTTTTTGTTTTTAGGAATTTCCTTTTAGGTGTCTAACTATCATTGAATATGATGAAAACAAGGCCCATTCAAGAAGTTTAGCACTAAAGTTAGTATTAGGATGGTTGGAATAATCTTGTGTAACATTTAACAATGCAATTGCATTGGAATCTTGGAATTTGCACTTTCTTTGAAAGTGTAGTATGGTTGCATATGAAATATTGCATTAGATATGTTATAATGAAGGCTAATAGGTTGTCATGCGACCTCTTATGCTAGTCATGTGCCATAGAAGTCGGTTGTGACAAATAAATATTTTTACTTGTATATAATTGAAACCTTCCTTATAGGGTTTTAGGCTATGGTAGACACAATGATGGGTCAATGTTATGAATGATTTTAAGTCATGCTATCAAGGTGTTAGTTAGGCTAACTTATTTTGGAAAGTGTTAATATAATAAGCATGTTTAACTCCTTTTTCACTTGAAAACAGATGTACTAAACCTTAATAGTTTGACATTATAAATGTTAGTACTTAATTAATATTCTAAATTAATGTTAACTGCAGGTGTAAGTAAATTAGGCTAATGAAAGTTGATAAGCCAAAGTTCATGCCAATCATGCCCTAGGAAGGGTTATGAGGAAAATCCCTTAGTTATCGCCTTTATTTTTTTAAGTTTGCTCCATTCTGTAAAGCTATAGCACTACTTTTTAGGATTTCAATGGATTAGACCTTGCATGAAATAAAAGTCTATGGCTAAAAAAGTGAAATAGTTTTAACCTTTTTCAACATGTAAAGATTTTGTAACCTAATTTCATAGCTATTTTTTGCCTCAAAATGGCGTAGTTTCCCTTAGGACTTTTCATGAAAGTTAAATATATGAGTTTTATCTTTCTCATGCACTTAGTTTCACTTAGGTCAAAAAATTATATAAAAATAGTGATTGATTTAGGTCAAATATTAGTATGGCAAGAGGTTTGTTTTAGCTTTTTAGCTAGTTTTGAGCCACCAAACATCCAAATTAGGTTTGGGTGTCTTCATAATAATCGTAGGTCTTTATCTTAACTTTCTTATAATAAAAAGATCATCCTAAATTTAAGACAACTTATTTCATAGCTTAATTTGAATTAAATTTTTATACTCTAAAATCCTAATCAAATTATAAAATAGGGGTGGGAATTGGTCAGGTAGGATTGGTTAATAGGCTCAATCCTAATCGGCCACCCCTAACCGTTCATGTCTAGGTGTGAATCGAAATCGATTGTCTAAAATGCTGAACCCGACATTAACTGATCAAATCATTTAGAAGTGATTTCAAGTAGGTTCGGTCGATTTTTTATATTTAAGCTTCTTATTTTCGTAGTATAGCTATGCAACTGCCATATTTATCCTTGTCTTGCACCTTATCTAAGGCAAAAATTCACATGTGAATCCAAAATGTACACTACATGAAAATTTGATATTTAAAAAGATTATTCATAGAAAGTTAGTTTTCAAGTTTTAACAAGATTACCAATAAAATTTTAACAAGCCTTGAAATGTTCTTTCTTAATTATAGAAATGAAAAACTACCAAGTAGAAGGTTAGTTAACTTCAAAGGGTCTGTAACAGTAAAACTCATACACCATTATTACTTCAAAATAATAAAACAAACTTCTTTAAAACATAATATTCTCACCTAAGATTCAAATACTAGAGTCGAGTACAACATTGGCTTTGAATAGAACCTAAATATGCAAATGATGCTACTTAAAGTAAATAAAATAACTTGAAATTCAAAAATACAATAGTACTAAATATGGGCGCAATGCAATTGATGTCAATACTATGTTGAAGAATAGACATTAATGCATTTAAATAGAACTAACAAGATAGCAGCACCGCTTGACAACTGACTTGATGCCAAATCGCAATAAAGAAGGGCAAGAAAAAAAGTAATGACTTAAAGCAAATTAAAAATGGACACATGGATGAAACAACAAGACAACACAACAAATTACTTGAAATGAACAAAAAGCTAATGAATTAACTTAAGTTTACAAAAGTGAACAACATTGTAACTGAACAAATAATTTAGGCACATGATGGATGTGGAAAAATGAAAAGTGGCATAACACAATGAACCAAACTCAATTTGGACAGGATTCAAAGATGCAAAACTGAATGAAATTAACATAATGTGGCAGATTCTCAAGATAGGACTCAAATGCCACTTGTTAAACACATTGAAGATAATTGAATTTTTGAATATAATGGTAAAATAAATGAAAGATTAATTACTGGACATGTGAATTAATATGAAATTGACATGGAATTGAAGGCAATTTAACCAACACAAATGTAATTGGAAGACTTAAACAAGGACTTTATTGATTTTAAATTTGGACACGAAAACACAATTTAACTTAATAATTTGATAAGTGAATGACATAAAAATGAATAAGGCTTGATTGAACTTTTAACAAATAGTTACAAAGCATCAAAGACAAGCTATACCCACATAATAGATAACAAATATGTATTACTATAAGGCACCGATTGAATAGGCATGCAAATGATACAATGTTAGGACAACACAGTTTGTAAGACACCTAAAATAGAAAGATAATAGCACCAATAATATGAATTAAATAGAAAATGCAAGCTAAATTCAAATTAAATGGTGCATAATATCATAACCAAATAGGAACAAATGCGAAAGTAAAGATTTAGTATTAACCGTAATAAAATAGGGGTTTAAGAGATTTTAATAAATGAGGGAAGTAGCGCAAACAAAATTAAACAAATCTTATGAAATTAGGGTTTCCTAATTTAGGGCTTAACAAATTCGAGAAGAAGTTAACATAGTAAAATCACAGCCAAAATCAAAACATAAACAAAAGAAATCATTACAACAAGTAGGTAGATCAGAACAAGAATAAAACTTAATCACCCAAATAGAATATCATCTGACAAAATTGGAATTAACAAAAATCAGCAATAGAAGAATATGAATAAAAAATAGAAGACTTTCGTGAATTAAAAAAAATAAAAAATCAGAAATCAGCAAAAATAAAAAATAGAAGATGTCAAAAATCAGAAGTTTACCACAAGTAATGATTCTCCACTAGCATGACCTTCTTGGCTTTCAATCAGAGCTTCTTGAACTTTATAGCAGTAGAATGTGAATTAAGGCAATGCTATGAAGTGTGGATGATGGAGAATTGGCTGGAGGAGTGGTGCACACAGTGGCTTTGAGACGGATGAGGTTCTACTATGACAAGTGAGAGAGGGAACTACATGATATTTTTTAGACTCTGTCACAAGCAAGGCTAGAGCAAAGTAGCTGAAGATGACTTACTAATAATAGAAAATGATATCATTTGGTCACCAAATCAGGTGGGTTCAGTTAGTGTTGGACAGGGACACACTAATCCACAACTGACTAAAAACCTGACTTCTCTTATATCTTAAATTCATTGCTACTCGAACTAAAGAACAACCTGAGACTGACTGCCTATTTTCGATTTGGGTTGGTTATTTAGGTCAGAAAAATATTTCGATCCCTATTATAAAGTAAGACATAATTAACTTAATTAAATATATGAACTCACTACCATATGGAAGAAAGTAGATATATAAATATTATGCTCATTAGTTGTCAAGTTAACATGATTGACCTGTGCTTGTGTCAATTCTTAAATAATACATTGAAAACCTTGTTTATTTTGAAAACTTAAAATAATGCCATCGCAATATTTTAAATGAATATGCAATTTTTATGTTGAAGTTAAAAAAAACTCATAAAGATATTAACAAAGCAATATACTATGCATGTATGCATGCGTTACGAATCACAATATGTAATAAAATAAAAAAGCCGACAATTATTTGGCAAACAACCTTGTTATGATCAATTAATGGCCAATCTTTGTAAATTTCCTAATTCCTTTGCTGGTGATTAATGCAATCTCATCCTTTTAAACGATTTAGTTTCTCTTAAGTCTTTAATTGCAAAATGGACATAACAATTTCAGTATACAACTTCTTATCTTTTCAATTGTTTCTTGTTCTTGTTACCAAGGTATTCTTTCAATTTTGTCTTCAAGAAATTATTAATCAATTAATAGAAATAACCTAATATGTTATTACAACAAATAAAAGCTTAATAAAGCATAAGTCCAATGACAATTATTTTCAATCACAAATATTATTTTTTAATTTGGTGATTATTGTTTTTAAACTCCCTAAGTTAAATTGTTTATTCTTAAATAGGAATATAACTTTAATACAAAATTGGTTAAAATAAATTAATCAATTAATTCTTCTACTTAATAAATTAACTTGTCAACTTCAATCCTAAAAACTAACTAATAAAATTAAAAATATTAAAATTAAAGAAATTTTGCATGAATAGATACATAATTTTCTAGTGCATAGAAAATATGAGAACCATTGATTTATGAAATAAAAAATTGTGAAAGTATTATACCTTAATTATTATGAAATTGTAAAATTTATAATTTTTACAAAAAAAATTGGTTCACTGCTTTGAGTCACCAATTCTAACTGATTTATATCAGTTTTGGCCGGTTCACATGCATTTTTAGTCCAATACTCCTAATTAGATTGTTTCCTTGACCAATTCATCAATTTGATCAGCTAGTCTGATCTAGCTTTTAAATCTATAGTTTCACTAAAAATAAAAACTAAAAATTGTTGATTTTTAAATGCAATATTAAATTTAAAATAAATATTAATTTATTTGTAGCAAATGAAATTTAAAAAATCAAAATCAAGACTCACTAAATTTTACTTGATCATAGTTTTGATTCAGTATATTTGAAACCCAAACTAATTGAAATATTGGAGAATTTATAAAATTAATAATTATTTGTTTTAGATGAAAGACGTGTCACTGTACTTGTAAGTTTATAATAATTTAAAACATAATTTAAAACTATCACAATAATTGTTATAATGCTAAGGTAATGTTAGCAAATTATCAAATAAGCTTAAATTTAGAACGTCGTTGTTTGGGATTACATTTGAAATAAGGATAAATTATATAGAACCCTTAAACTTTTTATGGTGTATGATTACCCCCCCAATATTATTATAAAGTAATCACCACATACTTTTACTTAATTAAAGGCGTAAAGAATTATCTTCCATTAATTTTTCCTTTAATATTTTAATGAAATCTGCAATTGATCTTTGTGTATAAAAATTTTCCTCAAATATTAAAAGAAATTGATGTCTTAATTTTAAAAAGTCCTCAACACATTCTAATACTTATAGGAAAAGTCCCCTTAAAGAGTAATCTTATTAAATACCAATCATGAGATAATTTTTAAAATCGTGGTTTTCATTTACATTTTGGTTTAAAAAATATTAGTTTAAAGAATGATCGACTGATTTTCAATATCATATTATTAAAGAATTTTTAAAATCATAGTTTTGATTTACATTTTGGTAAAAAAAATTTATTAGTTTAAAGAATGATTGAATTTTTAATACCATATTCATGTGAAATAATAAATTCAATTGAACTTTATTTCTTATTAGATTGATTGTTCTCCTTGAAGCACATCCCCCTTTGTTAGTTCTTTTTTTTCCCATATAGTTGTGCTTCATTTGTATATGAAAGACAAATTAAAAACTTTACAATAAAAATACATAATTAATTTCTATTTTAATATTTTAGTTGACATAATCAATGGTATATATTTAAATTGATTAAGGACTCAAGGAGAGAATCTTGATTTAACCCTTTAGAAAATTGATTATTTAGTTTTATGTGCAATCACCTTGAAATGATTTTGGGTTATAACTTCCAAAAGTATTATAAGATTCCAATACATTCTAAAAAATAAGATTAATATTCATAGCAATTACATAAGAAAGATAAAAGTGATCACTATTGTACAATTTAAAATAGTATGAACTACAATGATAAAACATATACTTAAAAGGTTGCCTTTTAATAATTTGACTTCTAAGTATGACTAATAAAATTCTTATAAATTTGGCAAATTAATAGAACGAAATGAAAATTTTGCATATTTGTTACACTCGTTAAGATCAAAATATTTTGTGTGAAAAATAATTAATTAAATATAATAAGTTTATAAAAGTAAAATTTTATGTGAAGTACTTGGTGAATAAATAAGTGGAGGTGTTCTAAGATTAAATATGATTAATAGTTAGTGTGTAAGGGATGTGAAGAGTTTAAAGAACTTTTTCATTTTTTCTTTAGGCCTATTCCTCCTTTTATTCTCCTTATTCTCAATTATTCCCTATTTTCTTTAAAGGAAGAAAAGCCACACCACTTCTGCTCTTCTTCTCCTTACAAGAAAAGGAGCAAATACACTCTACAATCTCTCATCCTTTTCAATTCAATTAAGGAGTAAATCAATCATCATTTTCACAACTTATTACCTTTTCTAACATTTGTAAGTCAACATTGCAACTAACTTTATATAAGTTTCAAAGTTTTAGTTTATATCAAATTAGATTTTTGTTACATTTACAAAATTTGAGGATTTCATGCAATAGAATGATGTTTGATCGTTAATGTGATGACTAGTGTGAGTATCCTTTTTCCTTTAAACTATTACATTATCCTAACAAATGAGAATCTTTAGCTTAAATAATGATTGTATTTGAAATGAATTAGTAGATGGCTTGTCTATTCTAAGGATTAAGGATTACACTTGTTTTCCCATGTCGATAACTTAGAAAAGTTAATTCAATGTGTGTTAATGTGTATATGAAATGTATAGGGTGACTTTAATCACATATTGACGATGAAATACTTAAGTCCTATGATGTTTGAAATGCCATAATAATAACTTAAACTATAAATCAAGTTAAATATTAGAATAAAAAGTATGGCATATTAGTTTTTTAAGGGGTAAAGTAGTCTCTTGGTTCGTTTCCACAAACTAAGTTAATGCAAGAATGGTTTATCTTTGAGTTATAAAGGATAATGTTAATTTGTAATTTAAGAGAGTGGACTTTTATATGTTTCATTTTAAGGTTAGCATAAGAGAATTAAGTATCAAAATAAAGGGTAGTAGAGATTAGAAAATCCTAACTACTTTATGAAGTTATAAATCAAATCAATTTTGATAATGTTAGCACATTGGGTGTCTTATATGGATGAGCATAAGATAGGGTCCTAAGAACCTCATAACTTCATAGATATGTGTTTAGTAGTGTAGGGTGTTACAAGACCCCTTGCATACTTACCTTGATTGCTAAACCTAAGAATAATAAGGATAAAAGTCGTAATTTAAGGAATATCAATTTATGGACAATGAGATTTCAAGTATGAACCTAATAATCCATAAACCTAGGGGCAACACATGCATGCCTAAGATTATAGGTGTGTAAGTAAAAGTGACTAAATTAACCTTTAAGAGTTATTGTGTTGTATGTAAAGATAGTTAAGTGGCAATATATAGTCGACTCTGTAATCTTAAATATTATGCTTCCAAGCTTGTCATGGTAGATAGCTTGGTTGAAGGATTTAACAATATAAATATAAAACTTATAAGCTCGTGCTCTCATAAGGGTAAAGTGAACTTATTAGGAGAATAACAAGTTTACATATAGAGATAAACAAAATCTTGAGCTAGTTTTGACTATCTAAATGGATGTAAATCTAGTCTAGCAATTAGGCGAATCATGTTAATTATGATTATGTATAGTTAATTCAAAGTGTATATAGGTATAAGGAAGTATGTATAAAATTGCAAAATAAGTTTTAAGGTAAGCCTAAGGACTTCAAAGGAAACAAAATTAAAGGAAAAACAAAGAGAAGGATGCAACAATAGTCTATCAAAATTAACAAGAATCTAAGGGATAAAGGCTGAACATGAACAATGAAGTATGAATTGAAACATTAGCTAATTGATTTAACTATAGTAGTATATATAGCTCCATTATGTGATATAGATATGGACTTAACTCTATATTGATAAAAAGAAAATGGGGTTCATGGTGATTTGGGTTAAATTAAAGAAAGCAATTAGTTAAGACCTCTAAGGTGTAATCATTAAAGAATAGAATGGTTTTTTGGTACTACAATATAAATGAAGGTTAGGTGTTCAAAGTACAATGCGAATAAGTCGGCAGTAATAAGTCAAGAGAGCTAGTCATTACATAGCTAATGGAATGAACATGTAGTAAGAAGGGATACAAAGCTTGTGAAATGAAGGACAATATTTTTATGAGATTAAAGAATACTAAACTTGGGAAAATGATGAATGAAAGTTAATCGAAAGCATTTGGGTAGTATGCTTAGGAGCCATTAAAGAATAGTATAAGCATAACAAATAAACCTTCAGATAGTATAGATTATGTTATTGTTAGTGGACAAGTTAGCATAAAGAAATAGAATTATACACTTCGAATTAAGGTGTATAAAAGATGTGAGAGGCAAATAAACTTGTGTGGATTAAAGGTTATACTATGATAATTTTGTAAGAAAGGTAGGGTTTATGTGTCTAAGTTAATTATTAGCATCCAAAAGATAAAGGTTAGGTAAGCTCTTAAGAAATTGAGAATGCATAAAATTGAATAGAAGTAATAAAGTTTAAGATTGAATTTATATGAAACTAGGATACCATTTTTTTGCGATTTAATGAGATGATTCAATTTCAAAATATTAGTAGTTTGGGGATTTAGGGGGAAATATCTCTATCTCAACTTGGAAATATATGTATAAAAAATAATTAGGTAATAAACTTAAAGTTTAAATTTTTATATGTTAAAAAGTTAATACATCTCATTTTAAAGATCCATATTTGTTTGAAATTTTGCATTGCTAGAATTTTGGTGGTACTTAATACCAAGATGAATGGTTTTCAAGAAACTGGATAAGTTTAGGAATTAGTAGTAAGCATATGGGGTTACATTTAAATGGCATTTCTTAATAATCAATTTGGAAATGGATACAGTGTGACAATGAAGTTAGTTTATTATTTCTGATAATATAAAACCTTCTAATGCTTAGTCTTTTAGTCACTAATAAGATGATTGCCAGTTAATTAACTAGATAGTCTAACATAACAACCTTATATTTAGAAATGATTCATGTCTTGAAAAATAATATTATCTAATAATTTATCTGAATAAAACTTGTAAAAGAATGTATTTCAAAGTATAAACCTCAAGAGTTATTAGTTTTAGTTTTTTTAATATTTTAACCCTAACTAAATCTTAATTTCACCAAAATATAGAATAACTATGTCCTCACTTATGTTGATTGTCCAAGTGACTTGTCTAACTACCTACATTAATGCTACCCCACCATGTTATGCAACTTTCACACCATGTAATGTTACTCTTATTGGTTATACTATCATTATTTTTATTTTTATTTTTATTATTGTTGTTATTTTTATTAATCTTAATATTATCGTTTTGTTGTGCAAAATATTATTTATATAAGTGATGTTATGAGATTTATAATGAGAGAATGAGCTAGTAATAATTCAAAAGTAAGAAGTGAGATTTTGTTAAACTGTTGCATGTAAACACATTATTAGTGATTTTATGTATTTATGGATCATTTAGGACCCAATAAACTAATTGTTTGAACAAATAAGGCATTTGACTCTTAAATTACATTTCATTTTTGTTTGGTATTTAATTTATCAAGTATAGGAATTTTATGTTTTCCATAATGCTTTAGACTTTTATTTATGGCTTAGAGCTATGCTAAATGGATGATCAATGGTGATATGTAATGAAATACTATATGGCATTACTAAGTTGAGAATCATGTTCTCGGAAAAATTAAGACTATATATATTATTGCATACTAATAAAATTTTAAGGTGCTTTTGAGATATAGTAACTAAAATTTTCCAATGAGTTAAATTCAAAGATACAATTACTGCCTTTAGGACATGTTCATTAGAGTAGAATAAACTTGATTTTATGATTAGTAAAGAAGTAGATTTTCCTTGAGAACAATATAGTAAAGATAATAAAGGCATTTACATGGAACTTTTGAATTATAAAATACTAGATATTAGCATTTTATAAGAACATAAGGAGTAGGGTGACTATATGAGTATGGTATGGTTATGATTTAGACGAGTAAATGAATGCATAGGAGTACATTTTACGAATCACTAATGTGGATTATTATATGCACATATCCTAGAAATTTCAATCATACGCTACTAGGAAAATGAGTATAAAATATATAACTTTTCTAACTAGAAAGTATCCCATATGTCTATATAAGCTTGTAGTGTAAATCTAAAACTACCAAAGCCATACAAAGTTTGAAGATTTAGTTAATGGAGATAATGGTAATACCATCACATATCAAAGGGGGTTTATATAAGAGCATGGTAATAAGTGTTACCAAAATTACTCATGCAAGTTTAGATTCTTAATCTAACTATTCTTTGATGAATGACAAAGTTAATCACTTAATATATGAAATTGAGGCTAGTAATATTAACGTAGAAGTAACAAATAGTGTATAGAGAAACTTAGGGTAGAATGGAAGGTGGTAGATATGTTGATTAGATAGATATCCTAAAATTTTAAGCTAAAGGAATCAAAGGAAGATAACCTCAATCCATCAAAGTAAGAAAATTACATATGAATCTTAGGATTTAGTGCTACTTAATATGCTTATAGAATTCAAGGATGAATTCTTTTAAATGAAAAAGTATTATTACATATGTTAAAAATGTTCCGGGAAAAATAATTAATTAAATGTAATAAGTTTATAAATAAAATTTTGTGCGAAATACTTGGTGAATAAATGAGTGAAGGTGTTCTAAAGTTAAATATGATAATAATGAGTATGTAAGTAAGGAGGAGACTTTAGAGAACTTTTATGTTTTTGCCCCTAGGGCTTTTCCTTTTTTAATTCTCTTTATTCTTAACTACTCTCTATTTTCTTCAAAGGAAGAAAACCCACGCCACTCTTTCTCTCCCTGTTCTTGCAAGAAGAAGAGAAAATGAACTCCTTAAATCTCCCATTCTTTTTAATTCAAGTAAAGAGCAAGTTAATCATCATTTCCATCAAGTATTACTTCTTCTAGTATTTGTAAGTGAACATTGCAACTAACTTTATAGAAATTTTAGTGTTTTAGTTTATTTTAAGTTAAATTTTCCTTACATTTGCAAAATCAAAATCTAAGGATTTTATACTATAGAATGATGTTTGATGTGTGATTTTGATTGGATCTAAAGTTTATAATGTTGCTTTTATGATTTATGGTTGATTGATTAAGAAATTTAGCTTAAAAGAAAAGTTTTATACAAAAATCTCTTAAATAAACATTATTTTTTGCAAGAAAATTTATTGATAAATCTTATGATAATCGATTATATAATTAATTATATCCAAAGATATACTTTTAAGATTTACATAATTGATTATCTCCAAACTTCTACTCTCTAGTACTATATAATCGATTATACTTAAGCAAAGTTACTTTCTGAGCTTACATAATTAATTATATAATCCCATTCAATTTTAACTTTTGCTTATTCCAAGGGTTCCAAGGATATTAATTTATTCTTTAGTCATAATAGGAGTATATATGCATTGATAAGTGTGAAATCAATACAGTAAGGTTATGTAAAAAGGCATGATGATATTATGACTTATGAAATTATGTTATGATTTTAATATTACAATGAATGAGCTTGATAGTTATTATTATACTTGAGAATTAAGAAAGGGTTGAATTATGATCTTCGTTGTACATATTTACATATAAATGTTGCAAATTTCTATTTACATTTAGATTAAAGTGCTAGTCAAGGCATTTATTTGTATAATGTGATAAATCCTGAAATGAATGATATTTACATTATGGCTTTATGCACTAGATTCACATATTATTTATGAATGGATAAAGCTAACTTTAAAACAATAAAGATGGATTTATGATGGATTAGCTTGAAAGGGAGTTACAAAGAAATTTACATATTTTCCTTTTTATGATCTCCTATTAAATGTTATTGAAATGCTATGATTGAAATGTGAAATTATTATGATAAAGATATTAACCATATGATTGAATCCCTTATGAGAATGTGAAATGTAGAAATGAGTAGTGCAACTTTGATTGGTTGTCGATGTAATATGTATCTATATCTTTCTTTTTGATAAATAGGTTATTCTTTTGAAATGCCCTCTTCCTCTTCGCAAGTTCACTTTTTTGAATGAAACCTAGATGTCTCTCATAGAAAAGATAATTATAAGCTATATGTTATGATACTTTTAAGTTTTAATTGTTTCTCAATAGTTATTATTTATTCTTCACACTTTTTTTATCTCTCCTTTTGTATAAAGAAATTTTCCCCTTAGGTGTTTAGCTATTATCTCGAGTTAGAAGTGGACCTACTTAAGTACTTTGACATTGAGGTAAGTCTTAGGATAGTTAAAGTAGATATTTGTACACATATACCTGATGCATGATAGATTAATACCTATCCACATTTAATTTCGACATTTATGTTTCTTTAAAGGTAAAGTCTTATTACATGTATCATATTTCATTACTTATATATAGGTAAAGTTAGTAGAGAGTTGTTTGTAGTAATCCCCCACACTGGACACATGCCTTGAAATGAGTTATGACAATATTAATAAAATGAAATGCAAAGTGGTTAAAGATTAAAGGAAGAAAAAGGGACTTTTAAAAGAAAATTTTAATATCTGAGGATTATATGGAATTTGTTAAGATATCAAACAAAATGCTAATAAAGGGTGATTTTTTGCATCATTATTTAATTAAAAGCATGTGATAAGCATATTTTAATAATATAATACACATTAAAGAAAGCTCAAAAGGGTTTGGTGTAATTTACTATAAAATAAGATAATATATATGGTAAATAACTCATCAAAGTTCTAAACAATGTGTCTTTTAAATTAGTTATTTCTAGAAGAAAAATTTAGTACTTTTGAAATAATTATAGAGTAAGTATTTTATTTTTAAAGGGAAATTGAACTCACCATAACTTAACATATTGAGAAAATAGAAGAGTTATAGTTATATCTATATATGATTGATGATTGTTTTTATTGGATAGTAAAAAAATTAGATGCAACACTTGTAAGTATGATTTCATTAAATTTGTATTGAAATTCATAACTTTTATTCACAATGTGTTTTATATTTACTTTTTATTTTTCTTTAAAAATAATGCAAATAATAATATTTTTCTATATATATTTCACAAATTAAGGAAGGAAAATGTAACATGGTAGTATATAGAAGAGCTCCAAGAAATAACCCAAACTTTCTTTCATTCTTTGGTGCTTTAATAAAAAATTTAAAAGAATTCTTAAGTTGAATGGGAATAGTCCAATCCCTAATAGAATCCTGTCAATACTAGTTGGAGCTAAAAGAAAGCCAATTTCCTACAAAGAATCTCTATTTAAGCATATTCTTAGAGTATATCAACAAGCATTTTTCCAAGGTGATGATGCAAGTATGGACCAATTTTCTAATATTGATATGGATGATGATCTTTTAGAAAAAGATAATATGAGAGTTTAGTTATCTAAAGAAGCACGGGAATAAATTAGACAAAAATGGAAAACATCTATGATTTTGAAAGTTTTTGGAAAAAATATGAGATTCATTTAATTTGAGTGAAAGTTGAAGTTAATGGCAATCAGAAGGCTCTCTTGAAATCAAGGACTTAGGTATAGGCTATTTTATCATAAGGTTTGCCTTTAAAGAAGATCTTCAAAATATGTTAAAGGGTGAACCATAGTTCATTGCTAGACATTTGTTTACTATTAAGAGATAGAGTCTTGACTTTAAAATCTCTAAGGCAACTTTACAATCAATGATTGTTTGGGTTTATCTTCCTAGGCTACTTCTGGAATAATATGATCCCTTAGTGCTTTTGGAAATAATTTTAAAAATAAGACTAATGTTAAGGATTAATGCTATTATAACAGCAAAAAAGAGAGGTAAATATGTAAGTTTTGTGTCCAACTTGACCTAGACAAACCCTTCTAAGAAGACTTTAAATTAGATGTATAAAAGAGGACATTCAATATGAAAGTTAATCTCCTTTTGATAATCTATGAAGTCATTAAAGAAAAGGCAAGTATTTATAGTTGTACTCAAAATATTAATTAGAAGAATCCTTTGTTGAAGAATGAGAAATTCATAGATAGTTGTCAATATCAAGTAAAGACTTCTAACTTAATTGAGAATAGTATCCAAGTTAAAGAAGGGTGGTTAATTATTCTATCAAAGAGAGCTAAACCAAAGAATAATAAAAGGCCACAACCTAAGAATAGGCAAAATAGGAAGTTTGACATAACCCCAATTCAAAAGAGGAATATAGAACAAGAAAGTTCATTTAGAGGTTCAAAAAACTAATAATCTTAGGTCCTTAAAACACAATTTTTAAACAATCAAAGTATAGTTAATTTTAATGAAAGGATTGCAGTAAAAGTTACAACAAGTGATTAGGTAAATAAGATTTTGTAAAGCTTAGGATTTAGATGAGGCAATACCAAGTGTACAAAATTTAACTACCCTTTTTGTTATAAATTCTCTTGTAGTTTTAGATTATCAAACAAATTATAAATAGAATTGTTAAATTAATCGGTGAAAACTTAATAAACCATACCTCTAAACTTTCTTTTAAGAACAAATTATACTAACTTGACTACAAACTAGAGGAGGTATTTGAGCAAGGAAATGGGAGAATAAAGGTTGAAGACCTTTCACCATTATACTAACTTGACTATAAACTAGAGAGCCATGAAAATGGGAGAATAAAGGTTGAAGACCTTTCACCCTTAATCATCAATGCAAAGCCAAATAGAACTTAATGTTAATATGCCTCATATGTAGAAACAACAAGTAGAGAACTAAAGGATAGTATTTAGAGGGAGGCTAATGCTAATAGATAAAAGATAGTTAGGAAATAGTCTTCTAAACCTTCAATTACCCTTATTGCACTGATTTTTTATTAAAGAATGCTTGGTCCAATCCTATTCTTGTTATAATAATGGGAGATATTTAGAACCTCTTAGTTTTAATAGTAGAAGAAGTGACCATCATAGTTACTAGACTTCAAACACATCTAAATGCCTAGGTTTTACTTAAGCTAGGCTTCAAACTATTATATCAACCATCTCAGTGTAAGTCTTAGCAAAACCTCTAAGTATAAAGTAGAGACAAGAATACAATAGAAGTGGAAAGGATAAACAAGTTTCAATTACCAACCAACCTAGTGATTATAGAAGTTGGAATAAAGCTTATGTCTTTATATTAACTAAGTCAATCTTTACCTTTAACTTGGACTTAACAACAGTGTTCAACTCCCTAATAGGAATAACTTATCACTTAATTATACTAGAACCACTAGAGATCAAAACTCTAAATAACTCTTGGATGTTAAGTGATAACTGGATTAAAGAAGGCATTCTTATTATTCCAAACTAGGTAATGATTAATTACTTCCTTCTTGAAGACTTTAAAAGGAAAATGGTCCTTTGGAATTGTAGAGGTGCTACAAAACGTTCATTTAGAATTTCTATTAGGGATTTGATCTCACAATATTCCCCAAATATACTAGTTTTGATTGAAACTCATCTCTCTAAAGAGAGACCTTTTTCTATTTGTAATACCTTCCTTTTTAGTCATTATATGATGCTTAATACCATTGCTCAATCATGAGGTATTTGGATTTCGTGGAAAATTGATAAAATGGAATGTTAAGCTTTAAATGCTATTGAACAAGAAATATATATTGTCATTTGAAGTATCTTCTTATAACTCACTTTAACTATTATTTGCTATTTATGGTACTCTTTGGTTTTAGGAGAGGAAATTACTTAGAAAAAATCTTATCCTTGTAGCTAAAATTCATAATTTACTTTACTGCATTCTAGGAGATTTCAATGATATCCTATATGGTCATAAGAAAATAGGAGGTTATCTTATAAATCATTATAAAGATTAATTATTTAGAAATTGTCTTGATGATTGTGAGATGACAAATTTAGGGTTCAAAGGACCTCTTTTTAGTTGGTTTAATTCACTACAGCCTCTTTTTTTTATTCAATGCAAATTAGGTAAAATATATGCTAATGTTAATTAGATCTTTATGCATCTTAACTATTTTGTGTATCATCTTACTAGGACTAATTTAGACCATTATCCCATCCTCTTTAATACTTTTAATAAGATTGTTTATAGTCTTCCTAAACATTTTAGATTAAAGTCCATATGAATCTCTTATCCTACTTTTCCAGCCTTAATGAGAGAATATTGTTATAACAATGATCCTTACATTTTCTAGATTACTAAGAACTATGTGAAGGCTAATAGTGCTTGGAATGAAAAGGTTTTTAGGAATATTTTCTTTTAAAAGAAAAGAATCTTGGCTTATCCTAAAAGTATTGAGTCTAATATCAAGAGATCTTAAACTAGAGGAAGGAGTTTTAGTTTATAAAATTTAAGATTAGTTAGTTTTTGAAAGGAGACAAAAATAAGTGCTTCTTCCATGTTACTCCCCTCATTAGAAAAAAGTCAAGCAAAATTTGTAACCTTAAAAATGATGCTAGTATTTAGGTTCAAAATCAATGGTAGCCTATCAATATGATGAGAAAGTTTTACCAAAATTTGTTTAAATGATAATGTCTTAGATAACTTTTTATTCTTGAAGATTTAACATGGCCTTTCTATTTGCTTGCTACTACTAAGAGCATGTTATGTTTTATTCTAAATGAAAAAGAGATAAAAATATGTTTATTTTCTTAAAAAGTTAATAAGTCTCTAAGGCTTGATGGTTTGAATCTCAAAATCTTTTGATAATTTTTTAAAGTTACTAAAGTTCAAATTATTTAAACCATTCAAGAAGTGTTTATATATGATTCTATGCCTTACTTTTTGAATTAAACTTTACTAATTCTTATTCCTAAATTTATATCTCTAAAGACAATTAAGCAACTTAGACCTATTATTTGTTCTACCATTTACAAGATTTTGTCTAAGGTTATTGTTGCTAGGATAAGGCTTTACTTGGATGATATTGTTTTTTCATTTTAAGTTGCATTTATTCCTAAAAAGCATGCCTCTGATAATAATATTTTGGTCTAAGAGGTGTTTTATTATGTTAAGCGTAAAAAAAAGGTGTTATGATGATTAAAATAGATCTTAAGAAGGCCTATGATAGGCTAGAATAGAGATTTGTAAATTTTATTTTTGATTTGTATCAATTTGCAGTTCGTCTAAAAAAGAATCTTCTCATGAGCAATATTACTTTAACTTCTATTTTAATCTTGTTTAATAGAGGGAAAATGCAACCTTTTTGTCCCTTAAGAGGATTAAGGCAAGGAGATCTTATTTTCCCTTATATCTTTATTTTAGGTATGAAGGTTTTGGGGTATCTAATTGACTATGAAGTGGTGGTTGGATGTTGTCAACCTATTGCTATCTCTAGGAATGGTGAGAACCTATCCCATTTATTTTTTTTCAAATGATGTCATATTGGTTTCTAAAGCAATTTTATCTAATGCTTTATCTATTAAAGCCTTTTTGGAAATATTTTATAATGTATCTAGTTTGAAAGTTAATCATAGTAAATATGGAATTTTTTCTCTAATAATACGATAGGTTATTAAGGAAAAAAATTGAAGAAGTTCTTAATTTTGAACCCACTAATAAACTTGACCCCTATCTAGATTTTCCTTTCTATGTTAATGTCAAAAGAGAGACCTATAATTATGTGCTTGATAAATTGAATGCTAAATTAAGTGGTTAGAAGTTTAAATTTTTAAATCTTGCTAGGAAAAGAATTTTACTCAAATTAATTTTTGAAAGTATCCCTTTGCACTATCTGCAATGTTCTTATGTACTTATCAAAGTTTATAATAAAATTGAATAGATCTCAAGAAATTTTTTATAAGGAACTACTATTACAAAAAGAAAGGTGCATCTTGTGTCTTGGGTTCAAGTAACTAAACTAATGAAAGAAAAAGGGTTAGGGAATCAACAAGATCATATTAGAAATCCTACTCTCCTTTCTAAGTTGAATTAGAGATTTTTGAATGAAAGAAACAAACCCCAGGCTTACTATTTATTTTAGAAGTATGTGCATAATAGATCAAAACCTATAGTTAAGGTCTCTCCTATTTAGGAAAGGATGAGAAAGGCAAAACTATACACTCAACATGGGTTGAGATAGGTTTTTATCAATAAAAGAAGCATAAAATTTTGGATAGAAAACTAGACAAGTTTAGGAGCTTTAAAAGGCCAATTTAATGCTCTTTTAACTAGAGACCAAGAAGTTGGCTTATCTTTAATCTTGTTGTGAGCCCAGAAGTTTGGAAAATTAAGCTACTGTCTCATCTCTTCTTCGAGGAGACTTTTTTTACTATCCAGTTAATTCATGTTCTTATTTATAGTAATAAAAAGGATAGTCTTGCTTGGAATATTTCCAAAAGATGGTTAATTTAACTTTATAGTTACCTATGTTATGAGAGGTGTATACATATATTATATAAAAAAAGGAAAGATAAGGAATTATTATCTAAACTAGATTTGGAAAACCCTAAAACCTTCTAAATATCTAACGGCTAAAGAATCTAATCAAAATTACAAATTATTAGTATGATAAAAATTTTGCAATATAAAATAACAAATCAAGCAAAACCTCTAGTGATCCACTTTACATATCCTATCACAATGATTTACTGACTATAATTATAAAATTATTTAAGCCTTATGAAGTAAAAGCAAAAAAGAAAAATACAAACAAAAATGAAAATTAAGAATGTAGTATGTAAGAAACAAAACAAAATAGGATGCAAGAATGCAAATAGAAGTAAATTGGGATGTTTAAGTAAAAAATTAAATAGAGTGCACCATTAGAAATAAAATGCAGAAGTAACATAAAAAAATCAATATAGAAACACAATTGATCCAAGGAATTGAAAACTCTTTAATGGATTAATTATAAATTATAACATATTTAACAATTACAATTAATTTTTCATCTTAAGGTCATCTGGAACCCCAAGAATGATTCATGAATTATATGCTAAATAATCATTTAAGATTTAATCAAATTAGATTATTAGAATTAAGAAACCATTATAATTTATAAAGCCAATTCTATATTGATTTGAAATAAAATTTATCTGAATTGAAAGATTAAACTAAAAACTTTTGATTTAATTATTTAACCTTTTATTTTCACAAGAAAAATGATGATTAACCAACCAACATTCAAATGTAAAACTAAATAGATATCATAAATTATATAAATGAACATAAATTATACTAAATCAAAATCTAAATCATGTAATTTTAGAAAATCAAATAAGAACATTAGAGAAAAAGGAAAATTAATTAGCAGAGGTCAACGTTACAACATAAGATCTTATAATCCATATAGAAATAAGTCTCAAATTCCTTAAATTAATTATAAAATTAGCCTTCCATGGCTGAAAAAAGAAGAAACTTGGAGATGAGATAAAAGTTATTTAGAGTTATGTAAAATTGTGTTCTTACTTTAAGGGGTACAACCCTTATATCTAATTTTTCTATCTCATGAAAACTAATAAGCCAAGTTAATATGTTTCCTAGGGTTACAAATAATAGGGCATTGATAATTTTAAAAGTCCATAACCTAATTTACAATTTAATATACCAATAGTGTTTTATTATAGTAATTTTTGTCACTCAACTTCTAACCCAAGTTTGACCATCCAAATGATGTAGTTTCACTAAATCCTAAATATGAAAATTGTTAGGTTGAGTCTTAGGTAACTTTGAGCATTAGTTTTACTTTGATTGAATCTCTAGAACTTTAAATATGACCCATAAATCAAGATTAATGAGCTTGAACAAAAATAGAGCATTAAATTCATGCCTATTTTCAATCTTTCACACATTTGAAATAGGCTTCAACTAAAATATAAAAGTTTTAAAAAATCCTTTAAGCTTTCCAAAAATATAAAGATCACCTAAATTTGATATTTGGAACTCAAGTTATAGCAAAAAAATTAAAATAGTATAAAGATCCAACATTAACTAAATAATTTCAACATATTAGAAAACCAGTATCCAATTATATAACAGGGCCAATTCCATAAAACTAAACATATGTAACATACAAAGAGGTGTAAAATAAGAGGAAATAATATAGATAAAATTTACACATCAAATTCTTCCACACTTAGCCTTTATACGATCTCAAGTAAGATATAATTTTATTCAGAACTAAAAATAAAAGACTTACTTTCTGGAAATTTTAAAATCATAAATCCACAACTAAAAAATAATTAAAGTCATCAAGAGACATAACACATTATAAAGAAAAATCTTTACAAACTTGAAACTAATCAATATAGTAACTTTATTAAAAAAGAATTGATTAACATAATAGATTCTCATAAAATTCACTTTCCAACTTTCAAGTATTCAAGGCAAGTGTTTCACTTAAGCTCATTTCATTAATTTTTTTTTACTATAAACTTGTTAATAATCTAATCTCCACCTCCCAAATCATATGCACAACAAAAATTAAAGGAACTTTATTCAAGGTTGTAATGTGGCTAAAGAAAAGAAAAGGAAAAATGAACATATGAAAGGGTAAAAACTAAAGAAATCAATAGAGCACTTGAACTATAAACATATGGACCCATCATAAATATTTATAACTCAAAACAACAATCCAACTTCGAATTTAAATAATTATCAACTTCTTTTTGCTTTATCTTTCTTTTCCCTTTTTTCCCTACTTTTTCATTTTTTATTATTTTTATCATTTTTTCTCTTTTCTTATTGACCTTTTTTTTTTATTTCAACTAGCTTTTGAAATTGAAGTTAATAAATTTTTACAACATACACATTCACACACCCTATCACTTATTTAAAAACCTATCTCACAAAATTTCAAATATTCTACTATTTCTTAAGGTTAGATAAAGACACTTATTTCTTGTTAAAAAAATGTTCATGAACTAAGTAATAAAGAAAATGGCAATTAAGTTCTATAAGGGTTCAACAAAGATAAAAATTTAAGATTAGTTACTTGGGTCTAGCTTAAATAAAGAAAAAATGCCTTTGTTATTCTTGTTCATACATGTGCAAATGTAATCTTAAAAAAAAATTAAAACAAGTTTTAGAGAAATAAATTATAGAAGAATATCATATAAGAAAGAAAATAGTGTAAATAATTAACATAAAGCTCAAAATCCTAGTAAGTAAGATATACTACCAAAATTTAATCAAATAAAAAGTAAAATTATTCATTTAATCATATTATAAATTCTATAATTTAATCAAATAAAAAGTAAAATTATTCATTTAATCATATTATAAATTCTATCTAACTTCAATTGAATCTTACTCTTGAAAAGTGTAAAATCTCTATTAATGGAAAGCAAATAAAATGACTCAAAATCAATTTAAAAACATATTTTTTTTAAAAAATATTTTTTTATTTTTTCAAAATCATTAAAGGAAAACACAAAAGATAAAATAAGTCTTAGAAGTCCCCCCATATTTAAGTTTTTACATTGTCCTTAATGTAATGTATATCAACATTAAGAAAGATAAAAGGTAAGTAAAATAAAAGAGAAAGGAAAGAGAAATCAAATATAAAAAGCATAGGTTGCCTCCAAAAAGTGCCTTTATTTAATCTCTTTGGTTAAACATGGACCAGAATCTAAATGGAGATATACTATCTCCTTTATCTCCAAATTGCTAACCTTTCTATTATCCATAAAAAAGTCCTTTGTAAATTAGGATCATCTAGTATAATTTCTCTAAGTACTATTCTTAAATCACTCTTTCTTAAAAGTTTAGAATTATCCTGTATAATAAATTGAACATAATTAGTAAAATGACTAGAATGATCAATAAGAAAGAACTCATTTTCCTTTAAAATTCAAATTTGATAAGATTAATAAACGGTATTAAGTTAATGGTAGAAACTACTTTTACAAATTTCATTTCTACATGATCATCAAATTCTATATATTTTGAAATAAGAATATTCTCATCACTTATAAATGCTAAAATCTTTGCACTATACCACGCCTAATATCACTGTTATAGTAAGTGCACTTATTCCATCAACATAATATACCAAGTTAAAAATTTTAGAAAATTCAGCAAGCATATTATCATAATTAACATCAATAAGTACATTAGAAATAGAAGCAAAAAAATTAAAATGAGAAACATCATATACTAAAGGCTTAAAAGTATGAAGATAAGATACAAAATTATCATGTATAACCTCAAAAATGTCAAACTTAGTTGTTACACCATCAAACTCCATATTAACATTCTATTTTAAACATTAATCACAATTTTTTCCCTTTTCAAAAAAGGCTAGCCAATAATAATTAGAAGAAGAACATTAAATATCTCATTTTTCATTTTCAAGATGTAAAAATCTGTTAGAAAAATAAGTTCATCAATATGTACTAAAATATCCTTAAAAACACCTAAGGAGTAAATGTTAGATCTATTGCTAATTATACAAGTACCATTGTTTGTTTCAAAATTCACAAATTTAAAGCATTGACAACAAAAAAAAGCATGACATTAATTAAAGCTCTTATATCTAGTATACCATGCTTGATTCTAGATTTCCTTATAACACATGCAATGCTCTTATATCTTTGCATTTTCTTAGTAATTTGCTTTGAATAATGGTAGATACATTCTTCCACACACTTACTTTCTTATCATCCCTTAATTTTCTCTTATTTATGCATTAATTTTTTAGAAAGTTAACATAACTTAGAATTTGTTTTGTTAAATATAACATAGGTATGTTAACATTAACTTTTCTAAGAGTATCCAAAATATATTTTTCATCCTTAATTTTGTTTAGAACAACTTTTCTTAAAAAAGGAAGGGAAATAGAAAAATTAATAAGAAATGAGGGTTTGAGAATAGAATTAACCTCACTTTTTTCACCATGTTTTATCTTCTTTTCTGGTTGCTTATTTTTATTCTCTTTTAGTTAATAACTTACTTCTAGTTAGGAAGATAAGGGAATGTTAACTTGTTTGCCATTACTAGGCATTATTGCATTTACAACTTCTTTGCCCTTTGGATTTTTAGAAGAGGTTGTCTTGAATCTTGTACTTTAAGCTCACTTATAGTAGAAGGTAATTGGTTAATTTGAGTTTCTAAATTAGTTATTGTGGCTTCTATTCTTAACTAAAATTGTAAGTTATTGATAGTCATTTGTTTGATCAAATCTTTAAAGAATGGCTAAGAAGAAGCTGAAGTTGAATCTGGTTTAGGAGAAAGATTAGGTGGAATTATATTATAAGCAGGAAGATACTAAGCTTGGCTAGAATTGGTGTCATATCTAAAGTTTTGATTATCTTTCCAATCAGGGCATTGAATAGGCTACTGCTACTAGTATTAATATTGTAGTTTATCGGAGAAGATTGCTACTATATAGGTTTAAGGTTAACATTCATCATTTTGTAATGTAAAGGAAGAATTAGTAGGATAAGCTGAACATAAGCACATACCGTAAAGTCTTATAGGCAGAAAAGCTTAAGTTTGCTATTGCCATATAGCCATCTATCTTACTAAAGAAGTTAATTCATTAAATATATGCTCTATTCTTTTTTTATTTAATTAGGAGAAATTCATGTCATTCATACCTCTAGTAGCCATTATAATTCTGGTGCCAAATTACTAGGAGTTCTTAGCCATGTTAGTTATCAAATTTTTGGCTACCATAAGAGTTTTGTTAACAAATGCTCTATCACTAATAGCATTAATTATTCTTCTATTCAAGGGAAGAAGTCCTTCATAAAAATAATGAATTAGGAGTTCATGATTTCTTAAATTTCTTCTAATACTTATATATTGTTTCACCATTCATCTACCTTATGCCATAGAAATCTTTTTTTATGGTAACAACTTTTAAAATAGGAAAGAATTTCTCTAGAAATAGCTTCTCTATATCATTCTAGTAAGTGACAAAACATGGTTAAAGGTAATATATCCAATCCTTGGTTACATTAACAAATAAGAAAGGAAATGCCTTCAATTTGATTTAGTCTTCTGAGATACCATGAGGTTTTATGATTGAGTAAACAACATGAAACTCTTTTAGATGCTTATAAAAGTATTTACTTGCAAGATTATGGAATCTTAGTGTTGGGTTTAACATATATCATATAACATAGTAGAAAACAGATTTTCAAAATTATATAATGTGAAACCTTCCCATAGATCAATATGCAGGAATATAAACTAAGAATAAAAAATTACCTCTTGAAGTGCAAATCCGAATCATAAGCACAATTAGGTGATGGTACTTCTATAATATCCACACAAAGCGAATGATAACTTCTCAATTTCTACGAATCTACTAGGATCTATCTCTTACATAAAGAAGTAAGGTTTAGTGCAATTTTAGTAGGATTTTTATGCGATTTTTGCCGATGGTGATTTTATTTATTTATTACATTAAATAATGACGCCTTCATGCCCTTTTTATAAAGCTAAAGGCATACCTGTTTCCTAATCCTATTAGGAAAACCACATTCAATTTTAATTCTACTCAACCACTAATACTTTATTCCTAACATGATGAAAGTAAGGAGAGATAGGGCTTATTAATTAGTTATCTAATATTACCTTCATATTAATAATTAAATATTATTAGATAATAACATTATCTTATAATATAATTATTTAATATTATTAAATAATATTATTATTTCATAATATATTTATCTAATATCAAATAACATAATTATTTAATATTACTCTAATATCAGATAATATCACATAATATAATATAATATAATATATGAATATATATTATCATTTTTATAATATATATATATATATATATATATATATATATATATATATATATATATATATATATATATATATATATATACAAAATAGTAAGCTAAATTAATAAGTTTTTAGTCTAACTAAAAATTAATTAATTATTGTCTCATTCTTACTCTTTTTGTGTGACCTTGTAGGTTTCTACTATGTTAATAATGACCCATTAGTGGATCATAAATAGTAAGTAATATCTAGCAATACATCACTGTTACCCAAGTAGTAAGAATGTCTGTAATTTGATATCTACCTAATATATGACCAATACTTTACAACACAATCTTTTTTGCAATAATATTCAAATCAAACTAAAAGTATGGAGTGTGCCATCCTTGTCAACATTCAATTTATATTTTTTAATATTGAATAGACTAATTTAAATAAATAATTAATATCACATATTGATTTATTTGAACATGGCCATGCATTTCTAAATCTCACTTAATCAAGGGGCCTAAGGACATCATTCTTTATACAAGAGGAACAAAATCCTACGTACATCACTCATATCCCTATGCATGATTTGTGACATATCCAATTAACGATTTACATGTCATCCTAATTAAAGGTAATATTGGATGGCATCAAAGTATGTGACCCATCATGTAGGAAACTGTAGTCACTTCAAGTAAAAAAATTACATGCATTATAGTCACATGAGAATAGCTAATGACATATAATAATCTATGTAGTATTCTCACAGCGAGTCAATCCAGTGCATCTGTTCACTAACAATTCTTCATGTATTGACTTGATATCATATGTTCATGATTCATAATCATCAGTTATCATATATAATAGTTTTAATGTATTATTACTATCCTTTTTGTAATAATATTCGACTATGGACATTTTTAAGAATAGTAAAACTATTTTAGGGATAATTATTATATTGAGTTATAAATTAAGTAAATATTAAAATAAAATAAAATAAAATATAATAATTGTATTATCTAAAATAAAATATAATATATTACACATTATTATAATCATCTTATGATTAACTCCTAGGACACACACACCAATACTTAGAAGCAAACGGATTAATCCAGATTTAAGATCAAAATCAGTATCAAGTTCAAGATATTGGATGCCTAAAGGTTAATGAGTAATATTAAGGGCAGCTAATTCCTTCATATTATTATTAACTATGTTATTAGAATTATAAAGAAAATTAGAATGAGGGATAGAGATGCTACAACTACATGTATTTCTAGTTCTACAAAGAATATGAAAAGTTCTATCTATTTGAAGATTAAATTCTAACAATTCATTAATAGAATGCTATCATATACTAGACTGCATAGTGTAATACCATAGAAATACCAAAAAAACAAAATACTAATGCAATATTAAACATTACTCAAAATAACTCCAATTAGCCTATTTAAAAATTTTTAAAAATTATAGGACCACCACAAAATAATAACATTTAACATTTAGAACCCAATCATAAAATAAAAAAATGGTTTAAATAATGGAATTTGGTCAAAAAAATGATAGACCTTAGGGTAATAGATCCCAAAATTTGTTCAAAAAAATATTTTCTACTAGCATAAATAATTTTAAGTCTATTAGAGATAATGACCCTATGACTAGTGTTAGGGGTAAGCAATTTATATATAATCAACACAAAGAAGCCCAAAACTTCTAGTAAAATATAAGATAAATTGATATATGATGAAAAAGGATAACTTCAAGTGTAGGAATATGCAACAACTAGAAAATACAAAAAAGATAGATACCGTAAAATATAAAGAAACACTACAAATGCCAAATTATCTAAAATGCTTGAATAATTATGCAATACACAACTATAAAAGATGAAATAAGATGAATTGAAATGGATCCCTAGCAATGGTGTCAAAATTTTGATGGCTGTTAAACTCAATCAAAATTAGAAATTAATATATTCAAAAATTTTGCAATATAAGATTATGAACTAGGTTAACCCTTAATGATCCACTTAACATATCCTATCGCAATGATTTACTAATTATGATTATAAAATTATTTAAGCTTTTTATACATTAAAAGTAGGAGAGATAAATGCAAATAGAAGTGAAAATTAAGAATGCAATATGCATAAAACAAAATAAAACAAGATGTAAGAATGCAAACAAAACTAAATGAGGGGGTTTAAGTAAAAAAATTAAACGGAATGCACTATTAGAAACAAAATATAGAAGTAACACCAAAAAAATAATATAAAAACACAATTAATTCAAGGAATTAAGAACTTTTTGTTAGATTAATTACAGATCATAACATATTTCATAATTATAATTAATTTTTCAGGTTAGAATCATCTAGAACCCTTGCAATGATTCACAAATTCGACATTAGATAATCATTTAGGATTTGGTTAAATTAGATTAGCATAATTAAGTAGCCACTATAATCCATATAACATAAAACTAGATCAAAATTAATTTAAAAATAGAATTTAGCTAAATTGAATGATTAAACCAAAAACCTCTAATTTAATCATTCAAACCTTTACTTTCACAAGAAGAATGATGATTAACTAATAAAAACTCAATATAAAACTACATAAATATCATAAATCACATAAACAGACATAGATTATACCAAATCAGAATGCAATTTATGCAATTCCAATAAATTAGATAGAAATATTAAAAAAAAGGAAAATCAATTATCAAAAGTTAACATTTCAACTTAGGATCTTGTAATTGAAATAGAGATGAGTCTTAAATTTCTTGAATTAATAAAAAAATTAACCTTCCATGGATGAAAAAAGAAAAAACTTGGAAAAAAAAGAAGAAAATTATCTAGAATTGTGTAAAATTGCATTATTACCTTTAGACGAACAAACCTTATATCGAATTTTTTTCTCCTATAAAACCTAATGTACTAAGTTAATATGCCTCCTAGAGTTCTAAAGTATAAGACCTTGCTAATTTTAGAAACCAATAGCCTAATTTACAATTTAATATACTAATAGTATTTTATTGCAGTAATTTTCGTCATTTGACTCCTAACCTATGTTTAACCATCCAAACAATGTAGTTTCACTAAACTTAAATATGAAAGTTGTTAGGTTGGGTCTTAGGCAATTTTGGGCACTAATTTCACCTTAATTGGACATCTAAAGTTTCAAATATGACCTAAAATCAAGAGTAGTTCAACTTGGATAGAAAGAGAGCATTAATTTCATGGCCATTTTTTACCAAAAAACATGAAACTTTTAGAACTTTCTTTAATATTTCTAATGATATAAAGATCACCCAAATCTGATATCTGAAACTCAAATTATAACAAAAAATTTGAAATAATATAAAAATTCAACATTAACCGAACAATTTCAAAATATTGGAAAAACCAACACCCAATCATATAACAAGGCTAATTTTATAAAATTAAGCATATCTAACATACTAAGAGGCATAAAATAGAAGAAAATAATATAAATAAAATCTTGTATATCAATATCATATGCTCTTATGGCTTCTTGTGAATGAAAGTGTTAAAACTAGACTAATGTTAAGTAGGAGGGGTTTAAATGTTGATAAAACTTGTGTTTTTTGTAGATAGGAAGAAAAAGCTCAATCTAATCTTTTGGGGATTGTGTGTTTACTAGAAAGGTTTAGACTAGGCTTAATTCTCCTATCGCTAATGTCATTCCTGTCTCAGTTGATTTTGATTTTAAGGAATGGATCAAGATGAATTGTAGATACATGATTCAGCTCCCTAGTAGTTCTTTGCCATGGAATTTGTTTTTTTGGCTCTACCTTCTGGTTTATGTGGATTCAAAGGAACCAAACTTTACACCACCATCCAAGTGAACCATAGAAGTTGTTGCTCTTAGATCAACTCCCTCAAAAAATTATGGGGTGTGCAGCAGAAATTTTTTGTGAAATGGGATGATCCTCAAGATGGTTGGTTTACTCTTAATATTGATGGTTCTGCCAATGATAATTCTAATTTGGTTGAAGTAAAGGGGTCTTATCAGAAATTATTAGGGGCATTGTGTTTTTGGCTTCTGTGGAGGAATGGGATTTGTTTCTAGTTTGATGGTTTGAAATTTGGGCTCTTCTCGAAGACTTGAATTTAGTTATAAGCCTGAAAATTGATCACTTAAAGAATTGGATGCTTTAATTGTTATTAGTATAATTAAGGGACATGTCATAAAAAATGCTTTTACTAATTTCTTAATTAATGGATGCAGGAGTTTAATAGAGATGAATCCTCAAAAATATCAAATAATTCTTTAAAGAGATTAACAGGTGTGCTGATTAATTAACTAAAAAAGGACCAAAAAGAGCAAATTAATTTTTCTCATATTTTGTAGTCCACCGGTGAACGTTCTCTCTATGCTTGAGAATGATACTTCTTTAATTTTGTTTCCAGGGTTAAATATCTTTAACGTAAGGTTAGAAAATGTAACAAGGAACTAATTATTGCTAAAGGACGAAAATATGAGCACCCCACAGTGCAAATTTGTGGAGTGAACCACGACACCTAAAAAGGCAGATATAAGAACAAACTAAATTATTGCTATTGCTATTTGCTAACGTACATAGTGGGCCTCCCTCCATTATATGCGGGATTAACTAGCACCAACTTGTTTTGGCTTTTGATGCATCGGATAAAAGATAGGGACAAAGGAAAGGTCTGGAAGAAATTGAAAGCGGAAAAATATTTTCTTGTTTTTGTTTAAATGGTTGAAAACGAGAATAAAAAAGATAAAAATATTAAATTTAAGTCTAAATTAAATGTAACTTTTTTACATTTTTAATAAGGATTATGTTTACATAGCGAAATTTATTTTTTTTATGAGAGTGTGGGTAAAAAAAGTAGAAATAAAAAAACAAAAGTGCCGTTATTTATGAAAATGGTATTTTTTTTCTTATATTGGTTTAATTGAAAATGAAAGAAAATAAAAATATTTTTCCATAAACTATTACTTAAATATGTAATTATATATTTAAATAAATCTCTAACTCTATCTTTAATTTAATTTAATTTATTTAACTATTGAAGGATTTTTTTTTTTTTTTAGCAACCACTACCTATTTGTTTCAACGACGCATGTTAAACTCCCCATTAAAATTTTCCCTTTAAAACTACTTACCTTTTACTTAACTTATGCTACCTCTTTTATAATGGGCTGAATATAGTTGATGTAACCCACTTTTTTTCACTTTTATTTTATGGCCATGTCACTTGGAATGTGAGATTGCATATTGAAATATAATATTTTTAAGAAATTTTTTTATTTATTTACTATTTTCTTAGTTATTTTTTTATTCCATTACTATATATCAAATCTTTTTTATATATATTACAATAAATGAATGTTTTATGCCATAAATTATGTTTTAAAAATTCAATAATATAACAATTTTATCTCGAACAATTTTAATATATCCAGACTAAAGTTTAAGTATTGATACTTTGATTTTGTGGTAAAATAAAAATTGTTAGATCTTAATGATAAAAAAATCGATGGTTAATATTCATGATTAAGAAACTTGTCTAATAGGTGAAGAATTAATGACAAGATATTTTTATTTGAAAATATAAATTTTCTTTTAATTTCATATCTACTAGTAATTTAAAATGCGTAATTTAAGTATATTATTTATACTAATTTATATGTATGTTTTTACACCTTTTTGCTACATAATAAATTTATTTTAATGATTATTAACTTAGGTTTATTTATAGTACATTATAATTTAAAACTTTAAAAATTAAAATGCTTTCAAAAAATTACCACATAATCATTTTAAAAATATAAAATTTACTTAATAGTTAATAAATTAAAAATATAAATTTTTACTTTATGAAGCTATTTTTTATTTCTTCTTCCCTTTTTCTCCTTCACGTATTTCTTTCACATTAATACATAAAAAATATTTTAAAATACTAAATTTACAAAAAAAAAATTAGTATCATTTTCAATGAAAATTTTAATATCCATTGATACTTTTGAAAGAAATGATATTTATACATATTATTTTTCTTACATGTATCCAAACTTAAATTTTCTAAACTTGTTTAAAATATGTTAAGTAAGTTTTGTTTAAAAATCAAAGTATAATGCAAAAACTTGTGAAAATATAATATATATATATATATATATATATTTCTTTTTGTTTTTCTTATAAATCATATTAAATACAAGTTTTTACAATGTATATACTATGATTTTCAAATAAAATATTTATTTTATTGATTTAATTTTTGTTATTAATGATTTTTATGTAAGATAAAATAAAAAAATAAATGGGATAAATTTTTTTTCTCTTCATAATATATGAAATTAAAAAGAAAATAGAGATTAATATTAACCAAAAGACACAATCAATAATTTCATATATCAAGTTTGAAAATAGAACATTTGGATTAGGTCAAAATTATAATAACAAATTACCTATATTTTTTAATATCTAATTTTTATGTGGAATGTATTTGAATATACATACATAAATAAGTATATATATATATATATATATATATATATATATATATATATATATATATATATATATATATATATATATATATATATATATATATATATATATACATACATATATATATACATATGTGTGTGTGTGTGTGTGCGCACATGTATGTTGGTTCCTTACTAATAATTTCTTGGTATTATTTGATTTTATATAAAAATTAAAATAATTTTAAGAAAATAAAATGTGAAAAATATTAATTATATTAAAAATAATAATAGCATGATTTTTATTAAAAAATTAATTAGTTTCAAAAAATTCTAAAGTTATTTGGATCTGGTATATTAATGTTTAAATATTATTTTGTTATATTATATATAATAATATCTTCTTTAACAAATTTACAGCAAGTAAAGAATTTATTATTGAAAAAATAATATTGCTAATAAAATAATTAAAATAAAAAATTTTAAAATATAGTATATAGCCTTTTTTATTTGTTAGATAACTAACAATTTTCTTCATTTAATGTAAAAGTACCAAGTTTTACATATATTTGATTTAATATAAATGAGTGTTTTTAAATAGTGAAAAGTAATTATTTTTTCAATGAATGTTTAAATAATGAATAATAATTTTTTATCAATTTTTTTATAATAATTAATATTATTTTATTTAATAAAATAATAATTTTATTATGTACTTTTAAAATTAAATATAAATATAACTTTTAGAAATATGTGTGTGTGAATAAAAAAAGAGAGAGAAAGAGTGAAAGAGAAAGAGAGAAAGAGAAGAAGAAGAAGCATTTGAAGTAAGAGATTTTTAAATTTGTATAGAGAAAAAATTTGGCTTTACTTTTTATTTAATTATTAATTTATTAAAAAAAGAATTAGGGATAAAATAAAATTAAAATAAATTTAACGTCTAATTTAAAAGGTTCATGAAGAAATAATTTATTTGAAAACTTTTTTCTACACAAGCAATATGTCATCATTTCAGTGGCTTATCAATCAATGTATCGATATCCATGATTATAATCTGAGTATGAAAAAATTATCATTTTATCTCTTATTATGGGAATAACAAAATTTAAATAAATATATAAAAAATTAAAAAAATTATACTGTAGAAAAACTTTAACCGTGAGAAATTGTTACTTATGTTACAAACTAAGCTACAAAAATATATTTTCTGTGATAAAATATCATTTATTCCATTATATAAATTAGAAAACTTTACTAATGATAAAATATTACTTAGGTTAAAATTTAATTTTATGGATAAAGTTATAGCCAAATATATCACTCTTATATCAAATATACATATAAAAATAATAAAAAAATATAAATATTTATATATTGAGATTGTTTAACAATTAAATTATTTATTAGCTTTTAAATAAGTTATGAGAATTTAATTGATTGATCAAGTCAATTAATTATTTTAAGAATTTGATAAACAACTTATTTAATTAATTGATTTGCTTTAAATCAACCAAATAGAAAAAATTGTAGAATCCAACACTTTTAATCAGTTAATTCATAAAACATATGTAAAAAGATAAAGGATTGATCTACTATTAATATAAATTAAATTTATACTATCATTCAATGATATATTATGATATTAATAAATATTATTAAAAATTTTTTATTATTGTTAAAAATTCTTAATTAGTATTATCTTTTAGTATTGTGTCTTTTTCTTATTTATTGATAGTGTAAAATATTTAATATTTGTAATAAATTAAATTTAAATTTAAACATAAAACTACGTCTAAATTATATAATTATGTACATTTATTATTTTATTTAAAATGATAGAAAGAGAAATTGAACCCTAACCGTAGGATATATGAATGAAAGCTCAACAATTAGCTTTCTAAACATTTTTATTTATTTATGTACCAATTTAATATATATTAGAATGTCATAATTCTTTATAAGTAATAAACAATCATTTAACTTTATATTAACTAAATTTACATAATAAAATTAATATACATGAACAAAATAAATATTATAATATGTTAAAATTTTTATTATACAATTATTTAGTAAATTTAATTTCTTTACATATTAAAAATAAAAATTAATATATACATATATAATATATTTACACAATAAAATATTTTTAGTTCATCATTAGGTTCAATTTTTAAAATATCGCTTAAATAAAAATCAATCATTTAAGATACAAAACATTTTAAAAGGATTTATTTTTGATCAAGTCACACTTTTCTTAAAAAATATGATGACAATAAAGTTATATATATATATATATATATATATTATGAAAATAGTAAAACTATTATAGTATATATAATAACAAGTTTATCATTCATTACTATAATATTAAAGAAACTTCCATTAAAAAATTAAAAATAATAATTATGTAAAATTATATCTAACTTAATAATAATTAAATTATTATATAAAAATATTTATATAAATTATATTTAAGGTAGTGATATATATAAAATTGTCTAAAATCCTATTTTAGTTTATCATTAATTTTAGTTGTATCAATTCCAATTCTCACAGATATTTTATATTAATTTTATCCTTTATAAATAATAATTTAATTAATTTAGTCTATCAATTTGTATTTCTATTGATAGATTATTGACTCGATAAATGGAAGAAAAAATAAGATATAAATAATATGTGAAAAATGAAATTAATACTTAAAATTTGTAAAAGGACGAATGATTTAACTTATATTTATGAATAATAAAAATAAGTATTATAAATAAAAATTAAAAGCAAATAAATTGATAACAATTTAAATATTAATTTATAATTAAAATTTAAATATGTATGATAGTTCAAAGTTATAATTTATATAGATATTTATCTTATGTAATTTAACTTTTATTGAAAGAATTTTTAGAAAATAATAAAAAATTATTTAAAAGATGTAAAAATTTTATTTTTATCTTTTAATAACTTAATTAAAAACAATTAAAGGAAGATATAAACAAATGAACAAAATTAACTTATTAATTATTTGTGAGATTGACAAAATTAAAATAAGATATTTGCGAGAGGTGAATTTGATGCAAGCGAAATTAATAATAGGATAAATGTGATTTTTGTCTATACAAAATAATTTTTAAAATAAAGTGATAAAACTTTTTAGTAGGAATGTAATTTTATTATATATATTTATGTAATATTTTATTATTATATGATTAGTGACATATGATTATAATTTTATTTATGAAGTCAATCAATTATCCAAAACTTTATATAAAATATATTGTATTATAATTCTAAAAAAGTAAATGTCACAATGGTTATAGTTTAATGTTCCTTAACTTAGTTTTTTTTTGTATGAGCATAAAAAATTGAACCTTGGGAGTTTTCATGTATGAATAGTATCAAAGTATGACTCTCCACCCAATGACCCATCTTGTAGAAGATAGAGTGATTCTGGTAGGTATCAAAAGTTATCACCTCATATCTCATGATGTCAAACATTATATTTTGCCCAATCACTTATAGGAAATAGATAAAGGAAATGTAAGGTAGGTTGGCCCAATAGATAAAATAAGAGTAATCCCCAAAACTAAAGTTGATTGATCTTACCTTTATAATCTATTTATTTATTTTATAAATATGGTATGTATTTGTTACCTGTTGTTAGAAAGAATACTTTGTTCTACTACAATATAATTGTGTATGATGGCTATGGTAATAGAAATTGAACAAGATTGCTCATGCATATGATAATTTATATCTCTTGATTGAACATTATGTGTTATTTTTAGTGGTTAATGATGTTACAAAATATTTGATTTAGAATAGCTGCTATGATTGCTATTTGCTATGATTGTATGTCTGAAGAATATATAAGATAAATGTGATATGATTCACTAGGTATAGTAAGTTGGTTATTAACTTACTAAGTCTATGACTCATTCTTATTTGTTTAAATTATTTTACAAATCCATTTGTAGCAGTTCTTAGAGCCCCAAAGATCTCCTAAGTTACTTTTGAAAGTAGCTATAATTCTATTAAAAGACAGTTAGAAACTAGGTTAATTTTATTCAAATAGTTTAATATAAGTCCCAATGTGAACTTTGTCTTTAAGTATTTGTTCTATAGATATAAAAATGATACCAATTAATGTTTTTGAAAGTTAATAGTAACTATACGATGATGTCAGATATGATTAGACAAGCTTGTGGATGGAACTAAGAATATAAGTTCCACAACAGTCACAACTAGGTAGGTTGTGACAAGGTGGTATCAAAACATGATCTAGGAAATAAGTGGGACAAAGGATGTTAGGATAGGATGAATAATATATAATTATGGCTACTTAGTTAGGTATTAGTAAAAAGTATATTAGTGGTATGTCTACATCAGGAAGCATGTATCACCAGTAACATGTTAGCAAACCTTAAATTGTTGAAAAGGTGGTGGTGACAACTTCTTTATAGAATAACTAATATTAAGTATACTATGTTTAAATGCTTAAATTTCTTGTGAAATAGGAAAGATATAGAATCAAGTAAATATTGAGCTAGTGATCTTGGTGATGGAGAATCACTTGAAATCTTCAAGTTTTGAGTAGTCCACAAGAAAGAGATGCCAATCAAGACATCCTTCTATGGGCTGTACCTTTAGATAGCAAATCCTAATCAATGTAGCTTAAATCCTTTGTCAAGAAAGAGAAAAAAAATCACAACTTGAAGATAAGGAACAAGGTAGAAGAATGCTAAGAGTGAGAGGTTTAGAAGATTCTTAGCACCATTATTATATTTTAGTTCATTCTAGCAAAGGACACTTTCAAGGTAGAGGTAATTTCTAGAGTGGACCTCCTAAATGTGTATGTTGTGGAAAGCAACACCAAGGACTTTGTAGTCTATTAACTATAGTGTGCTACCAATGTAGATGAGAAGGTCACAAAAGAAGAAAATGCCTAGTTATCCCATCTAACTATAGAAGAATTAACCCCACAACCCCGCAAAATGTACCTAAGACTTAACTTGTAGCCTTTAAACCTCATATGACTTTAAGACAGAGTAGTAAAATAACTTCAAGATCAAATAGAAGAAGGAATCATAGGGAAAGAAGTGTATCAAGGAACCTAGTCATAATTTCTACATTAACCAATCATGAAGCCCAAGACCACCCTTTTCAACTTAATAAGCCTTTAGAATTAGATCATGTTAAGTAGGCAATCTGATTGTTAAGAATTTGAAAATGAATTCTTTATAGAAAGAAGAATTACCACACTCTTAGAAAATTATTTTAATTATTTACTTAGTAGATTCGTACACATATTAGTAATTAGGAAATGGTTATAAATAGTTTTAAGGTAAGTAATTAGTTATGGAAAATGAAATTTTATTATAAAATTAGGTAGGATTAAATAAAAGAATTTAATGTGAAATTAGAATTAAAATAATGTGTATGAATGAGATTTAGGAATCTTTTTTTCCTATTTTGTGCTTAAAAATAACTTAAATGCCTAAAATGGCCCTAAAATATCCAAACCCATTATAACTTCCATAAGCTTATCTTCAGCATCCTATTTCTTGCCCTAATTGACCGACTTTAACTCCTTCTTCCCTTTCTTCTGAACTTCTTTTTCTTAATTTGTAATAAAGAATCAAGTTAATGTTTTCAAGTGATCATTCATAACCTTCCAAAAAAAATAAGGTAGTCCTATTGATTTCTTAGTTTGATTTTTACAAAGGTTAATAAAAGTTTAGGTTAAATTTGGAAGATTAGGGATTTAAGTGGATAATGTTATTTTATGATGAATAGGGAAAAATCAATCACCATTTCACTTTTCTTCTAGACTCCTCCATACTTAAGTAAGTTAATAACATACTTAAATATTTTATTGCAAGTTATATCCATGAATTTTATTAGCTTTTTAATAGAAATTATATGTATGATGATAACAATTTAGTAATTAATGTTTATTATGGAATTATTGTCTGCATTTAAGTTAAGTTAAAGCAAGAAAGCTAGTATTGTTGTTTTAATTATTGGGTGATGATGTGTGGAAGTTTGAAGAAGAAATGTGTAAAGGTTGCTAAAAAATTTGAGCATTTTTTGGAAATTTCAGATTTATACTTGAATATAGTAATTGAGTACTGCCTTAAAAATGAATTTAAAAGGCTTGTATTCAAGTACTATACTTGGGCACCCAAAGGCAATTTTGCCCTTATTTTAAAGTATTTGAATATAGTATTTGAGTACTACTTTTGAAAATGGCTTGCACTCAAGTACTATACTCAAGTACCTAAAGATATTTTCACCTTTACCCTAAAGTACTCAAGTATAGTAGTCAAATATTGCCTTAGAAAAAGGCTTGTACTTAAGTACTATATTGAATTACTTGAATACTACCATATCGTTTTATATGGTTGATTGTTAATATAATTCATAATGCATATTTAAGTTGTAAATTATTTTTATTTCTAAGATTATGTTGTAATGTTTGTTGATGAAATTCTTTTTAACACAATTATATAAATAGAAATATGAATGAAAAGTTATTAAGTTTACTTTTCAATAGAATTGATTTGACATCAAAATCTTATATATATTTTAAGAAATCATTAAATTAGAGAACATGTGTCAGAAACTTTAATTAGGGAAAAGTGATTTTCTTTTATTAACATGTATAGATCATAAATACTATATATTTACTCTATTATATAGAATTTATGGTAACTTATAATCTAACATAGTATTGGATTACATTGGTTTGTAATCCATTGTGGTATTAGATTATATTGGTTTATCATGTTGGATTATAGCAGTCCATATCATTGTAGTATTAGATGATAATAGTTTATCTTCCATTATAGAAGTGAAATATTATTTTCTTATATCTTATTATAAAATTGAATTATATTACCTTACATGATATAATTTTGAACTCTATTTTTACACTCTATAATAATATTGAATTATAATATCTTATATTTTACTATAATATGGAATTATAATGTGTTATATCCTATTGTAGTATTGAATTATATTATGATATAATCTATTATAGAACTGAAATATACCACTTTATATTCATTTATTTTATTGTATCCTATTACCTTATATTTTTTTACAATGACAAGCTATATTACCCCTATATTTTTATAACAATATGAATTTACATTGCTTTATATGCTATTATACTATTGAAACATATTACTTGATATTTCATTATGGTATTAGATCATCTTAGGTGTATATCCTATAGTAGTATTTGATTATAACAACATATATTTCATTATTACAATAAATTTATATATCATATATTGGTTACTATAAAAGATTTTATAGATAGACATATTTAATTATGACAATAGATTATATAATCTTATATTTGAGTACCATAATAGCTAATATATATTTAGGTAGGTGTTTGAGTATTATATATGTATATATATTCAAATATTAGAATAGTATAAGTGAATATTAATGAAATTTGCACTCTTTAGATAGTAGTAACTAATTATTATAATTAAACATAGGTTCTAAGAATTCACCTTTGAAACTTCATACTCAATTGAGTGCAGTCAAGTACCTTTGTTTAATCCTTTCAAATCATGTACTATAGTATATTGAATGCTTACAAGATTAATGTTATGCTTGGATGTAATTGATGGCTTCACTCATAATATTGCTTGATAAATTGCTAAACTTAAAAGTAATTGAATGACCTAATGTTGTTTTATATAATAAATTGTTATGATGAAGTGAACTACTATAATGTGTGATAATATTTTTATGATCCTAGAAAGTGATTATGAGTGTGTGCATTAGTGTTGATATTCAGAATGGAAATGATTATGAAAATGAAATTTCAGAATGGAAATGATTATAAAAATGAAATTAATTATGAAAAATAAGGATAAGTTAGTCTATTATTCTATTGATTTATGTGTGTATGCTACTAAAACCCAGATTTTCTTTATATAAGCATTAAAAACTAAGTCTTGGGAGCTCTTGTATATGAATAATGTCAAAGCATGACTCTATACTTAAACGGTACATCTTGTAAGAGATAGAGCAGTTCTAGTAGGTATTATAGATTGTCACCTTGTATCTTATAACCAAACACTTGAATTATGTCAAACACTATATCTCACTCATACGCTTATAGGAAGTAGGCAGGGGGAATGATACGTAGGCTGGCTGAGTAAGCAAGATTAGAATAACTCCTAATACTATAATTAATTGATCTTACCATTATTATGTATGCATTTATTTTATAAATGTGATTTGTATTTATTACTTGTTATTAGTGATAATACTTTATTAGGCTGGTATATAATTGTGCATAATGGTTATGATAATAGAAGTTGAATAAGATCGCTTATATGAGTAATAGTTTCTATCTCTTCATTGAACATTGAATCTTATTTTTTGTGGTTAATAATGTTACAAAATATCTAATTTAGAATAGTAGCTATGATTATGATTTGTTGTGATTATATGCATAAAGAATATATAAGATAAATATGGATGTGATTAATTAGGTGTAACAAGTAGGTTATCTGCTTATTGAATCTATAACTCATTCTTATTTGTTTAAACTATTTTATAGATTTATTTGTAGCAATTCTTAAACCACCACAATCGATTTAAAAGTAAAGATCTCCTAAATTACTTTTATAAGAAGACATAATCTTATTAGAATATAATTAGAAACTGGGTTAGTTTTATGTAAATAACTTAGCATCATTTCTAACATGAACTTTAGTCATAAATATTTGTTTTACAAATATAAAAGTGAAACTAGTTAATATTTTCGCTAGTCAATAGTAACTGTGTGATGATACTATATATAATTAGACCAGCTTGTGGAATCGAGAATACATTTTCCATACTAGTCATGGTTTGATAGGTTATGACACTTAACTAGTTTTAGTAGATGTAGAGACTAAATAACAAGCTAACACTCGATCAAATCAGTTAGACAATTAATTCACTTTATATATATAAATTATTTTTACTAACTATATTTATTTCCAAAGCAATTTTATTTTATATTTTACCATGATTTTGTTCGTGGTAGTATGAACTATTAATCATGGATTTACCTTTTTTGCCATGTTCGTATTCGTAGCTAGAAGAACTTGATAACCATACACATTTACTTGTGCTACAGGTCTATTCAATTAGTATTCCTATGACAAAGCAACACAACAATGAAAATTTTGATTTTATGCTATAATTTTAATCATGGCACAAAATTGTTGTAGTGATATTAAGATAATTTTTACTTTTTTTTTGTGATCGTTGGATTTGTTAAATCACTAAATGTACATACACGAGGATTAGGGATTAAACCTTTGATGCAATGGAAGACACATAATTTTCAAGGGACATTAGATACAACTTGAGCTAATGACATAATATTTACTTTATCTATTAATGCATGTCATTTTCTTTTTATCTAATATTTTTCCTTTCTTTTTTTTTTCTGCATCACTTTCTTCTTCTTGTTTTTTATCCCATGCACATTTTTCATTAATTTACAATTTATCTCGTGTACTTGTATTTTTTATTAGTTCAATCACATATTTTCCGCTTTCCTTTTTTCAATTCCATTTTAATTATTTACAATTCAAATGATTATATCATTGAATAGTATAAATATAATGCAATGTATTTTAATTTTATTATAAAAATATTGTAAATACATTAAGATTTTAATATATAAAGTACTAAACAAATAATTACTTACATATTATATTTTTAATAAAATATATAGAATTAAAATTAAATTTATTTATTTATTTAAATAAGGAAAGCACCAAATTAGTCTATGAAAAATTAAAGTTATATTGGATTTCTCCTGAAAGTTTATTTTACATCAATTGTCTATAATATCTAGTGAAATCTAATATAATATTTATCTTTTGAAAATATATTTGATATAAAAATTAGAAATTTATGGACTTAGATGATGTAAAACAGAGAGGAAAATCTAATAAAACCCTTATCTTTCACTGGCTAATTTGGTGCTTTGCTCTATTTAAATTTTGTCGGCATTTGTATCATAGTAATTTTTAAGTGCTATATTTTAAATTAAGCACACTTCAATTGAGATTCTAACAATGGTTTAAAATTCAAAGACTACTTTTCTTCTTTTTATATATTTTATTGCATATTTTTCTTTTTACATATTTAGTTTTATTATTTACAACTCTGACAATTATATAACCAAATAATATAATATAATATAATATAATATATCTTAATTTTATTATAAAATATTTTAAATAAATTAAAATGTTAATATAAAAAGTATTAATCAAGAAAACTAATTACATCCTTTATTTTAAAAAATCTAAATTTTAATTTAATAAATTTATTTAAAATTTATTAATATTTTCTTAACTTCAATTTTCAAGTGATATATTTTAAAATAAATACATATTAATTAAAATTTTATTAAGACTTTATAAAGTGCACGCACTATTTTTCTTTCTTTCATGTATGCCATTGTGTATTTTCTTTTTCATGTCCATTCACATTGTTTATAGTTCAAATGGTTATGTGGCTATATAGTATAAACATAATACAATATATTTTATTTTTATTATAAAAATATTTTAAATAATTTAAAATTTTAGTATAGAAAGTATTAATTGAATGAATTTATTACATATTTTATTTTAAATGAAAACATATAAAAATAAAAGTCAAATGTTTTTATCCATATAAATTTTACTAATATTTGCATGACATGAATTTTTTAAGTTCTATATTTGAAATTAAACACATTTCAATTTGGATCACTACAAGAATATCTACATTTGATGATGAAAATTGGTGATGAAATTATTGTTAATAAATAAAACCCCAAGAATTATATTTATATAGTGAATGTAGCAATAGAATTAGCAATGGGTGTTGTACCAATCATTGGCTATTCTATCGCTAATTTTTTTAAAATTTCTAGAATCTTAAACTATATCTATCTCCAAATTCGTGAGTAAAAAAGTCGTAACCTTTTTATGTTATAATTAGTGTGAAATTTGATAATCCACTTACTTAACTAGTTATGACAGAGACAATTTCAAAGGTGAAATCAGGGTTAGCTTGTCTCTAATCAAGTAAAATCAACTAAATCCTAAGTTAGGGTCCTAAACTTCTTCATTGAATAAAACCTTATTATCATCCATAAGTTCAAAACAATAATGCAAAGACCAATCATTTATAAGTGTGAATTAAGAAATCTCACTTGGATTGAGTTAACAAATAAGAAGAATTTATAGTGGTGCATGAATTAGAGTTAATAGAAGGGAGAGGAGAATGAGTAGTTAAAGAAGAAGCTAATAGGTAGGACGAGTTGTTAGGAAATTAAAAGGAATAGATGGTTTAAGAAAAATTATAGGGTTAAAGGTATAATGGGAATTGTTTCCCTTCATCTCCTCTGTGCACTAATTTTCTAGCAAATTACATTCAAATTATTTTGCTTCATTTCTCACTAATTTACACAAAGCCATTATTTCTAATTACACTAATTAATCTAATTACTTCCTATAAGGGTATCTAATCTTATATTTCATCACCAAAAATCTTATTTTTCCTATAAAGTCTTCACTTAAAATTTGCTTATAATAGTCAAATACCTATTTCCTTTACAAAAATATTTTGATTATTCTAATTTCCTAAAGGTTGTAATAAAAATTTATTGACAAAATTAGAAATAGAATAAAAAAACTTAGGGTTTGAATTATTGATGAATTTAGCAAAAGTATTATGCATCAAAATTTGAAATTTTGTTTTAACAGTGCGGTGAAATTTTTTATCAATTAGCAACAGAATTATTAATGGAAGTCTTAGTATCTATCCCTAATTGAAGTGTATCATCTTATTAAAATGTTTAATGATGAACTAATCCATTACTAGTTCCGTTACTAACCTTTTATATATATTAAAGTCCAATGTCAAACCTTTATTTTCCCATTCCTCTTTTTCTCTCCTCTTCTCCTTGAGACCTTGCTCATTGTGTCCTTCTACCATCCGCCTCCACCTTCCACCCCTACCAATTGATTTATAATTTAATTAGTAAATTTTCAATTTACATTGATTTCTCCCATCTTTGTAAATTGATGTGGTTCCTGATATATTCCTTGTTGTTAATCCAAGTGAGAATTGAATTTGATTTGAATGAGTGTCTGAGTGATGATAAGGAAGAGGTGAAATAATTTTTTATTATGTTTTTCCTTATATGTAATTGTTTATAAACGGAGACTAAAATTTAAAAAAGGACTTTTATTCTATGTACTAGATTTAATCTATCAATGGGTTAGTATCTATTATCATATCTTACACACACACATATAAAAGATAATTACATCTATTTGTCTTTTTGTTTGTCTTCAAATTTGTGGAACCAATAATTGTCTATATTCTTAAAGTTGAAAGTTGCTAACACATGCATGTGGTTTTAATTAATTTATTTTTATGATGATTTTTTTTGAATTATGCTTTAGTATCCACTTGAAAATTTTTGTCTAAATGATAAAGTTATGGTTTTTTTATATATTTATTGTTTGTAAATTTGAACACAGTTACAAGATTTTATTTGAAATATTACAATTATTATGATGTTTATGTTAGAATTCTATAAAAACTCAGTTTTTGATATATGCGGAAGGCTACATATTTTTTTCACTTTGTATTCCATATGATAAAGTGTGTATTTTTTTTTTTTGGTTAGGAATAAGGTGTATATCATATTTAATTCCTATAATTTATTATTTTAAAAATAAATATCCTAATGTACCTTATATGCATGTATTAACGTTGTAAACTAAGAAATATTTCAAAAGGCTTTATACAATAAAAAAATCTTATATTGTTGAAGTTAAATCTCATAAGAAAGTTTAAATATAAGGTTTTATGTATTAAATAATTAACAAGGAAGGAGAATGATAAATCTGCATGTATGAGTTGAGCTAAGTCAAATGTGATGGATTTACTTTTGCACGTGAATTGAAAATTTATATTTTTTAATTTATTTTTTATTTGAATTTTCTACAATAGCTAGTTTTCAATAGTTATATTTCAACAATTATATTTTAATAGTTCCATTCCAATAACTATATTTTCTCAGCCTATAAAAACTAACAAACTCAAAACATTTTAATCATCAATAACTAAAAAGTAATTCTCATCCTCCTAAGTTCTCACTATGATTGCATTTATATTTGGTCTTTGATTTGAAGAAATTTGAATCCATGATGAGAATGAAATGGCTTTGACAATCTAGTTATTTTTTTAAACAAGCAAAAATTTGTTTATAATTCTATTCTCTAATTGAACAATAAGTCATTGGACTATACATATTGGTACTTGTTGGCTCAATCTTCATTTTTGTTCACACTTCTTGAAAGTACGATGCAAAATTTAAGATTGCATTTTTATTTTTCTTTATTTTCTAATGACGGAATTTTTAACTTGGATGGATTTTCTCACATTAATTAAGAAACTAGACTAAATTATTATAGAATTAAGTATAATGGATGGCATTAGGCTCCCTAGTACATGACTTACATGCTTGAGCTCTATCTTTGCAAAATTTAATTTATCAATATATTTTGTTTTTATTGCCTATAGGTATATATAGTTGATATTAAGATGATCTTTTTATTTATCTTATTAAAATAGGATTTGATTCATTCCATATGATATTCTATGGTGATTGATTCCTACCACATTACGCTGAAATATTCTTCTATTTCTTTTAATTTTATAACATTAAAAATAAAAATAAAAATAAATATTAAAATCTTCTAGAATTGAACCAATAACCTTATGACAAGACCATAAATTAATATCACTAGACCAACTACCTTGATTGTATTTTATTCTCTAATTTAAAGTGATTGACATGATCAATTATTTTAATTGCAATTTTACAAATTTTCACTATAATAAGTAATATATATTTATTATTAAATTTAAATAAATAATTATTTTATAGGTAAATATTATAATTATTAATTAATATTAATAAATGCTAATTTTTTGGTAAGAAATAAACACTAATTATAATTCAATCTTGCTTGAATAAATGAAAATTCAATCTTGATCTTATTTCAATAAATAAATATATAAAACAATATATTTAGTTTTAAGTGGTTTATGCATATTTCTTTTAATGAAATAAAAATATCTAATAATTTTTATTTTAATATGAAAGTCATTTATTAAAATATATAATAAAAATATTAATAAATACAATTAAAAAATGTTAATTAGTTATTAACATTATAATTAATACTTGATCCACTAAAAGTATACTATCAATGAACAAGAAAATATTATGTTAATAAGAAGGTTTGGACATAATAATGTATTAAATTTAAATCTTAGGGTTATTAATAAATATAGCAGTATTAATTTATAAAATTTGTATTTGTTATATGAAATTTGTTTATTTTTATAATGACTGATAATGTATAATAAAAAAGTAATAATATCATATTATTTTCAATCATCATGTAACAAATCAATTAAGGAACCAAACTAATGTGATTAAATTTAACTATAATAAATAATTATACATGTGTAAATAGGAATATCTATCTATTTATTTATTTTTATATTGTTAAAACAGGATTTGATCCATGTTGCATAGTGTCCTATGGTGATTAGTCCATGCCATGTACTGTCATATAGTAAAATATTTTCTCACTTCTTTTGATTCTATAATATTAAAAAAATAAATAAATATTAAGATCCTTTAAAGTAAAACCAATAACTTCTAAGACAAAACCATAATAAATGAGTGTTGACTTAAACTTTATCTTCACACGCATTACACAATATTATTAGGTTTATAAAAAAATAATTTTATGTCATAATCATTACATAATAATTATAATATATAAATTTTATTTAATATTAATTTTATAATGAATTAAATACTAGCCTGTACTCAATTGCTACTTAAAAAGATTTGCTACATTAGCCAAAGAAGCTTTTTTAAAAAAAAAAAAAGCATTCAACCAAGCTCTTGATGCTCATATAATGCTTATTTTCACACTATTAATCCGAATTATATTGCACTTGTCTATAATCGATATTTACCCAAAAAATTAAGGAACTAAAAAAAGAAAGAAAAAAAACTTTTAAATGTCTACATTTAGTTTCTTTTTCAACTTATTCACCGTTACTTCCTTCATTTCTTGTATATGATTAGGAGAAGTTATCTTACTAATACTTAGTATTTTCACATCTAGTAATATAGGTTCTTTCCTATATGGTTCTCTTGAAAATAAAGTTACACTCTTTGCCTTACTTGTAGATTTTATTTAGTTTTAACAAGTAGGCCAAAAAAGGATTTAGGTTAGCTCTTCTCTTTACCACCATCAATATTGACAGAGGTACAACCTCCTTTTCAGAAGAACTAAATAAGAAAGAACCTGCATCACTAGATATGAAAATGCTAAATATTGGTAAGATGATTTCTTCTAGTAGTAGATAGAAGGTAAGAGAAGCAATAGTAAATGAATTGAAAAAGAAACTAATTACACTTGTATTATTGATTTCTAATTTAATTTGTATGATTTGTTTATATTTGCAAAGCATTCAACCATATGTCAAGGACACCTACCAAAATATTCCTAAGGTTTAGATCTGGTAAATATAGGATTTAGATTGAATTTAGAGGGCATCTCATAAGTATTGATTTATATTCAATTTAATATTTGTAATTTTTGTATTTCCCACTAATTTTTGTGTTTTTTCTATTTTTTTGAGTGAATACCATGTGTTAATGACTTTTTATAAAAGTCATAATTTTTTTTCTTTTAACTAGTATATAGTGAATTAATATTCATAGTAATTTCTTTCCTTATGTCATAATCTTATACTAGTGTAATAAAATAGTCAAGAAATGGAGTGATTTGAAATGAGAAAGCAAAACAAACAAAGAAGAATCATGCATTAGAGACAAGTGACTCATTGCATACTAGAAGATTTATGTTTATTCCTAAGCATGGGAGGAGGAAGGTGATTTCTTATTTCTAAATTATAGTCAAGCACTTCGAATTTTAACAATTTTTGTATGTATGATAATGTATATAATTATTATGGAAAGTAGAAACTGAGAAGGTAGTGACTCATTGATTGATGTATTCAAGCATATTCAAGTTGAAAAACAGAAGTGATGCTTTATGGATCAGAAATCTTTTGCATTATATCTAAATTATAGATAATATATATTTTTATTAACATAGTAATATTTTAAATTACTTCATTATAATTATTTAATGTTTTCTTAATTGTATCATAAGGTTTTGAAGTTTAAAGAGATTAACTCCTAGCAATTCAATATTTCCTACTGAGGGTGCGCTTTTACATACCTACAACACAAGCAATCAAAGAACTTAATGTGGGTCTCATGACTTTAAAGAAAAAGTGTAGACAATTGGGTATTTAAAGGTACCTACATAATAGAGGAAATGATTGGTGATGAAAATTATACTTATAGTTTCCTAAAAGTAGTTTTTTCTTTTATATTCATGGATCCATTTTTTATCCTTAAGGCCATTATTAGTAAATTCACATAAAAATATATGGTCTTTCTTGCTACCATTACTCTTAAATTCACTTTATTAAGCCAGTAATATAAAAAGAAATGAGGTTATCTTTATCTATTTCAAAATAGTAATTTGATACATATTATGGCTAAGAAAAGATGACAACCTAGGAGTAGCACTTATATCTCAGCAATTAATGATCAAGTAGCATAAAGTCAACTCTAATGTATTGTTTAAGAGATAACCATTTTTTCTTTTTATTTTTATATGTATAAACCCTAGACATTATTTTTTGAATATCTATTGGAATTTATTAGTTTTATTGTATTTTTACTTAATATAAATAAAATATCTACATTTAATTTTGTATCATGAAATTTGATTTGAATATTTAATTATTGATAGTTTTTGATTTGGCAAATTTTTTGCTATTTGGATTGTTACAAAAATAGATAGCACATTAATAAATATATTTCATAATTTGTGCATAACAATATCAATGGAATTAGTAACAATATTTTAAAGATGACACCACTAATTTTTTAGGATTTTTCTAGTTTACTGATAGATTAAAGTTAACAATGAATTTGTCTATCACTAAATCAATATTTTATGATGGATTTAGTAATATACTCAAATTATCTTTCATCTTTTAGAGATGAAAATTTTGTCAGTAGATATAAAATTAGTAATGGATAAATACATTGTTGATTCCATCCTATCTTTTACTTCTTTCATCATTGTCTTACCAAATTTGTGATGGATCACTATTACAAAATAGTTAATTAACATCTACTATTTAACAAATCATACATCTAAATAAAACCAACATCTTATCGAATATTGTTATAAATAAGTTATGATGTCAACTACAGGCCCAACATAGAAAAATAAAATAACATCAGTTCTTATGTCAATTGAATTGTTAACATTTCTTCGTGTGTCATACAACCTAGTCACTAGTGATAAATTAAAGACATTAGTTTTTACTAAATAGTTAATGCGAAATGTTTGAAATTTTTTTATGATGATGACTTTTAACCTTTATACTAGAATATATGTAGTAAAAATTGAATAAACTCAACATTCTTACAAAAATATATATTTTGAGTTAAAAACTTTGAATGGCCATAACTATGCCCTTGATTGTCTATTTAAGGCAAATTTTATATTGATTTTATGAAGCTTTTGGAGATTTATTCATTTACAAAATGTTAATAAGTTTTTATCCTTCCTAGAATCACAAAAAAATGATTATCTTTAAGGGCCTTTTTCACTTTTTCCCATCTCTCATCATTGTTCAGCCAACTTTGGACTTCATTACAGTATTAAGTATCTAAAAATTAGAGATAACCTTAAAAGTTGTACAAAAGAAATATAAATAAAAATATCTTTAAAAACTTACACAAAAAATAAAAGAAATGAAATAGGCAAATATCTGAGAAGTAAACACAAGAAAGGCATTTAGGGCGATTTTGGATTCTATTGCAACATTTGTCAAATTCCTAATGAGTACTCAAAATTAAATACAACTTTAGAAGTTAAACAAAGGAAATACAAATAAAATCTCCTAAAAAACTAGTACAAAAATACAAAAATGGAAAAGGAGAAAATTTAAGAAATAAAAATAAGAAAGGCACCTCTTATGTTTTAAACTAATAGATTAGAATAAGACATTTACTTCATATTCGATGTTAATTAAAAAAGTATTAGTAACTTAGTGATTTCTAGCAGAGGATGGACTAACATTTAGAATTTTGTAGAGGAAGTTAAAAAAAAGAAAAAGATGGAGCTTAAAAACAAATAAGAGAAGGATTCAGAGTGATTATAAAAAGAAAGAAAGAAAATAAGATATGCTTTGCTTATAGTACACAATTGTCACCAACTTTAAATGTTAATTATTAATACAAAACTGATGTCTTCTATATTATCATTTTCCAACCAGTTGGCTATTATTATACTATTAGATGTTAATTGAGTACAAAATTGATATATTTACATTTTATATTTTCTAACTAGTCATTTGACATACTTTTAGATAATAATTATAGAAAAAAAATTAATGTTTTAAGTTTTTATAAATTTCTAATAACCTTGTAAATGTCATTAATTTAGAAGTCAATTTAGTCCAAAACTGATATATTAAAATTTGATCCAAACTTTTGCAATACTTTTGGATATTGATTAATTTTAAAACTAATATTTTAATTCTTCTCATATTTTTAAAACTGTCAAAATAGGCTAACCAAATTCTACTAGGTTAAGTTGACAAACAAAAATCGTATATCAAATCAATCCCAAATTAAATTATTTTTTTATCAAATCGGGTCAAGTTGGATTACTATAATACTAATCCTAGTTCCAGATCAATTTTCACTAGAGATCCCAAGTGAGTTTTGTAATCTATTATACTTTATTATTATTATTACAATTATATCACTTGTTTGTTTATTTTTAATTTTAAATTATTAATTAATTAAAATTAATTATTATATCTTTTATTATTGTTGAAATTTTTATTATTATTAAATATAAAAATAGTAAAAAATTTAAAGCACAATATTTTGGATATGAAAAATCTCTAATTAGAAGAGTAATTAAAAATTATGGCATTTAGACTAAAAAAATTCTGTATTAATTAAAATAGATACAAATATTTTATTAACTAAATTTATAACATATAAATAAATATATCAATATTTTATTATATTAATAATAATTTATTACTTTAATTAATATATTTATTTAGTTATAATAATTATTTTTATATTTTTTTAGTTATAATAATTACTTTGCATAATTTTTTATTAATTTTTAAGTTCTCTGATGATAAATTAAATTTATCACATAATTTTTATTAATTTTTTAATTTTTATATAATTATATATTTTAATAATTTGTATAATATATATTGATCATATTAAATATATAAATTCATTAATTTTAATATTAAATATTTTTAAATTTTAATGTAATTATTTATTTTGATAGACTTGTATCATATATATTAATAATATTAAATATATAAATTTATTCATTTTTATATTAAAAATTATTTAATATTACTCATATATATAATTTTAGTATTATATATATACATTAAAGTATAATTTTAATATACTAAAATTATTATTTTAATATATATATAAATATATAATAAATTAATCATTTATTATTTACTATTATTATCAGATTAATGAGCTCACTCAATAATTCAATAGTTTAACATTTACCGGTCTTAATCTTTTACCAAGTTGAGCTAATCAATCCTGGACTTTTACCTGGTCAGGCTACTGTTATCTTTTTTAATATTAATTTTAGTCCTAAACTAAGCAAAATTATATTAATCTCTGGCCAATAGTAAACCCAACTCATTTTGAGACTTCTACATATTTTTAATAATTTTTAAATATCATATATTTTAATGTTGATTAAGTAAAAAATTGATAACTTTAATTTTTTAATAATTTTAAAAATACCATCACATCCAAATAAATATTAGTTAATTCTAAAACTATTATCTTAAGCTTTCTTATTTTCCTAGCGAGCTTTAAATGTCATATAGTTTGACATCAATTAAAAAAGAATTGATATCTTAAGTTTTTTTTTAATAACTTAAAAAATATCACAACATACAAATAGATGTCGTTTAATTCTAAAATTAACATCTTAAGTTTTCTTAATTTCTTAATACCTTATATTATGACATGAGTTAAGTAAAATTAACATCTTAAGTTTTTTAATTATTTTAAAAATATTATCATGTTTAAATAAATATTAGTTATATTTATGATTCATTATCTTAATTTTTTAAATAATTTCAAAAATATGATCACATTAATATAGAACTTGATGTTAACTTAAGCCAATGTTTATATAGCAACTTAGTATTTCATTTTTGTAGTAGTAGTGGATGAAGCCGCGGATAACATAAACCCATTGCTAATTCAATTATTGATGTATTATTTATTAATACCTTCTTTTCTATCACTATATTTTTTAGCAATGGATATTTTCCTTATTAATTATTATTATTATTTTTATAATGGATATTGTCAAGGCTTTATAATTAAAAGTTCAAATAATGTTAGTCTTTCTTTTATTTACTTTATTGTACGTTTTACTTTTTACATACCAACTTTACTTTTGTTAATAGCTTAAATAATAATATCATTAAATAATATAAATATAATATAATATATTTTATTTTTATTATAAAAATATTTCAAATAGTTTAAAACTTTCATGGAAAAAGATTAATTAAATGAATTAATTAGATGTTTTATTTCTAGTTGAGATATTTAAAAATTAAAATAAAATGTATCTATTCAAAAATTTCTTAGCATTTTTTATATCAATTTTCAAGTGATATATTCTAATTTAAATATACATTAATTGAAATTCTATCAAGATCTTACGGTGCATGCACTATTTGTTTTTGCTTTGTTTATTTCATTGCATATTTTTCCCTTTCATGTTCACTCCTCTTGTTATATTTTGAGTGTTAATATCATTAAATAGGATAAATGTAACATAATTTTTTATTATAAAATATTTTAAATAATTTAATATTTTAATATATATTATAAATTTCATTAATTTATTTTATATTCTATTTTTAATAAAAATGATATAAAAATAAAATAAAAGTTATTTATTTAATTTATTGATATTTTCTCAATATTAATTTTCAAATGTTATACTTCATGTTAAATCCACTGTAATCAATTTGGAATTTATCAAAGTTTTAATATATAACTTATTAATTTATTCTTAAATAATATATCTTACAAATAAATCAAATTTCACTCTTTAAACAAAGGTATTCTAAAATCATGATCAACTTTAATTTTTATTTTGCATATATATTTTTAAATATCAAGTTTCAAATCTAATATTTTTTTCACAACCTATGTACAAAGCTTCTTGAAGAAGATTCGAAGAAATGCCTCTGAGATTTTACCAAAAAAGAAAAAGAAGAAGAAATGCTTCTGAGAAAAATGTTACTCTATACATTTGGCAACTAACATGTATTCTTTCCTTTTTTATTAGTTTTATTACCGCTTAGATTTTTGCTTTTGAAAACAAACATAAGTTATTAATTAGTATACTTATATTTATCGCTGGAGCTTCATTTTTATATTTTTTATGCAACATGTTGTAATTACAATATCTTTATATTTGAATTTAGATGTAAGTAATTCTCAATTATATTATATACTCAATAAATTCATAAGCAAGTATTATACTTAAAATTTTTAATTAATTAATTTTAAAAATATAAAAAATCTGAAAATTTGAATAAGTTTGAACATGATTTCTCAATCATATTTTTATAGCAACCAATTTTTTAAGATAATTTTTTTATTGTTAAATGTAACTTAGGTGATTTAAAACTAGGATTTAAATTTCATTTATAGTTAGTATAAATTAACCCTACATTATCATCTCTTCATATATTGTTATATTAATAAAAAAATTTAAAAATTTTATATTATTATTAATTATTCTCAAGTACTATTATTTTTTAATAATGTATTTTCTTTTCATTTATTAATAGCATAAAATATTTCACATCAATAATGGATCAAATTTAAAATTTTAAAATAATTGTCATTTTGCATCATATATAATTATATATATAATAGAAATTCATTATAAGCGTGCGCAATATATATCAACATTATATGTTGTCTTTTTCCATATATTGAAATGAGTTTTTTAAAATTAAATTCTTTGCCAAGTATGATTCATAAATGATAGATGAAGAATAAGACAAGTTGTGACAATTTTCATTTTTTTAATTTATCCTTTTTGAACAAAGGTATTTTCGAGATTCAAATCTTTGTTCATTCACAAATAAGGTCATCGAAAGATAAAATACTTTCTACTGAGTTATCCACTTTATTTGTGCATGATTTTATGCCGAAGAACGTACTCTTTTGACTGTAATATATTTCTAACATATACATCATGAAAATGCTAATTGTACATATTGTTGTGTTTTAATACCATAAGGGTGTTTGTTTGATAAATAGAGGTTTGATTATATTTTAGTTGATTAGTGTTTAATAAACAATTTTTGAATCAGCGAATTAACATTCAATCAACTAATTTAAAAAAATTGAAGAATCCATTAATTTGAAATAGTTAATTCCTATTTTATATATTAAAAGACACTTTTACTCATAATTTTTAATAGGATATCTTCCTTGCAGTTTTTTTGCCATATACCATTTATTAATTTTCTATAACAACACTTAATCATCTTTTCATGAACAACAACAACAATAATGTTAAAAATCAATGTATTTTTTAGTTTAACAGTTATAATGGGCTCCACTGATTTATCCCACAAATATTTCCCTTTTTATCAAGATGGTATAATCACAATAAAATTGTAGTGTATGTGCATACGTGTATATTACAAAATTAAACATTTTATGCATAAAAAATTTATTTAATTATGAATAATTTTATTGAACTAAATTTTTTAATGTTCATGTCTCTTATCATGTTAAATTATAAAATTTATCTTTATTTGTAAACAAATACATAAATAACTATAATTTTTCATTTTTAAAAAACTAATCAAAATTGTTGAATTATAAAATAATGTTATATGTAGCTCACCAGTAATATATGAATATTAAAGTATATTATTTCACTATTACTTGTTATTTGCATTTCAATGATATTTGACTTATTTTTAAAAGAGAATTTAATTTGATAATTAATATTTTAAAATATAAAATATTATTCAAATAAATTATAAAATGTACTTATATTTTTATATATCATTTTACATATAAATAATTAATAATAAATAAATAATTTTATTAAATATTTTTATATAAATAATTAATACTATCAACTAATTAATTAAATTAAAATAATCAATTATTAACTAATCATTAATTCAATCAACTAATTATTAAATGAAGCTTGTTATGCATACGTAAATGCTAGTGTCTGTATTAAATTGATAGCAGAAGCTGAAGTAATGTTAAAGCAACATACTATTATATATGTGTGTGTATATATAAAACATAGTGCACAAAATAAATTGTGACAAATGATACCAATTGATCGTAAATTCAAATTTTTATATTTTCGAAATCATAAATGCATAATGTAACTTAAAACTTATGGTACTTAATAGATCATAATTAATGTAATAAATAATACATAAATTAAAAAATTATTAACTTAAAATAATTAACATAATATCAAATAATAATTGCTTAAGTAAAAAATAAGGGAAGTGTTAAAACTAAAATTCATTCAATGGTGTAATTTTAACACTGACATGATCTATAAACCGTCATGAAATATAATGTCCGGGTGCTAAATCTGTGTGAAAATGTATTTATTTGTCTCACACCAGTATAAATGCTGACTGCCGAATGGATTCATGCCGTCGATCCTTATGGATTAGCTATAAATGATCTAATCTTTTTAAATGAGAGTTCTAGTTATAAAGTTTGCAAACTGTAAACATGCGAACCAAATTTGTAAACATAGTTAATCTAATTAGTAATATAATATATTTGATTTTTATTAACATCTAGACTTAATTCAAAATAATGAGTGTCAATTTTATGGTAGATAGATTTCATGACCTAATCGACATCATATAAGATGGGTCCCTATCTTTTCAACTTAAATATAAATAACGTTCTCTTTTATTAAAGCTAGTATAAAAGTTGTTTTCTATGAATAAAATGTTAGGTTAAACACAAAAAATGATTTTGTATATAATTTGATTGTATTTTTGAAGGAACTAATCGTAATTTTAGTGATTGATCGTGATTTTGATGATTGATTGTAATTTAAGAAGTTAATCATGAATATGCATACCGCCAGCACGATATTAGCAATAGAATAAAAGTTTTGAATATCGAACTAAGTGAATTAAAAATTTAAACCTTTTCCTTCTACTCATATTACAATTCTTGTATTCTGCTTTGAGGGATGCTTTGTGCCGAAGAATGCACCGAGGCAGTGCGGAAACAACGTGGCAAATGGACAATGAATATTTTAGTAATTATGACAAAAAAAATTCGTGTAAAATTTATTTATAGCATATTTTATTATTTCGGTGCACTTCGGTTCAAATTATTCGGGCTATTTGGTATTACTCTTCTGCTTTTAAATTATATTATTGGAACATAGTTGTTGATGTAGAATTCATTTAAAATATTTAATTCTATTTAACAATGACAGGTACAAAGGTCGCCTAAAATTCACATATTATTTATTAAACCAACTCTTTGTTGGCCCGCAATCTTTCCGCCAACCGAATCCGGTTCACGTAGAATCCTCCTTACCAAGAATTTTGATATTCCGGAAGTTTAAAATTCAGAATGGCATGATAAAACATAAATTTTTGAATGAAATTATTGAAATTAAATAAAAATTTTAAAAATTTTAATAATTTTATTTAATATTTTATGTTTCATCACATCACTGCTGATTTTCAAAGCTATCGGAAACCATTGAATCCTATATACTTACGCCTATCAAAGTAGTTGGCTTCTTAACAGACACCAAATAATTGCCGTTGTCCCTGGAGTCAAACTGATTGCTGTCGACAATAAAATTGACGTACCGCTCATTAAATAGACTTGGACCTAAAACAACCGGCAGTCTAGTAGGTATATGTACAGCTCACATTTTTTGTAGGGATCCCTGCCAACCCCTTATGATTGTGATAGGCTACCAGACTGTAAAGCTTTGTTTTGTAGGAGCCTAGGAGGGATAAAAATTGGAGGGAGAAAGAAAATTTAAAATTTTTTTATTTGGATAAAAATAAAAAAATTAAATATTAAATTCATAATTATTATGTTTTAATCAATTTAAATTTTTAAAAAAGTTTTTTTCTATTTTTTCCTTATTTCAAATTAAATTTTTTTCCTAATTTGTTTCTGACCAAAAAAGGGAGTAAAAACATACGCACCAGCATTGAAAAACCATAGGTTAAAATAGTTGATTTCCGGTTCCTCGGTGTCGCGTAATAGGACGAGACCAGACAGTCTATTTCAATATACCTTGTTTCAGCATGACAGGCGCCACATGGGGCATTCACTGTTACTGTAATCATTAATGATAATTGTTAAAGATAAACATCATTTGTCATTTTTTTAAAATTTAAACTTTCGGAAATACTTGATATTTGATAGGACGACTCATGTTTGAGTATGACAACTGCTACTTGGTGCGTTTCTTGTTATTGTAATCTTTTCTGATATTTGTTAAAAATGATAATAAAATTAATCAATTGTCATTTTTTAAAATTTTAAACTTCTGAAAACAATTGACTTCTGATATAATTTCAAACTTTGTTATTTCTATTCTAGCTCTTATATATATATATATAAATAACAGGAGGAGATTTATATTATAAATAATGATTATCATATATTTATAGCATTGGTACACTCGTTGATTCATCCTGCGTGCTTATTCATGCTTCAAGCACAAACAGTGGGTTTACAATTATAATGGGTGCAAATTATTGCCGTTAATCCAAATAGCAATTTTTGTTGAAATAAATTAATTTCATTTATTTTGATAACAATATTTTTTGAAAAATATATTTATAAATTATGAAGATAATAAAAAATATTTATATACTAAATATAAAGAAATTATGTTAATCCCTCACAAATTGAAATTATATCATCCTTCATAAAAATTTAGTATTAATTAATTTAATCCTTGTATAAAAATTGTATAATGTAATCACTTTAAGAAGGATAAATTTTTGACAGAGCTGATGATATGGCAAGAATTAAATTGCCTGGCCCCGCTTGATAGAATCAGTGGCAGTCTTGTCATGTCAATATCCAACTACTAAAATAAACTTTTTTCTTCTTTCTTTTGTATTATTTTTTGCGATAAGTGTCGGAAACAAGTTTATGTATCTTAAAATTTTTTTTTTATTTCATACACTTATTTTTATTTTATAAATTTAAATTATATTTTTTTAACTATTGTTACTTTACATTTTATGTACTATTTTTATTTTTTTAATACTCAATTTTATATTTATTTTTTAATTTTATTTTTTATTATTTTATGACTCACATATTATTTTTTTATCAATTTTATTATATTTTTTCATATCCACTTTTATTATTTGTAACCTAGTTATAGATTTTATTTTTAACTCTTATAATAATTTGTAGTTCACTTATTATTTATTTTCTTTTTATTAATTTATTTTATTAGATGTTAGCCTTTTCCCTTTTTTTCATGTGAATTATCATTTTTTATAACTTAGATACCAAGCAATATAGATAATGCATGATACATTTAATTTTATTATAAAATATTTTAGGTAATTTAAAATTTTGATATTAGAAAGTAATAATTAGAATAGTTAATTGTTTATATTATTGTTTAATAAAATATTAGAAAATTAAAATTAAATTTATTATTTAAAATTATAAATAATCTTTTGATATCAATTTTTAATGCTATTTCTAAATTAAATATATATTAATTGAAATTTTATCAAAACTATAAACTTATACTACTTCGCTTTTTTTTAAATACTTTATTATATACATTTTTAAAGTTCCATTTCTATTGTTTATAATTCAAATGCTAATATTATTAAGTATAAATATAATATGATAATTTATTATTATTATAAAATAATTTAAATGATGTAAAGATTTATTTTAATTGAATTGTTTATCCATATTTTTTATTTTTAAATTTTATATTACTTAACATAAAAATTATGTGCTCTTTTTTTTTTTACTCCATTACATATTTTGCTTCTTTTTTTTAATGTTATTAATGGTTTAAACGCTAATATCAATAAAAATTCTATATACAACATGATATCTTTTATTTTTATTTTAAATAAATTAAAATTTTAATTGAATTAAATTATTCTATATTTTCTAATTTTTATTCTTATATTACTATATAATTCACATATTGTCTCTCTTCTTTACATATATATCCTATTATATATTTTTCTTTTTCATGTCTATTACTATTGTTTATTACTTAAATTGTAATGTTATAAAGTATTATGGATATAAAATAAGAAATTTAAATTTTACATAAAAATATGTTAAACAAGTTTAAAATTTAATAAAAAATTTTACTTGAAATAATCAATTACATATTCTATTATTTAATAAAATATTTAAAAATTAAAATAAATTTATTCATTTAAAATATATTAATACGTATTATCTTGATGTTGTTTTGTTATATTTAAAATTATATAATATATAATTGAGATTTTATCAAGACTTGGCAATTTACATACTATTTTACTTTCTATTATTATATTTTTCAACTTAGATAAATTAAAATTTTAAATCAATTAAAATATATTATATAAATGTATTATTGTATTTTTTATTTTTTACATTTATTACTATTGTTTATCACTTAAACACAATTATTACAAAGTATCGTAATATAAAATGTTAAATTTAAAGTTTTATAACAGTATTTCAAATAAGTTTGAAATTCAATAAAAAATATTTAATTGAAATAATTAATTACATATCATTTTTAATAAAATATTTGAAAATTAAAATAAATTATTTATTTAAAATTTATTAATATATATTATCTTGATATTATTTTTTATATTTTAAATTATATAAAATATAATTAAAATTTTATTAAGACTTTACAACTTACATACTATTTCATACTTTTTGTTTTTTTTAAATAAAATAAAATAAAATTTTAGTTTAAATTAAATTATGTTATATTTTCTTATTTTAACTCTTATATTATTGTGTAATTTACTTATTATCTCTCCTCTTTACATATATATATTCTATCGCATTTTTTTCACATCTATTACTATTGTTTATCTCTTAAGTCCTAATATTATAAAGTATTATAGATATAAAATAATAAATTTAATTTTTTATAAAATATTTCAAATAAGTTTAAAATTTAATAAAAAATTTTACTTGAAATAATCAATTACATATTCTATTATTTAATAAAATGTTTAAAAATTAAAATAAATTTATTCATTTAAAATATATTAATACGTATTATCTTGATGTTGTTTTGTTATATTTAAAATTATATAATATATAATTGAGATTTTATCAAGACTTGGCAATTTACATACTATTTCACTTTCTATTATTATATTTTTCAACTTAGATAAATTAAAATTTTAAATCAATTAAAATATATTATATAAATGTATTATTGTATTTTTTATTTTTTACATTTATTACTATTTTTTATCACTTAAACACAATTATTACAAAGTATCGTAATATAAAATGTTAAATTTAAAGTTTTATAACAGTATTTCAAATAAGTTTGAAATTCAATAAAAAATATTTAATTGAAATAATTAATTACATATCATTTTTAATAAAATATTTGAAAATTAAAATAAATTATTTATTTAAAATTTATTAATATATATTATCTTGATATTATTTTTTATATTTTAAATTATATAAAATATAATTAAAATTTTATTAAGACTTTACAACTTACATACTATTTCATACTTTTTGTTTTTTTTAAATAAAATAAAATAAAATTTTAGTTTAAATTAAATTATGTTATATTTTCTTATTTTAACTCTTATATTATTGTGTAATTTACTTATTATCTCTCCTCTTTACATATATATATTCTATCGCATTTTTTTCACATCTATTACTATTGTTTATCTCTTAAGTCTTAATATTATAAAGTATTATAGATATAAAATAATAAATTTAATTTTTTATAAAATATTTCAAATAAGTTTAAAATTTAATAAAAAATATTTAATTGAAATAATTAAATACATATTATATTATTTAATAAAATATATAAAAATTAATATAAATTTATTTATTTAAAATTTATTAATATATATTGTCTTGATATTATTTTGCTATATTTTAAATTATGTAAGAAATAATTGAGATTTTTTTCAAGACTTTGCAATTTATATATTATTTCACTTTCTATTATTATCTTTTTCAACAAAAATAAATTCAAAATTAATTTAATTTAATTATATTTTATTTTCTAATTTTAATTCTTATATTACTATATAAGTCATTTAGTATCTCTCTTCTTTGTGTGTGTATATATATATTTGAATTTTTATATTCTATTATATATTTTTCATTTTTGTATCTATTACTATTATTTATTACTTAGACCTAATATTAGAAAGTATTATAAATATAAAATGATAAATTTAAATTTTTTATAAAAATATTTTAAATAATTTTAAAAGTCAATAAAATTTTTTAAATGAAATAATTTATTACATATTCTTTTATTTAATAAAATATTTTAAAATTAAAATGAATTTATCCATTTAAAATTTATTAATATATATTCTCTTGATATTATTTTGCTATATTTTAAATTATGTAAAATATAATTGAGATATTACAAGGTTTTGCAACATATGCACTATTTCAATTTTTTATTATCTTTTTCAACTTAAAAATTAATTTACTCAATTATATATTATATTTTTAATTCACATATTACTTAATATTATAGTTACATCTTTTTTTTATTTGTTCTATTGCATCTTCTTTTCTTTTTTAAATACTATCATGTTATTTGTAATTTACTCATTAATATTTTTAAGAAGTGTTGATGCAAAATGATATATTTTATTCTTTTATTATTTTTATTTCAAATAATTTAAAATATTTATTTATTTGACTTACTTAATTACTTATTATAATTTTAACTTTTAAATTATTTTACAACTCACACATTATTTTTCTTATTTTTATATTATATTTTTTCTTTTCATATTCATTTCTATTATCTATAACTTAAATACTAGTTTCACTATATAGTATGTGTGTATATATTTAATTTTATTTTAAAAGTATTTTAAACTACTTTAAATTTAAATTTGAAAATTTTGAATTGAATTATATAATTAAATATTTTACGTTCAGAAAAATATTTATAGATTAAAATAAATTTTACTTATTTAAATTCTATTAATATTTTTTATATCAATTTTCAATTACTGTATTTTTAATAAAATATAATTTTTTACCATTCACATGCTATTCTTATTTCTTTTATCTTCTTAATTGCATATTTTATTTTGCATTTTCCTATTCATTACTATTTATTACAATTTAGAAATGAAAATCACTAAATAATATGAATATAACATAATTTTTATTATGAAAATACTAATTTAAAATTTTAATTAAATCAAATCACTTAACTACATATTATAATTTTTAACTCTTATATTACATTTCAAAAATTTATTGTCCATAAATTTGAATATATAATTATAAAATAAATACTATAAATTAAATTTATAAACTTTCTTAATTTTTTATATACTTATTACTCTTATTTTTATATTAGAAAAAAATAATACATACCCGCACATTGCACGAGCTAAGAAACAAGTGCACACCAAACATAGATCTCATTAGCCAAAGAGAAAAGTCGGTAAATAATATTATTAAATTAAATTAAAAATTAAATTTTATCAATTTATAATTTTATCATTTTTATTTAATTCACTAATATTTATAAATATTATATTATAATTTAACCATTCATATTTTTAAATATTATTACTTTATCTTTTTGAATTATTTTCCATCTAAAATTTAATAGAAAATCCATTGCATTGTACAGATAAATATTTATTTCAATAATATAATATTATAATTATATGTTAATTATTTATAAAGAGGATTAAATAAAGAAATTAATATATAACCAATAATTTTTAGAAATATCTTATAAAATAAAATATTATAGTTTTGTTACATGTATACCATTAAATAATTAAAATTGATATTATAATATAATAAAAGACTAAATTGACAAATTCTTTCATATACACTAGATTATGTACAATAAATCTAATTTTTTTTACTTTTGAATATTTATAAGTTAAATTAAAGTTAAACCAAACTATTCTGAATATGTGTTGCAATGTTTAAAAAAAATTCATTCATGCTTCTACATTACTAAGAGAATCATATTTAAATGTTTTTCTAAAAATTGCATTATAATATAAATTATTAAAAAAATTTCCTTTCAAAATTTGAAAAAAATACCTTATATAGACTCATAATAATATTATGGATCACTACTTTCTTAAAAACCATGATCGATTATACTTATGAAGTTACAAATTTATAAAAAAAAATGGTAGTAATATTAAAAATTTTGATATGATGATAAATATAAAATAATTTGATTGAAATTTAAGAAAAATATATTAATAGCATAGAGAAGGCAAAAAGATTAGAAAAATAATATAAATATTTTAAAAAATAAAATAATTAATTAGATTATGAAATAAAAATAAATTTTCAATTATCATAGTGAAAATCCATCAAACCATTATGTTATTTAGTGAAAAATATTATTCAATATTGAACTCAAACTTTCATAGAAAGAAAATAATGTTAATAAAAATAAGTTTGATATCAAATTTAAACTTTTTTCAATGATTGTAAGTGAAGTTATTCATTCATATATATTGGCAAATAGAGATTTTACTAAATACATATGAAAAGAAAGCACATTATAGATGAAAGTTTACAAATTTTAAATTAAATTTGAAATAAAATAAATATAAGGATAAAAGAAATTCTATTTAAATTAAATGAAAATAAAAAATAGAAAATTTTCAAATAAAATAAGATGAAGATAGGGATAAATGACTTTCAAATTTAAAATAGGAGATGCTTGAGTTCATTTTCAAATCTATATATTATATATTAATAATTTTAAACACATATTAATTTATAATTTTTAATAAAAATTTAATTTATCATTTCTTCTTTACTTGAAATATAACTTATGAAATAAAAAAATTATCCTTATAATATTAATTTAATTTCGAATAAAAATTTGAATTTGAATCTTTATTTATCATTAAAATTCATAACTACCTATTTATTTTATTTTTATAAAAAAATTTCTCATATTATATTTATATTTTTTCTCTACCATCAGTCATTTCAAAGTTATCATTTTATTTGAGATGAGAGTTTTCATCTTCATCTTCAATATCTATAAATTCACAACTACTTAATTATTTCATTTTTATAAAAATTATTTTATTCTCATAAAAAATTTCCTAAATTATATTTAAGTTTAGCTTTTTTTCTCTTTCCAACTTTAGTTATTTCAAAGCTATCTTTTTTTTAAAATGATAGTTTTCATCTTTATTTTATATATTTGTAAGTATATTCTCGTACTACTTCTAATCTTTTATATTACTCAATTCAAAATTTTATAATTTAATCGATTCTTATTATTTTAATGAATTCTTATTGTGTAAACTTGTAAAAACATACATTTTTTATATTGTTTATTTTATTAGATAATTTTTTTTGACTATTTCACACTTTTTAATAAAAAAAAGTATAGTTTTAAAAGAAATTATGGAAGAAGGAAAGTTGTCATGTGGACATAGATTATCAATTATAAAATTTATAAACTTTTAGTTAATAATACATATGAATAAATTATTTTTTATTACCTTAGATTGTATAAAAATATTGAGATTTATAAATACAATATTTTTATTTTAAAATTTAAAAATTATTTTATCTATATTTTCATCTAATTTTATTTGATAATTTTCTATTTTTTATATTTATTTGATTTGATTTGATTAGAAAATTTTAGCTTTATCTTCATCTTGTTTTATATCCAATTTAAAATTTGTAAATTTTCAACTATAATGTGCATTCTCTTGATCTTCATTTAATAAAATTAACTTGTACTTATTTGTTGAATGAACATTTATTATTAAATATCTCAATAGTTTATTTTCATTTGATAAATTCTCACTCTAATAATTGTAAATTTATTTTTATTCACACTTTTATATTATATTCCTAAATAATTATATTATTTGTTTGACTTTTTTTTTTGTGCATCATTAACATTTTTTTTAACTTTGACTAAGCAGTGGCCAATTCTTTTTCTAAAGATTCAATACCCATTTTACACTTTTATTTATTTTTTATTTTATACTTTTGATTATATTTAGAGAAAGGAACTTTATTATAATGCACCTTTTAACAGATATTAAATATAAGTCAGTCATTATTATTTTCTAGCCAAAGTTATTTTTCTCATTTATGTAAATTAAAAATTATAAAATATTTAATATCAAAATATTAAATTTTAATTAATATGTATGTCATAATTTATAAATTTAATGAGTTATTTTTAATATAAAATTATTATTTTTAAAATTTTATTTAATGTTGTAATGTGGTAAATAAAAAATATATTATATTGTTATCATAAAAAATTTATTCTTATCATAAATTATGTTATTAAATATTAATATTAATGATAATAATTATTTTAAAAAATGGTATCTAATTAACATGATATTTAAATTCCAAATCAATTTTTTAAAAATAAATTCAAAATCAATTAGCTATTCGAAGGTTGAACAAAATGAGCAGAAAGATGACTTTTTTTTTTCTTAGAGTTGTTTGCTATATTCTAATCAATTTTTTTATCTAATTTTCTTTATAAAAAATTAATATATGAATATAATTTTATATTATTAAAATAAATATTCTTCTATAATATAAAAATACTACTTTCAAAAGTTTATTTTATATTATAAAGTGGTAAGTAAAAATATATTACCATTAAAAAATTCTATTCTTACTATTAATTATATTATTAAATATTAATATTAATAATTGTTATATTAAAAATAATATCTAATTAATACAATATTTAAATTCAAAATCAATTACTTATTTAAAGTTAAGCAATTAATAGAGAAATGACTTTTTTCTTAAGATTATTAGTTATATATTAATTAAATTTTTATTTAATCCTCTTTATAATAATTAATATATAATTATAATATTATATTGTTAAAATAAATATTCATTTATGTCATGCAGGGGGTGACACCTAGTTTATAAAAATAAATGGAGAAAAAATGATAAATTCACATATGATAAAATATGAAAATAATATTTGTCTTAAGAGATAGAAATATCACGACTAATATATAATATAAATATTTTTATTTTTTATTTTTATTTGATTTGATACATACTTATAATTAAATTATTTTAAATTATTTTAATTTTATTAGAAATTTATCTCATATAATTTACCCTACAATTATTGAATAGAGGATGTTGAAAATTTTTTTTTAGAAATAAATCAATTTTGAGCCAATGTTGAATTGAATTAAAATTTGAAAAAGAAAAAAATATATACAATATATGTAAATTTTTTATTAAATTTTAAATAAAAATAATTTAGACAAGCAAAATATTAAAAATTAAATGTAAATATGAATAAATTATAATACTTAAAATAAAAATAAATTAAATGAAAAATAAAAAATTATGAATAAATAAAATATAATTTTCCCACCATTAAATTATTAATGATAATCTCAATGCATCTTTCTTACTTTTAGACAGACTCCGTCCTTGTTAACTAGTCCACACTCCTTGTAGCCTCATTGCCTCAATTAGGGTGCAAATAAGTAGAGCTACTTGTGAGTAACTCGAGATTGATTCGTAAAAAGTTTGGTTCGAGTTCAAATTTTAACGAGTTAAGCCAAAATAAGTTCGACTCGTTTAGCTTGTTTATTAAACGAGCTGAACTTGAACTTTTTATTGTTCGACTCGAATTGTTCGTGAGCTTAAATAAACTTAATATAAAATATATTTTTATATTTTATATTATATATAATATAAATATAAAAAATTTACTAAATTTTTTTAGGCCCATTTAAGCTTATAAATTATATATAATATAAATATAAAAAAGTCACTAAACTCTTTTAGGCCATTTAAGCTAGTATATTATATATAATATAAATATAAAAAATTTACTAAGCTCTTTTAAGCTCGTATAAGTTCATTTAGGATCGTTTAAACTCGAATATAACTTAAGTTCGAGTTTGAGCTTAAATACTTAAATTCGATTAAAAGTTTAGAGTAAAGAATTTAAAGCTCATTTAAACTCAAATAAGTTCGATTAAGCTTGAGTTCGAATTGAGCTCAAACTCAAGCTCAACTTTTTTGAGCTTGATGAGTTCGAGTTCGAGCTCGAGCTCGAGCTCGCTCGAACTCAAACTCATTTAATATTGACTAGTTAGAACTTGAGCATTTAGATGTTTGGTTCAGCTCAGTTTGTTTATACCCCTAACCTTAATTCCCAAGGTCCAACCAACTAGACTCACTGTTTTTTTTTTTAAATTCTTTTTCCTCCTCATATTGTTAAAAAGTAAATTTAATACTAAATTTAGAGTAAAGAAGTATTGCTTCCTCTTGATACTCAAGATTTCGTAAAGGACAAAATTAAAATGTAAATTTGAGAAAAATTTTCAATTGTGTTAATACTTGACAGTCAACTGGTTAGGTGTTACAAATTGAAAGTTAAGGTAGTTTCGGTATGGAAATGTTTTGATTGAAATTGGGTAGAAAAATTAAGTATGTTATAGGTTTCTGTGGTTAAATTGTAGATCATTCTAATTTGTCTAAACTTTTTTTATTTTTTTAAATTTGAAGATATTTTGATAATTTTAACATAGTTCAATAGTTAAAAAAAATTAAAAAAACTCATGATTGCAATCCTCACATTTTTATTTTTATTTTAGTATATTATAATGTTGACTGGATAATAAAAGTATGACAAAAAAAATTCTCATGCCAATTTAAAAAAAAAGGATCTTTTTCTACAAGATGGGCTTTGATTCTCATTAGGGGTAGAATGTTAGAAAGTTCGATAAAATACCTTGGAATTGGATTTGAGTATATTAATTTATGATTATTTTTTACATATTTAAAATTATGAAATAATATTAAATAAATTAAAAAATTTTTCCTATTCAAATTTATTCTTTTTTGGCCCATTGTGCTTGAAAGGCCTTTGTGTGAAGTATTTTTATAGTTCAACATATGCGAGTGTTTAGACGACTTTCAATTGTCGTTTGTAAATTCGTAAGTTTTACTATTCATTCCAAACATATCATGAGGATTCCACAGAACAATCTACACCTTTATCAAAAATGATTAGTATGCGTGGCATAATTTCATCCAAATAACTATCGGTCTATGAAAGTAGGCCCACAATCATTTGCAAGACAAGAAAAATAAAACATAAATAAAAGGAATTGTCTGGTTTGGATTCATCTGAAATAAATAATATATACATATATATATTAAACAAATGTAGAAGCCAGAAAGAAAAAAATATTTCTAACAAATGTCGCTCATATTATCTTGTTTGTTTAGCCTTGATTGCGTTAAGCAACCTATTGAGACTCTTTTTAATTTCCGTAACAAGCATCTTATATTTGTTTTGAAAAAAGGGTTATAGGATATATATGTGTGTGTGTGTGTGTATTTTTATGTGTGTGTATTTTTATAAACATTGATTCTCCAAAATTTTAAAATGTATACAATTATTATAAAAAAAATATGTACTTATATAATAATAATAATAAATTTTATAAAAATATACATTATAAGATTATAATTCTTCTATAATTAAAAGTTGTAAATAATTTGTATATTATTTTTTTCTTTTTTCTTGCTAAATATATCATTTTTTTCCTTTAAGCATGTATAAAAAGTATATGTATATGTGAATTTTATTAAATTAATTATCATTTTGCAAATTTTATAGATTTTTATTTTTTTTATAAAGCTCCAAATAAATTATGTGTTACAACCTTTATAAGTTTAACTTTATATTTTTATTTATATTACATGCATAATATGATTGCAATAGAATTTTTACTTACTTATTATCTATTTTGATTTTATTATCCGAAATTTTCACTATAAAATATTAATACCCATCTAAGAAAAAATGCATACATATGAACTTTATTAAATTAATTACATTTATATAAATTTTATAAATTTTCATTGTAACTTTTTTTTAGAAGTTTAAATAATCAATATATTACAATCTCTATAAATAAACTTCTATAATTTTTCTCATTAATTTTTTTTTTATAATTTTATCTAATGTTCCATAATTTTATATTTAACTTTTTAAAAAATTTAAAATATATTAAATCAAAATTAAAAAATGTAATTATTTTTATATAATTATAAATTTTTTAATATATATTTAAACAAGTCCGACATCCCAAACTAAGATTTTTCATTCTGCCGCTGATGATCTGCCATATGAGAAATTTAAAGTTGTTTAAATTAGCAACACCTGAGAAGCTAGTGCAGCCCACTCAAGAAAATGAGACTGGTTTTCATGGTCATGGCCAACAATTTGGACTAGGGGAGTGAGAGGGTTGAAAAATGAGGTGGGGTTATGTTAAATTATAATTAAGAATGACAATAGAATGGGAATGGATTTATTTCAAATTGTTTGGTCTTGCACTACTCTACTATCTATTTCGAATCTACCTCACCTGCAAGATGAGGCAAGCTGGGATATCATTCCCGTGATCCATAGTGTACTAGTGTATTGCGAGAAAATTCATAAAATTGAAAAAAATAAGAAAATCTTAATAAAATTTTTAAATTTTATATATTTAAAATTTAAATACAGGTAACACATAATATTTATTATATTATCACCACATAGATCTAAAAATACGCAATTTAGTTAATAAATTATAACAATTATGACAACTATAACCCTTTTTTTATTTTGTTTATTAATTTTTTCTTAATTTTCATATAATGGTTTGATTAAAAAATTAAAAATAAAATAATTAAAAAATATTTTAAATAGTTAAATAACTAAAAAATCTACGTATATAATATATACATGCATCATTTATAAGGATAAAATTGTAATATTAAATATGCATAGCTTTATAAAACAAATTACCCTAATATTGTTTCATGCCCTAAATTTGTTATGGATTAAAAATTTGTTTCGTACTTTATTGCGTGGTGTAAATTTTCTAATGATATCAACCAGAATCTACTCCGAAATTTTATCTATAATTGCCATGTTACCATTTTTGTTAAAATTTTAACCTTTAAACTAATGGAGGGATTACATTAGATGACTTTTATAATAATCAAGGACTACATTGATTTGAAATTTTTATGGTGGATCAAATTAATACAAATTTAATTTATGAGGGATCAAAAAATAGATTAAATTTAAATTTATTTTCTAAATTATTATAGATTTCATAGTAAAATTTAATTTTAAGTATAAACATATATGATAAATTGAATAAAACATTACAAAAAATAAATAAGATAAGATAAACAAGTGAGCTGGCAATTGAGCTGGGCATCAAGCAGCAAGCTTCATGTTGGGCTTGAAATTGCACTCCATTGCCCAATCCAACTTAACACACCGAACAGAGTTGCAACATGTAATAAGAATTCAATATTATAGGCCCAAAACACAATACGAAAGCAATGACGTATTGTAAATATCAATAAATGCAAAGGAAAACACCAAAACATTAAGTGGGCGAAAATATGGTAGGCTGAATATGTTTTACTTTAAGTGGGTTAGGCCTATTTTTAAAATTATTGTCTTGAACCTGCTTTATTAATCTGTATAATATCAAATTTTAAATTTGGTCTAATTTAACTTGATTTGTTAATTTATTTAAAAATTTACTTACTTAAATAAGTTTTTAAATTAATTAATTAATTAGTATTGAAAATAAGATGGTAATTAAATTTGACTTATATTTATAAATATACATATTAAAATTATACACATTTTTATTAAATGTACTTTTATATTATATTAAATAAAAATGCATTAATTATTAGATAGATGTATCCAATAAATTCATAAGTTGCACTTATAAAAATAAGTTTGATCTATTTATTTAAATAGATCTATTTATTAGTTTAATCTTATATATAATTAGATTAAATTAAATCAAAAATAAATTAAATCGTAAGTTCTAAATAAGCAACCTCACCTATTTTCACTAAGTAATCAACTTATCATCTGTTTTGTATTAATAAGATTAATTGTCTTTGATCATTTATGAATATCAATATTTAAATGCTACAGTTAGTCATTTGGAACTTTAGATTATAATAACTTATACTGCTTTTAGTATTTTTCAAATTAATAATTTATTATGCAATAACTCCTTAGGTACAAAATTCAGAGTATGCACGAAACTCCGATCATCATTATTAATTGTAAACACAAGGCTATCAGCAATATATGTGGTGAAAATTTTGGTTGTCCTGTAATTTGCGTGCTTTTTGATAATAAAAATTAAAGTAAATTTAAAAAAAATAACTAAAAATTAATTATTTTAATAATCGTAAAATATTAAATTTTTATTAATTATAGACATATAAATTATATATTTAATTTGCTTGCCCACTGACAACCAAGGAATTTTCATCTACATGAAGGCGAAGCAGGAATTTTCAGTCTTCTAGGCAAATTTAAATCTCCGTTGTTTCCGAAATAGACGGAACTTATTATAGTCCGTTTATTTTAATAGGAAATATCTTTTATAGGTATATAATTATAAATTATTAAAATAATAAAAAATTATTTATATATTTAATATTAAATATAATAAATTGATGAAAGAATTTTTTTAATTTTTAAAAATTTTATTATTATAATTTTAAGAATTATTTTTTCAATTATAAGATATAAAGATGCATAATACTTCTTTATTTATATATAAAAATAAAATTTTTCAACAAAAATATTTTTGACAAAATAAATGGAAGCTTAATCTCTTATTTTGAAGGTATGATTTCATTATATATATATATATACTGTATTTGTAGAAGTGATTAAATTATTAGATGCACATATATAAAAACTAGTAATCAAATCCTAGATGGTACGGAAGGCACATAACTTTCAAAGAATATCAAATGTTACTTAAGTTAAAAATTCTTGACTAATTTCATTTTATATTAATTAGCAGCAAGGTTTACTCACTCTAAAAACTTATTTAAAATTAAATTAATTTCATATATTTTGTCTTAGCAATTGATTTTAGCAATATTTTAATATTTAGATTGCATTGGTTGTTCAGTTGAAAAAATGGAGATCTAATTAGTATAGTTATTTTTTAATATGAGCCTTTAAAAAATTAGTTAGACATTAGTGAATTAATGGCGAGCCGATCAAATCGTGAAAACTAATCATGATTTGCACACTTCAATTGATTTATTTTTTTAAAAAATTATTACTATTAATAAAAAATATAATTATTTTTACTTAATATTATATACGTATTTAAAGTTCAATATCCAAAATAATAAAAAAATACCTTTATCTTTATAAATAAAAATCATCGAACATAAAAGATTGCTATCAATATTAATTTTCTTTAATAATTTAAGGTATGAACTTATAAACATATGAAATTATATAACAATGTTTGAAATATTTTTATATTTTATATCCATAAGTTCAACATTGTGATAATTTAATTATTTTTAATTAAAATTTTGAATTTATATTATAGTTTAGGTTCAATTCCAACTCAATCTTGGTTGATTCATTAAACTTTGAGTTGCACTTATTTCTGATTCAATAAGTGGCTTGATTTTTGGAACATTAGATTTTAGTTATATCCTTTTTTTTTTATAAATGAAGAAAATCATTAGACTCACATATGTAATGGCTATAGATTAAATTTTGAATATAGTAAAAGATATAAAACTTTTAAAAGACATCAAGTATCACTTGAATTAAAAACTTTTAACAATTTTATTTACACCTTTAAGAGAGAAGTACTCTTCATCAAAATACTCCAACAATTATCAATATTAATTTTCTTTAATAATTTAAGGTATGAACTTATAAACATATGAAATTATATAACAATGTTTGAAATATTTTTATATTTTATATCCATAAGTTCAACAATGTGATAATTTAATTATTTTTAATTAAAATTTTGAATTTATATTATAGTTTAGGTTCAATTCCAACTCAATCTTGGTTGATTCATTAAACTTTGAGTTGCACTTATTTCTGATTCAATAAGTGGCTTGATTTTTGGAACATTAGATTTTAGTTATACCCTTTTTTTTTAATAAATGAAGAAAATCATTAGACTCACATATGTAATGGCTATAGATTAAATTTTGAATATAGTAAAAGATATAAAACTTTTAAAAGACATCAAGTATCACTTGAATTAAAGACTTTTAACAATTTTATTTACACCTTTAAGAGAGAAGTACTCTTCATCAAAATACTCCAACAATTATAAAATACCTTATCTATACTACTTTCCTCCATCACCACTTCTTCTAATACATCATCTATACAATTCTCTACCACTAATGTCAATTGCGATTATAGACTCTACCATAATCAAGTCAACACCCCTCCATTTTTTTGGCCAAAATGTAAAATGATAGCCACCATGAATTAAAGGTGGGCAAAAGCTAAGTTTGATTGGATTTAGATTGGTTTTATATAAATATTAAAGTATTTTTATTTGGTCCAAACTCAATCTAGCATGGATTTTTTTTTCATAATTTCTATGTCTAAATTTGGCTTGAATTATGCCTAGTTTTAAAATTTTTATATATATAATATAATTAAATTCTATAAATATATAAAATATATATATTTAGGCATATATTATATTTGAAATATATAATAAAGATAAATACCATTGAAATGACCATCATGTATATTTATTAATCTTTATAATTGAGATTTATGTCACACACATACACACACATAAATGAAAGGAAGAAATAACAAAAAGAGCACTCTTACTTATACTGTTATTCAAATGCATTGAAAACTCATCAACCATAATGCCTTTGTATAGGCATTAGAAGATAATTTTAACAAAATTAGGTATCTAAATAACAATGCACTGACTTAACTAGAAAATAAATTAGATCAAATAGAAAAATATCCTGAAGCAAGTATATCAAAGATGGATTTAACCATTTAGATTTTGAACTACATCTTTAACACTCCCCCTTGATTCAATATTGCATACTCCAAGCTGGGGTCTAAAATACTCATGCTTGTCTCTAGGAGGTGACTTTGCAAAGATGTGTGCTATTTCCTCATATGAATAACAATGCTTCAAAATGATGATTCCATTTAGCACAAGATCTCAAATGAAATTCCCTTGAATATCTATGTGCTTTAGTCTTCCATGACAAACTAGATTTTTGTGTCATTGCAATTGTTGCTTTATTGTCACAAAAATTTCAATTGCTTATTGTCATTCTTGGCCAAGGTTTGATAGTATTCTTTTTAACCAAATTGCTTGACATGTTGAGGAAGTTATGGTTACATATTTAGTTTCTAGAGATGACAAAGCTATAGTAACTTACTTCTTTGAACTCTAAGATACTACTTCTAATTGGAGACTAAAAATTTAGCTTGAGGTACTCTTCTTGTCCTCCATGCATCTAGCCTAATCACTTTCAACAAAATCAAGTATCTTGAAATTTGTTACATAACCAAACAAAATTCCAAAATTAAGCATCCTAGTTGGATAAGATGAGACTTTTTTTGTAGTTCTAATATAATGTTTCAAAGAAAAATGCATAAACTTTGAAATTACAACAATTGAAAAAGCAATATCCAACCTTGTGTAAGTAAGATAGATAAACCCACTAATTAGGCTTCTAAATTGTCTTTCATTTACTTATTTAGTACCATTATTAACATGTAACTTCTCATTCAGGTTCATAAATGTAGTTGTAGCTATGCAATTAAGCATGTTAAATCTTTTAAGCAAGTTAATTATATATTTCTTTTGTGAAATAAATACTCCATTTTCAACTTATTTCACTTTTATGCCAAGAAAGTAATCTAATAAGCCTAAATCTTTCTTCATATGGAATCAAAACTCATTTATGAGAGAAAACGATGACCTTATGTATATCATATCATTAAGATAAAGACAGATAAAGAGAAGATCTTTACTTTATCCTTTTACATAAAAAGTTAGTGAATATGCCAAGAAAGTAATGTAACAAACCTAAATTTGACATTTCAAATTTTTTCTTTATATATAATTGAAATTCATTTATGAGAGAAGAAGTTGACCCCTATGTATATCATGAAATCAAAATAAAGACAAATAAGAAGAAGATCTTTATTTTATCTTTTTACAAAAATAATAGGTTCATTCTTACTTTTCTTAAAGTCATTTTGAAGAAATTATGAGCCAATTCTACCATAACAAGATGGAAGGGCTTGTTTTAGGCTATAAAGTGCTTCTTTTAATTTGTACACTTGCTTTTCTCTTTTAAGAACAACAAAACCTTTTAGTTGTGAAACATGCACCTTTTCTTCCAACTTTCCATTAAAAAACATAGACTTAACATCAAATTGATAAATAGGCTAATTTAATTGAGTAAGGTGAAATAATATAATCCTTACTATTTCAAATCGGGTAATAGGAGAGAAAGTATCTTGATAGTCTACACATTATTATGAATACCCTTTGGCTACAAGACATGCTTTATGTTTTTATATGCTTCCATTTGCATGAAACTTTGTTCTAAAGATCCATTTTACACTAATAGCTTTTTTGCCTTCGAGAAGATCTATTAGTTCCCATGTTTCATTTTTTTGAATTACAGCAAGCTTTTCTTTCATTGCATTATTCCATTCTTCTTTCTCCATGGCTTCTTCAGATAAGGTTGGGTTAGCAACAAACATAGGTTGTATGGTTTCATAGATCTCCCTCAAGTATTTAAATTTTCTTAAAAGTGTTTCATTTGATGTAATCAAGGAAGTTGAGCTCAGAAAGCTTAAAAGAATTTATTATTCCATCTCATTTGGTAGAACATCATTTGAAATTGCAACTTGAGTGCCTTCTTGATTCTTATCCTAAGTCTATTTTGATTCTTTGTTAAATATAATAATCCTAGTGATAATTTCCTTGCTATGAGTAGGGTTATATAGCTTATATGCTTTGTATTTAGAATTATAGCCAATAAAAATGTATTTAACCAATTTTTTTATCAAGTTTACTATGGTTTTAGGAATCGATTAAGGCATAAGAAATACAACCGAAAACTTTAAAATGGCTTACCTAAGGCTTCCTTCCTTACCAAGCCTCATAAGGAGTTTGATCATGAATAACCCTTATTGGTGATAAGTTTAACATGAATATAATAGTGGTAATGACTTCTCCTTAAAATGATTTAGAAGACCTCTAGCTCGTAGCATGCTTCTTATTATCTCAACCATTATACAATTTTTTTTTTGTTTTGCCACTTTATTTTGCTTTAGTGTGTATAGTGTTGTCAATTTTTTATGGATTCCATGCTTTTCACCAAAAAGATTAAAATCATGTGAAAGAAATTCACCTTTTTTTATTAGTTTATAAAACTTTTACATATATACTAATTTGCTTTTCAACAAAAGCCTTGAATTTCTTGAAAACTTTAAAAGATTTAGAGTAAGATTAAAAAAAAATAGACTTAACTCATTGGATTATAATCATTTGTTAGTAATAAAAAATATTGACTTCCACAAAAAGATTTAGTTTTCATAGAACTATACAAGTTTGCATGTATAAGTTCAAGATAACTATATGCCTTCTAAGATTTTCCTATAGGAAATGGCCTTTCGCTCTATTTCCTATAAATACATGCTTCACACAAATTCAATGAATTAATTATAGGTAATACAAACAATTTTTTTACACAACAACTTTAATCCTTTCACATTCAAATGCTATAATTTAGACACATCTTTTCTTTAATACCAAGAAGATGATTGTCAATGCAAAAAATGTTAGGTTCGAAAAGCTTATTATAAGTCATGTACACTTTAACTAAAACTTGATCTAATATTTTTACCCTTAATCACACATAAGGCACCATCAAACAAGATAGAAAATTTAGCAGCCATTATTTACCCTCTCTACACTTAATAGATTTTATGACAAATTAAGGACAAAGAAGGTAGTATGTAGAAGTGTTACATTACCATGGCTATTATTAATTACTAAAATATCTTTAGCTTTAACTTGCATTTGCTTATCATCTCCAAGTCTCAGTTTAATTTTATATGATTCATCAAACTTTTTGAATAATGATTGTAAACTTGCCATAAGGTTAGAAAAACTATTGTCTATGACATTGGAAACTTATGTTTCCTTATGCTTCATCATGAATAATTTCATTTCCTTTTCTTTTATTTTTTCTTCTTTAGCATAATGTGCTTATTTTTCCATTTTTTCCTATAAATTTGCTTTCACATGACCAAATTTCTTACAATAATGACATTATATAGGTTACTTTTATTTATATTGCTCACTAATCATCCTTATCCTTTGCTTCAACTACTTTTGACCCAGTATCCTCTTCAACCTCTATTTACTTGTTGTATTAGTTCTTCATTTTGGAAACTTTCTTTCTTCATATGGAATGCCTTTTCTTCACTTTGCTCTATTATCTTATTCAATCTTATTTTATATGCTTGCAAGAAACCTATTGGTTTATTAAGTGAAAAAATGGACGGATCTTTAGACTTTTCTATTGCAGCAACTACATGATTAAACTTTAGAGTTAAATTACTTAAAAATTTTTCCATAACTAATTAATTAGTACATTGTTCACCAAAAGTTCTCATTTGATTAACAATTGCTAGGACTTTAGATATGAAATCTTGTATTAACTCCCTATTTTTTACAAGTAATATTTTAAACTCATGTTATAAAGACTGAAGTTTTATAGTAATTATCTTTAAGTTACCTTGAAATTCTTTTTGCAATATTTTTTAGGCTTCCTTTGCTATCATTATTGATAAAATTCATGACAAAATATTCTTATGGACTAGTTGCTAAATGAAGAACAACACCTTAGCATCTCTTTTCTTATTTTCCCTTAACTAAACCTCTTCATCTAGATAAAGATAACCATGCTCAACTAATTCCTAAAGATCCTAGAATTTGAATAGGGTTTTCATTTTGATGTTTTTAGAATTAATAGCTTTCACCTTTGAATATAGGAATTATAGATTGAGACAAGCTTATAAAATTTCTATTAGAAGCTATGAATAAATTTAGATGTACTTTGCCCAGCTTTGAAGGAACTAGACTCATGATAGCAGAATTGTAGAAAAAAAAGTCAATTATAGTAAATAAAGAGAACAAAAAATAGATAGAGAAATCTTGCTTTTGCTCTTATTCAAATGCATTGTAAACTCATCAATCATAGTGTATTTATATAGGCAATACAAAATATTCTAGGTAATAACTTACTAACTTAACTAGAAAAGAAATAAGATAAAATAGAAAAAGATCATAAAGTAGGTATATTAGAGATAGATTTAATAGATTTGTTTAATTTATTTTTTTACTTCTATTTATACCTATAATAATCAATAGCTTATACATACACTAGCTCCTATTTCTCGTTAACTTTACAGATTATTTTGGTTCACTAATGATTTTAACCCCACCCATTCTCATAACATCAAGCTAAGGGACCATTTAATTTACTCATAATATTTATTAATAGGTTTACTTTAAGAAAAAACCTCATTAGTAAAAAAATAACTTCCTAATACATTAGCTAGACAACTTGGCCTTATTTAGAATTGGCCTTTAGATCTCTTGGACCATGTTTTTAAGGTTGAGTTTCAACAACTTTTAGCTTTGGTCATAAGTCATAATGAATGATTACATGTTTTCTTTTAGCTTTTTAATTTTCCTTTTACTAATGCATATATTAACACCGTTTTAGAATGGTGGTTTTCAAACACTTATAACACTTTATATAACCATTATATAGATAGTTGAGGCATCCTACAAAATAATATGTATGCACCATACCAAAATTATCACTTTTAAGAAATATTATAAGGTTAAATATGACTATCAGCATATCAATTCCACTTTGATAGATACTAAAGAATCATTAAAAAGCAAAAGAAAAATGAATCATAATGCCTATTATGAACTTAAGTGGTGGAAAGTTTATTAGCAAAATCCAAATACAACCTTAAGGTTGATATGAAGCCATTTTAACTAAAACTAGTCCCATTGCCAAATAATCTTTTTAATATTTTTAAGAGTATATCTATTAAACTGAAAAAAAAAAGTTGCCATACTATGCATAATTATCATTAATTTTTACCCTTACTAGTTTTTTGACATTTTTTAGATAACTTGGTTTGTTCCAAAAGCTTAAATAGTGGAAATAGAAAAACCTTAAGGGCTAATAAGTAAAACTATTAACATGCCATTTTGTATAAGTTTAGTACTAGACTCATTTTAATGTTATGTTTTCTATTGTAGAGGTGGCCATTCCAATTAATGTTCCTGGAATTGCTAAAGATATCGATGCTATTGCTAAAAAGGAAACTAAGTTGAAATGATTACATGTTAAAGTTGATTGACTATTTTTTAAGGAGGAAAAGTAACTTTGGGCACTTGAGAATGAAAATAATAAATGAAAAGTCAATCTAAAATCATAAGTAGTCAATTAATAGAGAAACCTTCTAGTAAAAGCTATAACAAGACTATGGTTAGCAGTTAGTTCTCGACTTTGACTGAACCATATTTTGCTAATGCTTTAATGCTCTCTTAGTTTGGGAAGTTAGTTACCTAAGCAATAGCTAAGGCCCATGCAATTGAAAAGATAATTTAATATCGTGTAAGTTTAAGTCTTTAATTTTATGATATTTCAACCTCATCCTTTTCTTAGATATATTAACATTAATTTTTTTTGTTATTTAAAGAGAACCCTACCTTAAACGTTGCTTTAGTCCTATAAATCTTAATCTTATTAATTAGTTTATTACTCAACTATCTACAACCTTGGAGGTCAAAATAATATCTTGTAGAGAGTCTAGTTAAGTGCATACTAAGTTGAATACCATTGTTTACTAGCAAAATGAGTAGAATAATGATGATGTTGAAGAGGAATCACTAATTAATAAAGAAGGTGTCAACTGTAAAGAAAATATAGGGAAAAAGAGGGAAGCTAATAATCTTATTACTAGCAAGTCAACATAAACAATTTAGGAATGGAGATGTAAACAATCCAAGTGTTGAAGTTAGTTAAGATGATGTCAGGGATAAGGACATAGATAAAAGCCCTTTTACTGCTTTATAATCCCTCATTTTAGTGGGAGATGTAGGTTAATCTCCATTATTTTTATAGAATAGCCAATAATCAAAGGCTGTAGGGAAAAGATTATATAAAGGGATTTAGCTAACTTAGGCCTTTTACTAGAACAAGAATTAGAACCACTTTTACTTGATTTTGAGGTTAGATAGAAAATGAATCTAAACATATGAACTTTGCAAAAGCTACTATTATAAACCTAAACTATAACTATGAGGTTAAAGGCCTTTATTTTGTCCTTAGCTAGAACTTTCTTAGATTTCATTAAATGTATTAGCAAGACTTTCATCACTAAAGATGCATACTAAGCTTTCTTTTGACATAGATAAGAGCTCATTAACTTTTATAAAGCTGGTAAGAAATAAAAAGTGAACTTTATAGCTAAATGTAAAGTATGTGTAAAACAAAAGGAGAAAAATGCTAGCTTATAGTGATAAATTTTAGAGCTCCAATCACAATTGTGATTAGCCTAAGTTGAAGGCTAAGTTCAAGGTAGCCAAAGAAAAGGAAAAGGCCTTGTTGCGTCAAGCCAAGTTAGCAATAAAGGATTTCAAAGCCACTAACAGTAAGATCGTGACACATGAAAGGCATGTGGAAAGTGATGTGATAGTAAAAGAGCATGACGATGGCTAAATGGCATAACTTTAAAATTTCTTTTGAATCTTTTAAACTTTTAAGATATAACTTAGAGGTTATAATGATCAAGATATTTTCTAGTAAATTTTGAGTATTTCTTTAGCCTTTAAGGTCCTGTGTATAATTTTGGATATTTTTAACTGAGTTTTAATTGCTTTTTGAATGGATATATACTTTGGGAATGTCTCTTATTATGTTTTTTTGTATAGTCACTTCATGGATGCTCGACTTGTAGAACTTTAGATACTTTCGTTGATGGTTTCGACCTTGTTAATTTTAGTGTATATAATCTTATAAATATTCCCATTAAAATACTTAATAACCAAGAATGGTTTTTCCTAATGAGGTAACCATTTTCCAAAGCTCAATTTAATCTACATTAATAAAATAATTTTCTATACTAATTTATCATGTGAAAATTTCTTTTCTCTAACATGTTTATTATATTATTTGATCAATTTTTCTTTATTATGTACCAATATGTCAAAAGCATCATAATGCAGTTTATTTAAATCTTCTAATTCGTTAATCATCAAGTTATGATAATTGTCATATAGCAACTTTAATGCTTGTACTTTGACTAATAGCATTGCATTATGACCAAACACTAACTTGTAAGGTGCTACTCTTGTTAACTTTTGCTGTGAGCTCTGAATTACACAAAATGCATGTTCTAACATGTGGTGCCAATTCCTAGGATATTGATTAATATGTTTCTTAGTCAGGTAAAAAATGAGTTCATTAGTAGCTTTGACTTGATCATTAGCTAACATGTAATAAGAAGTTAATATAAGAATTTTATTTCCTTAGATTTAGCATATTCTTTGACTTTTTGACCTATAACCACTATACTTTGATTGGCTATTATTGTCTTAGGTAAGTTGATTTTGCAAACTAATTTGTTCTTAATAAAGTTAATAACGTATAACTATTTTGTCTCCTTATATGCAATTGCCTTAACATATTTCGTCAAGTAGTTTATAGCTATTAAAATAAAATGGTGGGCTTTGATCAATAGGGAATAGATCTTGCCAATGATATCTATAACTTGACTTCTAAATAGCTATTATTTGATAATCACTAATAATTTACGAATTAAGCATTTTTTAACCAATTATCACCTTTTTTTGCACCATTACATGCATCAGCCTTTGATTTTATTCTTTTCCTACCAATTAATTTCTTCTCTTTTTTATTATTTTGTCCTTAAATTACTTCTTTCTCGTATTGCCCTTAAATCAATTGTCTCTTAACATGTCTCTTCCTCTTTTTGCTCTTTATAACAATACCTCTATATCACTTTTTGCTTCATTGGGAGGATGGCTTTGCATCATAGTTTCGATTTCTTTTTAGTTTTTCCTGCTATGGGCTTGGGATTTATAAGGTAATTATTTTCTTTTCTTTATTTTATTTTTTTCATTTTCCTTCCTCTCTTGACTAAAATTTTGAATTATAGAATCTATTTATATTTTAAGCATGTTTTCCATACTCAATTTCCCTTTTGTTTATTCAAATTTCAAGGTTTTACTTTGAATATTTTTTTTATTTTTTTCCTTTCAATCCCTATCATGTTTTGAACACTCATACCTATTTCTTCCAAATCTTAAATTTTGCATTTATCAATATTCTAATTTTATGATTGATCCATGCTTTGTAAGTGAGCAAACTTTCCTTGAATTTCTAATTTTTAGAGAATAATCAACTTTTTCCTTTATTTAAATGTTTGAAATTGTAGTGTGAAATTGTAATATCTACAATTTAAGCTTTTTGAGTTTTTTTTCTACCATTGAATTTTGTTTATGATTTCCCTTATCATTTTTATTGTCATTTTAAAATTAGGTATAAAGCAATTCTTGAAGTAATTTTTGTCTATTATATCTTTAGTTACCACTTTAGTTAGTTTTCAAGATTTCCTCTTTCATTTCTTTTTTAGTATATTTAGGTTTATTATTTATATAGAGATATTTATAAAAATTTTATAATGCAGATTGAATGAATTATTTGATTGATTAATTTTTTTAAGGCTCATTAAGCTTATTAGTGATAATGTATTTTTTATATATGTTTTGTCATGTGAATTATATCTTCTAGTTAGTTTGTAAATGATATTCAATTTATAGTAAAAATAAATGTTCAAAATTAAATATTTGATTGTTTATTTAAAAAAAAATCAAATGTTTGATTTGAGGTAACATTTCATTCAATTGGTATTATTTATTACTATGATGCTAATTCAAGTTTTGTACCTCTAATGATATTCTTACTAGGGAGTTCCAGACATCTTAGTGCTATCCCTATTTCAATTGCGTCCTTTTATTATGGGGTTAATGTTAAGTGAGACCATTTCTTATACTTAACATTATAAAACATTAAGGATTTCCTTTAACATAGATGACTTTCTTTTACTTTCATTTGTTGATTTCAACTATGCTCTCATCTTTAAAAAAGGATAATATGTTTTTATTCTAAATTTTATTCCTTTCTTAATTATCCTAACACATTACTTTACAAACTTTAAGCCAAGAGGATATGATCTTATTCAAAACTTTATTTTTTTCTCAATTATTATAGAGTAAAAAAGTTATTTATTAGGGAAAGAACCCTATGAAATGATATTGCATTAGAAATTTGATATAACACAAAGACTTTATTATGATTCATGGTTTTAATTTTTATATTTTTCTCAATTTAGTTCTAAAAGTTGGATATAGATTTCTAAAAACATTTTTCTTGATTCACTTCTAAAACTACAAATTAATGAAGCATAGTAGTATTATCTATAGATAGGTAAAGATTAATGGCATGCCAACTAACTATTTGAGGAGATGTTCATGTTCATATAATTGATTGTTGTACATTTATATAATATTATTGCAAAGCTAGCCTTTATTAATGTTATTTATGTTAATTTACTTTCAAATGCACAAAAAATATCTTTTTTTACTTCTATTTACATTGTATATATTTGTTTATGGCTTATGAATGAAGATATTAATCAGAATGCATAGTTTTTATACATAACAATATAATATTTTTATAACTTCATTTTATGAGGTGCCTTTTTGCTTTAGTGTAGTGAGTTATTGAGCAAAAAGCTTCCAATTGCCATTATTTTTCAAGTACTATATAATGGATTGCTGACATGGATGTAATACTCCATATACTTTAATATATCTTTTTCCTGATAAAGTTATTGTCTTGATCACTTTCATAATGGGCTTAAGTGCTTTAACTTAGGATTGTTATTGATTGACTGTGCTATATATTCTTTCCTTTTTTTGGATGACTTTATTTGTTAATCATTTTTCTTTTTATCTTTCTCTTTTTCAAGTTTATGAAAATTCAATTATTTTATTTTAGTATGTTCCTTATCATTTCTATATGATTTGAGTCATGTAAATATGCTCTTTTTATAAAAAAAAATTAGACTAGTTCTTTTTAGATGTGTTCTTTTCATTTATCTTCTAAGTATTCTAAGTCTTTTTTTTCCCTCTCTTGAGCAACAAGTTTAACATAATTCAATTTCATAAATTAAATTTGAGATATGGTCTTGGTCAATTGAAAGTTTTTGATTTAACAGTTTGCATTACTTGATACATATGTTTTCATCCATACTTATCTTTATTATGGAGAATTGTTGTTGAATGCTATGGTTAAAAACTTGTTACAATAATAGAGGTTTCATAGTCTACATATATATGTGTGTATACACACACACACACACACACACACACACACACACACATAAATATATATCTTATATAATGTTATCAAACATCATTTTTAAGCCTGTTTATACTTTTAAATAATTATCTTTTTCCTTTATGTGTTTTAGTGCCATATTTAACACAATGTTAGTAATCTAGCACAAGCTTTTGGATAACTATAAGAATGAGATTTCTTTTAGGATATTTAAATAGCTTGCTTGGACTAGTGAAAGTATTATACTTTACCAATTAATGGCATTACAAAGTTTGTAATTGTGTATATGACTAGCAATATATATTTAATTATTTCTTTTTATCACTTTCTCATTTGATTTGCTTATGTTTTTATTTTGGTTGTAATATATTTTATAATGAAAGTGCAAAGCTGATTGTTTCTTATTGCTTTTTTTTATGATTTAGTTTTCATAATTGTTACATTAAGTTAAATTAACCTTTTGAGTTTTACCAGTGCTAAATTTACTTGATTTTTGTTTAATAGTGAAGTATATAGGGCTAAAAGCTACCTTTTTTTTATACTTCTTTTATAATTTTTTAGTTCAAAAATATAACAACAATCTTTTATTTGTTCTTCTCTAATTGATTAATTTTTGTATCCTCAAACTTTTATTGATATGATTGAGAATTAATGGAACTAGCAATGAAGCTATTATATCATGATTTGGTTTGAACTTTCATGGGATTAAACACATTTTCTAAGTCATGCTACTTTGCTTTATTTTTTAATCCTAATATTTTTTTAGAGCAAATTCATAGTTTCAATATATTTGGATTTTTCTTCATTATGCCACATCTTTTCACTTATCATAATAATTTTTCCCTTAATTTATTGCTATAGATTTTATCTTTTACTTTAATTTTATAGATTATAAAAAAGTATTACTTTTCTTTACATTTGACTATGTAAATGATGGATGACACATTATATATAAGAGAAAAATTTTATCTTTATGTTCATGGTGATAATAGTTGAGAATCAGATCTTTCATAAGTTTTTATGTAGACTACTTATTCTTACAAGTCTTTTGTTAGTTTCTTCATACTCATCCACTTCATCATGTTAAGTTTAGAGGAGACCATTAGTCTTTACAAGCTGCTAAGTATGGGTAATAATAACAAGATTCAAAGGTTCTTATTATGTGCTTACTATTCTAACATTGTAGAATTAGCCAAAGGAAACTAATAAGTTGAAGGAATAAGTGCGACACATCTAACAATTATAAGTCATTGCATTAGTCAATAGAATAATAATTGAACAATATATCATAAAGAATTTGATAAAGATAAAGAAAATATATACCTATGTAAGAAAGCCAACAAATTTACCTTTTAAATATAGTTTATCTAAAAGGTACATTCCAATGCTTTAACTAATGTTGCCTATCATAGTAAAAGTTCAATTGGAATGAAATATATCATGATAAGAAATAACATTAATAGTTATCAAATATTATTTAATTATAAACATCGGATCCCAAATATTGCAAACATAACTTTGTCTTTTTATATAACTAAAGTTGCAAAGATTATATATTTATCATATCGGCAAACTTTGGCTTAAGAAATCTAGTTAGCTGTATGATTATAACACATTATTTTATAATTTTAATTTGACATCATGTTCCTTATTAAGTTAAATTAGTGTTATTATAAATCTTGAGTGCAAATGATGAGGAAACATTACATCAAATCTAAAATGTCTCTTAGTTAAGATGAGGATTACTATATGATTATATTCATAAGTCATAATTGATGGTTAAAAAAATTGAACTATAAACATCATTGGACTTCTAAATCGTGTCTAAGATGTAGTCCTTGATGTATGAAATAAATTACAAACAACATCATTTTGACATTAAGTTTTGAATCTAATAGCTTATTTGGAAGCTATTATTAGATTAGTAGTTATTTCAATGGAGTTATTAAAAAAATTATTTTAACTTTCATCACAAGATGATGTGAAAGTTTCTTAATTATTTATTAATTTCTATTCTATAGTGGACATAATTTCTATAATTGAATTTGACAAGTCTGGTGACTATCTTACTCTTAGCAATTATAATGGTTAAGTGATTCTCCTTTAAAGGACAAATACAAAGGATGCAAATTGTACCTTTGTATATTTGGTTCATGTTATCATATATCTTTTCACTATTTTTAAACTCATTACATGTTAATAATTCTTGGCCTTGCAATAGGTTTCTAAATGTGGGTTCATGAGTAGTGTAGTATTCATGGGAATAGGTGAGTCAATGCTAAACCTAAGGCAACACTTGAAGCACAATAGAACCACATGTGACTAATAATAGAGATAAATTTCTAATAAAATTATTCTTCTTTTTTTATATTTTTAGAGAATATTCATGACTTGGAACATCATTTTCCTATTATTAAGGAGAAATAGAAACTAACTTACATTTTAGCATTCTTCTAGCTATTATATTTATAAGTCAAATCCAATCTATATGCTTTTAGACTATGATTTCAAAGGATGAGTAGTTTCATAATTTTAATAGGTAATTTGGGTTTGTTTTCTTTTATTTTTTATGTGGTTAAGACTGTAGAACACTTATTAGTAATCAATTATGTATGATAATTGGTTCACAAATACTAAGATAAGATTAAGTGAGGAAAAATGATGCATATTGGTGAAAATTCATGACGTTATTTCAATTAATTCTTTTTTTTCTTAATTTTCTACTTTAATTAGGCAAAATATAGTTTTTTTAAAATTAGGAAAAGTATATGTATTTTTTATAAATTTTTGGATAGAATCCTAATAGAAGAAGCTTAGTCATCAGAGTGTTTTTTTTCATGGAACGAAAAAGCTTTTTATTTCTTTTAGATCCAAAAAAATATAGATTTACAGTCGTTTAGATATCAATTGTGGCTTTAAAATCCTTTTTCTTTTATTGATTAAAAAATATGTGAACTCAATGAAAATAAATTTGTTACATAACTAGAAGCATTAATATATCCACACATCATATAGGCTTAAAATTAGTATATTTTAATTCAGTTGTAGGTATCCTTTAAATCGACCTATGCTTTGGCATTCTTAACATCCTTTGGCATAGTTAATACAATCCTTAACCATTTTAGCTAGTAGAAACCCTTTCTAATTAGTAACCATTTCATTTTGATTCCAATTTAATAGGCACCACATCTACCCTCATGAACTTCTACCATAGCCAAAATAACTTTAACTTTGTTTATACATCTAGGAAATTGTCTTTCAAAGCCATTTCTATACAATTTACCATCAAGGAGCATGAACTTTAAGGCTTTTATTCTGATTGTTTGACTTGCACTATTAAATGGATTATTAGAAAACTTTATTAAAGGCATCCTTTAACTGTTCAAGACATTACTTAAACTTTTATATAGTACTTCTCATGATTCAAATGGCTCAAGATGCACCTTATTTGCAATTAGCTTGACTATTTTTTATTTGTGGATTTTATAGCTCAAAGCAATCTGAGTTAATTATGTTAGCCTTTTCATTTTTAACTTAGGGTGCATGCCTTTTGCAAGATTTATTTAATAATTAACTATGAATTTTTATAAATTTTGATGTTATGTGCTCCTTGTTTTGATAATATCTTTAAGCTGATAATTAATACTTTATATTTGACCAATTATTTGAGCACTTAACTCTTATTGTAAATAAAAATTTGATCAACTTGTTTTATCGTGTAATAATTAGTAATCCAACATTAACACCATTTTTTTATATGAGCTGTTGAAATACAATTTTCAATATTTTACATTGACAAAACTAATTAACGATTCATAATGTCTAACTATAAAGTTGGTTATAACTTGGCCTTCTATGGCCTTTAATAAGCAGTACTATAATATGAATTTTTGTAAACTTAAAGTCTATTTTCTAACTTGACCATGTATTTGATGCCATGATAACATATATTTCAAAATGTCAATTTCTGCTCGTACTAAAATAGTAGTTAGTAATGGATAATATTTTAACTTGGTAAAAGAAAAATATAAAGAAAGACATAACACTTTAATTACTGAATATTTTTATTCAGTTACATTCAAAATCCTAAATAAATAATAAATTGCAATTTTTTCCTTCATCATTTTCTTAGGTAAGAAAACACCCAATTACATCTTTGGAGGTCAAAACATACAATTTCAAAGATTGGGTTGGGATTAGGGAGGATATTACAAGCAAATTAGTCGAACATTTTTATAACTTAAAATGTTATTAGGTGTTTATCTTGCCAAATGAATTATTCAATATCTCTTAACTTCAGTAAAGATGAAAAATGCTCTAGTTTAACCATATAGATTTGAATTGTCTTTGTGTATTTGATTAAAAGTCTATCTTAGATTTTTCAAATGTTCTTCATAAGAATCTACTTTTATTACCACATCATTAATATACACTTATCAATTTCCCACTCATGTCCTTAAAGATTGCATTTATGGCTTGTTAATACATGATTTTGGAATTTTTCAACCCAAAAAGCATTACTACACATTCAAAGGTACCTATTGCTCTAGGACATTGAAAAGCTATTTTTGGTGTATCTTTATCAACTATGTATACTTAGTTATATCTACCATTTATGTTTATTAGACTTGCTATCACATGGCTTGAAGTTGAATCAATTAACATGTCTACAATCGACATTGGTATTCATCCTTAGGTTTCATATTGTTTAAATTTCTAAATTCGATACACACCCTTAGCTTACCATTTTTCTTTATGATAAGTATTACATTTGAAATCTACTTGGTATATCTTGTGGCCTAGATGAATTTGAATTTAGTCACCTTTCTATTTCTTCCTTATTCTCTAATATATAGTATAAAATGTTGAGGTAGCTATTTGTATGATTAAAATCCTTTCTTGATCAACGGATTTTGTTCCATGAAGTCTTTCCTTAATTTTAGCATTTTATTGTAGTTTTATGTGAAGAAATTCTTATACTCTTTATGTGAATGATTTATCTTTTTATGGTTTTCAATAAAGTTGCATTAATGAAATTTAACCTTTTACCTTTTTCTATCCTTAAATTTACTTCCTATAATAGATTTTGAATGTATATCTTTTTAATGTCATCTTTGATTGGTGACTCATAAAATCCAAGAAAACTATCATTATATATATAATTGACCATTTTTGGTTTGGTTTGCTCAATAACACAAGCCAATAGCCTAACAAATTGATTATGATATTCTATTAGTAATGTTGCAAGTCAATCTCAATATTTTAGCCTTTCGAATTATTTTGAATCTAAAAGTGTTAAAGACACATATCTTGGTACACAAAGTTAATATAACCCTTGATATGTAAAGGTTGGACATTAAGATTGTAAAATTTAAATTTGGTATTGTATTATTACACATAGTATTGGCTATCATAAGCTTATACGTATTTAATTTTTCCATCCTCCTTTCATATAAGCATCTTCTAATGAAAGTGGAGGGTATTACACTAATAACATATGTCTAACTTTTGCCTAATAGCAAGTTGTAGCTACCCTTTGATGGCATTATCACAAATAATATGGGTTTTGTCATTAAGCTAACTTTTAAGTCAATGAGTATCATCCTATCAAAACCTAATATTTTGCTATTGAAATCTATTATGACAATTTTAGATGGCATTAATTCTTTCAAATGTTTTCCAAGTCCTATGAAAGTTAACTTTAGCATTAAGTTTATAGTTGCATTATTGTTAACCAAAACCTTGTTTAGCGATCAACCATTCACATAGGCTTTAACTTGTAGAGGCTTTAAATGATCTTTTATTTGCTCAATCGGCCTTTGGAATTCACCTTTTGCTTTATTATTGTATTCAACCAATGTTGTTAATGAGTCATCATCAAAGCCCTCATTGACATTAACGTATTCAATAAGTATAAATTATAACAGTATAATAGTAACCATATTAGCATCAACGTCTATTTTTTGACCTTGAGTTTTTAATTAATAGAAGATACTTGTTGGTATGTATCCTAGGAGTCAATTATAGAGATGATTTTAATATTACAAAATGTATTACATTTCATTTTGGCAATATAATTATTTTATTTTATTTTATTTTACATAAATTATAAATTAAATATAATAATTATCCTTGACTATTCCTAAAATGTCCCTAGTTAAGTATTATTACAAAAAGGATAGTAATAATATATCAAGACTAATATGTATAGTGACTAATGATTATGAATCATGAATATGTGATATCAAGTCAATACATGAGTACATTATTAGTAAACAATGTACTGCACTGACCTACTATGAGAATACTGCATGGATAAACGTGTCATTAGTTATTCTCATATGATCACAAATGCGTATAGTCTTTTGACCTGAAGTCACTATAGTTCCCTACATGAGGAGTTATTCACTTTGATGTCTACCTATATCACTTTTAATCGGGATGACGAGAAGGACGTTGATTGAATGTGTCATGAATCATGCAGAGGGAAGTAAGTGATGTAGATAGGATTTTGTTACTCTTGTATAAAAAAGAAATATCCTTGGGCCCCTTAATTGAGTGAGAGTTAGAAATACATGGTCATGCTCAATTGGATCAATATGTGATATTGATCATTTATTTTAAGTCTACTTAGTATCAAGAAATATAAATTGAACATTGACGAGGATAACACACTCCATACCTCCAGTTCGATTTAGATATTATTACAAACGGGATTATGATGTAAAGTATTGATCATGTATTAGATAGATATCGAATTATAAATATTCTTACTACTTGAGTGGCAGTGATGTATTGCTAGATACCGCTCACTGTCTATGACCCAAAATGAGTCATTATCAACGTAGTAAGAACTTACAGGGTCACACAAAAGGAGTAGGAATGAGACAATAATTAATTGGATTTTAGTTGGACTAAAATTCAATTAATTGAACTTATTTTCATGCATATATATATTATTAAGATAATATATTAATTCACGTAATACATATTATATATTATGTGATATTATTTGATATTAAAGTAATATCAGATAATTATGTTATTAGATATTAGATAATTATATTATGAGATAATATTATTATTATTTAATATAAGATAATTATATATCAATTTAATATTAGATAATTATATTATGAGATAATATTATTATTATCTAATATTAGATAATTAATAGATAAGTCCTATCTTTTCTCATTCTCTCTAGGATAAGGATAAGGTGATAGTTATTTAGTGTGATTAGGATTTTTGAAGCATTATCCTAGTAGGACTAGGATTATGATATATCTTAGTTCTATAAAAGGACTTGAAGGTAACACATTACAGAACACACATTGGCTTTAATCAAACCCTAAATCACTCTAGAAAACGTCCAAACCCAATCCTAGTGAGAGAAACAAATCCTAGCAGCTTTGTAGAAAGGAAAAGTCGTTGTTCACTCCATGTGGATACCGTAGAGACGTTGTATCCTCTAGCTGATGTTTAATTGATCTCGGTCTCTCAAGGATTCATTCAGAAAGAACACGAGCACAAAATAAGGTAAAACCTTGATACTGGTTTATGACTTTTGCATAGATCCTAGGAAGGTTTTGGATCAAAATTTTAAAATTCCGCTACGTATGTTGATCTGAATCTTAACAATACTTTTTTTGATTTTTTTTTCTAGTGCCACTCTACTCTCTGGGCCTAGAAGACATCTTAGTTTGTGGCCTTCTTTCTTATTTCTTTTGCAAGCAATCTACCTTTGCATTCACCTCTTTTGGATTTTTTTATTGTTAGAAACCTTTTGTATTAGGGATCGTACCATTTATTCTCATTTTCTATAAATCTCAGTTTTTATGTCTACCTTATCTTGTTAGCATTTGGTTCATTTCTTATCTTTTACCTTTCAAGACGATCACTTTTTAATTTTTTAGTGTTGATATAGGTCCTAATCTCTTTCCTAAGCTACTTGTAATTTAACCTTAATTTTCTTTTTTTCTTTTCTTTTTTCAAACCTTTTAACCTTTTTTGTAGTCTTATTTCAATCATTAGCCAATTTTTGAACTTTAAGGTTAATTCAGTCTTTTGGCCATTTAACATAAAGCATAACCTTTAGCTCATTATAATACTATTCACACTTAAGGCAAATCTTCAAAATTCCTTTTTCTCACTGGTTCCTCTTAATAAAGTTGGTATTTTACTTTCCTTCATATGTATATACTTTAAGGATGAATGGTGTATCTAATAGGTTGTCATATTCATAATAAGCTACCATATTGAACTTTATGTTGAACATGCCAAAGTTATCCATTTGTTTGATGTAATTAAACTTAGTTAGAAAAAAGTATTTATCTACTAACATTTCTTTATCCTTGTTAACAAACTTTTGTCTCCTTTACTTAATAACTTTTTCGATTATTTCCTTAAATTGAACACAATCATTAGTAATATGACTAAACATATTGTGATATTTGTAGTACTTTCTATCTCTTATCTCTCCTTTCAATACAATCCTATAACCTTTAGATAATTTTATCTATTTGTTTTTTAATAAATGGTCAAAGATTTGATCGGCCTTGTTTATGTTCAAAGGAATAAACAATTTTATTAACATATTTGTTTTTCGTTTCAACATTTTTTTTGTAAGAAACACAAATAAGAGGGTGGAGTTTAATTTGGCCAAATGAATCTTATTCATTCATTCTTTATTTGCTTCATCCTTTTTGACATGAGCAATTTTCTCTTTTTCAAAGTGTGTTCACCATAGCTTCTTACTTTTTTCTTATTGTAACTACTCTATCTATTAAACCTTTTTGACAAGTTAAGCCATGTTATGCTTTGATTAACTAACTTTTATGAGTGGCAAAGTTGAAATCTATTATTGTTATTTTTATAATTTTAGTTTTGACAATTTAAGTAAAGTAATGGCTTCTTACCTATCAAAATTTGTGTAAGCAATTTTTAATTAATTTCATTAGGCTCTTTTTTAGGTTGATCAAATCAAGTAGACTAATTTTTATTTCTTTTGGTAAAATTAATCAAGAAATATGCACATCATTTAAGCCTAAATGTGTATAGATTTAGGTGGGAGGTCAAGATACTATAAGAACATAATATGTATTACGGATAGTAAGAAATGTCTTAGTTTGAGAAATTTATTACCGTTTAGTTCTATGGATTCAATTATGAACCATGATATGTGTTTAATCATAGACTGATTATCCTTACTAGAAAAAGTGGTGAACTTTGGCATCTTGAAACCACTAAAAAATTCTATCTGATGTATCCACTTCAAGAATGCTTCTTTATGATTTGCGTGCACGTTCTAACCACCTTGCTAGTTATCATTCTTTTAACTAAGAATTATATGTTTCTATCTTAGCCTTGACCTTGATTCATTTGTGTATTCTAGTTATTTGGTATATTTTGGTTTAGTTGTTGCACATTGTCTGATGTATATTTATTTCGATATCTATTTAGCTAAGCTTTATTAGCATATCCACCTCACTTTGCAAGTCCCACATGGCCATATTGATGTCTTTTAGCCTTATGATATTCAAATTCAGGCTTAATCTTGATCTCTTCCTTTTTTTTGTATCTTAATTATTACCATGTTGGAAATCAAGATATTATGCTACTCTTTTTAGAATTTAATTCATTCTAGCTTGACTTGAGGCCATATCTTTAAGGATCAGCCTTAATATGGTAGCTATTTATTGTGACAACTATTTATTATGACAAAATGTGAACTATGTCATGATTGCTCTCATCTATTTATTGTCTAATTACGACTAGCCTTTTAGGAGTCAAGCTATGTCATTATTTTCATTAATAACTTCAACTGTCTAAATCTTCAACCTTTTATCTTGAACATTTCAACCATCATAAGGAATAATCCTATTATTTTCATCTATTTATAGTATGCTATATGTATTTTAGCAAGCAATCATTACTAAAACTAACTTATTGACATTAGGTATTTAAAGGATTACATATTAGTATCCGATTGAAATTTACCAGAGCATCATTGTATATTTGTTTTTAACATCGATTATATAACTATCATAAATTATAACAATAATGTTGGATTTTATATCGATTAAAGTCAATATTAGTTATTTTGTTAACATCATTGGAAAAAAATTTAATATCATTTTTCTTAAAAAATTGATGTGTAATTTTCATAATAACATGTTAATTTAATTTAATAACTAACGTAGTATGTTTTACCCCCACCCTAATAAACCCTATCCCTCTATTCCCCATTCCTTCATCCAAATGCTATCTCTTTATTGCTCGCTCACCCATCCACTCCCTTAAACCTTAACTCTATTTGCTTTTCCTTTGTTCTTTCATCTTCCACATTTCCTATGTATTCCTCCTTATAAAATGCTCTAACTAAAAATGCCTACCAACATCTCCTATGACTATATAAAATCTTAATTTCAATAATTTTAAAGAATAAATTAAATAGTAAAAGATTGAATATGGTAAAAGGTTATATATAATGCCCTAATCAAAGATGGGTAATTTGCTAAATATATCTTGATACTCATTACTTAATACATTAGGTTTGCACTTCATAGAAAAGAACTATTAAATACAATACCTATATATGCAATAAGCATTTATGAAAAATTAGTATATGATATTACACGTTTCAAATAAATAAATAATAGATAATATCACTGAATATTAAAGAAGATGAATAAAATTGAAATTCCTATCGTACAGCCTTATGAAAGTTACATCAAAATGATCAGTGATAAAGTATGATTGATTATAAAATTAGAAACTACACCATAATAATAAACAAAAAAAAGTAAAATAAATTCTTATATTTATATTATGTACTTTTTTAATAAGTGTTAAACTTTACATATTTAGCCATAGGCAAATAGAGCTTCAATCTTGAAAAATAATTAGTGAACAAAAATATAAAATAAAAAAGAATCATCTTAAGGCTGGAAGGAAATCATATCTCATTAGATAGGGAATTATTTTAAGGTTAGAAAAATTTTAAGATAAAATTTATAAATGATGTCATTTTTTACTCTTTTTATTTTCGCCTCACATCATGCTTTAAACTTTTTTTTTCCTAAAAAAATTATGCTTAGAGGTGGAGGTTTTTGTATTGATTACTAAAAACCACTAATATCTAAAGATAGCTTACATAAATAAGTTTTGGATATTAGATTTCAATCAAGTACAAAACCCACCATCATCTTTAATAAAATGACATTACCTTATTAACTAATGTTTAATTTTGGTTACTATGCAAGAATTGGGCATCGTAATAATTGAATATTGATTATTAAAATAATTGATTTATTTCGCTTTAACAACTCTTTCATTAAAACTAATTCAATTATACACATTAAACTAGAATCCGAAACATAATTTATACGTATCACGTATTTATGCAATATTATTATTTGTCCAAAAGTAAAATTTATTTATATTCATCGCATAAATATATATCAAAATAAATAAAATATATGATCTAACTTATAGTTTTGTAGGTGGTATTAAGCAATAGTTTTAGAGTTTAAGTATAAATTTTATAAAAATACTGATATTATTTTATGAATTGATCAATTTATTTTTAAATTCAACTTGCTCTAAGTAAAAATGATAACACTAAAATTCTTTATTGTATTTTTATATTTTTCTTATATAATTAAATAAATACAAATAGTAAAAGATTCAATGTAAATGTATAAATAAATAAGAAAAGAGAAAGTTAATCACAAAAATATATTTTACAATTTCATATATTTTTGTATTAGCATATTAGCATATAGACTAAAAATGCTATAATTTACAATAAACAACATAAATACTAAGAACACTAGAGATGACTTTTGATATAAAAGATGTGAATCGAAGACTTTTAGAATTTGTCAATAATGATGAATTCTGAGATGAAGGGTGTACATCATCATATTTATCATTCGTTAGGGATATTAACAAGGTTTTGGAGTTGATAAAAAAATCCTTAAAGGAGTTTTGATGGATTCTAGAACCTTCATAATAGCATTGATATTGCTAAATAGGACAATCTATATTCTCCAAATTAGAAGCTTTTTTTTTATGGAAGGTATTGATCAATGACTTCTAAAATCTATCAATAGAGATAACTTCTAAGATAAAAGGCATAGAAAGTTTGTAAATGAATGATAAATTACAATGAGAAAAAAAAGTATCATGATTCATGCATCTACAAACTTATTAATGTATAAATGGGTATATTACTTCTTCTCACTATAATTTATATTCAAATTGCAACCTATCTTTATGTTTTCTTGATATCTCTATATAAATTACAAACTAATAATAAATTATAGTGAGATAAGATAGTATCATGATTCATGCATCTACAAACCTATTAATGCATGGATGGAGATTATATCTCTTCTCATTATAATTTATCTTTAAATTGTAACCTGTCTTTATGATTTCTTAATATCTCTAAGTATGTAGGGAAAATGATATTTATAAGTGGTATGCAAACCTTAGATATTAGTTATTAATATAAAACTAACACTATAAGCATTTATAACTGATGTTCTTTAATTAATGAATATTTCATTAAACATTCTAACATATTGTTTGGTATTCCTTTAGGCACCTGGTATTTAAAAAATAATATAATAAGTTAGAAATAAATTTGGGTCTAATAACCATATTGGATTTTATAAAATAATTGACATGGTTTGTTGGTTTTTTTTAAATCCAATATGTTGTAAAATATAATTCTACATAATGAAATCTTTGAAACTTTGGATAATTTTATACAATGATATTATTATATAATAAAAATCAAAGATAACAACAAGAAAAAATCAAATGTATTTGCATATTCATGAATGAAAGTAAAAATCAAAAGAGAATTTCTATTACAAATGAAAATACAAAGCACTTTTGCAATTATATATATTCTATAAAATAACTTACATAAAATTGTACTTTTACAACATACTTATTATATATCTAAATTTATAGCCTAAAAAAATTCTTATTGCAAATTCTTATCTATTAAAGATAGTTAATCTATCTTCCTTATATTGAAGTGCTTTACAAGATTTTATAGAGATTAATCATTCTTTACTCTAGAGTAAAGGTGGAATATAAAGATAACTCATCTATATTTAGAAATTCTTTGAATTTGTGAAAGCATCCTATCCAAAACTTTAATGTCCCCTACTATTTGAAAGCAAGAAACATTAGATGCATGAATGGGATGCTTCACAAATTTCAAAGCATTTTCAAAGAATGAATGAATTATGCTCAATTTCAACCTATATATAAAGAAAGAGTGTGAGCAAAATTTATAGGTATTAAAAGTAACAATAAGTTTTAGTTATTAATAAGAGATCAATGTCTTATGTATCACATTTTTCAAAGGAAGCGACATTTCTTATACCCTTATATGCTAGCTAAGTTTAAACTAATGTGTAAAACAAAATAGACATCAATTATAAATAATAACTATCATCTTAAATTTTCATATACCTAACTTTTCATCTCTTATTAGATATTATAATTTTATAACGTTGGCTTATTATTTGAATCAATGTGACAAATTGCATATATTTTTAAAAATGCCATTATGCTATTATATATATTGGTTTTCACTTTTAGCCTATATCGACATGCTAGTGTTGTATGGCAATTCTATAGAAGTGATTCTAGAAGGCTCCCTAGTATTGTTCTTTTAGGTGTTATTTGGTTTATCATTATTATTTGTTGAAGTGTTTTTATTATCATGGTTGTTTTATGTAACCTACCTATGGTTTCAATAATCATTTTTTGGTTTTGATTTTAATTTTGCCCAACATTTTTTGTATTATTTTGATTATGGGCTATATTAACATCATTTTCTACATTTTTGATTTTTTTTCGCTAAGGTTGATTAATATTTTTAACCTCTTCTAAAAATAATGGATTATCATGAGTGGTCCCAAAAATAGAAATCATATTTGTATTCATCATAAATGGTGGTAAAATGGTATTATTTCTTAGTTATATAAACAATAAATGCTAGAACCTGATACCTTAATAGGTCCTACTAAACATGCAAATTTGTTTATGGTTAAAAATACAATGCTAATTTAACTCTTCTGTGATAATGGGCTCTCGTATTTTACTAGTAGTGTGCCAAGACCTTTAGCATTGTTTAAACAAATATGCTAACCCAATAAGTAAACAATGCATAAAGCATAAACAATTTGCATTGTAAATGATGATAAATGCAAATCAAAAGGCAACCAACACAATATTTCATTATAAACTAGCTTAAAATGTACCATGTTAGTGCAATAATGGCATATGAGTCATAATAATAACTCGATTATATGGAGAAAGGTTGATTGCATAAGTAAAAAAAGGTACAATGGAGTACAGTGATAGTATAATGTTAGTAGAGTGCTAGAAGAATGCATAGTGCATTAATATGCTTTAAGTAGCAATTTCAACAAAATAAGCCTCTAACCTTTTGCATTATAAGTGTTGAAGTCATGTGTTAATTATTAAGGGCAGTTAGTCCTATCTTATCTAGTTAAATACATTTTAGGGTTTGGAGAAGTTAAGTACGTGTTAACAACTGCATTGAATAAGCATGGTCCCGCTCCCTTATAAGTTTTGATTTATTGCCTTTATGATGTTGAATGGATAACTACCTTGCCCAATTTAATAATTATAACTTCCTTAAGAAATCCATTAATAAAGTTGCTTTGAGTAATGTTTCTTTATCTATAATAAAAAAGTTGACCTTTCAAGCAGAGGATAAGACCTTCCCTTTTCACTTATTTTTGACTTCTTTATCTTTGCTATCATATACGAGATTGAGACATTCAATAGTCAAATATACCAACAATTGAAACTTTGTTTAAAATGAGCTAACAATTGAACATTTTAAATATTTTATAATCATTTTATTTAGTAGTTTTATTGTTACTATCAAGAGATAAAATAGTAACACCATCTTATTTAGTAGTTTTATTGTTAATGAGATTTGATTTATCCATTTATTTTAAATTTTTAGTTAGTATTACTGTTTGGAGATAGAATAATAACACCCTCTTCTTTTAGCAGTTTAATTGTTAATAAAATTTGATTTATCTAATTATTTTAGATTTTTAGTTGATGTTACTATCTAAAGATGAAATAGTAACATGCTATTATCTGGAGACTAAACAATAACACCTTCTTCTGTTGACAGTTTGGTTGTTAATAAGATTTTATTTATCTATTTATTTTAGATTTTAGCTCGATGTTACTATTTTGAAACTAAATAATAAAACATCTTCTTTGATAATTTGGTTATTAATGAAACTTAATTTATCCATTTATTTTGAATTTTTTTATCAATGTTACTATTTAGAGTTAAAATAATAATACTCTATTCTTTTAATAGTTTAGTTGTTAATGAGATTTGATTTATCCATTTATTTTAAATTTTTATCAATATTACTGTTTTAAAACTAAATAATAATATAGTATTGTCTGGACATGAAATAGGAATATGTTGTTATTTGTCAATTTGATTATTAATGAGATTTAATTTATTTATTTATTTTAAATTTTTTATTGATGTTACTGTCTAGAAACTAAACAGTAACTTACTTTTCTTTGACAGTTTAGTTATTAATAAGAGTTAGTTTATCCATTTATTTTAAATTTTTAATCGATGTTACTGTTGAAAAATAAAATTGTAACATATTACTGTTTGGAGACTAAATAGTAACATATTGTTATTTGATAATTTTATTATTAATTAGATTTGATTTATCTATTCATTTTAAATTTTTTATCAATATTATTGTTTGGAGACAAAATAATAAAATGTTACTATTTAATCTGCAAACAGTAACATATTATTCTTTAGTAGTTTTGTTTATTAAGAAAGTTGTTATGATACTATTAGGCATTAAAAGAGTCAAAAGTTTAATGTAGAATTCGAATGAATTTGAATTAATAAAAATGTGATTAAAGTTGGAAAAATAATAAGAAAATAAAGAAAAATTAAGAAAAGTCATTGAAAGGGCTTTTTTTTTACCAACCAGAAAAAGCAAAACGCCTTTAGCTTTTGCAAGTATATAGATTTCAAAAAGTTATATGGAATAAAAAAATTCACCTAAAATGGACAACCAAGCATTAAATTATGATTGTTCAAAGTTTTGAGTCCAATTTACATATTTCTGACTAGGTAGACCTCGCTAAATCTAAATTTTTTTATTTTCTATTGAAAGATCATGAGAAGATGAATGAAAATAAATAGTCATATATAAAAATTAGTTAACATATGATGAAGTTATACCTTTCTGAAATTCTTAATTCATAATCGCATTTTCATGATTAAAAAAGGATATTTTAAAAATATAATAGTAATAATTCATAGCACCTCGCTAAATCCAAATTTTTTTATTTTCTATTGAAAGATCATGAGAAGATGAATGAAAATAAATAGTCATATATAAAAATTAGTTAACAGATGATGAAGTTATACCTTTATGAAATTCTTAATTCATAATCCCATTTTCATGATTAAAAAAGGATATTTTAAAAATAAAATAGTAATAATTCATAGCACCTCTTCGAAGGAAGCTCAGGAAGCGGTATTATAATTCAATTTATTGAAGACTAAAAGGTAATAATTATATATGCATCTATACATATATTATAAGAATTCTTCACTTAGAAAATCACAATTATTGATTTTTTAAAAGAAAATTAAATAAATACAATAAATTATAATAACCTATTTATTTAAAAAATTATTCAAATAAATAATATTTTAAAATAGGAAAGACATTGTTAAATAAATGAATAAAAAATAAATTATAAAATATATTAATATATTGCATATAATATTATAAATAATTAATATTGTCAACTATTTCATACAATTGTTAATGCTATTAGATAATAAAAGCAATTAATACATCCAGCAATAAACTCTTTATTAAAATAATTAATTAATTATCAAGCTGAGAAACAAAAGAATGTTGAATTGAAAAAAGGGGGAAAAAAAACAAAGAACAGCTTTCTTGTAGTAAAATATGTTGTAATTCTACTTATATAGCTCATGCAATTGTGAATTTATACAAATATTTTTTTTGGTCCAAACAAATATGGTTTCATTTAAGTTTGATTGTTGCTCTCAAACATTTTTGTTTTTCATGTGGAATTATTTATATGGTTATACATATTTTTCTAAAGAAAAAATAATTCACGCAACCTTACTCGTTAATAGATTCGAGTTTATCCGGCATTTTCTTGCGAGTAGATATCTGTATCTTTCCCGTTCATACATGATAGGCATCAACTTGACTCAGAATGTTTTTTTCCATTGTATATCTATAGTACAAAACCAGCTCAGCTTTTACTAAAAATTATAATAATAGATTTAGGGCAGAATAATATATATGTATGTGAATTGTTTTTATATATGCAGTCTTAAAATCTCCAGGAAGGATCAAAACCATTTTTTAATTCTTTTTTAAATTAATTCACACACTATTTTTCAAGGAAATTGAGAAAGGGGCCGAGGCATATGAGATTTTAAATTAAATTTGAGTAAGTTCTAAAAAAAAAAAAAGAAAAAAAAGTTATCCGGTTACAATTAATATTTGGATAATATTATCAGGAACTTGACTTGTTAAAATATTAGTATTTAAATTTTTAAAATGTATCTAATATATCAAGATTTATATTTTTAACTTTAATTTACTTATTTGAGATTTAAAAGAGAAATTCAATAATAAAATATTCAATATATCAAAAGATTGAATTCCTCATATCGTCATTCTTAATATTCTTAATACTTTGTTTGGCAATTGTGCATTTGTCACTTTGATTCATAAGTGAATTTTATTTTTTAGGGCAAATATTGAGCACTCACCCTATTTAAATTTAACTTAATTATATTTTGTTGAGTAATTTTTTTTAATTTTAAGTCAAATATTATAATTTCGTATTTTCTTGACATATTTTTGAAGATGTAGGAGTAATTTTCACAAATCAATAGAAAGAAAAATTACAATACAAGTTTGTGATCATTTAAAGAAAAAAAGAGTATACAAGTAATCTTCATAGATATATTTTTTCGGAAAAACTTGAAATTTAGGAACAGGGTTTGCTCCTCCCTCGTAGAGTTAGGAAAAATCCGAAACTCCTGTTAAATATAATAAAAAATTATAATTAAACTTATATAACACTTACCAAATAAGACAATGGAATTCAAATTTAAGATCTTTTGATTGCAGAAGTTAGGTTTATTTGTGTCAACTCTCATTAACTTATGATTTTTATATCTAACATTATTTCACGCTTTTGACTCTTTTCATTAACATGAAAATATATTTAATTTTTAAATTTTTTAATAAGACTTTTGATATCTAATAATTACATTACACTCAATTAATTTGGAGCCAAAGTGGGTTGAACCCTTTCAAAAAATAATGTTCAAAAGTTTTTTAATGTTTATTTTCTCTATTTACACTAAAAAACTTTCCAACTTCAAGCCAATCACAGAGAAAATATTTTAAATTTTTAGACTGGGATACTCCTGTCAATGTCAGCATTATTGCTTGCGGTGTCTAATTAAAATGGTGCAAGTGGCAAACCTTGACTGGTAGTATGTGATCGGTTGAGATTGTTACAAAATGTCATCAACTTAAGGTCCATAATTATTGTCATCAACATCGCCGATAAAGTCAAAAGAGCCAAGAGGAGCCGCCCGACTCGCCCAACTTAATCAAATAATTAACATGAAAATCTGCTTCTTTTCATTTCTCTTTCCTGCATTATATACAGACAGAATTACTAACCATATACCCAATCATGCTAGTTAGCTGAAATCTTAAATTAGGCTAAGATTTTTAAAGTTCAACCTGTCAGTCTAAAAGGTGGATTCCAGGAAAGGATTAATATGGCCCAAAGCAAAAACACAAAAATATAAAAATAAAAAGAAACCTAGATAGATATTTTATCTCTGAGGCTGCTATTTCAGCCTTTTGGGGTCATCTTTTCCTCCATGTCATGAGACAAATATGAATAAAAATAAATTAAAATTTTATTTTAATTTGTATAAAATTAAATTTATATTAATTTCATCTCCCATTAAAAATTTAATTTTAATATATCATTTCATATGTGAAAAAATTAAAATTAATATAAAATTAATTTTATAAAGATTAAATTAATATAAATTTTTAACAAAAAATAAAATTAATATAAACCTAATTTTATAAGAATTAAAATAGAATTTTAGAAATAAAATTATGGTCATCTATCCTCTTCCATCTAGAAACTAAAAATCACGTTGACCTGGTCTTAGGGCAGAAATTATTGACTGTTAGATGCATCCTTTATCCTTTTTCGAATTTCGTATTGTTTATGAAAGGGAATACATATGTATTTTTTCTACCATTATAGTATTGTAGAATATGAAATTCTGAAAAAAGTTTGTATTAGCATTAGGAGTCTTATATTCATAATTATTTATAAGTTCATATAATTATCTAGAGGATCATGTAAATCACATAAATATTTAGGAGATAATGACAAAAGTATATTCGTAATTATCTAGAAGATCATATAATTATCTAGAGAATCATGTAAATCATGTAAATACTTAGGAGATAATAATAAAAGTATATTTAGGAATGTCTCTAGGGATAGGAGTTTGTTATGTAGTGATTTTAGGAGTTTGCTTAGAGTTTCTCTCCTTGACTATTGAAAATACAAGAGACTTATGCATACCATATTTCTTTATGGTATCATAGCAGAAGGGAAACCTACCTGCTTCATGAACATAGGTAGCAATGGATAAAAAGGAGGTTCTGGATTAGGAATGACAAAAGAGCGTGGTTCTTTTCCTAGCCTCAACAATAATCAATGGGCAACCTTATTAAATATTCTTAATAGTCACAAGACTGCCTCGTCCATCAAAAACTTATTGGTAAGCAAGTGCAACAATCTTGGTTATTAGATACAAGATCTTTAAATCACATGACAGATGATATGAGTTTATTAATAAGAGTGGTGGATGTGTTATCTTATCCCATTAGTTTGCTTGATGGAAGAGATGCCGCTGCAGTAAAAGAGGGATAAATAAACTTTGGAAAAGGCTTAGTTTTGAATAATGTGTTATACATGCCCAACTTAACTTACAATTTTATTTCTGTGTCTTAGCTGATATGTAATTCAAATTGTACAATCACTTTTTCTAAAAAAATTATGTGTGATATAGGAAGGCACTTTGAGGACAATGATTGGCATGAGTGAGCAGTAGCATGGGGTCTATTATTTACATATAGCTCCTTTTGTTCAAGCATGCATAGTAAGTGGAGTTGATTTTTTTACCATATGGCTGTTGGGATCGGGAGCCATACAAGCGCAGCGGAATAAATCGATCCCACCTAACGGATCCATGTAAAATGTTAAATTAGAATAAGATTTCGATCAATACCTTTAATGATGACTCAAGAATTTGGTCGTTGATCACTTCTTCAGCTTCCTTTTAGTCAAAGACTCTGAGGTATCCACACGAACCAGTAGATCACTAATGAACGTCCTCACAATCATTGGTTGAAATTCGTATCCTTAGCCTCGTAGTGCTAGCTATGCTTCTTCAAAAGTTATGGTCAAGGAGAGGTGCTAGGATTTTTTTATACTGTATGGGGATGCATTAATAATGAAAATTATTATTATTACCTAACAAGCCTATTCAAATAAGAGCATAGAAAACTTTAACTAATTTGAGCTTTGGTCCATGTATAATTATAGGTTTATTATTGGGCTTTATAATTATAACATAGAATTTCCAAATATTAGGCCCAAACAATTTAGTCTATTAATTCCAAATCCACTAAGCTTTAAGTGTGTAACCTTACAGGCTCTTATTATATTGACATTAATCATTAATCATATTAATGATTATAAATAATGAGCGATGTCAAGCAACACATCATTGTTATCTAAGTAATGAGAAAGTCGATGATTCGACTGAAGTTTTACATGTGATCATCATCTATATCCTTTTATCCTAAACATCTAGATTGAACATGAGACATGGACCGTGTCATTCTCGTATGGCCCAATCCGAAGGTTTCTTGATTCCTCAGTAAACTGACTGAAGCAAATGTAATTGACATCCCATGTCAATTCATCTGAGCATAGCCATACGTTTTCTCAGGTTTCCTTAATCAAGGGGTCCACAGATGTCTCTCTTGTTATATAGGAGGGATAAAACATCTTGATCATACAAATCCCTTCGCATGATATGTGACATATCCAATAACTACCCTTACATTCACTCAACCATGAGTGACATAGAGTAGTATCAAAATATAAAACTCACATGTAGGGAACCTTGTTGATCTCAGATCAAAGAACTATATTAATGATAATCACTTAGAATCACTCATGACACTCATATAATGATCCATGTGGTGTTCTTAGGATGGGTCAGTCCAGTATATAAGTTCTCTAACTTGAACTCATGTGTAGACTTAATATCTCATATAAGTCACCATACATGTTAGTTTTAATATATCAAAGCAACCTAATCCACAATGATATATAACTAGGGACATTTAAGAATGTAATTATTCTAAGGTTATTATTATAATTAAATATATTACATAGATAATATATGTAAATATGATAATTAGAATTGCCATTAAAATAACACGATTCAAGTTTACAATTATCTATATGATTGGTTTAGGGCATATAAACTAACAATCTCCCACTTGCACCAAAGCCAATCATCCATGTATCTAATACCTATGGTTCTCATATGACTATCATGCTTTTACCACGTCAGGGCTTCTGTTAGTGGATCGACGACATTATCGTCAGTCGATATTCTGCATATCCTAACATCATTTCTGTCAATGATATCTCTTATGAGATGATAATGCTGGAGTATATGTTTAGATTTTTGGTGAGATCTAGGTTCCTTAACTTGTGTAATGGCTCTATTATTGTCATAATAGAACTCTACTAGGTCAGCAATGCTAGGAATAACTCTAAGTTCAGTGATGAACTTCTTAATCCAAACAGCCTTCTTTGTGGCATCTGATGCTGCAATGTATTCAGCTTCTGTTGTAGAATTAGCTATTGTCCCTTGCTTTGAACTCTTCTAGGTCACAACGCCACTATTGAGGCAAAATACATAACCAGACCACGATCTGAAATCATTTTTATCGGTTTGAAAGCTAGCATCAATGTAACCACTTACAATAAGTTCTTCTTCACCTCCATAAATTAAGAAGATGTCTTTAGTTCTTCTTAAGTACTTAAGAATATTCTTGACAACTGTCTAGTGACTTTCACCAGGATCTGATTGGTATTTGCTCGTTATACTTAAAGCATACGAGACATTAAGACGAGTACATAACATGGCATACATGATAGATCTAATTGCAGATGCATAAGGGATCTTACTCATGCACTGTCTCTCAGAATCTATGGAAGGACATTGAGTTTTTGAGAGACTTATGCCATGTGACATCGGTAAGAATATTTTTTTAGAATTTTACATGCTAAACCTGTTTAGCACCTTATCGATGTATGTACTGTGACTTAGGTCAAGCAATTTTCTTGATCTATCTCTATAGATCTTGATACCTAATATATAGGAGGCCTGACCTAAGTCTTTCATAGAAAAATAATTTTCTAACCAAGTTTTTACAGATTGTAGTGTAGGAATGTCATTTCTAATGAGTAGTATGTCATCTACATATAATACCAGAAAGACTATTACACTTCCACTAACCTTCTTGTACACACAGGTTCATCTTCATTTTTGATGAAGCCAAACTCTTTGATTGCATCATCGAAATGAAGATTCCAACTTTGAGAAGCTTGCTTCAATCCATAAATGGATCATTGCAACTTATAAACCTTTCTGACATTTTTAGGATTTACAAAACCTTCAGGTTGTGTCATGTACACATCCTTAAGAAGATTTCCATTAAGGAAAGCGGTTTTGACGTCCATTTTCCATATCTCATAATCATAATATGCAGCTATAGCTAGAAGGATCTTGATGGATTAAGCATGATAATTGGAGAAAAGGTCTCATCATAATCAATACTATGGATTTGTTTTAAACCTTTTGCAACCAATTGTTTCTTAAAGGTACACACATTATCATCCATGTCAATTTTCTTTTTGAAAATCTATTTACACCCAATGGGTTTTACCCTTGCAGGTAGATCAACTAAAAGTCCAAACTTGGTTTGAATACATGGAGTCCATATCTGATTTCATAGCTTCTAGCTATTTCTTAAAATCTCGGCCCATTATAGTCTCTTGGTAGGTTGTGGGCTCATTTTGGTCCATGAGGAATACATTACCATGATGAGTCATGAGAAATCCGTATCTCTTGGGCTCGTGACGTATTCTACTAGACCTACGTGGGTATGTGTTATATGAGCAGGTTCTTTCATAACTAACCGGCTCATATTCTATCTCAAGTTCAATGTTTTCTCATTGTTCTTGAATTTCTTCAAGTTCTATTCTTCTCCCACTAATTTTTCTAGAGATAAATTCTCTTTCTAGAAAAATACTATCTCTAGAAAAATACCAGTTCGAGCAATAAACATTTTTTGCTCAGTTAGATTATAGAAATAATATCTTTTTATTTCCTTAAGATATCTAATGAAAAAATATTTATTAGATTTGGGTTCAAGTTTATCAGAAACCTGACGTCTTACATAAGCTTGACAGCCCCAAATCTTCATAAAAGATAAACTAGGACGTTTTCCAATCCATATCTCTTGGTAGGTTGTGGGCTCATTTTGGTCCATGAGGAATATATTGCCATGATGAGTCATGAGAAATCCGTATCTCTTGGGCTCGTGACGTATTCTACTAGACCTACGTGGATATGTGTTATATGAGCAGGTTCTTTCATAACTAACCGGCTCATATTCTATCTCAAGTTCAATGTTTTCTCATTGTTCTTGAATTTCTTCAGGTTCTATTCTTCTCCCACTAATTTTTCTAGAGATAAATTCTCTCTCTAGAAAAATACTATCTCTAGAAAAATACCAGTTCGAGCAATAAACATTTTTTGCTCAGTTAGATTATAGAAATAATATCTGTTTATTTCCTTAAGATATCTAATGAAAAAATATTTATTAGATTTGGGTCCAAGTTTATCAGAAGCCTGATGTCTTACATAAGCTTGACAGCCCCAAATCTTCATAAAAGATAAACTAGGACGTTTTCCAATCCATATCTCTTGGTAGGTTGTGGGCTCATTTTGGTCCATGAGGAATACATTACCATGATGAGTCATGAGAAATCCGTATCTCTTGGGCTCGTGACGTATTCTACTAGACCTACGTGGGTATGTGTTATATGAGCAGGTTCTTTCATAACTAATCGGCTCATATTCTATCTCAAGTTCAATGTTTTCTCATTGTTCTTGAATTTCTTCAAGTTCTATTCTTCTCCCACTAATTTTTCTAGAGATAAATTCTTTCTCTAGAAAAATACCAGTTCGAGCAATAAATATTTTTTGCTCAGTTAGATTATAGAAATAATATCTGTTTATTTCCTTAAGATATCTAATGAAAAAATATTTATTAGATTTGGGTCCAAGTTTATCAGAAGCCTGACGTCTTACATAAGCTTGACAGCCCCAAATCTTCATAAAAGATAAACTAGGACATTTTCCAATCCATATCTCATATGGTATTTTTTGAACTGATTTTGACAGAATACGATTTAGTGTGAAGGCCGCAGTCTCTAGAGCATGTCCCCAAAAGGAATTTGGAAGGTCAGCTTGACTCATCATTGACTGAACTATGTCTAACAAAGTTCAATTTCTCCTTTCAAAAATACCATTCTATTGAGGTGTTCTTGGTGGAGTGAGTTATGACACAATACCACACTCCTTTAGATGATCAAGGAACTCTCGATTTAATTATTCACCTTCTCGATCTGATCGAAGTGCTTTAATACTTTTACCAAGTTAATTTTGTACTTCATTCTTGAATTCTTTGAACTTTTCAAAAAATTTAGACTTATGTTTCATAAGAAACACATAACTATATCTACTAAAATCATCAATAAAAGTAATGAAGTACTGATAACCTTTTCTAGCTTGTATGTTTAAAGGTCCACATACATTACTATGTATAAGGCCTAATAAATCACTGGCCCTTTCACCTTTCCCAGTAAAAAAAGGCTTTAGTAATCTTACCTAATAAATATGACTTACATACCTCATATGATTCAAAATCAAATGAGTCCAAAAATCTACCCTTATGGAGTTTGGAGATGCGTGTCTCATTTATATGGCCTAAACGACAATGCCAAAGATAGGTTAGATTTGAATCATTAGTTTTAACCTTCTTCGTGTTTATGTTATAAATTGGATTTTCAAGGTCTAGAACATAAAGACCATTCATTAAGTGTGCACTACCATAAAATATTTCATTTAAATAAATAGAGCAATATTTGTCTTTTATTATAAATGAAAAACTTTTCTTGTCTAAACAAGAAACAGAAATTAAATTTTTATTAATAGTAGGCACAAAATAATAATTGTCCAATTCTAAAAGTAATCCACTAGGTAAAGATAAATAATAAAGACCATTCATTAAGTGTGTACTACCATAAAATATTTCATTTAAATAAATAGAGCAATATTTGTCCTTTATTATAAATGAAAAACCTTTCTTGTCCAAACAAGAAACAAAAATCAAATTTCTACTAATAGTAGGCACAAAATAATAATTGTCCAATTCTAAAACTAATACACAAGGTAAAGATAAATAATAAGTCCTTACAGCTAATGCAGTAACTCTTGCTCTATTTTCAACGCGTAGGTCTACTTCACCTTTGGCTAATGATCTACTTTCTTTAAGATCCTACACATTTATACAAATGTGAGTACCACATCCAACATCTAATACCCAAGATGTAGAAGTAGATAAATTAACTTCTATAACATAAATACCTGAGTTAGAAGTCCCATTTCCCTTTTACTTCTTAAGCTCTTCTAGGTAAATCTTGCAATTTTGCTTCCAATGTCCTGGTTCTTTGCAATGGAAGCATTGCCCTTCTTTGGCCACACCACCTTTAGGCTTTAGTGTAGAGGAACTTGACTTGAACTTTCCATCAATCTTGTCTTTTTTTTTTATTCTTGGCCTTAAACTTGCCTTTTTCTTTGCCTTTTTGAACCATCATAATGGAATTAGGCTTGGACTTTTTCAAGTTCTACTTAGCAGTTCTCAACATATTAAGTAGTTCAAGTAAAGTCTTATCAATTTCATTCATGTTGTAATTCATGATGGATTGACTATAACTCTCAGGCAACGATTGCAGAACTATGCCAGTAGTCAATTCTTGCTGTAAAGGAAAACCTAATCTTTCAAGGCTATTAATGTACCTAATCATTTTAAGCACATGTATAGCAATTGATGTTCCTTCAGCTATCTTGCACTGAAATAATGCTTTAGATACATCATATCTTTCATGTCTTGCTTGCTCTTGGTAGAGTTGTTTAAGGTGATTAATCATATTCAACACCTTCATGTTCTCGTATTGCTTCTAAAGCTTAGAGTTCATGGTAGCAAGCATGAAATAATTGACATCTAGAGCATCTTCTAGATGCTTTTTATAAGCATTCTTTTCTGCTCTAGGAGCATTGGCAGTAGGCTCATTCGGAGTAGGTTGCTATAGGACATATTGCTTTTTCTCATGCTTGAGGACAATCCTCAAGTTTCGATACCAATCAAGAAAATTCATCCCATTCAATTTATCCTTCTCAAGGATAGATCGCAGTGATAAGTTAAATACATTTAATGCCATGGTTATCTACAATAGAAAAATATGCAGAATGAGAATCATGTATTTTATTTATTTAATAAGGTCTTTTATTAAATAATACTTTCACTATTTTTCTCAAAATAATAGCCCTCACTATTATTTCAAAAAACCTTATTGTCAAGGTTTTCTAGTGAGCCAAAATCCATATTTTACCAAATCTTGAGTTAGCTTTGGCTAATCGCCCAAGATGTGGTTATTTAGGTAGATAACTCCTTGTCAATTACATCTTTTGCAACTCTTAGATAGTTAGGTGAATCATACTTATTCAAATTTATCTCATGAATTCATAACCAATTCTATGCCTCCAGGCCCCAATCCTATTGGTGTAGCCCAATTAAGTCAAACCCAACAACTAGTAATTTGGTATCACTATTATCCCATCGCATTTTACCAAAATAGACTTTAGGTACTTTACTTTGGTAAACCCACCTATAGTTGATCAAGTTCTTAACGAGTGCTATTATTGAAAGGCATCTTCCTTTTTGACTTAATATTTTATTTGAGGGATTTTTAATGTATTTGATCTCACCATTATATACTTGGTTTTATTAAGCATGCATCACATACATCTACCATAGTATCTCATACATTCATCATATGCATCTCATACATAAAACATAATATAACGTGACATGATTATGAACTAACCTAAGTGATATTCTAGAGCTCAAGAATATCAAATAAAACTAAGAAAGAAAAAAATCTTTTTAAGAATCTTCTTCTTTCTTTATAGTTTGATCTCCACTTCCATTGTTACCTCTTCAAGTGCTCCAATAAAATTATTACATAATAATAAAAAAACCTCAAGTTACATTCGATAGGAGTAAGATGAGAAGAGAATGTACAATTAGAAGTAATAGAAAGGCATGACACGCAGGCCGTATTTTAAAATTATAATAAAACCAAGGGCTATAATCATGCACCATACATCAAGCAACAAATAACATGATAAGTGAAACATATATCCAAATATATTTTTAATATCAAAATCTGAATTAATTAACTAATTACTTAATGTTGCGCTACGTAGAGAATTTACGGCGGTCCCGTTAGCCGGTTAGTGGGTGGGGTCAAGGGACAGCGTCTTTGCGGGGGGTGGGGGCGGAGCCCCCCACCCAAAAAAAAAATTGATTGCACTTGACATTTAGATTGCAGTTCAATTTATCAATAATTGACATACTCCTTTAGTTGAACAATTCGACAATTATTGACATTCAAATCATGGTTTTGAAATTTGTTTTACAGCAGAATCATAATGGATAAATTTTAATCATATTAAACAGATCCAATTAATTCACTAATTAAAGTATTTATACATACACTTATACGAAACAGATTCAACAATTAAATGCAAAGTATATCACATATACGAAATAGATTCAAGGAGTTAATTTGATTAATTCTAATTCATGATAGAATCTATTTTTTAATCAAAAAACATCTTTCATATATTAAAACAGATTCACACAATTGATTCTTTTGATTCCATTTAAAACAGAACCTAGAAATCAATTTTAAATTCGAATCAAAATCTAGAATTATTGCAATAGATTTAAATTTAAAATAGAACCCAAAAACAGATTCAAGTTTTAATAAAAAATCCAGAAATAGATTCGAATTCAAACCAGAAACAGGAATTATTCATGAAACACATTCGAATTTAAATCAGAATTCAAAATAAAGTTCAAATTCAAAACAGAATTAAAATTAATCATATTAAGTTTGCTTAAACCAGAATGCACGAAATCAAATTTTACCTTAATCCTAATTAGGAATCATTGAAGCGTGATATGCAAAATAATTCATCAACATCATAATCACACAATCAATAAACACGAATCCTAATTTAACATTTTTACAAGTAGTTTTAATACCACTATTGGGATCGGGAGCCATACAAGCGCAGTAGAATAAACCGATCCCATCCAATAGATCCATGTAAAACGTTAAATTAGAATAAGGTTTCGGTCAACACCTTTAATGATGACTCAAGAATTTAATCGTTGATCACCTCTTCAACTTCCTTTTGGTCAAAGACTCCGAGGTATCCACACGAACTAGCAGATCACCAATGAACATCCTTACGATCAGTGGTTGGAATTCATCTCCTTAGCCTCGTAGTGCTAGCTACGCCTTTTCAAGGGTTATGATTAAGGAGAGGTGCTAGGATTTTTCTATGATGTATAGAGATGAGTGAATAATGAAAATTATTATTATTACTTAACAAGCCTATTTAAATAGGAGTATAGAAAATCCTAACTAATTTGGGCTTTGGTCCATGTATAATTATAGGCTTATTATTAGGCCTTATAATTATAACATAGAATTTTCAAATATTAGGCCCCAATAATTTAGTCCATTAATTCTAAATCCATTAGGCTCTAAGTGTGTGATCCTATAGGCTCTCATTATATTGGCAATGATCATTAATCATATTAATGGTTATAAATAATGAGCGGTGTCTAAAAATACATCATTGTTACCTAAGTAATGAGAAAGTCGGTGATTCGACTGAACCTTTACATGTGATAATCATCTATGTCCTTTTGTCCTAGACATTTAGATTGAGCACGAGATATGGACCGTGTTATTCCCGCATGGCCCAATTCAAAGGTTTCTTGATTCCTAAGTAAGCTGACTAAAGTAAATGCAATTGACATCCCATGTCAATTCATCTGAGCATGGCCATGCGTCTTCTTAGCTTTACTTAATCAAGGGGCCCATAGATATATCTTCTATTATATAAAAGGGACAAATTCCATCTTAATCATACAAATCCCTCCACATGATATGGGACATATCAAATAACTACCCTTACATTCATTCAACCATGAGTGATATAGAGTAGTATCAAAATATGAAACTCACATGTAAGGAACCTTGTTGATATCAGGTCAAAGGACCATATTAATGATGATTACTAAGAATCACCTATGACACTCATATAACGATCCATGCGGTGTTCTTAGGATGGGTCAGTCCAGTATATAAGTTCTCTAACTTGAACTCATGTGTAGACTTAATATCTCATATAAGTCACCACACATGCTAGTCTTAACATATCAAAGCAACCCAATCCACAATGATATATGACTAGGGACATTTAAAAATGTAATTATTCTAAGGTTATTATCATAATTAAATATATTACGCAGATAATATATGTATAAATATGATAATTGAAATTACCATTAAAATAACACGATTCAAGTTTATAATCATCTATATGATTAGTTTAGGGCATATACACTAACAGTGGCACCAATATATAGGGCACCTATCCAGTCAATTAGTTACTTTACTTCCTAGTGTTCATGTTAGTGAAAGTGATAAACATGAATAGGTTTGTGATATTTGTTTAAGAGTTAAGCAAATAAGAGATGTTTTTGTTTCTAGTTAAAATAAAGCTTGTGAACATTTTAAATTAATACATTGTGATGTGTAGGGTCCTTATCGTGTATGTTCTTTAAGTGGTGCTTTTTATTTTTTAACTATTGTGGATGATTTTTCTTGTGTTATTTGGATATATATCTTGGTTGAAAAAAGTGAAGATAGGAAAATTATTAAAAAAAATTTTCCATGGTATTCACTCAATTTCATAGATGAGTTAAAACTATAAGAAGTGATAATAACACGGAGTTCAAAGTTCTAAAAGATTATTTAGTTGAACATGGAATAATTCGTTAAACTTTCATGGTTGACACACCACAACAAAATGGTAGAGTAGATAGTGAACATAGGCACATCCTAAACGTAACCCAAGTTCTATGTTTTCAAGCTAACCTACCTATTGAGTTTTAGGGTGAATGTGTTCTTATAGTAGGATACTTAATTAATTAGACCTTTACTACCTTATATAATCACAAGAGTCCTTACGAAGTACTATTTGGTACCACCTCTAATTACTTTCATATTCGCATTTTTGGGTGCTTATGCTATGCATATAATTGGCCACGATAAAAGGGACAAGTTTGGTGAATGACGTAAGAAGTGTGTTCTTTGTCCTATATTCTTTTGTTAAGAAGGGTTGGTGTCTTTACTACCTAGAAAAAGGAGAGCATTTTGACTCATGAGATGTGGTATTGTGTGAAAATGAATTTCCCTATATCACATTTAAACGTGTTATGCAAGACATGATGTCTACATCCACATTGTGGCATGATGGGTTTCCTCTCATTGAGGTGAAAAACATGTCTTGCTTACTCTAAGAAATCCAGACAGGGAAGATGGAATAGATAATTCTACCCTAGAATAACTTAGGCATGGTCATAGCGAGTGCTAGCCACCTACTAAACTGAAAGACTACATATGTCATACCATAAGCTGCACTAAAGATCCCATTGCTAAGTCATTTGCATCATCCCTATCCTTAAGTATGCTTTATTCTATTGCACATTATATGACTTGCCATAAATTTTTCTATATGACATAGATAATTTCTTGCAGCAATTACTATTAGCCATAAACCAACCTAGTTTTTTGAAACCGTCCGATATCCTTATTGGCGATATACCATAAAGCTAAAAATTAAAGCTCTTGAATGGAATAGAACTTGGACACTGGAAACATTACCTCTTAGAAAGAAAACTATTGGGCATAAATAGGTTTATAAGATTAAGTATAACTTAGATGGCATAATTAAACATCAGAAGGCAAGACTAGTTGTTTAAGGAGATAACTAAAAGGAGGGCATCGACTATAATAAGACATTTGCACCAGTCGTAAAGATGGTAACAGTACAGGAACCTCTGGCCATAGTAGCAGCTAGGTCGTGGATCTTATATTAGATAGACATTCATAATTCTCTTTTGTATAGTGATCTTGTTAAAGAAGTTTATATGCAACTCCCTCCAGGTTTCTCTTCCCGTGAGCTTAAGAAAGTTTGTCAACTGCAAAAGTTTATTTATGGGTTGTGATAGGCCCTACAAAATTGGTTTGCTAAACTTGCAATTACTTTATGGAAATATGGCTTCAAATAATCTCATGTAGATTATTCTCTGTTTACTTATCACCACAACAATATAATCCTAAGTGTTCTTATGTACATTGATGATTTAATCATTGCAGTTAATGATTTAATCATTGCAGGAAATAATGAGGATATCATTTCATAATTCAAATAATATCTTAGCACATGTTTTTATTTGAAGGATCTTAGACCTTTGAAGAATTTTTTAGGTTTTGAGGTGGTCAGGGGACTTAACAAGATATTCTTGTCCTAACATGAGTACGCATTGGATATTCTATCTGAAACTTGACTAATAGGAGCCAAACTTATTAGTTTCCCTCTTAAATAGAATCATGGTGTAGTTCTTACTACTGGAACAACATTGGATTATTGGGGTCGGGAGCCAAACAAATGCAGTGGAATTAATCGATCCTAGCCAAGGATCCATGTGAAACAATTAGATCATGATAGGTATTTGATTACCTTTTACAAACATTTTAGAGGCTCGATTGCTAATCACCCTTTTCGACTTGCTTTTGGTCTAAGATTCCGAAGTATCCACATGAACCTGTGAATTACTAGCGAATGTCTCACATGTATTAATTAATTCACCTCCTTTTCTTTCGTAGTGCTAGCTATGCCCTTCAAGGGTTCAAAAGGGCTATTAGGTTTTTTATGTTTTTAAGATTTGTGAATAAAAAATAATATTATTACCCATCAAGCTTATTTAAATAGGCATACAAAAAACTCTAACTAATTAGATTTTGTTCTATGTATAATTATAGGCTTATTATTGGGCCTTATAATTATAACATGAAATTTCCATATATTAGACTCAAACAATTTAGTTCATCAATTCCAAATCTATTAGGTTCTAAATGTGCGACCCTACAAGCTTTCATTACATTAGTAATAATCATAAATCACATTAATAATCATAAATAATAAGCTGTGTCTAGTAACACATCATTATTACCTAAGTAATGAGAAAGTCGGTGATTTGATTGAACCTTTATATGTGATCATCATTTATGTCCTTTTGGCTTAGACATCTAGATTGAGCACGAGACATGGACCATGTCATTTTCGTATAGCCCAATTTAAAGGTTTTTTAGTTCTTAAGTAAGCTGACTAAAGTAAATAGAATTGACATCCCATATCAATTCATCTGAGCATGGTCATGCATTTTTTTTTCTTAATTTTACTTAATCAAAGGGTTCATAGATGTTACTCCTGTTATATAGAAGGGATAAATTCCATCTTGATCACACAAATCCCTCTGCATAATATATAACATATCTAATAACTAACCTTACATTCACTCAACCGTGAGTGACATAAAGTAGTATGAAAATATGAAACTTACATATACAGAATCTTGGTGATCTCAAGTCAAATGACCATATTAATGATGATTACTAAGAATTACTTATGACACTTACATAACAATCTATGTAGTGTTTTTAGGGTGGGTCGGTCTAGTATACAAGTTTTTTAACTTGTACTCATGTGTAGACTTAATATCTCATATAAGTAACTACACATGCTAGTCTTAACATATCAAAGCAACCCAATCCATAATGATATATAACTATGGATATTTAAGAATATAGTTATTCTAAGATTATTATTATAATTAAATATATCACACAGATAGTATATGTATAAATATGATAATTAGAATTGTCATTAAAATAATATGATTTAAATTTAAAATCATCCATATGATTGATTTTAGGGCATATACACTAACATGGATAACCCTAAGCAATATCGATGTTTTGTTAGGAAACTTATTTATTTAACTATTTCTCGACTTGAACTTAACTATTCTGTTCATATCTTAGCTTAATTTATGCAAATTCTTGACAAGAGCATTGAGAGGTTACAACCAAGGTGGTTCATTATTTGAAAAGCAATCCAAGCCAAGGAATATTTCTTTAGTCTAATAATGATTTGAGGCTATATGCTTATCGTGATTCCGATTGGGCAAGTTGTCCTCTTACTCAATGTTCTTTGATCGAATATTTTGTATTGTTGGGATGATCTCCTATCTCTTAGGAAATGAAAAAGCAAACCACTATCTCTCACTCTTCAGTAGAAGTTGAGTATCACTCTATGGCTACCACCACTTATGAATTAAAATGGCTCAAGGTTATCTTGCAGGATTTAGGGGTGCTCCATCCTCATCCTACGTGGCTCTTTTATGATAGTCAAGTAGCTTCATATAGCTTCCAATCCAATCTTTCATGAATGCACCAAACATATTGAGGTGTATTGTCATTTTGTTCATAATGAAATCTAAGCTAGTAACATTGCTACTATGCATATTCACACCTATAATCAACTTGTAGATATATTGACCAGTGCTCTTAGCAAGCAACAATTTGACTATCTTCTTAGCAAGTTGGGCATTCAAAACTATCATGCATCAATTTAAGGGGGAGTATTAATATTAGGAGTTGTATATTTGTAATTACCTAGAAGATCATGCAATTATTTAAAGGATCATGCAAATCATGTAGATATCTAGAAAATAATGATAAAAGTATATTTAGGAGTAACTTTAGGGATAGGTGTTTGTTATGCAGTGATTTTAGAAGTTTGCTTAGAGTCTATATATATATTTCCCTCGTTGACTATTGAAAATACAAGAGAAAATTATGTATACTGTATGTCTTTAGTTTGGTTAGCATTTTGGCCTCCTTTACGCATATTTTACTCAATCAACTTTGACATTTTAATTATGTTATAATATTTAATATTTTAATATTTTTAATTTTTTTATATCTGAAATTTAAATTCAAAGTTTTGTAAAAATATATTAAATAAATTATCACCTCTCCCGCTAAAAAAATATTTTACGAAAGAAAATGCTTAATAGAATGTAGATGATGTCGGCATTATATAAATGTTTTGCCCTTTGAAGACACGAGTCTACGACTAGTGTCATTATTTTACGGTTAAAATATACCTAATTCTCTTTCACTTATGGTAATATGAATATAACATAATTCTTTAATATTTACAAAAGTGCATCTGATTCTGTACATTAATTTGTATTCTTTAATCTATATTCAAATCCATTTGTTTGCTATCAATATACTTAACAGAACATTTACGTAACTATCATACGATCATTAAAATACACCAAAACCTAATTCCTTTTTGGAGAAAAAAAAAAACAAACAAAAGTTTAAGAACAGAAATCATCAAACGGAATAAAAAATTCTGAAAACAAAATCAAACTTCGCTCCAGTATTGAACTGCATGTTTCTGCATATGCACAATTGGATCTATTCATTTCAGGGGCTGGTTTTAGTGGTTATATATTACTGCAGACAGAAATTTGCCGTGCAAATAAACGTTGCTCAAGGAGCGTATGAAACTTTTTCATGATTATACTTTTTTCTATATTTTTAATTCAGAATTATATATATATATATATATTATATATATATATATATATATTAGTAGTTTAACCATTCATATTATCACACATACACACATATAGACATTAATGTTAGCTTCAAGATTTTATATGATGAATTTTAATTATGACAAATAAGTGAAACAATAGTATTGCATATCCTTATTTAAAGTGTTATAAAATCTTCATTAGACATGCTATACTATATAGTTGTAATAGTAATACTTGATTATGTGTTAAAGTATTGAATCGTATACAAATTCAATAAGCATGCTATGTTATAATTGATAAATATATATGATATAATTATTATACACATTCTTATATTAATTTATTATGATTTCTATATATAAATCATGCATATTGATATCTTTAAATATGAAATTAGATTAACTATATGGATTGCAGAGTTCGTGTATGCAATATAGGATATAGGATTGTTTAAAAGAAGAAAGTTAGCATTGAAGTAAAATAATGGAAGATCTTGTTATCCATAACTCAAGAATGAATAAGGAAAAAAGACAAGAAAGAAATTGTGATCGAAATCAAATATTGTAATTTTAAAAGCTTGGAAGTATAAAAAATGGTTAGGGACTTTTTGGGTATAACTTTTTATTTTAAGTTTAGGCTTTCTTATAAAATAAAGTTTTTAATGATATAGAATTCAAATATAGTTTTAAAATCTTAACTTGACAAAAAAATTTTAAAAAAGATAATAAAATATGAAATTTTCATCTTTTTAATTTTAATCTTTAATTACTCTTTTGATCGTATCTCTTATGATTCGATTGTGTAACTTTTTTTATATGAAAATATATTCAAAGAGTTTTTCATGTATAGATATTTTAAAATGATTAATATATGAAAGAATTGTGAATTTGTCTAATTAAGTCTAAAAATTAATTTTCTACATTTCAATATTTTTTTATTTTTACTCATTGTTTTTATCATATATAAAAAAAAACATAAGATAGAATTATGAAACTAATTTCATTTGAAAATAAACTTAAATATCTCTTCAATATAGTTTATTTGCTTAAAACAAACTTAAAATAAAAAAGTTATGATATTTAAAAGATGTTAAGCTTTGTTAGCTTAACAGTCGACTATTATAAGGGAAACAACTAACTATTAGTCTTTAGTGTGAAAATTTTGTAAAATAATAGCAAAAAAAATAGCTAGTTTTGATTTATAAGTATTCCAAATGGTTACAATTCAGTTTGGATTTCTTATATAAGTAAAGAAACATCAAATATAACATATAGAGAGTATGAAATACATTGTTTAACATCATATACTCTTTCCTTCATTAAAATTATAATTTGAGCTCTTTATTTTGAAAATTTTCTAGGTATTTCATTTGTTTAATCCACTATACAAGCGAGTTCATTTGAATTGTTATTTATTTTATATTAATTTTTAATTATAAAAGATAAGGTATTTTTTAGAATTTTCTTAAGATGATGAGATATTTCTTGTAAAAAGAAAATTTACTCAAAAAAGAATAAGAGAATTGTAAAAAGTTTTTTCAAATGCTCAATTTAAACTTGAAGGAATAGTGAGTTGAAACACAAGTTTAAAAAATTAAGAGAGTGAATGTACACTTTAGAGAGAATATTTAATGATGAATTGATATAAATTTTTGGGTTTAATCTCTCTATATTTACTCTTTTTACATTTGATTATATGCTTTATTTTTATTGATGATATTTATTGAATGTATTATGTTATAATTTTTATGTTGTTGCTTAAATAATTAAATGGTTGAAAGAGATATTCATCTTACATAAAATTCTTGATGTCTTGGTTGTATATTGTTGAATAAATTGATTTATTTAAATGTATTGAATCATTATATTTTGAGTGCAAATATTTTTATAAATTTTTTTTAACTTATTTAAATTAAAATTATCCTCTTAGTTTCTCAAAATTAAGAATTTTTCAATGAAAGTTTTAGAAAGTGTGAAAATTTTAAAAACATTTGATTCATTCTCTTTTAAGTGCAGGTTTCCTTGACCTACGGTGAAAACATCTTAAACCAAAATTAACACATTTCAAATTTACGTAACAAAATTACATCAAGAGAAATAAAACAAAGAAAACAAATAGTCCAAGAAAATTCGAATCTTCATTTTCCCACGAGTCCAGTTTTCCACTTGCCCGTTTAACTTGTCAATCCCATCCTTTGCCGAAGCGAGCTCAATCCCTTCGAATTTTGAATTCATATTGTCCATTCAGCAACGTTGTTGCAGTGACCAGGTGATAAATTAATTGGTAATTAATGGGATAACTGATAATTGATATTTATAATTAATATTTGATAATTAATAAATTAGTTAAAATATTTTATAAAAATTAAATATTAAATTAGTTAAAATTATAAAATGATATAAAAGAACATATTAACAAAAATAGATATATAATTAAAATAATTTATATTTATCTAAAAATTAAATTATATTAACATAATTAAAAAATTTAAAATAAAAATATAAAATTTAATATTTAATTAATTATATTTTATAAATTTATATATTTATTTACTTATATTAATTTTATTTTATTACTTATTTTAAAATTATAATTACTTAAAATATAATTAATTATATTTTATAATATTATTTATTTACACATGTATTTATATATTTATAATGTAAAATTAGGATATAATTACATTAAAATTAAATTAATTATATTTTATAAAAATTATTTAAATTTATATTACAATATATATGAGTTGTAAATTAATAAAAAAAATAAGAATATATTTAAAAAAAATTTTAAAAAGTGATAGCTTATAAATTATAATCTACTATAAATAATTTATTAAATCAGAATTTATAAATTATCATAAGTAAGAAAAAAATTTTAAAAATTAATTTTTAACTTATTGATTAAATTAATAAAATATAAATTTATTTATTTATTATACCAAATAGAACTCTAATCATAACGGGAGCCGTCATTGACCTTCTTTTTGGAATTTTGCTAGCCTTTTCAGTAATATTTGGCTACGGCCACATGTTTATCGGATTCATTTGCACAGGCAATGACATACTTTGGTTTTCGGTGTGCAACTTTGTTACAAGAATTCATTTGGACAAGCAGATTCTGTCTGGATTCTATTCTTAAAAATAATTTTTATTTTTAAATGTAACAATATTAAAAAAATTGTTTGACAACGTGTTCTTAAATTTTATTTTTAAAAATTATTTTTATATTTTTTTTAAAAATAAAAAAATGAATAAATTTTAAATATTTTTAAATTTATTTTTTATTCTTAATGATAATTATATAATTAAGTGAAATTTTTACTTATTTACTTCATCAAATATTATTTATTATTTATTTTTTAAATTTAAAAATTAATTTTAATGACAAAAATAATTTTAAAAATAAAAATAAAATATATTCACGTATACCTGTAATTCCACAACCAAACTAAAATTAGTAACATTAAATTGGTACTTCAATTTTGAGATTAAATGCGGTGCAACACATAAAATGTGGTGTCTACCTGCACAGCTGCACAAGGAGATCAATAGTTATAATTATATTGTACAACCTATTGCTTATTTCTAAGATTTAATTTTGGAGTTTAATAATATAATTTTAATCATTCATTTGCTGGTATAAATTTATAATAATTTAAAATTGATCCACCACAATTCATTCTTTTACATTTTAAGAAAAGTAGGATGTTTTATGATATTTATTTAGCTCTTTTGTTAAGATTATGGATGAAAAATAAATAAGTAAATAAATGTGGTGAATAAAGCACACACAATTTAATGTACACAAAATTTGAATGCACATTTTTTTATAGAGAGATTGGAAAGTTTTAATTACCCCGCTGTGAGGGAGGAGCCTTTGATGGATTTTTGCATCATTATCACAAAATAATATAAATTATCCCACTTACTTGACAGTAACCCGATATAAAGCATGATTCCTTTTCAGCCCACATATACATTTTTTAAATAATGAACGGGAGTATAGATAAATGGATACATTTACCAAAACAGAAAGTGTCTGGCACATTTGGGATTTTCCTTTTTTAATCGATTTATCCTCCAAATATTTCCATTTATATAAAAGATAGGTGGAATTTGTTTGGAAAAATAATAAATTATTATTACAAAAATTAAATTAATAATTATGTTTATTTGTTTGAAATAAGAATTTGAGATGTAAATGTTGGACCTGTTGATTTATTTAAATTTTTTAAAAATAAAAAAAATTGATTTTAATAATAAAAGTGTACCTTTTGAAAGATAAAGTTATATCTATCGAATGAAAATTATTTTTTTCAAACTCAACAGTTAGTTGAATGAAATCTTTCAAATTCTTTAAATAGATCAAAGTTACATACGCTTCAAAATAGAAAAAGAATTAACAATTTTCTTTATCTATATATAACATTTTAAAAGCCTCCTTTTATTTATTTACTTATATTTCTCTTTGAAAATTTTCAATCATTATAAAACTGTCTCATAAAAATCTATAAAAAAATTTAATTACACTTTTGCAATTTTTAAATTTTTTTTTCATAAGGTTAATTCATATATTATTTATTTAAAAATAAAAATAATTCAAATGGGATGGATACTCCCGTAAAGAAAATACTATTCTTCTCTGTTCACAAAAGCAAGGAAACAAAACAGTTACGGGACAAATGGAGGGTTATTCATGCGTCATAATTAGAACTTAAAAGTCTCACCGAAACAGAATGATTGTTAATATAGACCGCCAGAGTTCAAATTCAAAATTATGAAATATTACAAATTTGTCACGGAAAGCCATCCGCGAACGGACTTAACCCACGTTGGCTGCCCATATATACCTTAATTGCTAATTTTGGGTTAGTCTTCAAATTATTTGATTTTATTAAGAATAAATCTACATGTACGTTTAAAGCTAGATATAAATTTATCATGCTACCTAACAGAGAGGATGATATAAAATGAAGTTTAGTTTTTTCGTTTTTAAGAAATCACTAAATTATTATCTAAAAAATTTGGGGAGTATTAAATTAGCACTGAAAATTTTTTTACATCAATTTATTATCAATGTAAAAAATTTCAGTACTAATTTGATATTCACTAAATTTTTAGGTACTAAATTGATGTAACAAAATTTTTCAACATCAATTTTAAGTGAAAATTTTGAAATTAATACTAAATTAATTTTAAAAAATTTTAAGCATTAATTTGATGTTATGTAAATCTTTCGTGTAGCCATTTGTTATTTTTTTTATTTTTTTTAGAAAGTGTGACTAAAAAAATAATAATTAAAAAAAAGGCAATTATTATGTGATGGTTATCCGCACATTACTAAATTTAATCATTAATATGATATTCTATTAATTTTAAAAAAATAAATTTAATATGTAAATACATTTGATGATGTATTAATACAATATTATATCAATAATGTATCGCAATCTCTTCCCCTCCCTTCTTTATTCTTTGATGGACTTTCTTGCCACTTTTAATCAGAGGACGAATGATTCCTTTTTGGGAACAAAATTTCATAAGAGAGAAATTTTAGTGCTCTATTATGAGGCACTACTAAATTCAAAGGTTTGGTGTATAGTACTGCTAATATTAAATGAAACCTAACAATGCCATAAAATAGCATACCATAGTCATTGCCATTTCACAAAAATGCACATTAATGATAGGAAAAATCTTGATGCACAATTCTCACGGGAGTGCATGGCATGCTTTCTTTTAATGAAAGAGAAAGCGGGGGGTGGTTCATAGAATATAAAAGAATGATAAATATATATTACTGAAAAGGCCACATTAACAAAAGAAATATTATATGTATTAAAAATAAAATTTAAAATTGAATTTTAAATATAGATTAAAGATTTTTAATTGAATATATAATAATAGAATAATTTTTAAAACTTAATCGAATAGATATAAAATTTTTTAAATTTAATTTCAAATCTCACTCTTAATATATATAGGATTTTTACAGAAACAATGAATTTGAAGTTGTAATTATTGAATTCTGAAGCAAAGCGAGGTTGATGATATTTATTATTTAGAGTACAATAAAAAAAGTTCTGGAAGGAAAAATTTCTCTTCAAAAATGTAAACTTGGTATAAATTATGAAAAAATTATTCTTAAGTAACTTCTCATTCGAAAAATTATAAACTTTTAACGATTGTAATGTTTGGTTTTTAAAAATGTAATTTTTGAAAACGTCATATTATTAAATTTAATTTAACTAAAGGAATTTCTAAAAAGATTAGAATATTATGATTTAATCAATTTGTGTATTTTTTAAAATATTATTATAATATTAAAAATATTATCTTTAAAAATTAAATGGTTTAACACTATTAAATTTATTGGTTAACTTTACTAGAAGGTGGTCAACTATAATGTATGCTATTAGGTAGCAATGATTAGTAGAAGATGATTGTTTAAGATAGTGAATAGTGGTAGGTAGAATTTAATAATAATGGATGGTAGTGTTCTGGAAACTCATGAAGTGGATGGTAACAAGTGATGGTTGATAGTCAATACCGATAAATGATGATAAATAGTGATTAATAATATTAAAAGATAATAAATAGTAGTTAATAATAATATATGATAATGAATGATAATCAATTATAGTTGATAATAGTAGATGGTAATCAATAATAATAAATAATATATAACAAATGGTTGTTAATGATAATAACAAGTGGCAAGCAATGATCAAAGAAATAAATGGTGATGAATAGTTACCAAGAATGATACAGAGTGACATGTTCATGGTAGTCAACAATTGTTGATGTGCATGGTACTAATGATAATGAATTTTGATGGATTATGATCAATAATGTTAGTGATAAAATGATGTGATTATAATAATAAAATTCCAATAGCAAGGTGGGTGGAGAAATTAAATTTTTAATATATTTATTAATTATGATTAGTAACATATAATATAATTGAAATATATAAAATTTTTTCAAGTGGATAAAATAATTTTTTAATACCACTAAAGAGTAATCATGGGATGAGAATGTCAAATATCCATATCTTAAGAAAATATTTAAAGGATTCTACCAAAAAAGAGAAAATATTTAAAGGAGTATTTGGGTAAAATCGTTTTGCAAGTAAATTTTCTTATTTTTATATCAAATATAAAAGTTTAATATTCTTTTAAAATATTTTTAAAAATATGAAAAAGTCTCCACGACCAAATACCATCCTCATAATCAATCAAATGCCTGATCCAGGGATAACAGCATTAAGGAAAAGGACACAAAATCCAATTACCACAATGACCCATTTAGCAAGGAGTTCTCGTCTTGCAGTTCTCGCATTGTTCCAATTTCCCTGCATTATGACTGCTCCATTGCTCTTCCTAAAGTGGAAATGAATTTGTTTTTCCTTGAAATACAACATTATATTATAATTACTGATAAAATAATAAAAGTTATGATTGCAAATTCATATTTCTAATCATTCATTACTTATAGTTTTTATACACTCTCTATCATTCAAATTCCACCATCGCTCTGGACTAAGTTTGTGCCGTATGTGACCGTAAAGTGCGTTGGACATCACATATGACAATTACTTCAAGTCAATTTCTGACCATGTGCCTGAATTAATTAATTACTTAGGAATTACAAACAAAAAAATAAAATATGATGGAGGATCCTTTTGCTAGGAGATTTTTGTTTTTTAAACAATGACGGCATCAAATTACAATCCTTATTATTATTATTACCAAAAATTGTTATAATAATTTTTTTTGTTGTATTAAATCAGGAAGGGAACCACAACAAAACAGAACCATGAAGAGATTCCTCCTTGCATTAAACTGCGTCCTACTCTCCGTACGCACCACCGGCGGCCCACTCACCATGCGTCTCTACTTCATCCACGGCGGCCAACGCGTCTGGCTATCCACCTGGCTTGAAACTGGGGGCTTTCCCATCATTCTTATTCCCCTCGCCATCTCTTACATCTATCGCCGCCGCCACTCCACCGCAGCACAAAGCCCCAAAACCCAGCCGGTCTTCATGAAGCCACCCTTATTTTTGGCGTCAGTCGTCATCGGAATCCTCACCGGCTTGGACGATTACCTCTATGCCTACGGCGTGGCTCAGCTTCCCGTGTCCACTGCTTCTCTGATCCAAGCCACCCATCTGGCTTTCACCGCCGTCTTTGCCTTCTTCCTTGTGAGGCAGAAATTCACGTTTTACTCGATAAACGCCGTCGTGCTTCTCACTATTGGTGCGGGGGTTCTGGCCCTGCGTTCGAGCGGAGATCGTCCGGTCGGCGAGTCTACCAAGCAATATGTGTTGGGATTCGTACTGACCCTGGCCGCAGCCGCCTTGTATGGTTTTGTATTGCCTTTGGTTCAGTGGGTTTATAGTAAGACCAAGCAAACTATTACTTACACTCTGGTGTTGGAGATTCAGCTAATTATGTGCGCTGCTGCTACCGTTTTCTGCACAGTAGGGATGCTCATAAACAATGACTTCAAGGTGATTCCAAGAGAGGCAAGGAATTTTGGGCTGGGGGAAACCAAATATTATGTTGTGTTGGTATGCAGCGCAATAATATGGCAGGCTTTTTTCTTGGGAGCAATAGGAGTTATCTTCAGTGCTTCTTCTTTGTTGTCTGGCATTATAATTGCTCTTCTCCTTCCACTAACAGAAATTTTGGGCGTTATTCTCTACAAAGAGAAATTCCAAGCAGAAAAGGGCGTTGCTTTGGTACTATCTCTTTGGGGCTTTGTGTCATACTTCTATGGTGAGATCAAACAATCGAAGAAAAACAAAAGAAACCAAAACCCAGAAACAGAGTTGCCTCAAACTACTCTTCCTAATGCCTGATCGCTGATTCTTGAGTCTTTGAATTCAATGCCACGCCATTTCCCGTTTGTATTTTTTTGGAATTCGAAATTAAGCTGTAAATATAAGATTTGCCATTAAATATTAGATAGTAAAATATATTTATAATGCTAGATTTAATAAATATAAAAAATTTAAAATTTAATTTTACATTTTATTTTATGTATCTATAAATTTTTGTTTTTGTGATTAGGTCAACTTTGACACAACTGGTCAAAATTAAATCAGAACTTTAGAATGTTTGGGATTTGGCTGTGTTATAATTCATTTTAAAGTTATATTGTTGTAAATACCGCTGTAACTTTTTTTTTTAAATAAAATATGTAAGTTTTTTGTGTTGTGATTTTTATTTTACAGAGTTGCAAGTTTTATATATGAAAATTAAATAAATAAGGGTTTTACTTTCCTATGTTTTTTTTTTATTTTTATCAAGGAAAATTGATTTTAATTCATTAATAATATAAAAGAGGTTTTTGTAGGATCACCTAAATATTTAATTTTTTATTCCATGCACTACGAGTATAATTTCGTTTATGCCAACCGTGGATAAAAACTTGAATACTGTGTACGGAATCTTATATAAGAATTATATAATATATAATTACATGTAAAAACTTTTACCTGAGCCATTTGTGCTAAATTTTTTCTCTTCTGCAATAATAATAATAATAATAATAATAATAATAATAATAATAATAATAATAATAGACACGCTAAGGTTCTCTCCTATAAAATCTTTATCGGCAAAGAAACATGGGCTGTCTGCTTGGCTTGAAGCAGAGTTTTTTTTGTCATCAATGTCCCATAATTTGACTTATTGTTAATCTGTTTAGATAAGAAGTAGCGCTATTTTCTTTTTTATAAGTTAATATTCAACTGAATTACACTCTTGCTTCTTCTCTTTTCATATGTATATATTCACCTTCTTATTTTTATGAGATTAGGAAAGATATTTGTATGTTTAAAATAGAAAAAGAAGTAAATACTTTTTATCATAAAAGTAGTGTGAGTATAGTTAAACAAAATTTTGAAATGGGAAGTACAACCTGATTTTTTTCTGTAAAAAAAAGTAGTACTTAAAATTAACTAATGAAAAATGATCTAATGACCACCTTAAGGTAACATTTAGTTTATAGAATTAAATATTTTTATAAATCTTAATATTTTCAGGAATATGATTTTTATGAATTTAATTTTTAAAAATATGACATTATCATATTTGATTGAATTAGAAATATTTTGAGGGAATGTCACAATAATTTGATTTATTTATTTTTAAAAATATTATTAGATTAACAAAAATATCTTCATTAAAAATTGATTAGTGATAAGTGATGACCGGTATGAGGTAGTAATGAATAACAATTATTGGCAAGGAGTGGTGGCTGATAGTAATTATTGATAGTAGATAATAATAACGGTTAATAATGATAATTAATAGTAAATGATAATCACTAGTGATAGATAGTGATCATCAATAATAAATAATGACTATTAGTGATAACAGATGATAAATAATGGATAATAGTTATCAATGATGAATGGTGATTAATAGTATTCACTTGTAATGGATGATGAAATATAACAATTACCGATAATAGATAATAATTGACAAAAATTAATGATGATGATTAGTAGCTAACAATGATAAATGATAATAGATAATTATGAAATAAAATATTCATGAGAATATAATATATTTACATTCCTTTATTAGAATATTTTGAAAGAATATTGAATTAAAAATATTTTTAAAATTTTTTAAATTTGAGTCAAATATGAAAATTTATTATCTCCTTAGAAAAATCTTGAAAATAGAAGAAAATTTTCGCGAACTAAATGCGCCATAAGAAAAACTAACAGTCTAGTCCGGACAATTCACAGTTGACATCTACCCATAAAATGTTATTTTTATTTCATTAAAATCAAACCCTGCACACTAGATGGCCCGCAATCTGCCTATGAAAAATGGGCCGCTTCGGTTTGGGTGCCAAACCTGGGTGGGTTTGAACCAGTTGAAGTTTTACCCAAAACAAAACTACTCCGGCGTAACATGGGTCATCAAATATATAATCAATTCTTTCAAAATTAATTATAGAAAAAAATACAATTTATCCTCTTAAATTTTGATTAAGTAATAAAAATAACATATAAATTTTAAAATCTTAAACTTTACTGCCCTAACATTTAACTAAGTAATAATGATGTATTAATTTTCAAATCTTGTACTTTACCATATAGTCTTTTATAAGAGGTGAAAATATTACTTTTAAATTAAATTTAGACCTCTGCTGGCCTTATTACTATATAGTAGATACGATAAATTATTTAGAAGTTATAAATGTATTGTCACAATCATTAAAACTTAAAAAATATACGATGTTAGAGCTTAATCAACTTATATTTACTGGAATTTTTTTTTCTTAAAGGCTGCTAAAATTTATATATGTGAATGCTTAATGAACTTCATCTAATAATTCCAATCTATATATTTTAAAATCAAACTATTTGACATGCACAATTTAAGAATATTATAAAAAAATTTATTTAAATTATTTTAATAAATTATTGTGTAAAATAATAGTATATAAATAAAAATTTTGATCGGGTAAAGATACAATAGATTTGAAGTCTAATATTTTATTCATTTTACACATTTTTAAAATATTGAGCAAATTAATATAGTTAAAATAAATTATGTACTTAGAGAAAACTTTACTTATGATTTTAGAAATGATTTTGAATCCTAATATTTTATCTTTTCTTTTACTTTTTTTTTGGAGAATTTATCATTAAACTTGAATATTTTTTATTTGTCTAAATTAAATAATGGCTTAATATAGTAAAACAAAGTAAGATTAATTGATTTAAGGGATAAAGTATAAAGTTTTGAAATTAAGTACCATTTTTATAATTCAGTTAAAGTTCAAGAGGATAAAGTGTAAAGTTTTAAGATTTATGTACTATTTTTATTTTTCAATCAAAGTTTAAAGAAGTAAATTGTATTTTTCCCTTAATTATTTATAATGATTTACCCCATAAATTATTTTCAAACTATTTTATCAAGTATATTATTAAATCAAGTTGAGAAAAACTTAATAATATAAGAAGCCTATAAAATATTATCTATCTATATCTATTTCTATATTATTAAAACAAGTTTTTGTTTCTCTAATGCACAAGGATACATGTCATGTTCTCCTTCCTTTGTTATTTCGTTCTCCCGCCCAAACCAAATATTTTTCTTTTTTTTTTATTTTATCACTTGCAAATTCTTTTTTTTTCTTTTACCATAAATTCTCCTCTTTACTTCTTTTCATTTATTCTATTATTCCACTACATTATATATATATATTATCTCATTGCATTTTTTATGTTTATTCCTTTTAATTAAATCTTAAATGCCAATATTACCCAATAATTTAGATATAACATAATATAGTTTATTTCTATCATAAAAATATTTTAAATTAGTAAAAATTTTAACTTAATTAAATTTATTTTTATATTTTTATTCTTTTTAAATTATTACATAGTTTTTTTATTTGTTCTATTGCCCATTAAATTGTGTACATATTATTTTTTAATCTGATTTATTGTATTTTTTTTATTTACTCATATTATCTATAATTCATATTAAATCATGTATTTTTTTAATTTATAGATTTAATTTTAATTGTATTATTTAAGTAGATGTTCTTTTTTTTTACTTTGATATTATTTTACAACTTATTATTTATTTCTCTTCTTTTCTTTTTTCATGTCCACTCACATTATTTATAACTTATATGTTAATTTCACAAATATATATATATATATATATATATATATATATATATATATATATATATATATATATATATATAATAAGATATATTTTATTTTTATTAAAAAATCATTTTAAATATGTTAGAAATCTAATTTAATCGAATTATATATTCTATTTTAGCTCTTTTTTATTACTATAAAACTTACTAATTGTTTATCTTCTTTTTATTTGTTACATTTCAACTTTTTTATTTTTTATTATTTAGATACTAATATTATTAAGTAATATAAATATAATATTATATTTCTAATTTTATCATAAAAATACATTAAATATGTTAAATAATTAATATACAAGGTATTAATTTAAATAATTAATTACATATTCTATAATTTAATAAAATATTTGAAAATTAAAATCAAGCTTTTTATTTAAATTTTATCAATGGGTTCTTGATTTTAATTTTTGAGTACAATATTTTAAATTAAATATACATTAATTAAATTTTTTAACTCTTTAAAAATTGCATGCTGTTTTACTTCTTTTCGTCCATTTTATTGAATATCTTTCCCTTTTTTTCAATATTTATTCATGTTATTTATAGTTCAAACATAAATATTACTTAATAGTATAGAAATAATATGATATATTTTATTTTTATAATTAAAATATTTTAAATAACTTAAAATTTTAATTTGATGAAATTAATTCATTACGTATTTTATTTCAATTCTTATATTACTTTACAATTCATCTAGATATCATCTCTCTCTGTTTTTTTTTTTTTTTTTAAATTTGCTCCATTGCATTTTTCTTTTTCTTTCTTCATGACCACTACTTCGATTTATAAGTTAGATATAATATTATTAAGAAATGAATATACAACCTGATATGTTTATTTTTTTTTTAAATTAGTTGAGAATTTAATTTAATTTACTATTTAATTACATATTCTATTTTTAATTCTTATATTACTTTATACCTCATTCACTGTATATGCATCCTTTTTATTGGTTTCATTGAAGACTTTTCTTTTTTTATCTTCCTCACGTCAATTACTATTATTTCAAATTGGACGCTAATATCATCATAGTTAATATATATATATATATATATATATATATATATATATATATATATATATATATATATATATTTATTTAATTTTATTAAAATATATTTTTAGACACTTAGAAATTTAATTTAGAAAGCATTAATCAAAGTATGTAATTATATATATTTTAATAAAAATATTTAAAAACTGAAGTCAAATTTATTTAATTAAATTTTGTTAGTAAATTCTTTATATCAATTTCCAAATATATATATATATATATATTTATTTAATTTTATTAAAATATATTTTTAGACACTTAGAAATTTAATTTAGAAAGCATTAATCAAAGTATGTAATTATATATATTTTAATAAAAATATTTAAAAACTGAAGTCAAATTTATTTAATTAAATTTTGTTAGTAAATTCTTTATATCAATTTCCAAATGCTACACATCAATAATGATTTTATTTTTTTACAGCTCATATAGACTATTTTCATTCCTTTCATCTATTCTATCACAGATTGTTCTATTTATTTTTGTTCACTCCATTTATTTATAATTTAGATATGAAGACTAGAACATGATACAAAAATTTCTATTATGAAAATATTTAGTAAGTTAAAGATACAATTGAATTAAATTATTTTATTGGATATCATATTTATAACTCTTATATTATATTTTAAAATTTGGTACTTTTAAATTTGAATATATAATATACGAACTTTTAATACTTTTATAATTTTTCATTATGTAGCTAATATTCTTATGTTAGAAAAAGAAATTAGACACCCATATGTAAGCACAAGGAAAAGAAGAAAAACACTTCATATCTATGTTATAATATAACAAAGCAGTTGATAGAAGTTTCATTTCTTTTAGTTTTATTAAAATTATAATCTAATTAAAATCCTTATATATTTCGTTTTATGTAATTAAATTTTGAAGTTTAAAATAATTTGTAATTAAATTCTTATGGTTAACTTGCATTAAGTCTAAGTAATAGAAATTAACAAAGAATACAAGTATAACACTGCTACAATTAATAGACGTGAATTCTAAATGCATCAGAATTTCATCAAAAGATGGCACCAAAAGTCCAGTTGTCACTAGTTTACAATTCACAATTGAATATAAATTCATTGAAAATATGTTAAAAAGATTCCTCAAAATTTAACCTTAAATTTGGTACAAAATTTTAAAAATTCAACTAATTGTTTCCAACAGATTTCTAACAAATTTTCTAATGGAACTTGTTAGAACAAGGATTATGAAAAAAAAAAAAAAAAGAAAACTGTCAAAAACTTGAAAAATCCTTTGATCCAAACTGAGACTTTTTTTTTCTGCATTTTCTTCTTTTCCTCCTTCCACTACCGTCATATCGCTTCTCTCTGCATTCCAACTTGATTCTTGCACTCTGAAGATAAAATTTACAATTTAAAACCGATTAAATTATTTATAATGCTTTAATTAGTACTTTTACGGATTAGTTTTCAAGATTTGTTATATTTTTTATAATGTAATTGGTTTTTCTTATTTTGATGTATGCGGTTTTGGGCCAAAGTTTAAGTAGAGATTATTTGACATTATTTTTCCTTGGACATTTATGCTAGTTCCAATTTTTAACTATTAGTTAATTAATTATTAAATTAAGGTTATTAAATTAGAATTTTTGGAATTTTTAATTTTTAATTATTAGTTCTTTTATCTTGTACATCTAAATTAGGGTTGACTAGTTGTATTTTAAATTGAATTGAATTGAATTGGAATAACTAATTAGATGTGATACACAGTTGTGTTAGTGGGTGAAGTTGAGTAAAGTTAGTTAATTTTTAAAGTTATTCATTGCGTTGTTGATTTGTCGGGGTTGGTTCCCAACCGCCCTATTAAACCCGAAAATGATCAGTCATATGTGGGTTAGCAAGCTTCTACGAGCAAAATCGAATGTTATACGTGTGTGCTTAATAGGGTAATGGTTGGTGTCAAATTGGAATGTCCTATCCATTGATATCTTCTCCAAATCAACTAGGAAATAGATGGAGGTTGTTTTGATGGGGAAAAAAAAAGAGAAAATCGAAAAAATGCTTATAAAATGAGGAAAGAGAAAGAATATAAGAGAGCGGTATAAGAGGTTGATATATGGCCATTGGTGCTCTTTCTTTTCCAAGTAAATCTCGAGAATCATATAGAGAGAAGAGAAGTGACAGCGAAAGAGAAACAACAAAATATGAAATGTGTGAATGGCAAAGAATTGAGAATAGTGCAAGGATTTGACAAGCTCAAGGTGTGGTGCTGTTTAATCTTGTATCTTTCTATGTAGGTCATATTTATAGACATTAGTGGGTTTTTCAGTTATGTGTGGAGCTGTTTAGAATAGTGATGAATTTTGATTGGGAAGAACATTGCAATCATAGACCCCACCTTTCCTTGCACTCATTTATGCAAGCTTCTCTCTCTCTCTCTCTCTCTTTTTGGCCATACATTAATGCAAGCCTCTCAATGCCACCATTACTGTCGTTTACCCCTCCATCTTTCCCACCGTTGCTTCGCCTCATTTCCCTGATAGAGCTGACAAAAAATAACCGCCTTCCACCATTAACCATCCTACCATACTCGAAACCTAGAGTTTCAATGACAATGAGAGGTTGTTCTAACTTTTAAGTACCACAAAGCTCCTTCACCATCTGCTACATGACAGCGTCGATGGTGGATTTTAGAATATGGGTGATAAGGTCCAACCTTTTAGAGGTTGGTATGGTAAAAAATCATGTGCTAGGCATCACAAAACACACTTTTTGTGAGCATTCTTACATCTTTCTCTTCTATTCTAAATGTTTCTTCATATATCTAATAAGATCCATTGATATTTGTTTAAAATCGCGGTCATTGGTTAATTTTGGTTGCAAGCATGCATGCTAGCAATCAGTTTTGGTCAATTTTGGTAATTAATTGCCATCAGTTGAGTGATCTAAGCCTTCTTAATTGGTCATATCCAACTAACTTCCACCCCTATTGATTTGGATTTGGAGAGTGGAATTGTGAAAAAAAAAATTTATTGGAAATGAGGTATGTTACTATTAAGAATTTTTGGCAAAATTATTTTTAGGTGTGAGAATGGAACAACTTTTCTAAGATTTGTACATGTTTCGAAGAATAATTAGCAAATAGAAGAAAATATGTATATAAATAATGCTAAAGACTTAACATATTTCAATGCAAAATTGCAAAATAAAGCATGAAAATTCCAAACATTGTAGTTGGATTTATGATAGAATTTTTCCTAAACATAGAGAATATGAGATAGGATTTCTTAATGGGTAAAGAATTTATTCATTTTGCAAAAACCTCAACCAATTTCTTTACGAGATGGTTAGATAAGGTGTTTGGGTTCTAGATAAGGTTAATTTTAATAAATTTGGATATAAGTATGAACTGGTTGTGAATTAATCATGCAAAGAAATAGTTTATAGAAAAGGAAAAGTCTTCCGGTTGTGTGACATGAGATTTTCATGAATCAAGTAATTGACATGAAAATATTGTGTTGGATGATAAATAGATACATGTAAATGCAATGTAGAAGAGCCTCTAAATAAGGAAGCCTAGAAGTTCCATAATATGTTCGAAGTTGCACCAATCATTATGGATAAGTTGTAGTATCTATTTAGAATTGTATTTTGCAATAAGGATGTTAAGTATAAAAGCATACGTCTACTTAATATAGAATCCTCTTGATTAGATTAATTAACACATAACTGAAACACACTTGCTTAATAGTATTGATCCTCTAAATTTTTACGAGACTAAAAAGCTAATAAAGAAGTTAGGATTAAAACAAAAAACAAATACGCTATTACATGAAAAGATATATGTTATTTTACAAAAAAAAGGCTAAATTTGAAAAAGAATACAAAATTTTCTTGTCCAGCTTAGTATAAAGAATGGGGGTGGGTTGGAATAGCAAAGAAATTTAATTCAATGGAATGTAGTACCTAACATTAATTCCTAGGTTGTAAAGGCTAGATGCTTTGATAAAGTGGACTCTCATATGAGAAGAAGTCATGAGAATCAAAAGAAGATAGGCACATTTATGTAATCCTTTGAGTGGAAAAACTTGGATATAATTTTACCAAAATTATTCAAAGTTATCAACCAATCCTAACAATGTAAAAGTTGAGTTATGCTATCATGGATTCACTCCATTCAATCATAATATTGCACTATATTCATATTAGACAATAATAGCTAATTAGCTTTAGATATGAGTATGACAACTTTGATCCATATACATTATTGATTGTGATTATCCCAAGTTTAGAAAATCTTGAAAATAAAATTAACATATTCATACAACCATTGATAGATGAATTATTTATTTAGTTGAAAGTATGTTATAACATATGATATGTCAATCAAACAAAACTTTCAGTTGAAAGAAGCATTAACATGGACCATAAATGGCTTTCCTATATATGAAATGTTATTATGATGACAAACGAATGAAAAATTAGTATGTTCAATATGTATGGAATCTACAAAAGCCTTAACCTTAAAGTATGGTAGTAAACAACCATGGTTTAATTGTTACATACATATTCTTGATAATCTTTACAATAAAAATAAGAACAATTTCTTGAAAGTAGAGTGGAAACATATTAACCTCCTCCAAAATTAACCAATGAACAAATTTTTGGTTCAGTTTTTCCATTCAAAACTCATTGATACTTGGCTAATCAAGATCCCAAAAGATATGGTGGATTAAACTTGGACCATGAGAAACATATTTTGAGATTGCTATATTTGCAATCCAACTTATATATGTTAATGATTATTTAATTTTTACTTATTTAACATATGACTATTATATATTAATGTCACATAAATTGCTACAAAATTATGATACAATGTCATTACATTAATGTTAGTCAAAGTGAAAATAAATATATATAATAGTGTGGTAATATTTTTAAAAATATAAATAACTTTTTATGTTGGCTTTAATTATGTCACGACCCTAACTCGATCGTGATCAGTATAGAACTCCTCTACCGATTTTCACTAGCCTATTTGTACATAATTAACTTAATGTTAACTTATCAAATGTGATACATTTATAAAAGAAAGTAGTATTTTAAAGAAAACATTAATCAAGGTTTATATAAAAGATGTAAAAACTAGGAATGCTTATAATCCTCCTAAAATGAGGATAAGCAAGCCTAACTAACTCTTAAAGAATTAGTTCAATATTCCCTCAACCCAATTCTATGATAGTCAAGTGACCCAAAATAATCTATATACATGAAATTGTGTTACTAAAATACCGTCAATAAGTTCCCATGAACTTTAGCTTTGAGGAGGTTGTGGTGGAGGCTTAACCTGAGAATCTGTGAAATAAAACATGGAAGAGTGAGTTTGAAGCTCAGTGAGTAAATAATCTATAGAAATAACAATAATTTATAATAATTTATCCATCGGATTGTTCTCTTTTAACAAATTATATCACAATCAAGCATATTCATAAGCAAGAGTTATCAACACTAAGATTAACACATAGTCTTCTCATTTTCAATGTATTATATAATAATACTTATGACAATGCACTCAACCATATTTCATTATTTGAATAAATAGCAACTAAAATACATTCACCTTCCTTTGACTCTTGGATTAACCTTATACCTTACCATCAATTCGATCCTTGTTCCTTTTAGGCTAACCTTATACCTTACCCATCTTATTAACAAGAATTTCCCCACTGGTATTAACAACACTGCTCCTATCACATTTCTAGCTTTCAATGTCACTTATGGCATGATTCTCAATGCAATTTTAACATTATAGCTTAAGCTCCACTCAATGCAATCATAATTCAATCGTAACATGCATTATAATACTTATAAGCATCATTATATCCTCTTGTATAGCTACAAACATTCACACATATCACAGTACTCAATTTATAAAGTATATTTCAACATATACATATCTCATTTCATGAATGATGCAATAAGTTTATTATATTACATATTATAACATACAGCTTCTGCCTTTTTTTATCATAATTATCTAACTCATGCAATCATCTTACATTACCATGAACCACTCTATCTTTGATATTTAATGACTAAATACTCATGACAGTTGTTGTGAGTCATGAAAGTATAAAACAAATGGAGTATGGGTCACTATATGGTTTCTTATCTATAACCTTTGGGTAACCTTTTATGGATAACTAAAAAGTTATAGAGATAAATTTCGTTAAACTCATTCCATATGAAAATAGGTTCAATCATCTTTCCATTGATTACTCATTTTCCTAAATCGACTAAGTTTTGAAAGATTTATGTCTTTTTGAAGTTAGATATAAAAGTTCTCACTTATGAATTTCAAAGTTTATAACCTTTGCTTACTATTTTAATGATATCTAAAAATATATATATAATTTTGATTAAAACTAATTCCGTTTGAAAGTAGACTTAATTAACTTTAAAACAATAGGTGGTTTGTTTAAAATGGATATAAGATGAATGACTTATGCTCCTTCAAAGTCAGCATAAAATTCTACAGTCAATGAATTGATTCATCAACTTAGTTTTTGCTTTTGGACCTTTGGAATCGATTTATCAAACCCTAGACCCCTAGAATCAATTGGTTACTCGATTTTGAAGCATAGTTTCACCTCTGAACCCCTAGAATCGATTAATGCATCAATTCACACATGAAAAACTCAATTTTGTATGGAATTTTCACTGTACAACTAATCCAAAATACCTCATAAACACATATAATGCATATTAAACCTAAGTAAAATCATCAATATACTTATTTAACAACTTATATTACCTTTTTCCATTATTTATTACTTTTATACATCAAAATAGACTAAAATCAAGCAAAGTCACAAACAAACCCATATTTTATCTATTTACTCATATAACCTCGAAATCTATAGATTTAGCTAGATTATTCACTCACCTTATATGGAAGAGGATGCTAGAAGGCTAGTTTGATGATTTTTCATCCCTAATCATATCAAAACTCATAGATTCCACAATTAGGGCTCAAAATGCTCCACAAAATCAAATAAACTTCATCAATTAAGAAGAAGTAGGAGGGATTCTTAATGAAAACATTATTCTTACCTTGATTGGAGGAAAAAATTAATAAGATTTGAAGTGTTCTTGCTTGATTAAGGGAATGGTGTGAGAAATTCTTGTAGAGAGAGATAGAAGAGTGGGAGAAGTGAGGAGAATGAGAAAATAGAAGGCTTAGGGCTAAAATAGAAAAAAAAATAAAGTCCTAAAGGCATTTTAAAAAAAATACTCCTAAACTTTTTCCATACTCATACATTCACTTATATTAATATATAACTTTACATCTCAAGATTCTAATAAACTTTTTCAAATAAAATTTCACTCAAATCACATTCTCACATTCTTACTTTTATTAATTCTATTTTATTTCTTATTTCATACATAATATTCTAATTTATTAATAATTATGGAGGGTGTAATAAATTAATAATTGATATTGTAAAATCATAGTTTCTTTTTAATGTTAGTTATTAGTGAACCTATGCTTAATGAAAGCTTAGGAGTTAGATAAGAAATTAGGTAGAAAACAAATAAATTTCCTCATTAATTGTTTAAAAATCGATAAGAACATGAACACAAACTAATAGAATTGAAGAGGTGTCAACTTTAGACATTGGTACCTATATACAACTAACATTGAAAATTTACCTTAAGTGGCATTTTTATAATTATGCACAGAGCATTAGATATCAATTTTAATAATAACTAATGCGATAAATATTAGTTATTTATTAATAACTAACATCTAAAGTGTTGTCTTCAATGTATCCTCATTTTCGTTTCTTAGAATTATAAAAAAAAAATTATTTCATACTACAATTTGCTTTATATTTTTTCTTGCTTTCCATTCAATTTTCTTTAATGTTTGTTTAGTGATTGTATGGCATCAACCTTTTACCTTTTTTAAGCATTTACTCCTATTGTATGGTATCAACCTTTTGTGTTTTAATTGTGGCCTTTAAGGTTAAATAGGTAACATTATTATATATTATTGAAAAGTTTTTATTTTATCCTTCAAATTACTTTTCAATTATTATGTACATGTTTTAGAAATATTATTTAATATGGAGAGTTGTGTTTTAGAAATATTATTTAATATGGAGAGTTGATATACCTAAATATGTCTCCTGTTATATGCTCATATTTTTGAAATTATCCTTTTTACTTGGACGTTACATTTTTTAAGTAACTTTCTACATTTGTCTGACCTTATTACTTGAATATTATTTTGGAAATGTCAATTTTATTACTTGGATGTTACATTTTTGGGGTAACTTTTTACATTAATGTTACTTTGTTGCTTGGATAATATTTTTAAAAATGTTAATTTATTGTAGATAAAATTTTAATCTAGAATTAAACTAAATGCAATAAAATAATATGCAATGGTTCCTTGTTATTTAAGCTATCTCATATATATGCTTAGTTATTTATTAAATGTTGCTTGGAATATAAGTTAAATATTTATGTTACTTTTGTTAAAATTCTTTAAACAAAAGCAACATGAAATCAACTAGTTCCAATAAAGTAGTTAAAAAAGGAATAAAGTTAAGGGTCCAACAATTATAACAAACATAATCCTTGAGTGTGGTAAAAGGGAGAAGCAGAAAGTAGACTTTAATGACAAAGGTCAAAATGTAGGCTTAGTGCAACTAAATTCAACAACTACATCAATTACTTGGTATGCACCAAGGTGCCTATTATTATTAGGAAATGGCACAATATGCAATAAGATATCAAGGATGTTAACTAGGATGATATATTAGTAAGGGACCTTAATGCCCATCTTTATTTCAATTTTTATATTTGCATAAAAATATTTCTATTTGCAAATCATATTTGTTATTCATTTTTGGGTTACTTTGTAAGCTACCCTCAATAAGCTTGAAGAGTACAAAGAACACAAGTTAATGGTGGTGGGAAGGAAGTGGAACAATTTTAAACACAAATTAGCAAATGAGTACGACAGTCTCGTTAGGATGAAGATAGAAGTTCCCTTTAAAAAATATTACTAGATCGATGCTAAAATATGGGAAAAGTTTATGAAAATATGTAATTCAAATAAGTTCTAGGTAAATATGGCCATCTCAGTATTGTTAGCTTTCTTCCATTATAGATAGTGAAAAACATCTTCTCATCACTTGTTTTGCTTTTTAGTCAATAGGCCTCAAATGTAAAAAATAAGGTGAACTAATTTAAAATCATCTACTAGTATAGGTTATCTTGGGCTAGGTATAAGAAGTTTGAGAATGAGTTTATCAAGGAAAAGGAATTCAAGCTATTGAGGAAACTACTAATCACCCAAATGATCAAGCAGTTACCTTTGTCACCCTTATACAACAACATAAATTGTTAGTGAGAGGTAGAGTCAACAAGAAAAGTAAATTCATAATAAAGGAGAATTGACAAGTTGCTCAGCAAATAGTAAATGATGTTATTATTTTATTTCTCATATATGAAATTTGTTGTTTAACTACTAGCATATGACATATTTGATTACACTATGCTAGGATAAGCTTAAAAAAAAAACCACCTAAGGAAAGTTTTAATAGGAAAAGAGGATAGATATATTAACTATTGTCTTAGGAACTCAGAAGCATCCTATACATATAAGAGGTATTAAAGGATTAATAAGCTTTAAGGCTTACTTGAGGGTGCTTTAAAACATCCTTACAATGTAGGACTATTCAATAGAGATATAGCAATGGTCATAGTTAAGATAAAGGAGAATTTAAGGAGAGATATATGTAAGATGTGATGGCTATGCTTCGACAAGGAGACAATACATTGATTGTAACCCTAAAAGAGGAAGAAGAAATAGTCTGGATTGTAATTGTTATGCCATAGCAAGGTAGTTACTGCCTTGTTGACCCTGACCCCTTCACCTAATTACTATATATAAATTCTTGTCACTTTACTTCTTATTTTTAAATACTCTTTAATAATAGTGTAGTTTTACATTAATACTAGTCAACTAATTTATTTGTTATTGCAAGATAGACATAGATGTATACTTATGATTGTAAGACCTCTATTAAGTAAGTTGCAATAAACATAATTTTCCTAAATTGCATGCTTTACACCATTGCACTACTAGAGGACTAGTTTAAATTTATGATAAATATTGTCAAGAACAACATGATTGAGGTGTTATTACTTATAAATAATATAACTACAGTGGCCCAAATAGCTGATATTTACCTAACTTGGTCAAAAGCCTTGATTTCATCCTCCACAAAGGTAAAGATTTTAATTACTTCAAGTTTATTATTTGTAATTAAATAAAATATCATTTAACATGTAAGATTCTTATATTTTGTTTAATCCATTTTCAGTATTTTTGTAGAAATAAATCGATAAAAGGTTGTTGAAGGAGGATAAAAATGAGAATAATAAGTCCAAAGAATCAAAGAATTTAATAGTTATCCTCAGCAAAAAAATTAAAAAAATAAAAATTGGTAATTCCTAAAAGGAGCTTCGATTTGTTGCAAATGAGATGTCAAATAATGATCTCATTCCATTACATATGAGATTCTATGACATAGGACACATCTATAACATTCTCTCATTTAAGGTTCTTATCTTGCATTTTTTAAGAATGGAGAAGATAGATGTTACCATTGTGGAAACTTGGATCAAGTTGTTCATCTTTACCTTCAAGTTTTTTGTAGTTTTGTTTACATTTTAGACATTATGAATTCTATTATTCATACATTTTGAAAATGATAGGTGCTTGTACTATGCTATCAAGGATAGGAAATTAGGTTATTGCTTCATTTTTCTAAATCCAAACTACATTCAAAAAGTGAAGACAATATCAAAGTTTTGGTACAAGTACACAAACATGTCCATATCTGTGAATAAAAGGCAACAATGCTATATAGTACTATACCATGAAGGGTATGTAAGTGCAAAAATGATTAATTCATCTTTTGTTATATTTTCTTTTTAGTTATCTTACTTTTATATTGATAATATTGTAGGTACCATTGAATGATGACTGTCATCTATCTAAAGGATAAGATAATCTATTAGCTTAATCTACTAGGACAGAAATTGTGCTTAGGTTAGAAGGTATTACTCAATAAGGCCATGAGTGTTCATTTTATGATAGATAATACCAACAAGACAAGCAACATCTAATGGATGCAACTAAAAGTAACATGTTTGTGCATATTTATATAGCTAATATAGTGATCAATTGTCATTATATGAAATTAATATTATTTTAAGTTAGTTTAATGTAGTACCCCACATAAGAAAGTAATGTTAAGTATGGCTACTTTGTGATAAAATAAATGGCAAACATAATCATGCATATGAATAGGAATGAAAGGCTGAGTAAGGTAAATTGTCTAAATTTTAGTTGGGTAGAACTAATGGAAAACATGTTTAGTTTTATCAAGTTTTGCATATAAACATCTAGTTCTTTCAAAAAAAACACAACTCCCTACATTATTATAATACTAGCTACTAGTTAGGTTTTAATTGCTTTCTTGATCCACACTTAATCAATCTTAATGTTTTTCTATCTTATAGATGAAATTGTAGGTTTTTTTTAATCTTGTCCAAATATTTATCAAATCACATGATCGATATCTTAACTATATATTTTCTTTTTAAGAGATTGATATCTCCACCAGATATTTCCTTTTAAAAGATTGATATCTTATCAAAATATTTTCCTTTTAAAAGATTAATTGATATCAATAACGTATTATTATCTAATTGATTTATTTTATCTCACAAATAAATTCTCTTTTTAATTTCTAACCAAAACTACCTTAAGAAAGGAGAAAACATAATTGTTTCATCTAAATATTTCCTTTTAAAAGAATAATTAATATTAATAAAATATTATTTTCTAATTAATTTATTTTATCTTACAAATAAAATCTCTTTTTGATCTCTAACCAAAACTATCTCGAGAAAGAAGATAACATGACTTTCATTATTGACAAGGCCTAAAAATGACTATAGTTAGTAATTAACCTATATCTAGTGTCCACTAAATGTCGCTAAATTATATTGCATTATTATTCAGTGAAGTCCAATCACATTGAGCCTATCCTAATTCGAAGCTTTAGTCTAACTAAAAGTTCCTAATTACATTATAATCCTAATATTTAATATGCTCTTTGTGTGTAACTCTATATGTTCTTATTATATTGGTATTAATCCTAAAATCTTATTTTAGTAAAATAAATAATTAGTGGTATCTAGCAATATATCACTACTACTTAAGTAATGAGAATGTCAATAATTCAACATAACCTTTATGTAACCAATGCTATATGTAGCTTAATCATTTTTATCTTGAGTGTCTAGATAAAACTTGAGGCATGGAATATGCCACCTTTTTCATAATTTAATCCATATGTTTCTTGATTCTTGAGCAAATAATTTAAAAAACAAATGAATCAATGTCATATATTAATCTGTTTGAGTATGAACATACATTTCATTGTCTCACTTAATTAAGGGGCCTATAGATTTCACTTTCCCTACATAGAAAGGATAAAATCCTATATAGATCACTCAAATTCCTTGTCATGATTCATGATATACCTTACTATCTTTTAAGCTAACCCTATCATAGCTGACATTAGATAACATTAGAGTGCATGACTCTTTTTTTTATAGGGAACTATAATGATTTTAAGTTAAAGGATCACCTATATTGTTATTAGTATGAGAATTGCTTATGTCAATGATCCCTGTAGTATTCTTACGGCAAGTCGGTCCAATATATTTGTTCGCTAATATGTATTTATAAGTTAACATTTTATATCCATAACTATGATTATCAACTAATAAATATATTGGTCTTAATGTATTATTATTCCAAGTTACAATAATACTCTATTAAGGATCTTTTATGAATAATATAAATTATTCTAGGGATAATTATAATATTTATTTTTATTACATAGAACTAACATTAAACATAACAATTAATTGAAATGCCTTTATATATAAAGTAAATATAATACAATATAAGCAAATACAATTATTCTTTAATTAGCTATTAAAGCAGATATCAACAATCTCCCACTTGTACTAGAGCCAATAACACATATATCAATACCCAGTGACCTAGTATAATTATTATAATTTTGTTGTGCTGAAGGTTTTGTCAATGAGTTGGCTATATTATCATCTATTAGTACTTTACATATTTTCACATCTCTTCTATCAAATATTTTATGGATGCAGTGGAAGCACTAAAGTATATGCTTAGATCGTTAGTAAGATTTAGGTTTCTAAACCTATGTAATGGCTCTATTGTTATCACAATAAAGGCCCACTTAGTTTGAAATACTAGGAACAATGTTAATTTCAATAACAAATTGTCATATTCTACCTAACTATAATTGGCATGGAACCCAGTTCTTAGTTTTCAAAAGCCTGTTTAATCCTACATGACATTATTATATAACTATTGATAAATTATGTCATAAGTTAACTTATTTCATTTGTTCCATATAGTAAAATAAATAATTACAAATAAAGTTTATATTGTAACTTGTACCAAATTGTTCACATTATCCATTCATCCTGTAACTATTTTCTAATAAGGTTATAGTTACTCACAAAATGAAAATTCTAGGAGACATTTATTCTTAAGCCAATGTTGGTGGTTGAGGAGTTATAACAAATGTATTTGTAAAATATTTTAAATAAAACAATAATACATCATAAATTTAGTAAATAGATAATTCTACTTAATAATCACAAATAATCACGTTCACATTCATTTTATATTCTTTATATATATATAATTATGGTAATCCATAATCACTTGCACAAATTTTAATTCATATATTAGCAAAACTATCATTTACTATTAACAACATGTAATGCTTAATAAATGAATATAGAATATCATATAAATAATTTATTTTGTTTAGTTTTTACTATTACAACCTCATATGTAATTCTATTGTCACACAATAATGTGTTCTCACAAATAATGAATAACAAACACAAATTATATTTATAAGATAAAATGCATAAATAGTGAATATAATATCAACTAAGTTTAATGTTAAGGATCATTCTTATTCTACCTATTTAGCCAGCCTACTTATCATTCCTTCTGTTTGCTCTTAATGAGTGCTTATGTAAGATATGGTGTAAGATGTGATACAAATGCTTGGACAAGAGATGTGAGGTGACAACCTTAAGCACCTACTAGAATTACTTTAACTCTTACAAGAAGGGACCTTTGGGTAGAAAGTCATGCTCTGACACTATTCATACACAAGCGTTTTCATGGCTCAATTTTCAATAGTTATATGAAAAACCTAGATTCTAGTGCCCCACATACATATCATAATATCAAATATCCCATCTTATCCTCCCATTCATGATTTTATATTGCAACTTAGTATCATCTCATCATATTTTTATCCCAGTCCCTTTATTTCTCCTTTTCATTTAATAACACATCCCTAACCACAATTTATTTTTAACACCCTACACACACACTTACACATATATAAATTTAATCAAGTTCAAGATCACCATCACACATTATGATAATTTATAATTATATCACCATAGCACAATGGCATAAGTGATAAACCAAATAGTATTAACTAACATCTTATGAATACATACATGCATGCAATACTCATATATTTCCTAAATAAAGAATCATTATAACATAGAATTTTTATCATTCTCGATCTAAATAAATCATTATAATTTAATCACAATATTTTCCAAATTATAAAAGTAACTAGGTATTAATACTTTAGTTTTAAGTATGTCTTGAGATAAAATATTTAAGAGTATTTGATTATAATGGTTGAGTTTTACCTTCTAAAGAATGCAGATCTTACTAATATTTAATTCTGATAATCAATTGTATGCTTTTATAGTTTATATGTTATTCTAATCTAAATATATATAACCATTCATAATATTCAAATATATACTTATATAGTCTATTATAGTATTTAAATATAAAAGTATATATTCTATAAGATCTCTCATAATACCCAATATATACTCAAATAAACTATTATGATAATATAATATATGTTAATATAATCAAATACTATAATAGAATATATCATTAATATAATCTAGTAATATAATAGAAAATAAAGTAATATAATTCAATACTATTTTTGAATATATAGTAATATAATTTAATAGTAAAATAATATAAGATAACATAATTCAATACTATAATAGACTATAAAGTATTATAATTCAATATTGTAATAAAATATAAGGTGTTATAACTTAATTTTATAAAATATAATTCATCACTGTAAAGAATATAAGGTTGTTCAATTATACCAACATTTTTAATGGTATCCCTAATACTATTTCAAAATAATTATTACTTATTCAAGTTATCCTTAAACATAATTATTACTTATTCAAGTTATCCTTAAACACTTATTTTATAACTTACTTATGTTCATAAACTTACTAAATCATTAACTCACCCAAAGTTGACTATATAAAAGTGTAATTAACATTTAGATCAAGGTATTTAGATATAATAATTGAATATAAGTAAACTTTAACCTAGAGTATTCCATTACTATGCTTAAATACTAAATTTTACAAATTAAGTGTTCCAATACAATATTTCACTATTTAGTTCATAACTAGAGAGTATTCTACTACTGTATCCTACTACTTAATTTTATAAACTAAGATATTCTAATATTGTAGGCTATCACTTAGTTCATAATTAGGTAGCATTCTACTACTATAGTCAATTACTTAATTTATAATTAAGTAGTATTCTACTACTATAGTCTTTTGCCTAGTTTATTATTAGGAACTACTTTAATACTATACTTAAATACTTAATGTTACAACGAAGGTATTCTATTACTCTATTCAAATACTTATTGTTACAAGTAAGAAGTAATTGATTACATTATTTAATCACTTAGTTTGACAAATTGAAAGTAATCAAATATAATATTCAATTATTTGATTTTACAAGAAGGAAGTAATCGAATATAGTAATGGACTACTTGCATCTAGAGACCAATTCAAGTTGTGGTATTTGAATATAACCCTTTAAGGGCTAGTATTCAAGTATACTTGAATACTAATTTGGAATTTTTAGAAATTCATATGAAAAACGTAGAACACTATCCAAATCCTTTCTTTTGATCTACATACTACACTTTCAACACAACAAACAATATTTCATCATTAACCCATAGCATTTTCTAGCTTAAATCAATAACAAATCCATAACTAACGTGAATATTTAAGCATCTAAATATCAAATCTTATAATAATCATCATAGAAACTCAATAATCATATATGTACTATAAATCTTAATTAAGTAGATCATTTGCTTACTTAGAACTTGGAAGAGATGAGAAAGAAAGATGAGCTAAGCTTCTGTTAATATAATCTTAGAAGTTAACATAATGATTAGTGACTAAAACTTGAATTTTTTGCTTGATTTTTTGAAAGAGAAATGGAGATAAAGATGAGCTGAGAGAAAAGATGAGATAAATGTGTAAGCCTCTAAAAAAATGAAAAGGAAAAGGTGTAAAAAGGTTTCTATTAATTCAAGGGTAATTTTGTAATTTTATCATATCTCAAAGGTAAAATAGAAAAATAACCTCCTATATCTCCTTCATGCATCCCTAATCAAATCTAATTACATAATAACTTTAGAATTTTTTTATTTCTTTCTCTTTATATTATGAAGCCCTATTTTTCTTAATTTAATTCTTACCTTAAGCTTATTTACAACAATTAATTAACTATCCCCAATAAAAGGTATTAATGAAATTAATAAATGGAAAAGATTCTAACTTCACACAATTCTATAATTAATTTAATTATATCTATTTATTTCATGATATCATATTCTATTTAATTAAAGTACCATCCTAAACCTATTTACAATAATCCTAATTATTGGTACATATATAAAGTAACTAAATAATTAATAAAAATAAAATTATGAAATATCAAAGATGTGACATGAACTTTCTAATCCATATAGCCTTTTCTATCACATAAGAGGTAGTAAAATACTCAACCTCAGTAGCAAAATTGGCCATTATTTTTGGCTTTGAACTCTTTTAGCTTGCAACATCACTATTCTAGCAAAATACATAAACTAACTACGATATGAAATCATCCTTATTAGACTAGAAATTGGCATTAGTGTAACATTTTACAACTCATTCCTTCTCACCTTTATATATCAAGAATAAATCTCTAGTCCTTCGTAAGTACATAAGGATATTCTTGATAGTTATTTAGTAATGCTTACCAGGATATGATTAGAACCTATTCGTTATGCTCAAGGCATATGAAACATCAAGATAAGTATATAGCATGACATTTATGATAAATCTAATTGCTGATGCATATGAAATCTTATTCGTATAGTCCTTTTCATCTTCTGTCATTAGATAAACTTATCCCACATGACATAGGTAATAATCCCTTTTTAGATTTTTGCATTCTAAATCATTTCAACATTTTGTCAATATATATACTTTGACTTATACCCGGTAATTATTTTTATTTAATTTTATAATTCTCAATACCTAGCACTTAGACAACTTCATCCATATCTTTTATTAATAAATTATTCCCTAACTAAGTCTTTATAGCATGTAACGTAGGGATATCATTTTTTATAAATAGTATGTCAATTACATACAATGCAAAAAAAATAATTGTGCTTTTACTATCCTTTTTGTAAACATAAAATTCATCTTCATTTTTTATGAAACCAAACTTTTTATTTGCATCATCAAAACAAAAATTCCAACTCCATGAAGCTTACTTTGAGCTATAAATAGATCATTACAACTTACATACTTTTTAGCATTTGTAAAAGTGACAAAACCCTTAGGTTATATAATGTATACATCCTCTAGAAGCTTTCCATTAAGGAAAGTAGTTTTGACATCCATTTGCTAAATTTCATAATCATAAAAAGTTACAATATCAAGCAAAATCTAGATAAATTCTAGCATGGTAATTAGGGAGTAGGTCTCATGATAATCTATAACATGAACTTACTTAAAACCTTTAGTGACCCATTGGCCTTTAAAGGTTTGTACATCACCATCTATGTCAGTTTTCTTCTTAAAAACCAATTTGTACTTAATAGGTTTTACCCTTTTTGGTAGGTCAACTAGAGTTCTTACTTAGTTAGTATATATGGATTCTATCTTAGATTTCATGGCCTTAAGCTATTTCTTAAAATTTGGCCCTTCAATAGCTTTTTGGTAAGTTACAAGCTTATCTTGATTCTTGAGCAATATATCATTATGTTGAATCATAAGAAATCCATATCTTTCAAGCTTATAGTATGTTTTACCAGATCTATGTGAGCTTTGTGTTACATGAACAAATTCCTATTCTACAATAACTTGTGACCTATGTTCATGTTCCTTTATAAGTTTGATTTTATTTTGTGAGTCTCAAATTTCTTCAAGTTTTATTTTTCTTGAAAACACTTATTTCTTAATAAGATTATAGAAATAATATGCCTTAGTTTCCTTAGAATACCTATAAAGTAACATATATTCAATTTGAATCTAATCTTGTTAAAGGCTTGACGCTTTATGTAGGTTTTGAAATCTCAAATCTTCATAAAAAAATATACTAGGTTGTTTCCTAGTCCATATCTTATAAAGAGTATTTTAAACTATTTTAAATAGAACACAATTGAGTGTAAAAGTAGTTATTTCTAAAAAGTGTCCCTAGAAGAAAATTGAAAAATCCATGCAACTCATCATAGATTAAACTATGTCTAATAAGGCATAATTCAACCTTTTTAAAACACCATTCCATTTTGGTGTTCTAGTGGAGTGAGTTATGATACTATATCACACTTTTTCATATAGTTATCAAATTTTTAGCTTAAGTATTCTTCACATTAATTTGATTAAAGCATTTTGATACTTTTTCCTAGTTAGTCTTGTACTTCATTCTTAAATTCCCTAAACTTTTTAAAGGATTTTAATTTGTATTTTATAAGATATATATAACTATATCTACTAAAGTCATCAATAAATGTGATGAAGTATTGAAAATTGCCTTTAGTAGATGAACTAATAGGTCTACAAATATCACTATATATGAGGCCTAACATATCATTAGTCTTTTCACTATGTCTAATGAATAAAGCTTTAGTTATCTTACTAAATAAACAAAATTCATACACTTCATATGTTCAAAATTAAATGAGTCTAAGAGTCCATCTTTATAGACTTTAAATAAGTGTTTTGCATTTATATAGCACAAGCTATAGTGCCAGAAGTAGATTAGGTTCAAATAATTAGATTTGAACCATTTTATATTTATGTCATAGATAAGCATTTATTAAGTTTGATAACAATACCTAAAGTAGAAATCTTGCTTCTTTTTTTTTCTTTTTTATCTTTTAGGTAAACCTTATAGTTCCTCTTCTAATGTCTAATCTCACTTTAATGGAAACATTTCCCTTCCTTAACCATACCACATTTAGGTTTCAATGTAAAGGAATTAGGCTTTGACTTACCCTTACATTTTGAATCCTTTTTGTTTTTGCCCTTACCTTTGTTCTTACCTTTTTGAACTATTATTATAATATTGCGCTTTGCTTTTTACAAATTATGTTCAATAGTTTTCAACATGCTTAACAATTTCAATAACGATTTGCTAATATCATTCATATTGTAATTAATAATGAATTGACTATAGTTCTATGGCAACAATTGTAGAACTAAATTAATAGCTAACTCTTTGCCCAATAGAAAAATTAATCTCTTAATATTCTTAAAATACCTAATCATTTTGAGTAAATAAAGCCTAGTTAGGTTTCTTTCTACTAATTTGCATTGAAACAATGTTCTAAAGATATCAAAACTCACATATCAATTTTATCCTCGATAAATTTTCTTAAAATGCTCAAACATGTCATAAGCTTTCATCCACTTATGTTGCATTTAAAGCTCAAACTCTATGGTAGCTAACATGAAACAATTAGCATCTAAAGCATTGTTATGATGCTTTTTATAAACATTTCTTTCATCATTAAAGGCATCAACTTTAGGTGGTTGAGGAATAAATCTCTCTAAGATATATAAATTTCATTTATGTTTGAGGATTATCCTTAAATTCTAATACTAATCCAGAAATTTTATCCTAATCAATTTGTCTTTCTTAAGGAACAATTGTAGTGATAAGTTATTTGATATGTTTGCCATTGATATCTATGACAAAGATATGCAAAACAGGTTTTATGCTTTCTTCATTTAATATGATGTTTTTTTTAAATGTTCCTCTCACTATTCTATTCAAAATAATAACCCTCACTATTAATTAAAAAAATCACATCATTAGGACATTCCAACAGATTAAGATTAATGTTTGACCTAGTCTTAACTCAACTTTAGTTGATCGATTAAGATTTCATTATTTAAGTAGATAACACTTGCCAATTATATCACATATAACTATTGGATAATTAGATGAATAACATTTGTTGTAGTCCATCTTATAAATAAAAGCATAACTTTATGGCTCTAAGCTTTAATCATATTAAGCTAGCACCATTAAGTCATACCTTATAATTAGAATTTGGATATCACTATTATCCTATCATGTCTCACTAAGATAAATGAGTACTTTATTTTGGTAAACTTACCCTATGTCAATCAAGGGCTTGATAAGTACCAAGTATTAGAAGGCATTATATGTTAATAATTAACTTAATATTTGAATTGAGGGATTTAATCAACGGATTATTTTAAATCTCATCATTATTGGCCATTTATTTACACTTCCTATCTAAGGTATCTTATAATTAAATAAAGCATAAAATTAAAATATGACATAGTGTGGCCCTTAATTACCTAGATACTCCTAAGCTAATGAAAGGATTGACTATTCAACTTAAGGTGCAATAACTTCTGTAAATACCTTCCTTGGTGATTTTTATATGGTCTCCTCATGGTTTTAACTCCTCTAAGGAATGTTATATATGATTTACATAACATAAGATTGAAGAAACCTTGAGTTACATTCAAATGGATTTAGGTGAGAAGAAAATGTATACATTAGAAAAATGGATAGAGGCACGACACACAGGTCATATTTAAAATTACAACTATGAAATAATTTTCAATCATATTGGACTAAAAGGGGCCATACTATGTACTATACATTATGTAACATATAAAGGCATGCAAACATCACAAAAGCTTATCAAAACTATTTTTAAAAAATTTAAAATTTTTATTAATCTATTTGATTTTTTAAAACTAGTTTGGATTTGATTTTGAATTATGGTTACTAAGATTAATTAACATGATGATATCAAATTATGGTTTAAAATTAGATTATATTTTTTTTTCAAAAACACACTAACTTAATGTTATTAACTAATCTTGATTTCAAAATCCTCAAAAACATCATATATATTTTTGTACAAATTTAATCATACTAAATGAATGAATATGTGTGTGTGTGTGTGTGGCTAGAACATTAATTAACTTATACACTCTTCACATGTGTATTAATCCAGAATTAAAACCTTGTTAATATATACATTGCATGTATATTTCAATCCAGAAGCAAAACCAATTTGCACACACACACACACACACACACACATATATATATAATATATATATATATATATATATATTATTAGATTTCGAATTAAATAGTATAACAAAAAATTTTAAAATTTATTTTGATACTTACCTAGGATCCATACAGGGGATCGTAAACCAGTTAGGCAATTATTATATATTTATCATTATGACCTATGATATAAGTATTTATTATTAACAACATAAATGGATTTGACAAATGTTAAAAAAAAAACTAATCCATAATTAGATAATTCACAATTGAGACTTACTAGTAAAATGTTATTAAATTCAAACCCAACCTATATCATATTTGGATGGCCCATGATTTGTAATTGAAAAATGGACTAGATTAGACCTGGTGCCAAACCTGGGTGGCATTTGAATTAGTTGAAGTTTTACACAAAATTATTCCAGCATGATATGGATTTTCAAATATATAGTTAACTTTTTCAAATTAACTAGTTAGTGAGTTACACTCCAAATTATTATTAAACTTTTGTACCAAGCATATGATTATTTTAAGTAAAAAAAAATTAATATTACGAAAAGTTCATTAAATATAATTTATATTTATTTTAAAATATAACAAAGGGTAATAGATATCTTAATCCCATAATTTGACCAAATTTAAAATGAAATTATAATAGTTTTATTTTATGAACTTGTGTTTTAAACTTTACTATAATATATATAATTTTAGAAATTTTTCTTGATGCTCTTGATCGACTATTAACGAATTTTTGAATAAAACTAATTAAACAATGGAATTCTTAACTAAAAAGTTCATCAAAAATTTGGGAAGTCCTTTAACCTTGACAACACCTTTCTATCTCTATTTTTTTTCCTCTTTCTATTGCCATAACATCACACCTCTCTACCTTCTAATTTAATTTTTGCACGTTAGAAGTAAAATTTATTATTTCAAACCGATTAAATAGTTCTTAATGTTTTGGGTATCATTTTTTTCCATTATATTTTTTGATTTGTTATATTTTTAATGATATAGTTGTTTTGTGTGTTTTGATGTATTTATGGAGTTTTAGGTTGAAGTTTATGTAGTTTATTTGGCATTGTTTTTGGTTGGACAAATATTAGTATCAACTTTTAATTATTAGTTAATTAATTATTGTATTACAATTATTGGAAAAATTATGTTTAATTATTATTTGACTTTTTTTATATATATTTGAATTAAGGAATTGACTAGTTATATGAATTAGGTTGAATAAGATTAACAAGCTAGATGATGTACTTAACGATGCTTATAGATGAAAAGTTAAGTGATGTAGATTTGCTTACTTTTTTTAATTATTAATTGTGTTGTTAATTTAGATTTAGTGCATGTATGGAATTGTTGCAATTTTGTGTTGTTTAAGATGAACAATACAATTATTATTAGAGTATCTCTAAAATTAAATTTTTGGTGATGGAATGAAATATTGACAAGTTTTTCTAGAATTTGTACATGTTAGAAAATATTTAGCATATACAAGAAAATATGTATATGAATTATAACAAATGTAAAGTTTTTACATATTTCAATTAACTTGAAATATAAAATATAAAAATTCTAAAACACTATAAGTGAGTGTATGATAAATTTCTTTTAGAATATAGAGATATAATATAGAGTATTTTAATGAGGTAGAAGAATTTATTAATTTCCTAAAATTTTAACCAATACATTCAAGTGATGTTGGAGAAACTTTTATAATAATTAATCTTCCCAAATTATAATTTTTGTTATATTGAAATTTTAGAAGTTAATAAAATCTAGTAATGTTTTTAAAATTTATTCTTGATATTTTTTGTGTTGCAATAACATCTTAGGGATTTTTTTTTCAATGTCTTAAGTTTAAACTCAAAATATTAAGTGTGTGTTAAGTTTTGTTTTTCCTTTATAGTATAATAAGTCTAAACCTAAGATATTGAGTGTATGTTAAATGGTTTACCATTTTTTCTATCAAACCAAAAAAATTATACATAAACTTTAATGTATATAAATAGTAAAAAGTACTTTAATCCTATTTATTTTTAATAATATTATGTGAATCTCCTATTTAATTTAAAAGCCTACTTGAACCTCATTTAAAATAAAAAAAATACTACACTTAAATACATATATAAAATTTTCATTCATAAAATAATGAGAAAAATTAACAATAGATAAAAATATATAGATGTTTATGGTTGAAAATGGAATGTTAATTTGACTTGTTTATGATAAGGTGCTTTCACTATTTATAAGTTGTATCCTAAGACCTTTAGCATAATTTAAACAAATATGCACAAGTAATAAGTAAACAATACATGAAGTATAAACAATTTTCACTATAAATGATAATAAATGCAGTTCCAAAGGCAACCAATATAATACTTTACTATAAATTAGCTTGGAAGGTATAAGTTTGACACAACAATGGCACAAGAGTCCTAATAACAATTGGATTATAATGGAAAAAGATTGATTGTATAAGTAAAAAAGGATACAATGTTATGATAATATATTGCTAATAGAATGCTAAAAGAACATAAAGTGCATTAATATGCTTTGAGTAATAATTCCACTAAAATGAGCCTCTAGTCCATTGGATTAGAGGTATATATAAATGCTAAGTGTTGAAATCACGTGTTAATTATTGAGGGTAGCAATACCTATCTTATCCAGTTAGGCATGATCTAGGGTTTGGGGAAGTTGAATACATGTTATCAACTATCTTGAATAAGCATAATCTTACTCCCCCATAAATCATGTCTTATTGCTTTTATGGCACCAAACAAATAACTATCTTACTTGATTTTATGATTATAGCCCCCTTAAGAAATCTATTAGTGATGTTACTTTTGATAACATTCCTTCATCTACCATCAAAGAGTTAACTTTTCAAACAAAGGTTGAGATCTTTCCTTTTCATAAACTTTTGACTTCTTCATCTTTGCTATTAATCAAACTTCATTATATGAAATTAAGTATTCAACAGTTGAAACTTTGTATAAAATGGGCTATCAGAAGCTTCTTAGTTTCAATTTCTTGAAATGCAAATCGAAAGAAAGTGAAACTAATTCTTTTCAATTTTTTCAACTTAATAACAAGCTAAAAAAGTTAATCTTCTTGGTTTGGGACATGTAAAAAAAATTTAAAATCAGGACTCCTATATACTAGTTTCTTACAATATTGTGTTTAATTTACTGGTCTAGATCTTTTTGTTTAATATAACTTGTAAGTTTTTTAGAAGTATCATGTTTGAAAAACATCATTTTAGCAAGAAGACTTTTCATCTTCTTCTAATGGGAATATCTTTTAAGATTGTCTCAAGTCATGTGGTGCATTGGGGATTGCATTTTGATGTGCAATCCATCATAAATTTGAATCCTGCCATTATGATGCTACATGAAAAAGCAAAAATCCATGTGACTTTTTAAGGTTAGTTTGTATATCTAAATGCCATCATGATAGTTTTTTTATGATCATTTGATTCATTCTTTCTTACGTTTTTAAAAATCATTTTCATTGCATATTTTCTATTTATGCTTTATTCTTTGCATTTGCATTATTCCTTATTTCATTGCAATTTTCTACGCAAGTATTCCTCTTTCTTTAATTTTAGCATACAAGTATCCATTCATCTACAATCATGCAATAACTTCTAGTTGTATATCTTTTTCTTCTTCTTTTTAGGCTTTTAATATTGTCAAAATGATAGATACCACCTAGAGTTATGCTTTCACCTAATGTTTTAAAAGAAGAAAATGGCTTTTTTTTTGTTAAAATCCATTTTTATTCAAAATTTCATTTATTTTTACCCTTGGGTGTCAAAGGAGGCTAGTATTTTTAGGAAATTTTCCCATCCCACTCAAGATTACGTTAGATGGCTTAATTTTGTTTAGTCTTCTTAGGAAAAACTCTAGAAAAACCTAAGGATTTTTTATGCCATTCATTTGTTTAGGCTATCTTATAGGTAAATTGCGCTATTGATTGATGCTATATATTTTTTTTAGCCCCAATTGACCAATAATCTTCATTTTTCTTATGGGATGATGAACCTTTCTTTCTTTAACATTTTAGCCATAACTAGTTTAAGTGTGATAAGTGAGATAATTTTCTCTTTTTGCTTTCTTAAACAAAAAATTATAAATTTTTGGTATCCATTTCTAAAAACTCGGCTTATGTTGCATTTTTCAAAACATATAAAGGTAAACTAAATACTCTTATATTAGACATCGAGCACTTAGCTTTTTAATTTTATTAGCTTTGCAAGCATTTTTTTACATATCTTCTATGAAAATTTCTTTATCATTTCTTCTTTTAGCCATAATTATTCATGAAGGACATCACATCACCTTAAGTTTTTCAACTTTAAGATCCTTGTTCAAGAATATAAATTTGGTTAAGCTATTTTAAGAATCATAAATCTTTTTCTAACCTCGATAGTCCTTTTTGCATTAATTGATGTGGCATATGGTGTACCATTAGGAACATTTTTCTTTTTCTTTAACATTTACTAAATTCATTAAATAAATTATTCATGGATTTAAACTTGTTCAGTCTACTTTGCATATGTAGCTTAAGAAACATTCTTTGATTAACTTGTTTAGTTTTTTTTTTTTTTTACTTTTCCTTATACCAATAATAATTAATACCCTATACATAAACTAGCTCCCATTTCTTGATGACCTTACGGCCTATCTTGGTTCACCAAGGATCTTAACCTTTTGAATTCTCACAATATCAAAGTGTGGACCATTTACTTTACCTATAATATCTATTACGAGGTTTATCCTAAGAAAAGACTTCATCGATCAAAAAACAACTTCCTAATACCTTAGTCAGGTAATTTAGCCTTATTTAGAGTTAACCTTTAAATCTTTTGGAGCCATATTTTTTAGGTCGATTTTTAATAACCTCTTATTTGCCTTTAGTTATAAGTTATAATGAACAATTAATTGCTTCCTTTTGATTTTTAAATTTTCCTTTTACCTATGCATATATTGATACCTTTTAGAATGGTGGTTTTCAAACACTACTTTGATATGGCTTTTAACATGAAGCTGATATATATAACTTATACATAGATAATTAAGGCATCCTAGAAGATAACAGGTATGCACTATGCTAAAATTATCGCTTTTGAGAAATATTATAAGGTTGAATATAATTATCGGCACAATAATTCCACTTTAATGGATGCAAAATAGTCATTAGAAGTTAAAAAAAGAATTACAATGCTTATTATGGACATAAGTGGTGAAGGTTTTATTAACAAAACCCAGATACATAAAGTTAATATGAAACTATTTCACTTGAAACCAATCCCATTGCTAAATGAACCCTTCAATATTTCTAAATTTACATCTATTAAACTAAAAAGAAAGCCTTTTACATCTAGTGTAACTATCACTAATTCTTACTTTTGCTATTTTTTTGACATTTCTTAAATGGCTTAGTCCCTTCTAAGAGCTTAAATAATGGAAATAGAAAAACCTTATGGGCTAATAGGTAAAATTATTAACATATTTTTTTGTATAAGTTCATTAGTGGACTCATTTTAATGTTATGTTTTCTATTATAAACGTGGCCATCCTAATCAACATTCCTAGGATTGGCAAAGACATTGATGCCATTGTTAAGAAGGAAGCCAATTTAAAATGACTATATGATGGAGCTAATTAACTATTTTTTAAGGAAGAGGAAGTAACTTTGGGCACTTAAAAATGAATATAACAAATGAAAAGTTAACCCAAAATTGCTAGTTGCTAGCTAACAGAGAAACCTCCTAAAAAAAGCTATAAGAAAACTATAGCTAGGAGTTATTTCATGATTTCGACTAAACCATCTTTTACTAATGGTTCAACATATTCTCAACTTAGGAACTTGGTCACCCAAGTAGCAATTGAGACCCATGTAACTGAAGAGATAACTTAATCTTCTATAAGTCGAAGTTTTTAATTCTATCATCTTTTAGCCTTATTATTTTCTTAAATATACTAACACTAATCCTTTTGGTGTTTGAAAGAGAACTTTACCCTTTACCTTGCTTTAGTCCTATCAATCCCTCATCTTGTCAATTAGTTCATGATTCAATTGCCTACACCCCTAAAAGTCAAATTAATATCATGTAGTAAGTTCAGTAAATTGACAAAAACTATTGATTGGGCTTAAGTGTAAGCTAAGTTGAATGTTATTTGTTGTTAGTAAAATAACCAAAATGGTGATGACAATGCTGATCATGAATCACCATTTAGCAAATGAGTTATTAACCATAAAGAAAACATAGGTAAGGAAAGGGAAGTTAATAATCTTGTTGCTAGTATGGTTAATATAAAAAGGTTAAGGATAAGAATGCAAATAATCTAAATGTTAAAGTTAATTAAGATGATGTTAAGGATAAGGACAAAGATGAAGTTCCTTTTGCTACTTTGTAATCCCTTATTTCAGTCAAAGACATTAGGTTAGCCTCTATTACTTTAATGGAATAATTGATAATTGAAGGCCATAGGAAAGAGACTATTTAAAGGGCTTTAGTTGACTTCAGCTTATAATAGAACAAGAATTAGAACTACTTTACTCAATTTTGAGGCTAGAGAGAAAATGGATTTGAACATGTGAACATGTATACTCAAGTTATAGGACTTAAGGTGCTTTTTATTAGTGGTTTTGACTTTGTTATCTTTAATGTTTGTAATCTTATAACTATTTCCATCGAAATACTTAATAATCAAGAATGGTCTTTCCAAATGAGGTGACCATTTTCTATAACTTAACCTAATCTGCATCGATAAAATAATTTTCTATACTAATTTATCTTGTAAAAATCTTTTTTCTCAAACATGTTAATTATATTGTTAGACCAATTTTTCTTTATTACATACTAACACATTAAAAGCATCCTAATGTAGTTCATCTAAATTTCCTAATTTACAAATCATCAACCTATTTTTGTCTTTGTACCTTTAATGCTTGTATTAGTAAATTAACTGGTAACACTGCATTGTAACTAAATACTAACTTGAAAGGTGTCACTCTCGTTGGCTCTCGCAATGAGCTCTGAATTGTATAAAATACATATTCTAACATGCAGTGCTAATTCCTAGGTGTTAATAAATGTATTTCTTAGTCAAGTTAATGATAAGTTTGTTAGTAACTTTAATCTAATCATTAGCTTACACATGATAAGGAGTTAATGTAAGAAATTTAATTCCTTTAGATTCAACTTATTGTTTGACATTTTGACCAAAGAACACTATACTTCGACCAATTATTATTATATCAAGTAAGCAAAATCTATAAACTAATTTATTCTCAATAAAGTTAATAATGTATGATTGTTTTATCTCCTTATACACAACTACCTTAACTCATTTTAAGTAGCTATAGCCCTTAAAATAAAATAGTGGGCTTTGGTCAAAAGGGGATAGATTTTGCTAATGATATCTATAACCTAATCTATAACCTAACTTTTAAATCACCATGGTATGATAAACACTAATCTAATTATGAAATGAGAATTTTTTAGCCAATTATCAATTTTTTTTGCCATTACATGCATTAACCTCTGATTTTATTTTATTTTTTTGCGCTAATTGCTTTCTTTTCTTTTTTCTAATTTTATCCTTAAATTACTTCTTATATTACCTTTAAATTAATTATCTCCCTCTACGTCTCTTCCTTTTTCTAGTCTCTATAACACTACCATTGTATCTTTTTTTGCTTTATTAAGAGGATGGCTTTGCATCAAACCTTCCATTTCTCTTTACTTTTTTCAATATAAGCTTGGGATTTATAAGATAATTATTTTCTCTTTTTTTTCATTTATTTTTCTTAATTTTCCTTCCTCTCCTGATTAAAATTTTGAATTGCAAAATCCATTTATATTTTAAGCATGCTTTTCATACTTAAATTCCTTTTTATTCATTTAAATTTCCAAGCTTTTACTTTAAAGTTTTTTTTTAAATTTTTTTTCCCAATCTCTATTTTACTATGAGCATTCCTACCTATTTCCTTTGAATATTAAATTTTGCACTCATTAATGCTCTAATTTTATGGTCAATCCATGCAAATCCTTGCCTTGTAGGTGAGCAAACTTTCCTTTAACTTTTGATTTTTTAAAACAATCTACTTTTCTCTTGATTTAAATGTTTTGAAAATGTTTGTGTGAAATTGTAATCCTTAAAACTTAGGCTTTTTGAGTTTTTTCTACCACTAACTTTTATTTGTGATTTCCTTTTTCATTTTTGCTATCATTTTCAAATTAAGCATGAAGTAATTCTTGATTTTGGCAATTTTGAGTAATTTGTGTCCATTACATTTTTAGTTGCCATTTTGCTTTTCAAAATTTCCTCTTCTAGTTCCTTTTTACCTTATTCAAGTTTACTATTTATATAAGGATGTTTATAAAGTTTCTACAATGAAAATTGAATGAACTATTTGATTTATTAATTTTCTAAAAGCTTAATTAAACTAATTAATGATGATATAGTTTATATGCATGTTTTGTTATACGAATTATATCTTTCATTTAATTTACAAATAATATTTAGTTTATAGAAAAATGAATTATCAAAATCAAACATTTGATTTTCTATTAAAAAAATTAAATGTTTGATATTTTATTAAAGAAAATTAAATGTTTGATCTAAGGTAACATTTCGTTCAACTAGTAAGTCTCCATTGATATACTTCTTGCTTGAAAGTTCCAAACATATTAGTGTTATCCCTATTTTAATTGCATCCTTTTGTTATAGGGTCAATGTTAAGTGAAATTGTTTCTTATACTTAACATTTATGTGAAACATTAAGGATTTCTTTTAACATAGATGACTTTCTCTTACTTCCATTTGTTAATTTCAACTATGCTCTCATCCATAAGAGAGGATTAATGATCATTTTCCTTTAATTAGATTTTTTTATTCAAAACTTTATTCTTTTTATAATTATCTTAACACATTACTTTACAAACCTTAAACTAAAAAATATATGTCCTTATTCAAAACTTTATTTCTTTCTCAATTATTATAGAGTAAAAAAGTCATTTATTAGAAAAAAAGCCTTATAAAATGATACTACATTGGAACTTTGGCACAATATAGAGACTTTATTATGATTTATAGTTTTAATTTTTATATCTTTCTAAGTTCAATTCTAGAATTTGGAAATAAATTTCTAAAAAATATTTTTCTTTATTTACTTCTAAAACTATAAATGAATGAAACATAGCTTATAGTATTGTCTATTGATAGGTAAAGATTACTGGCAAGCCAACTAACTATTTAAGAAGACTTTCATGTTTATGTAATTATTTACTATATGTCTATATAATATTATTGTAAAGCTAGTCTTTACTAATGTTATTTTATGTTAATTTGAATTCAAATGCATAAAAAAATATATTTTTTGACTTATATTTACATTATATTTATTTATTTATTTATTTATGGTTTATGAATAAAGCTACTAATTAAAATGACTAGTTTTCATACATAACAAATAGATATTGTTATAAATTCATTTTATAAAGCACCTTTTTGCTCTAGTGCAATCAGTTATTGAGCAATAAGTTTCTAAGTGCCATCATTTTTCAAGTACTATATAGTAGACTATTGACATGGATGTAGTACTCTATATACTTTGATAAATTTTTCTCGTAATGAAGTTTATTGTCTTTGTCACTTTTATAATGGGTTAAATGGTTAAATATAGGATTGTTATTGATCGATTATGTTATATATTCTTTCCTTCTTCTAGATAGCTTTACATGTCAATCATTTTTGTTTTTGTCTTTCTCTTTTGCAAGCTTATGAAAAACTAGTTGTCTTATTTTAGTATGTTCCTTATCATTTCTATGTGATTAGATACATGTAAATATGTCTTTTTGCAGAAGATTAAACTAATCCTTTTTTAAGGTGTTCTTTCATTTATCTTTTAAGCATTTTAAGAATTTTTTTCCTCTTTTAGACAATAGGTTTAACATAATTCAATTTCATAGATTAGATTTGAGATATGGTCTTGGACAACTGAAAGTTTCTGGTTTAGTAGTTTGCACCACTTTAATTCATGTGTTTCCATCCACACTTATCTCCATTGTGGGGAATTATTATTGAATGCTATGGTTAAAAACTTATTATAAACATAGAGGTTTCATAGTGTATATATATATATTATATTATGTTAGGATAATTTTTTAAGCTTGTTTATAATTTCACATAATTATCTTTCTTCTTTATATGTTTTAGTGCCATAATCAACATAATGTAATTAGTCTAGTATAAACTTTTGGATGGCTATAAGCATGAGATTTCTTTTGAGAAGTTTAATGGATTGCTTGAACTAGTGAAAGTATTATACTTTAACAATTAACAGCATTACAAAGTTTATTCACAACATAAAGTTAGTAGTTATGTATATAACTAGTAATCTATATCTAATTGTTTCTTTTTGTCACTTCCTTATTTGATTTACTTATGTTTTTATTTTGGTTGCAATTCATTTTATACTAAAAGTGTAGAGCTGATTGTTTCTTTTTTTTATAATTTAGATTCCATAATTATTACATTAGGTTAGATTGGCCTTTTGTGTTCTACTTGGTGCTAAATTCACTTGATTTTTGTTTAGTAGTGAAGTATATAAGGTTAAAAGTTATCTTTTTTTATACATCTTTTATATTTTTTTTGTTAAAAAATATAATAGTAGTGTTTTATTTGTTCTTTTCCAATTAATTATTTTTGTATCCTTATATTTTCATTCATATGATTGAGATTTAATGAAACTAGTAATGGAGCTATTATATCATTATTTGGTTTAAGTTTTCATGGGATTGAACACATTTTCTAAGTCATGCTACTTTTACTTTGTTTTATTATCTAAATATTTTTTGAAAGCAAATTCATAGCTCCACTATATTCTGGTTTTCCATCATTATGCCACATCTTATCACCTATCATATCATTTTTTCCTTAATTTATTGCCTTACATTATATCTTTTACTTTAATTTTATAAATTACAAAAGAATATTGCTTTTTTTTTAAGATTTGACTATGCAAAAGATGGATGACACAATATATACAAGTGAAAAGATTTATCTTTATGTTACATAATGATAGTAGTGCAGAATCAGATCTTTCATAAGTTTTTATGGAAAGTACTTACTCTTGTAAGTCTTTTTTTAGTTTTTTTATACTTATCCACTTTGTTACGTTAAGTTTAGAGGAACTTATTATTCTTTACAAGCTACTAAGCATAAGTAACATTGACAAGATTTAAATGTTTTTATTTGGTGCTTACTATTCCAAAGTTAAAAATTTGGCTATTGAAAACTACTAGTTTAAAGGAATAAGTTACAACACATCCAATAATCATAAGTCATTGCATTAGTCAACTGAATAATAATTGAACAATATATCATAAAGAACTAGTAAAGATAAAGAAAATATATGCCTATGTAAGAAAATTAACAAATTCACCTTTTAAATATAGTTTATCTAAAGGTACTTTCTAGTGCTTTAATTGATGTTACCTGTCACAATAAAAGTTGAATTGGAGTGATATACATCATGATAAGAAAATCAATAATAATTATGAAATATTATTTAATAATAAATACCAAACTCTAAATATTGCAAGCATAACTTTATCTTTTTCTTATATCTTTAAAGTTGAAAAGGTTATATATATCATATTCAAAAACTCTAGTCTTAGAAATCCAATTAGTTGTATGGTTATAATACATTATTTTATAATTTTAATTTGACATTATGTTTCTTATTGAGTTAAATTAGTGTTACTATAAATCTTGAATGCAAATGATTAGGAAACATTTCATGAGATCTAAAATGTCTTTAGGTTGAGATAGGGATTACTATATGATTAAATTCATCTAGCATAAATGATGGCTAAAAAATTGAACTATCAACAACATTGGACTTCTAAATTGTATCTAAGATGTAGTCCATGATGTCTTAAATAAAATGGAAAGAATCTCATTCTAACATAAGGTTTTGAATCTAGTAGGTTATTGGAAGCTATTATTAGACTGGTTATGTATCCCAATAGAGCTATTGAAAAAATTATTTTAACTTTATCACAAGATGATGCAAAAGTTTCCTAATTATTTATTAATTTATATTTTGTAGTAAACATAATTTCTATCATCAAGTTTGATAAGTCTAGTGACCATCTTGCTATTAGCAATTCTAATGGTTGAGTAGTTCTACTTGAAAGGGTAGATACAAAATATTTAAATTCTACCTTTTCTTTTTTTATTCATGTTATCATGTATCTTCTGGCTATTTTTAAATTTATTATATATGCTTAAATCATAGCCATGTAATAGGTAAGTGTAGGATTCATAGGAATAGGTGAATCAATGTTAAGCCTGATGGCAACATTTGAAGCACAATAGAACCACATGTGACCAATAATAGAGATAATTTTCACATAACAAAATTATTCTTCACTTTTATCTCATTAGAGAATATTTATAGCTTGAAACATCACTTTACTATTACAGATAAGAAATAGAAACTAATTTAAATTTCAAGATTCTACTAGGTGTTATATTTATAAGTTAAACCTAATCCATATACTTTTAGACTAAGATTTCCAAGGATTAGCAATTTCATATTTTTAATTGATGATTTGGTTTTTCTTTTATATGGCTAAGACTTTAGAAAACTAATTAGAAATCAATCATATATGATGACTGGTTCATGAATACTAAGACATGATTAGATGAGGAAAAATGGTGCATATTTAGGAATATCCATGACTTTATTTCAACTAATTCTTTTTTTCCTTAATTTTTTATTTTAATTAGGCAAAATATTAGTTATTTTTCATAAATTTTTTTATTAATTCCTAATATAAAAAGCTTGATTTTTAGACTATCTTTTTTTATGGAATGAAAAGCTTTCCATTTCAATTGGATCCAAAAAAATATAGATCTATACTCCCTTAGATAACAATGGTGGCTTCAAAATCCTTTTTCTTCCATTAATTCATAAAGATATGAACTCAATTAAAATAAATTTATTAAATAACTAGAAGTATTAGTATATCTATGCATCATGCCAATTTAAAAATTAGTATGTTTAATTTAATTATAGGTAACTTTTAAATCGACCCATGTTTTTGGCATTCTTAATATCCTAAAGCATAGTTAATGCAATTCTTAACCATTTTCAAGTAGTAGAAACCTTTTTTTAAATAGTAACCATTTCATTTTGATTCCGACTTGATGGACACCATATATACCTTTATGAACTTCTACCATAGCCAAAACAGCTTCAACTTCACTTATACATCTAAGTAATTGTCTTTTAAAGCCATTTTTATACAATTCACCATCAAGAATCATAAACTTTAAGGCTTTAATTCTAACTATTCATCTTGCATTATTTGATGGATTACTAAGAAACCTTATCAAGGGTATCCTCTAATTAGTTAGGACATTACTTAGAATTGTATATAGTGTCTCTTATGATTTAAATGGCCTGAGATGCATCTTAATTATGATTAGCTTAACCATTTTTTATTTATGGATTTTATAGCTTAAAGCTATTTGAGCCAATTGTGTTAGCCTTTTCTTTTTCAACTCAAGGTACATGCATGATGATTACATCATGAAAGTTGTACAATAATTTAGGCAAAATGAACATGTATTTTGCTATATTAGGATTTACACATTTATATTATTGCAAAATTTGTTTAATAATTAATTGTAAATCTCTAGAAATTTTAATATTACATGCTTCTTGTTCTAATAATGTCTATAGGTCAATAATTAATGCTTATTATTTGAGTACTTAACACTTAATGTAAATAAAAATTTAATTAACTTGTTGTGTGGTGTAATAATTAGTAATCTAACACCAGCACCATTTTTATAACATGAGTCATTGAAATACAATTTTTAATATTTATATTTATAAAAATTAATTGGTCGTTCATGATGGTCGATTATAAAGTTGGCCATAATTTGGCCTTTCACAAACTTTAATGGGCAGTCTTATAATGTAAATATCATTAAACTTAAAGCTAATTTTCCAACTTGAACATGTATTAGAGGCGGTGATAATATATATTTTAAATGTCAATTTTTACTAGTACTAAAATAGTAGTTAGCAATAGATAATATCTTAAATTGGTACATAAAAAATATAAAGAAAGACATAATTTTTCAATTACCAAATATTTTTGTTTAGTTATATTTAAAATTCTAGAAAAATAATAAATTGTGATTTTTTCCATCATTAGTTTTCTTGGATAAGAAAACACCAAATTACATTATTAAAGGCCAAAATATACAATTGCAATGATCAACTTAAGATTGGGGGGAATATTACTAGCAAATTGATCAAATTTTTTTTATGTCTTCAAATGCTACTTGGTGCTTATCTTGAAAGATAAATTATTCATTATCTTTTAACTTCATAAAGGTGAAAATACTATTATTTGACTAGATAGGTTTGAATTATCTCTGCACATTTTATCAAAAGTCTATTTCAAATTTTTTTAGATTTTCTTTGTAGGAATCTGCTTTTACTACCACATTATGAGTATACACATTTATCAACTTCTCAATCATTTCATGGAAAATCACATTGAAGACTTATTAATACATGGCTTCAACATTCTTTATCCTAAAAATCATTATTATCCATTCAAAGGTACAAATTGCTCTAAGACGATGAAAAATTATTTTTAGCATATCTTCATTGACTATGTATACCTAGTTATATCCAACATTTACATCCATTAAGCTTACTAGCATGTGGCCTAAAGCTAAATCAATTAGCATGTCTACAATTAACATTAGGTATTTATCATTAGGTTTCATATTATTTAAAATTTTGAAGCCAGTGCATACCCTCAACTTACCATTCTTCTTCATGATATGTATCATATTTGAAATTAATTTACCATATTTTATGGTCCAAATGAATTCGACTTTACTAGCCTCTCCATTTCTTCCTTAATCTTAAGTATAACATCTAGCACAAAATATTAGGGTAGCTATTTACGCAACCCAAATGCTTTCTTGATTAGTAGATTGTGTTCGATAAAGTCTTTCCTCATACCTAGTATCTCGCCATAATTCCACATAAAGAAATTCTTATACTCTTTATGTATGTCAATGATTTGTATTTGTATTTTTATTTTTGTAAGCTTACACTTATGAGATTTAGCCTTTTATCCCTAAATCTACTTCTTGTAATAGATTTTGAAGTTTTATTTTCTTGATATCATCTTTGATTGGTGACTTATAAAATTTAAGAGAACTATCATTATATATACAATCGAGGACTTTTAATTTGGCTTGCTTTGCAATAAAAGTTGATAGCCAAGCAGGTTGTTTATAATATTCTATCATTAGGATTGTAGGTCGATGTTAACATTTTAGCCTTTGAGATTATTTTGAAACTAGAAACATTGAAGACACACATCCTAGTAGATGTAGGGTTAATTTAACTCTCGATCTATAGAGATTAGACATTAGGATTGTAAAATTTGAACTCACCATTCATCCTAACTACTCCATCCTCCTTTGATATGAGAATCTTCTAGTGGAAGGTGGATAGCATTGCACCAATAACATATATCTAATTCTTGCTTAATAGCAAGTTGTAATTGAACTTTAGAGGCATTACCACAAATAATATGGATCTTATCATTGAGCTAAACTTTAAGCTCATGAGTACCATCCCATCAAAAGTTAATATTTTACTATTAAAATTTGTTATAATAATATTAAATGGCATTAAGTTTTTCAATTGTTTTCCTAGTTGTTTGAATGTTAACCTTGACATCAAGCTTATAGTTGCCCTATTATTAACCAAAGCCTTGTTTCGTGATCGATCATTCACATGGGCTTTAACTTGTAGATGCCTTAGGTGATTTTTCATTTGCTAAGTTGGCATTTGGAATTCACCTATTGCTTCATTATTGAACATAACCATTATTTTTAATGAGTCATCATCAAAGTTCTCATTGACATCAACTTCTCTGGTAAACATAAACTATGGCAGCATGATAGTGATTATATTACCTAACCTTATGTTTTTTAACTAATGGAAGATATTATTTTTTATTTTCTTCTTTTTTGGTGCTACTTAACTTTCTAGGGCTAGAAAGTATCTTGACTTATCAACCTTCTTTCTTTTTTCTTACCTAATAGCCTACCTTTGCATTTACCTTTTTTGGTTTTTTTATTGCTAGAGGCTTTTTGTATTAGAGATTGTACCATTTATTCCTATCTTTCGTAAATCTCAGCTTCTATGTTTACCTTTCTTGATAGGATTTGGTTTATTTCTTATCTTTTATCCTCCAAGATGGTCACTTTATGACTTTCTAGTTTTGATATGGATCCTAATTTTTCTCCTAGGTTGATTGTAATCCAACCTATTAAAAGCATAATTTTCCTTTTTCTTTTCTTTTTTCAAACTTTTCAACCTTTTTCATGGCTTTCTTTTAGTCATAAACTAGTTTTTTGAATGTTAGTTCCAATTTAGTCTCTTGGCCATTTACCATACATGACCTTTAGCTTATTATAATACTTTTCACACCTAAGGCACATCTTTAAAATTCCCCTTTCTTACTAGATCTTCTTAATAAAGTTAATATTCAACTCTCTTTCATTTATGTGTATTATAAGCATGAATGGTGTATCTAGTAGCTCATCATATTTATAATAAGCCATTGTACTAGCTTCTTTGTCAAACATGCCAAAGTTATCCATTTGTTCGATATAATTAGACCTAATTATAGAAAAGTCCTTACCTACTAACATCTCCTTATCCTTGTTAGCAAACCTTTGTGTCACTTGCTTGATAGATTTCTCAATCATTTCCTTAAAATGAATATAATCATTATTAATATGACCAAATATATTATGATAGCAGTACTTTTTGTTCTTTATCTTTTCTTCTGATAGAATCCTATAACTTTTAAAAATTTTATATGTTTGTTTTTTAATATAAGGTCAATGATTTGATTAATTTTATTTATGTTAAAAAGATTAAAAATTTTTATTAACATGTTTGTCTTTCTTTTTAGTATTTTTTAGCAAGGAACATATATAAAAAGGCTAGATTTAGATTTAGCTAAATAGATTTTTTTTCTTTATTTGCCTCATCTTTTTTGACATAAACAATTTTTCCTTATTTATAGTGTTCAACATAGCTTTTTACCTTTTTTTCTTAACTGCCACTACTCTATTTGTTGAACCATTGTTATTAGTTAGGCCTTGTTAGTGATCTTTTAATTAATTAACTTTTTGTGAATGGCAAAGCTAAAATTTGTTATTGTTATTTTTACAATCTTAGTTTTGGTAATTTGAGTAAAGTAATGATTCCTTACCTATCAAAATCTATGTAAGTAATCTTTAATTTATTCTATTAGGCTCTTTTTCAAGTTAATCAAATCAACCAAGCTAATTCTCATTTCCTTTTGGTAGAATTACTTAAAAAAATATGCTTTCTACTTAGAGCTATTAGCCTTGACCTCAATTCACCTATGCATTTTGGTTGTTTAGTATGTTTTGGTTTAGTTATTACACATTTTCTCATGCATATATGTTTTAATGTCTATTCAACTAAGCCGTATTGGCATATGCACTTCACTTTATGAGTTCCATATTGATATATTAAAGTCTTTTGGCCCTACAATATTTCAAACTCAATTATTGCTTTGTTAGGAACCAAGATATTACGCCATTCTTTCTAAAGTTTAATTTATTCAAGCTTGACTCACGATTGTATCTTTAAGGATTGGCCTTAATATGGTAGTTATTTCTTATGACAAGATGAGTGCTTTCATCCATTTATTTTCTAATTATAGCTAAACTTTAAGGAGTCAAGCTATGACTATTATTTTCATCGATAACTTCAACTATTTGAATGTTTAACCTTTTGCCTTGAGCATTTTGGCCATTATAGGGAATAACCTATTGTTTTCCTCTATCCACGGTAGGTTATAAGGCATTCTAGTAGACATTCACTACTATAGAATAATTGATTAATGTCGGATGTTTAAAGGATTATACATTGCTATTTGATCAATGTTTACTTGAGCATGATTGTATATTTATTTTTAATGTTAATTATATAACCATTATAAATGATAACAATAACATTGGATTTTATATTAATTAAAACTGATGTCATTTATTTTGCTAGTGTTGAGAAAAAATTAATGTCATTTTTTCTTAAAAAATTGATGCATAATTTCCATAATACCATGTTGGTTTAATTTAATAACCAACATGGTATGTCTTACCTCTACCTTGTTAAACCTTATCCCCCTATTCCCTACTCCTTCATCCAAACTCTATCTACCTATTACTCACTCGTTCATCCACCCTCATAAACTTTAACCCTGTCCTATCTTTTTCTCAATCACTCGTCCTCTTTGTTTCCTATGTATTCCTCCTTATAGGACACTCTAACAAAAAATGCCTACTAGTATCTCTTATAACTATACAAAATTTCAATTTCAATAATTTTAAAGAATAAATTAAGTAGTAAAAGATTGAATATAGTAAAAGGTTACATACAATATCCTAATTAGGAATATGTGCTTTATTAAATATATCTTGATACCCATTACTTAATATGTAAGATTTACACTCGATAAAAAAGTACTATTGAATATAAAACCTATAAGTGCAATTATCGTTCATGAAGATCTAGTGTATAATATTACATATTTCATATAAATAGTGGATAATACCACCTAATCTAAAGAAAATAAATGAAATTGAGTTTCTTATTTACATAAACCTATATAAGTAAAATCAAAATGATAAATAATAAAGCACGATTGATTTTGAAATTGAAATTAAATTGCATGAATAAACAAAAAAAGGTAAAACAAATCCTTATATTTATGTTCTGCAATCTTCTAATGAGTGTTAAAGCTCACATACATAGCCATAGGCTAATGAAGCTTTAATTTTGCAAAATAATTAGTGAGAAAAACTGAAAAGAATTATCTTAAGATTAGAAAAAAAATACGTTGTTAGATAGAGAATAATTTTAAAGTTAAAAGAACTTCAAGATAAAATTTACAAATGGTACCATATTTTATTCTTTTCATTTTCACCTCATACCATACTTTAATCTTTTTATTTTTAAATCACACTCAAGAGTAAAGGTTTCCATATCAATAACTAAAAACCATTGACGTCTAAAGAAAGGTCATCATCTTTAACAAAACAACATTATCCTATTAATTAATGTTTAACATCAATTATTAAATAAGAATTAATGTCATAGTAATTGAATGTTAATTATTAAAATAACTAAATTATTTTGCTTTAGCGACTTTTTTATTAAACCTAATTCAATTAGACATATCAAACTAGAATTAAAAATATAATTTATATATATCATATATTTATACAACATTTATATTTATTGAAAAGTAGAATTTATTTATATTTATCACATAAACATCTATCAAAATAGATAAAAATATATAATCAAATTTATGATTTCATAATGGTATCAAGTAATATTTTTAAAGTTTAAGTATAATTTTTGTAAGATCACTGATATCATTTTATGAACTGTTTAATTTTTTAAAATTCAACTTATTCGAAGTAAAATTAATAACATTAAAATTCTTTATTGCATTTATAGATTTTTCTTATATGATCAAACAAATACAAACAATAAAAGATTGAATGTAAATGTATAAACAAATAAGAAAAAATAAAAATAATCATAAAAAATATATTCTACAATTCCATTTATTTTCATATTAGTACATTGATATATACATAAAAAATACTATAATTTACAATAAACAAAGACAGTAAGAACATTAGAGATAACTTTTGAGATGGAAGGTGTAGATTAATGACTTCTAAAATCCATTAACAATGATGAATTCTAAGATAAAAGATATAGATTATCATATTCAGCATTCAATAGGGGATATTAAGAGGGTTTTGGAGTTAATAAAAAATCTTTGAAAGAGTTTTGATGGATTCCAGAACCTTTATAGTAGCATTGGTATTAGTAAATATGATAATATATACCCTCAAAATTGGAAGCCTTCTTTTTAATGGAAGGCATAAATTGATGGCTTTTGAAATCCATTAATAGAGATGACTTCTAAAATAAAGCACCTAAAAGGATTCTAAACTAATAATAAATTATTGTGAAAAGATGTAGCATCATAATTCATACATTTATAAACTTATTAATGCATAAATGGACATGTTGCTCCTTCTTGCTATACCTTATCTTTATATCATAAACCATCTTTATATTTTTTTATATCTCTTTATAGGTTGCAAACTAATAATAAATTATTAAGAAAAGGCAACATCATAATTCATGCATATACAAACTTATTATTGCATACCCCTTCTCACTGTAATTTATCTTCAAATTGCAATCCATCTTTATATTTTTCTTGATATCTCTAAATGTGTAGTGAAAATAACATGTACAAGTGTTACACAAACCTTAGACATTGATTATTAATATAAAATTGACATTTTAAGTTTGATCATTTTTCAATAAAGTGGTGATTGCCATATCTTAAGATGTTGGTCAAGTATTTCATCAACATGTAAACTTTTGATATGAACTATCATAATAAATAAAAGAGCCTTAGATGATGATTATTTTAAAAAAATTATGTGTTAAGTTTTCACAGCTTATAGTAACCTTATAAATGTCATTCAATACATGTTTTTAGGTTTTGCATATTCCTTATACATTCATAATAGCCTTTATTTTAGATGTTAGTTAAATACAAAATTAACAATTTTTAAGTTCTCAACAAGAGACGTTTAGAATATCTTTAGACATCTGCTTTGTAAACAACTGACACTATAAAGCATTTATAACCAATGTCTTTTAGTTGGTAAATATTTCATTAAATATACTAACACACTATTTGGCATTGCTTTATATGCCTAATATTTAAAAACTATCATGGTAAATTAGAAATAAGTTTGGGTCTAATTGTCACATTAGATTTTATTAAACAACTAACATGATTTGTTATTTTTTTTGAAAAAGTCTAGTATGCTGTAAACCATAATTTTACAAAATAAAATGTTCAAAACTTAGGACAATTTTATATGATGACACTATTATATAGTAAAGATGAAAGATAACGTTAAGAAACAAATTAAACATATTTATATATTCACAAATAAAAGTAAAGATCAAATGAAAATTTCAATTATAATAAATCATTATACAAAAAAATTACAAGTAAAAATACAAACACTTTTGCTGCTATATATATCCTATAAACAACCTACACAAAAAATGTACTTTTACACCATAGTCACTATATATCTAAATTTACACCTAAAAAAAAAATTCATGTTGCAAATTCTAATTTATTAAAGATAGTTAATCTATTTGCTTTATATTGAAGTGCTACACAAGATTCTATAGAGAGTAGTCATTCTTTGTTCTAAAGTATAGGGTGTAATATAAGGATAACTCACTTATGTTTAAAAATTCTTTGAATTTGTGAAAGAGTCACATCCAAGACTTTAATGCCTTCTGTTATTTACAAGTAGGAAATATTAAGTGTTTGAATGGCATGCTTATACAAAAGTTAAAGAATTTCCAAAGAATGAGTGAGTTGTTCTCAAATCCAACCTAAACATAAAAAAAGAATGTGAGCAAAATTTATTGGCATTAAGAGTAACAATAGAAGTCACTTATTAATGAAAAATCGATGTCCTATGTATATCATACTTTTGAAAGTAAGCGATAGTTTTCATACCTTTAGACATCAGCTAAGTTTAAATCGACATGTAAAATAAAATAAACATCAATTATAAATAATAACCATCATCTTAAATTTTCATATAACTAAATAATAACCATTGATACGTAAAATATTTACATATTTATTTTCCCTAGTATGATGAATTTTTGGATGTTATCTTGTTTAATTTAATAAATTTAGTTGCATTTTGTGAATGGATCTTCAATTTGAAATGAAATCAAATCTTTTAGATAATGCTGTATTTTGACCCTGTTTTAGGTTTTAAGCTATATCTGGAGTTCTAGATGTTGGATTGGGTTGTTCTTTATATGGTTAAAAAGATAAGAAAAATCCCTACAATCTTTATGTTTAAAGAAAATCCCAGTTCGGAATCTAAGGATCTCAAATTCTGCTTGGAAGATGAAACAGTGGTTCTGACGGAATCTGACCTTTGGTTACTAATATGATCATAACTTGGGATAAAAATGTCAAAATTAGGATTTATTTGCGGCATTTGAAAGTTAAGATCCGGCTCTACAACTCCTATATTGACAGGAAGATGTAAATCTGCCATTCTCATGGTGAAAAATTACCAACAAGTCAGAAGAATTGTTGCTGCGAAAATCAAGAAGGGTAGCTAAAGACCATGAGTGGTAGCTAAAGAATGTGATTGGTAGCTAATGGTCAAGATTTATGACTTACAGCTAATTCATTCACCTATAAATAGGTAGAAGTAGAGATCATTTGCAGCATTCATTGATTCATGCGTCTTAGATAGTAGTTTAGTTCATGCATTCTTAGTTCTTGTATGCCTTCTACATGGAAGCCTAGGTTTTCCTCATATATGGAAGGTTTTACCTCCTACATGGATGGATAACATTTCTATTTTCATGCATTTGTAATTATAATCTTGTGTTTGTATCATGAATGTGATGATGTTTCTATTTTATTTTGAGTTTATTTTTACTTTCATTATATTCTAATTTTTTATCTTCCTAGGGTGATGACGTAACTTGATAATAACGGATTGAATTCTAATCTATTGAAACTAATTTCGATTTTCTTTCCTAGATTGAGTTTTAATTATTGCTCTTAATGCTTTCAATTGATTGGTCACCTTTTGAATGAACTCAATATGTATGTTGAGACCGGAAGGAGATACATGTGTATGGAACCTATAATTAAAACTGTAAATTGCATATGAAATAGGAATATATTCATATGGTTTATGTAGTCTTAATGAGTTCTATAAATCCTAATGCATGATTAGTTGTTTTGATTCACATAGGAATATAGTGAATTAGCAATTAATTATAGAATTAATTGACCTTGGAAGAGGCTAGTAATTAATTTAGGGAAACTCGACTATCAATTAAGAGAGTTAAAATTAGATTAGTATAGATAGATGATTCAATCCGAAATTGTTAAGTGAAGTCTGATCCCTAGGTCTTTTATTCATCTTTATCTTTACTCCAATTGCAATCATATTTATTTTAAGTATTTTTTGCATCAATCTTTATTTACTCACTTCATTTCCAACTAATCGATTTGCCAAATAGTATTAGGGTTATTAATTTTGGTACTTAATGAAACAATCCTCATGGGAACGATACTTTCTTATCACTTTATTACTTGTTTACGACAGTGTGCACTTGTGCTAATTGATAAACCATTTTACACGTAACAAGTTTTTGGTGCCATTGCCGGGAATTGTTATCATTAATATCAATACTAAGTAATCTTAATCCTAATTTGATTTTTATTTTACATTTTTTTTTTGTGTTTCTTTTCTTTTCAGGTTTGTCCTAGTGTATGACCAGATTAAAAGTTACTGAGCCGCTGCTATTTGATTTTGAGATCGAGAAAACTTGTCGAAGGAATCAAAAGATACAGAAGCAGTCAACTGTAGATCAAAGTAAAGCAATGGCAAATTTGGGAGAAGAACCAGACACCAAAGCACTCCATGACTATGCCACACCAACAGTCATGGATACCATTTATGGCATCAGGAGACCACCTATACCAGCCAACAACTTTAAGATCAAGCCAGCCATAATTCAGATGATGCAAGCAAATCAGTTTGGAGGTTCTCCAGTAGAAGATCCGAATGCACATATAGCCAGTTTTTTGGAAATTTGTGATACATTCAAGCATAATGGTATTTCTGATGATGCCATAAGGTTGCGACTCTTCCCTTTCTCACTTAGGGATAAGGCTAAAAGTTGGTTACACTCTTTACCAGTGGGAAGCATCACTACATGGAACATATTGGCACAAAAATTCCTAGCAAAATTCTTTCCTCCAGCTAAAACTGCAAAGATGAGAAATGAGATTGCTTCATTCACCCAGCATGACATGGAAAGCCTTTATGAAGCATGGGAAAGATACAAGGAGCTACTAAGAAGATGTCCTCATCATGGGCTACCAGATTGGCTGCAACTACAAACTTTCTACAATGGATTGTTTAATGCTACCAGAACACTTGTAGATGCTGTAGTTGGTGGATCATTAATGGGAAAAAGCATAGAAGCTGCTATGGAGCTGTTGGAAGAGATGGCAGCAAATGCTTACCAATGGCCTTCTGAACGCAACACTTCAAAGAAAGCACTTGGAGTCCATGAGCTAGACATTCTAACCACTTTGTCTTCTCAAGTTGCCTCTATATCCAAGCAAGTGAGTTCACTAACAGCTCAAGCAAATGCAATCAGAACTCCTGCAGATGCTTGTGATTTATGTAGAGGTCCTCACATGAGCACACAATGCCAAGAAGGAAATCCATTCATTCCTTCTCAACCTGAACAAGCCAACTATGTGGGGAATCAAAATCGTTAAAATGATCCTTTCTCAAACACATACAATCCAGGATGGAGAAACCACCCTAATTTAGGATGGAGGAATAATCAGAATGTGTTCAAACCTCAAGGGAATTATCAATAAATTCAGCAATCACCACCACAACCAAAGGCGAATTTAGAAGAAGCATTGGCTCAATTAACCATGAATACTTCCTAATTCATGGTCAGAACAGAAGCTACACTTAAGAGTCAAGAAGCAACCATGCAAAGTCAAGCAACCTCAATTAAAAATCTGGAGGTGCAAATGGGCCAAATTGCAAGTATGTTGAATTCTAGACAACCAGGCACTTTACCCAATGACACTGAAAGAAATCCTAGAGAGCATGTAAAGGCTGTCTCATTAAGAAGTGGGAAGCAGTTAAATGAGCTAGAATCAAGGAAGAAAAATGAAGAAGCTCAGAAAGAAGATGAGGTGATTCCAGGAAGAATGACTTTTCCAGATAATCCTCCACCATATGTTCCACCAGTTTCATTTCCTCAAAGATTGGTGAAAGCTAAGCTAGACAAGCAGTTTAGCAAGTTTTTGGAGGTGTTTAAGAAGTTGCATATCAACATCCCATTTGCTGAAACTTTAGCCCAAATGCCCAGTTATGCAAAATTTATGAAGGAGATTTTATCAAAGAAACGCAAACTGGAAGATTTCGAAATAGTAGCCTTAACTGAAGAGTGCAGTGCAATTCTCCAAAAGAAACTACCGCCAAAGCTTAAAGATCCTGGGAGTTTTTGCATACCCTATACCATTGGAGAGTGTGAATTTGAAAAAGCCTTATGTGACCTTGGTGCAAGTGTGAATTTGATGCCATTATCCGTCTACAAGAAGCTGGGATTGGGAGAAGTGAAACCAACTACCGTGTCACTGCAGCTAGCAGATCGTTCAATAAAGCATCCACGTGGAATCCTTGAAGATGTGCTAGTAAAAGTTGATAAATTCATCTTCCCAACAGATTTCATAGTGCTTGACATGGAAGAAGATCAAGAAATTCCTATTATTCTTGGGAGACCATTTCTTGCAACTAGACGAGCTCTAATTGATATACAGAAGGGAAAGCTGACTTTATAGATTCAAGATGAGCAAGTGTCCTTCAACATTTTTAAAACCCTATCTTTTCCTTATAAAGGTGATACCTGTTTTAAGGTTAATTCAGTAAGCAGTTGCACCAGAGAAGTAGTAGATGAAATTTGCTCAAATTAACCTTTAGCAGTTAGCATGATGGATACATCTCATACTACTGACCCTAAAATTCTAGAACAAGTCAGCTATCTCGAAGCCAATTCACCAATTTTCATAAAAAGGCCATTCGAAGATTTGGGAGAAAAACCACCAAAACCAGTTCCTTCAATTGAAAAGCCACCCAAATTAGAGCTGAAAACACTACCCACTCATCTAAAGTATGCTTTCCTAGAAGAAGATTCAGCTTTGCCAGTTATCATCTCATCTGATTTAACCGCTGAAGAGGAAGAAAAGTTATTGAGGGTGTTAAGACAGCACAAGTCCGCACCGGGATGGTCGATTGCAGATATTAAGGGAATAAGTCCTTCAATTTGTATGCATAAAATACTGCTAGAAGAAGATGCCAAGCCCTGTGTTGAACATCAAAGAAGGCTCAATCCAAATATGAAGGAGGTAGTTCGTAAAGAAGTGCTCAAATGGTTAGATGCTGGCATTATCTACCCAATTTTTGATAGTCTGTGGGTGAGTCCTATACAAGTCGTACTAAAAAAGGGAGGCATGATAGTGGTTCCAAATGAAAATAATGAGCTGATCCCGCAGAGAACAGTGACCGGATGGAGAGTTTGCATTGACTATCGGAAGCTCAACAAAGCTACCAGAAAAGATCATTTTCCCTTGCCATTCCTAGATCAAATGCTAGATAAATTGGCGGGACAAGCTTATTACTGCTTCCTTGATGGATACACTGGTTACAATCAAATTTTGATTGCTCCTGAAGATCAAGAGAAAATAACTTTTACTTGCCCATATGGAACATTTGCCTTCAGAAAAATGCCCTTTGGATTGTGCAATGCTCCTGCAACCTTCCAACGGACAATGATGGCAATCTTTTCAGATATGGTGGAAAATTTTATTGAAGTATTCATGGATGATTTCTCAGTGTTTGGGGAATCTTTTGATCTCTGTCTAGCTAACTTAAAAAAAGTGCTACAACGCTGTGTGGAGACTAACCTTGTACTAAATTGGGAAAAATGCCACTTTATGGTGAAAGAAGGTATCGTGTTGGGACACAAAGTTTCAATTCATGGGATCGAAGTTGATCGAGAAAAAATTGAAACTATTGAAAAATTATCTCCACCTGCGACAATCAAAGGCATTAGGAGTTTTCTGGGCCATGCTAGTTTTTACAGGCGATTCATTAAGGATTTCTCAAGGATCACAAAATCGCTATGCAAACTATTGGAGAAGGACATTCCATTTGTGTTCGATGAGAATTGCATGTCAGCATTCCAAACCTTGAAGAAAGCCTTGATTTCAGCACCAATTATTGTCACTCCAGATTGGAATTTTTCGTTCAAAATAATGTGTGATGCGAGTGACTATGCAGTTGGAGTAGTCTTGGGCCAAAGAAAAAATAAGATTTTTCATGCAATCTATTATGCCAGCCGAACACTCAATGAAGTCCAAATAAATTATGCAACAATCGAAAAAGAGCTCCTTACTGTTATATTTGCCTTTGATAAGTTCAGAGCCTACTTAATTAGCTCAAAAGTCATAGTTTGGACGGACCATTCAGCAATAAAATACTTGATAGAGAAGAAGGATGTAAAGCCTAGACTAATCAGATGGGTACTTCTGTTACAAGAATTTGATTTGGAGATCAGAGACAAGAAAGGGACCGAGAACCTCATTGCAGATCACCTTTCTCGACTTGAACTTCCCAAGCTTGAACTAGAGCTGCCAATCCAAGAGTCTTTTCTAGATGAGTAAGTGTTTAATGTAAAATTATTATCAACTCCATGGTATGCTGACTTTGTGAATTATCTAGCAAGTGGGATGATGCCATATAAGCTCTTTGGACAACAAAAGAAGAAATTCTTAGCCAATGTGAAGCATTACTTCTGGGAAGATCCATTCGTGTATAAGCATTGCCCAGATAGAATCATAAGGAGATGTGTTCCAGAAAAAGAGATGACCAATATCCTTTCCTATTGTCATTCATCCCCATATGGCACTCATTTTGGAGCAAATCGAACTGCTGCTAAGGTTCTTCAGTCTGGATTCTATTGGCCTACCCTATTCAAAGACTCTCAAGCCTATTTAGCCGCATGTGATAAATGTCAAAGAACAGGAAACATCTCTCAGAGACATGAAACCCCATTGACCAACATTCTGGAGGTAGAATTATTTGATGTATGGGGCATTGATTTTATGGGTCCTTTTCCATCTTCATTTGGCAACTAATTCATTCTAGTGGCTGTGGATTATGTATTCAAATGGGTAGAGGCAGCAGCGTCTCCTACAAATGATTCTGGAGTGGTTGTGAAGTTCTTGAGAAAGAATATATTTACAAGGTTTGGAGTACCTAGAGCAATCATAAGTGATGGAGGCAAGCATTTCTGCAATCAACAACTTCAATCTGTGCTCACTAAATATGGAGTAACTCACAAGGTGGCAACTCCTTATCATCCACAGACCAGTGGGCAAGTGGAGATATCAAATAGAGAGTTGAAATGGATTCTAGATAAGGCAGTGAATTCCAATAGGAAAGATTAGGCAAAGAAGCTGGATGATGCATTATGAGCTTATAGAATAGCATTCAAGACCCCAATTGGTACATCTCCTTACCAATTGGTATATGGCAAGGCATGTCATCTTCCGGTTGAATTGGAGCACAAGGCATACTGGGTAGTTAAGGCATTAAATTTTGATTTGAAGACAGCTGGTGAAAGAAGGCTAATGTAACTAAATGAACTTGAAGAATTTCGCCAACATGCTTATGAAAATGCTAAGCTCTACAAGGAGAAGACAAAAATGTGGCATGATAGGAGAATTATAAGGAAGGAGTTCACACCAAGGCAGAAAGTACTTCTCTACAACTCAAGGTTAAAACTCTTTCCAGGAAAATTAAGATCAAGGTGGTCAGGGCCTTTTACTGTGGTTCAAGTTTGGCCGTATGGAACTGTGGAGATTCAAGATGGTGACAGGAAATTCAAAGTGAATGGGCAAAGATTGAAAGAATACAATGACAGTGCATTCAACACCATCAAGACTGTCATCACGCTCGAGGAGCCAGCTGGTAAGTATTAAAAAAAAGAAAAAAGAAAAAGAGGACTTTGTCTAGCTAAAGACGTTAAAGAAGGGCGGCTACTTGGGAGGCAACCCAAGACTTCTTTCTCTACTCATTTCTTTTCTTCTAACTTATTAAAGCACACATTGCACAACATTTTTCACTTACAATTTCAGCTTTCATCATTCTCATCATGGAGGAATCCCTTGTGAAGCTTAAAAGCAGATTCCCTACTATTCCCAAAGATGTGCTCAGGAAAATCTACAACTGTCGATTTGAAAGAATGAAGGCATTTAAGCGTTTGGGTCTTCCCGAGGATATACGTTGGATTATTGAAGCTAAGGTATGTTTAGCAGGTGAGTTTAATGAATCATTTGTTAGACGTATGCCAGGTATGGGAAGAAGTTCTTACTCTAAAAAGAGAAGGGCTAAAAGAATGAGAGTTTGCCATAAGTGTGCAAGGTGGAATTGTAATAAGCTTTGTAGGAATAAAGGAATGATTTCAGTAAATCGAGAGGACAAAATTCGATTCATAAAGGATGGACTGAGTAAAGAGTCATTGGATGATATCATTCAGACTCTTGAGACGCATCCTAGTGGAAATGTTCATGCTGTTCTTCTTGATTTAATGAACTTATTCAATACAGAAAAGGAACACTACAGTCTTGGGGATCTGACTATAAAATACCCTGTTTGCCAGTTTATAAGAAAATTGGATGGGAAGCAAATCCTCGGCTCATAGAAGCCGTTTAAGCCGTTACTGAATGAAAAATCAGAGGAAGATGTGAGCCACAATCACAACTACTGTACATATTAATGTTTTTCTGCTTTATTTTTCCTTTATCTTTTTATCTTTACAGCTGCTTTTTAACTTTCTGTACATTTCTCTTCTTTTTAAGTTTACCTTTTCAGCAACTTTTTGACTTTCTTTACATTCCGTATTCTACTTTGTTCACGCCATTATTACACTTGTCAATTGTACACAGCATTTTTTTTATCTTTTTCTGACATTATCTGATTTGCGTGATTTCTTTGTTTCTGCTTTTGTATTATAAGAATGCATTTCAGCAATCACACTTTGCAAAATGTCTAAAGGCGAGAGTAAAGAAGAGGAAGAGGTTAAGAAACCATCAAAATGTAGATTTAAATCTATCTGTGTTTTTGATGAATCTTATGCTGGAAAGAATGAAGAATTTCTAACAGTAGCAACTAAACTTAGTCATGCATTAGCCGCTAAAAAGATTGCTTGTGTGTATAGAGGAGGGCTTAATAGCTTAAAAGGAAGTGCAGCATTTTCTGCCTACATCAGAGGAAGCAAAATACTGAGTATCCTTGTGAATGGTTTAGATGATAAGAAATATGCCATCGATAAAACATTAAAGGTTTCAAACTTGCCTGAACGTATCGGATGTATGCTTTACAGTGCTGAAGCCTTTATTGCTTTACCTGGTGGTTTAGAAGCATTCGATGGAATTTCTAGCATTGCATATTGGATTAACTTAAACTTTCATCAAAAGCCAGTAGGTTTATTAAATGTTAATGGTTTTTATGATAGTTTGCTGTCTTTTTTAAATCAAGCTGTGGAACAGGGATTCATACCCCAAGCGACTCGCCGTGCCATAATGTCTGCCTCAACTGTTGATCAGCTGATTGACCAACTACAAGGCTATACACCTAAACCAGATCCATCAGTGAAAAAGATAGTTTGGCAATCTCCAACCAGTAGTCAGAAGCTTGAGTCAGACACCACTCTCCGGTTGTAACTTTCTTTACTCTTATGGTTTTACTCCCAAAATTTCTTTTATGTGTGAGTTGCTTATGCATTTCTTTTTAATAAACCTTTTTTGCTAATCTACTGAAGACATTGGGGACAATGTCTACATTAAGTGTGGGGGGAAGTAAAAAAAAAATTTACTTTTTAGGATTTTTTAGTAGTAAAACTATGAGATTTATTATATATAAAAAAGGGATGGCCAAGTAAAGAGTTATTTTCTGCTCTTGATACGCATCCTAAAAAAATATATTTATAAAAATAAAAAAATAAAAAAAATATTTTCCTGCTTATTAGGTTCTTTTCAATAATTTTAAAAGATTTCATAACATGATTGAACAACTTTCTTACTTTTTAGAATTGATGGGTTTGGTAATGGATTTTGAGTTGGATTGAGTTGGAAACTTTTAACTGTGAGATTTTGAGCCTACTTATTGAATTAGTATTATATTTCTTGTGTGTGATATTCACCTGTTAAGTTGTCACTCTAGAACTTGCATAAAATCTGGTTGAGATTACAATTTACATGCATACTCAGATATGATAAAGGTATTTTTTTCTCAGTTAGAACTAAATAGCCAACCCTGCAGTTTTACCATTGATAAATCTCTTTGAGCCTGATTAACCGTTTCTTTGCTTTAACCCATTAATATGTCATTTAACGAAATATCAATTGTCTTTACTTAACCCTAAGGATTAGTAGAGTATTTGAATCTTTGAAAAATGGGCTTTTGACAAAGTGTGGGGGAATATGTATCATTAACTTCAAAGTTGCAAGGGTTTTCTTTCAAAAAAAAAAAGAAAAAGAAAAAAAATAGTTCAAAAAAAATAAAAAAAAATAAAAAAAAGAAGAAAAAGAAGAAAAGAGAAATTGATGTGTACTTGAATTTGAATCTTGGGCTATTATGTTGAGATAAAATTATTTATAGATTACCCATGTTTTAATTGTTCTATTAATTTCTCTCCTTACTTCAGCCTTTCATATCCCTGTTTTATCTTTCCTTTACCTTGACTTCATTACAACCCTTAATAAGACCTTTTGATTTGAAGTGTGCATGTAAATCAGGTAGTGGAGATTGAGAATTTATGCAAGCCTATGGTAGTGCAATCTTTAATAGGATGAATTTGAGTGAAACACTTGCCCATAAACACTTGAGAGAGGATGAGTTGCGGTGATTATATCATTCTGGTTCAATCCTTCTCAAATGAAGTTGCAATCCCTTTTTGATTTTATATGTCAAGATTTGTTGATTCATGAATGCTATGATATCTTTGTACTTTAATTATCTTTATTATGTTTTTGTACTTTTTATCTCATGGGTAGATTAGTATTAGTATTAGTATTAATTTTCTTCTGTTTTGTGTTTGTCCGAGGACGTCCAAAAGCTAAGTGTGGGGGAATTTGATACGTAAAATATTTACATATTTATTTTTCCTTGTATGATGCATTTTTGGATGTTATCTTGTTTAATTTAATATATTTAGTTGCATTTTGTGAATGGATCTTGAATTTGAAATAAAATCAAATCTTTTAGATAATGCTGTATTTTGACCCTATTTCAGGTTTTAGGCTATATCTGGAGTTCTAGATATTGGATTGGGTTGTTCTTTATATGGTTACAAAGCTAAGAAAAAGCCCTACAATCTTCATGTTTAAAGAAAAGTCCAGTTCAGAATCTAAGGATCTCAAATTCTGCTTGGAAGATGAAATAGTGGTTCTGACGGAATCTGACCTTTGGTTACTAATCTGATCATAACTTGGGATAGAAATCTCAAAATTAGGAGTTCTTTATGGCATTTGAAAATTAAGATCCGGCTCTACAACTACTATGTTAACAGGAAGATGTAAATCTTCCATTCTCATGGTGAAAAATTACCAACAAGTCAGAAGAATTGTTGCTACGAAAATCAAGAAGGGTAGCTAAAGACCATGAGTGGTAGCTAAAGAATGTGATTGGTAGCTAATGGTCAAGATTTATGACTTACAGCTGATTCATTCACCTATAAATAGGTAGAAGTAGAGATCATTTGCAGCATTTATTGATTCATGCGTCTTATATAGTAGTTTAGTTCATGCATTCTTAGTTCTTGTATGCCTCCTATATGGAAGGCTAGGTTTTCCTCCTACATGGATGGATAGCATTTCTATTTTCATGCATTTATAATTATAATCTTGTGTTTGTATCATGAATGTGATGATGTTTCTATTTTATTTTGAGTTTGTTTTTACTTTCATTATGTTCTAATTTTTTATCTTCCTAGGGTGATGACGTAACTTGATAATAACGGATTGAATTCTAATCTATTGAAACTAATTTCGATTTTCTTTCCTAGATTGAGTTTTAATTATTGCTCTTAATGCTTTCAATTGATTGGCCACCTTTTGAATGAACTCAATATGTATGTTGAGACCGGAAAGAGATACATGTGTATGGAACCTATAATTAAAACTGTAAATTGCATATGAAATAGGAATATATTCATATGGTTTATGTAGTCTTAATGAGTTCTATAAATCCTAATGCATGATTAGTTGTTTTGATTCACATAGGAATATAGTGAATTAGCAATTAATTATAGAATTACTTGACCTTGGAAGAGGCTAGTAATTAATTTAGGGAAACTCGACTATCAATTAAGGGAGTTAAAATTAGATTAGTGTAGATAGATGATTCAATCCGAAATTGTTAAGTGAAGTCTGATCCCTAGGTATTTTATTCATCTTTATCTTTACTCCAATTGCAATCATATTATTTTAAGTATTTTTTGCATCAATCTTTATTTACTCACTTCATTTCCAACTAATCGATTTGCCAAATAGTATTAAGGTTATTAATTTTGGTACTTAGTGAAACAATCCTCGTGGAAACGATACTTTCTTATCACTTTATTACTTGTTTACGATAGTGTGCACTTGCGCTAATTGATAAACCATTTTACACGTAACAACCATCATCTTAAATTTTCATATAACTAACTCTTCACCTCCTATTAGATATTATGGTTTTACAATAAAGGTTTATTGTTTGAATCAATGTGGTTAGTTGCACATATTTTTAAAAATGTCATTGCACTATTTTATACATTAATTTTTTGTTTAACATATGTTGATATGCCTTTGCATGACAATTCTATAGTAGTGACTCTAAAAGGGCCCCTAGTATTATTCCTTTGGTCATTATTTGGCCTATTATTATTATTATTTGATAAAGTGTTTCTATTATCATGGTTGTTCTATATAACCTACCTATGGTTTTGACAACCATTTCTTTAGTTTTGATTTTGATTTTAATTTTGTCTAGCATTTAGCATATTATTTTAATTATTCTAATTTTTTTGCTCTATTAACATTATTTTTTATATTTTTGACTTCCTACTATTAGGGCTTATCAATATTTCCAATAACCCTTTCTTGAAATAATAAATTATCATGAACAATCTCCAAAAATAGAAGTTATATTCATACTCATCATAAATGATAGTAAAATAATATCAATTGCATAAACAATAAATGCTATAACCCAATACCTTGATGAGCCCTACCAAAATTGCTAATTTGTTTATGATTGAAAATGCAATGCTAATTTGACTCTTTTATGACAGCATGCTCTCACAGTTTATTGGCGATATTCCAAAACCTTTAGCATAATTTAAACAAATATGCAAAAGCAATAAGTGAACAATGCATAAAGCATAAATAATTTGCATTGTGAATGATAACAAATACAAATCAAAAGGTAACTAATAAAATACTTTACTATAAACTACCTTAGAACGTACAACATTAGCAATAATAGCACATGAGTCCTATCAACAATTAGATTATAATGGAAAAGGGTTGATTACATAATTAAAAAAAGGTACAGTAAAGTATTGTGATAATATAATGCTAGTAAAGTGTTATAAGAATATATAATGCATTAATATGCTTTGAATAGAGATTTCAACAAAATAAGCCTTTAAGCTTTTAGATTGTAGGTATTTATAGATGTTAGGTGTTGAAATCATATGCTAGTTGTTGAGGATAATTACTCCTATCTTATCTAGTCAGATATAATTTAAGGTTTAGAGAAGTTAAGTACATGCTAATAACCACCTTAATAAAGCATGATGCCATTTCCTTATAAGTTGTGTCCTACTTCCTTCATGGCTTTAAACAAATAACTTCCTTACATGATTATATGATCGTAACCTCCTTAAGGAATCCATTAATGAAGCTACTTTGGGTAAATGTTCCTTCATTTACGATCAAAAAGTTGACCTTTCGAGTAGAGGATGAGACCTTCCCTTTTCACAAACTTTTGACTTCTTTATTTTTGCTATCATTCAAAGTTTTAATTATATGAGATTGAGACATTTAACAATCAGATATACTAATCTAAAACTTTGTATAGAATAAGCTAACAATCAAATATTCTAAATATTTTATAATTAAATACATTCTTTAATTTAATTCAAATGAATGTTTTGAAACTTACATCAATTGTGCTAGTTCAATTCGTTAAATTGGGACCTAGATACAAAAATGTATTAAACATATCCATAAATCTAAATTAGACAAAAGTTTGGATTAACCCACTTAAACCTGATAAAAAAGTGTTTTATTTAATTTGTTAATCCATTTTGCCATTTTTTTTAACTTTTATTTTTTAAGCTTTTCAACTTAAATTTAACTTAGACTAAGTTCAACTTAAAATTTAAATTACAAAATAAAAAAAAATAAAACCTAAACACTTAAAAGAAAGATCTAAACTTTTGTAATTGTTATTGGAAGTAGAAATATAGTTTTAGTTATTAACTTTTTATTTTAATTAAAATTTTGTTATGTTATTTGTTACATTAAAAATACACTTGTATTGATTAACAATATTTAATTTTTCTATATCTTTATATATATTTATATACTATATGATTTATACATATAAAAAATTTATTAACTAATTCGATCTTCCAATTGGATTAGTTGAACTGATTCAATCTTGATTCATCCATTGTATTGAATCAATGATTGAAATGGATTTTAAAATATTGATTCAAACAGTAGCTAATCAATGTTACACTAATATTATAATTTAAAATTTTCATTAATCATATTTTAATTATTTAAACTTAATTAAAAAATATAAATATAATCACAAAAATTTGTAATGCCTATATTGTTTTGATTTGGACATCATAATTCTATGTTCTCACCATTTTATTAATGGAAAATTTAATTGTTGATTTAAATAGCATTTTTATATTTTAAGAAAAATATAAATAAACTTTTTAATTTAAGAAAAAGTCGAGAGCCATAGCCTAATACAAGTGTAAATGCAAGACATTAGTGTTCTGATAATTTATAGGTTTTATGGGATGATCACACCATGACAACAACACCATAAATTATTTATTTATATATATATCATGACGATATTCAGACAATTGCCCATTACAAAGAAATCAAATGGGTATTAAAAGCTCCGATTATTTAGTTGAAAAATAATTTTTTAGCTAGTAAAATTATAAATTATTAAGATGTTTAAAAATATCTTCTATGTTTCATATTGAATGCAAAAAATTTGATAAAATAGCTTGCTCTTTTTTATAGAAAAAAATATTTTTCTTAATTATCATAATTTTAAATATTATTTTTAATAATAAAATATAGAAATAATATATTACTCTTTCATACATTTAAAAATATATGATAATTTCTTATAGTATAGAAAATATCTTCCAAATTATTGGAGCCTAAATTTATAATTATTCACTTTTTCTGTTAATTGCTATGGAGTCTGAAGTTACACTCTAACCCATTGTTTGAATAGGTAGAAATTAAGAGAGAAAGAAATTAATGAGAAGAAAAGAGAAAAGAGAAAGAATTTTTGGTTATTTAGATAATGAGGTGAAATAACGAAAGAAAGAAATTTAGATAGAAATTAAACATGGACTCCACAACAATTTTGTTCTTCTCGTACATGCAGAAAAAATAGAGGAAAAATGATAATAAAGGAATTAAAAAATTATTTTTTTCATAATGCCCCTGATTTTATAGCAACTTGACATGCTTTCTACACAAATTCTCAGCGTCTAGTACCAACTCTACAACTAAAACTTAATTTCAATAGATTGTGTCCAAAATAAAAAAGGATGAAGTTTTGGATTTCTAAAAGAATGACTTAAATTTAATTTTATATTAGTATAAATTAATTTTTCATTAGTATTTACTTTTGTATTACCATATCATTTAAAAATTGTAAAAATTCCCTAATTGTAAGTAAAAATTCTTAATTATTATTATATTCACTAATAATATAAAATATTTTATGTTAATAATGCATCAAATTTAAACTATAAAAAGAAACGTGCTATGTTAAAAGTATTTAGTAACATATGATTTTATTTGAAAGCTTTGTCTTCCTCTACATCTTAAATTTGACCTCAGAATCTTATATGTGTGCATTAAGTGGCTTGAACACTCCCACCAATTAAAAAAAATATGCAATGAAAAATATTCTAACTAAGAAATTTCTTATTTATAACTATAATGCAAAATACTTTTCTTAATTTTGCATAACATTTTATCAATTTCAATAATAAATAATAATTATTTTTAATAATTTTATTTCTTTTTTAAAATATCTATAACTTTTTTAATAATGTAACAACTACTTTTATCCTATTTATTGTAATGATTTCATTACTAATTATTATTTTTTAACAATAAATATCAATTACTTTATTAATTTACTCACATTAAAAATATATGTTCAACTGTCACAATATTTATAATATAAAAATAGATTAAAGATTTAAATTTAATCAACTATCAATATAAATTAGTTTTATACTTTCATGCACTCATGTATTCTTACATTAATATAGTTAAAATATTCTTAATATTAATACAAAGTATTAAATTTTTAATAATATATCATTTTCTTATTTACTAATGGTATAAAAAATTTTATACTAAAATTGATCAAATTTAAATTTATAAATTAAATGCCAAATTAAGATTTTTTTATTAAATATGATTAACTAATTTTATTGTTATTTAATTACATTAACTTTCATTTTTCTTACTTTTTTCATTCAACCAAACAAATGAAAAAACATATCTTTCTTATTTGCTTTCTTCTCAACTATCTTTCTAATCATATATAACAAAAGAAAATATCTTCTTTGTTATTTTCTTTCTCTTATTATTTCTTTCCATCCACTTTCTTTCTTTCTTTATTTCTCCTACAACCAAATAAAGTTGAAAGAAATCAAATTCGAGGTAATAAAAAAATAGAAAAGGTTTGTCTCAAGTCTAACAAAAACAAATGAGATTAATTAAATGAGTATAATTTCTCGAAACATTATGTTAATGCCAAGGTCAAAGATTTTTAGAACATCAAATTCTCCTATTTAAAATGAATTAATATCAACATTAGTATCAAATAAAAAATAGTAAAATTGACATATATATTCTCACTTTCTCTACATGTCTCTCTAAATTAATAATTCCTTATTAATAATTGATGTAAGAATTAAGATAGTGTAAATTAGTCTTAAAAAATATAAACATAAAATAATAAGTAGAATTGTATAATTGTATTTTAATATAAGAATATCAAAGGATGGAGTGTGACATTTACTCCTTTGAAAACTAATATTTCACACCTTCTAATTTAGGTATGGGAACATGCCTATTATGTAAGAATCCATAATTTTACAAAAATTAAGTATCAAGACTAGAATTACAAATAAAGGAATATTAAAATTAATAATAGTATGTACCTCTTCAATCCATTTGTGATCTCCAATATTTTTACACAAACATTTGTGTAAAGATGAGAGTCTTCCCCTTCTATACCTTTTGCTTTGCGATACTCTAATAAGGAGAACAATCGTAAATATCCGATATGTAAAAAAAATCTAATCTCAATAATATATATAACCCTAGTTAAATCTACCTATTATAGACTCAATAATAAGCCATATACCAAATATGTCTAAATGGGTCCAAATCACATTTTTAATACAATATATATAATATAAGGTAAATATATAACCTATTGGATTACTTTATTACTTTCAAGCCTCATATTATTGAGTTGCATACTTAATCTAGTTTTATTTAAAATAAAATAAATTCAATTAATCGCAGCTTAAAATAAAAAAATTCTTACATTCTCCTATTTAGGCAACATTAATTAATTGAGTTTTATTAATTTTGAAAATTAGTTAAAAAAATGACTCTCAAATTAAACAGTAACATAAGTGGTCACAAAATAAATCATAACTCAATACAATTTATCTCAAAACATAATCTAGTCCAATAAAACATCCAATTCTAAACTATGGACGATGATATACTAATTTACTATATAGTATATTCATAACTACAAAAGTTAATTATCTCATTAATATGATCACAAGAATGTGATGGTGTAGTTACACATATAGTTTGACTAAGTAATCCTTTCATACTATAGTATAAAGGTCCTCTTTATGATCTTTTATAAGAATATCACCATAAAATAAACAATGATTTCCCTAAGAAGACAACTAAGATTACTTTCATAAATAGGATATTAATTTCTTATTTAATTTTATCTCTTCTAGGAGATAACTATAATTACATTTATGCAAAAAGTAAACAATGTTTTCACAAAAAAAAAACATATCTCAAGATAAACTTTATCACAATAACATATAGATTTCATAACGTGCATGTAAAATAGAAAGGTACATAAGTTCATTAAAAGAAGTGCAAAAGCAACATAAATGAGTTTATATTGTAAACTTTCCCATTAACTAATTATATAAAAAAACTCAAAACACCTATATTTAAAATATTTCTCTTGAAAAAAATAGGTGGAATAACCTTGGTTAGAAAATCTATTATCATCATCTTAGTGTGAACATGTTCAACAAAAATGTCATCATTCTTAACCTAATCTCTAACTATAAGGTACTTAATTTTAATATGTTTAGAATCACTAGATGTCCTATCATTCTTTGAGAATATTTCTACAGCAGAATTGTCACAGTAAATCTTTAAAGGCCTTAAGATATAGTCAATTACTTTTAACCTAGAAATAAAATTCCTAAGCCATATTAAATATGTACCTGCACCATAACAAGCAACAAACTTTGCTTGCATGGTGGAAGATGTAATAAGTGTTTGTTTCACACTTTTCCAAGACATAGCCCTTCCAGCCACAAGAAAAATATAGCCTAATGTTGATTTCATATCATTTACATAACTAAGAGAATTTGAATCCTTGTATCTAATTACTTCAAAATCATTGACCTCTTGTAACCAATATATAATCCTTGATTTTCTTTAAGCACCACATTACCTTTTTAATAGCAATTCAATGTTTATCACTTGGATTAGAGAGATACTTACCAAGAATACTCACAATAAAAGATAAATTAGGCTTAGTACAAATTTGAACATACATTAGACTTCTTATAGCACTAGAATATGGCTTATCTTTCATCAAACTTTTCTAAATTTCATTCTTAAGATATTTATCTGTACTATATTTATCACTTATAGAGATAAGAACATCTCTAATTTTGCATTTATCCATGTTAAACCTTTCAAGAACATGATTGATGTAGGCTTTTTGTGAAAGTCCTAATAAGTGTCTAGACCTATCTCTATGAATTTCAATACCTAAAACAAAAATGCATCACTAAAGTTTTTCATATCAAAAAATTGAGATAACATATATTTAGTCTCATGAAGTAAATTAATATAACTACTAGCAAGTAATATATCATCAACATACAAAACAAGAATAATGAAATGACTCTTACTCACCTTGAAGTATATGCATCGATCAACCTTACTTTTAACAAAACTTATAGAAGAGATGATTTTATCAAATTTCAAATACTACTACCTAGATGCTTGTTTAAGACCCTAAATTGATTTCTTTAACTTGCATACCAAATATACATCTTCACTTTCAACAAAACCTTTTGATTATTACATGTAAACTTTCTCACACAAATCTCCATTCAAGAAAGTGATTTTTACATCCATCTGATAAAGTTCCAATCATAATGAGCCACTAAAATTGTAATAATTCTTAAGGAATTTTTAAAAGATACAAGTGAAAATTTTTCTTTAAAGTCTATCCCTTCCTTTTATGTTTAACTTTTTACTACTAATCTTGCCTTGAATCGTTCAATGTTGCCATTTGAATCCTTTTTAGTCTTAAACACCTATTTGCAACTAATGGGTTTAAAAGCATTTAGAATTTCAACTAACTCTCATACTTCATTAGAGTACATAGATTAAATCTCATCATGTATTGCCTCTATCCACTTACTAGATTATTCATAAGAAACTGCTTTATCATAACTCACTAGATCAACTATTTTATGATATCATAATCAGCCTCACTTAGCTACATAGCCTAATTATTTAAGATTGCAAGCTTTCTTACCCTTTCAGAATGTTTAACAGGAGCATCAATAGGCACAACAAGTTTTTCTAGTTCAAGTGGATTACTCATAACATCCTCATGATCTTGTACAGTAAGCATTCTATTAATAGGTTAATATGTGATCTTTTTTTACATAACAAGTATAGGAAAAATAGCTAGTGCCTTATTTAAAACATTATCATTATTTTAAAGGTCACTAGAATCACAAAGATCATTTTCAAGAAAATTTACTACTAATGCCTCAATCATTTTTATCCCATAGGTAGGATAGTAAAATTTGTAACCCTTGGATCCATTGGAATATCTAATAAAATAACACTTAGTGGTTTTCGGATCTAACTTTGATGCTATAGGGTCATAGGTTTTTACTTTAACAAGATAACCTTACATTTAAAGATGGTTTAAACTAGGTTTCTAGCCCTTAAAAAGTTTAAAAAGTGTTTTGGGTACTGATTTAGTAGGAACTTCATTTAGGATATACATAACAGCTTTTAAGGCTTCACCCCAAAGAAAAATTAGTAAGTTAGTTCTACTCATCATGGATTTAACCATGTCCATCAAAGTGTAATTTCATCTTTCAGTCACTCCATTTTGTTCAAATGTCCCAAGCATAGTAAATTTGAAAATTATCCCACAGTCATTGTAAATATTTGCCAAAAGGTTCCATGAGTTAGCCTATATTACTAGCTATGCTATAAAACTTACCATCACAGTTAGACCTCACAATTTTAATATTTTTATCACATTACTTTTCTACCTCAATTTTAAAAATTTTAAACTTTTCAAGAGATTGTGATTTATTATCTAGGAGGTAGACATAGCCATAACAAGAAAAATCATCTATAAAAGTCATGAAATACTTATTTTCACATAAAGTATTTCTAAAAAGACCACTTATATTTGTGTGAATTATCTCCAAGACTTATTTACTATGAGTAGAATTTTTATTAGTTTTTTTAGTCATTTTTCTTCTAACACAGTCAACACAATCATGATTAGAATTATCAAGACATGGAATAACATTCTTTTTTATTAACTTATTAATTATTTTCTTTGATATATGGCGCAGATGTCTATGCCACAATAGAAATGAATTTTCCTTAGACAAAGGCCTTTTAACACAACATTCATAACATAAAGAGAATCAAACTATTTAGAATCAAGATTCAATTTATACAAACTATTAAATCTTTAAAGATTACCAATAACAAAAGAATTATAAAATAATTAATAAGATCCATTATTAAAACTCAAATAAACATTTAAATCTTAAAGTTTTAATAAAAAAATTAAACTCTGCCTCATGAATAGTATATTGTAATATCCTCATTTTTAAATATAAAGTATAAATTCTGATATTTGTGGATAATTATTTATTTAGCTAATATTTAAGTTTTTATAAGTTTTAATGTTTGTGATTACCCATATTCTTATTTAATATTTATTGGTTGAAATTTAATTTTTAGAGAATCTTGGAATATTAAAAGAAAAAAAAATATATATATATATATATTGATGGAAAGTTGAAAATAATTGAATTGGGATTTTAACTAAAAAGTGAGCCTCTCGTGGGTGAGAAATGTAGTATTATATCCCTTAGCTCTCTTTTTTTTATTTTCCCGAAATTCCCCTCTCTTTCTCGATATTAGCACCATTTTCCTTTATTAATATTTCTAACAGTTTGCTTTTCCTTTGTTCCAGATTTTTCCTCCTTTTTCCTCACTTGTATCGCTTCTCTTTGTCTATTTATGTAATTCTTTTATTTCTTTTTTCTTTTTTTTTTTCTCGGTATAACACAGCAGCACCAGCTCAGCATTTTCTACACTCTTTTTGGTCCTTCTCTCTCATTTCCGAAAAGGAGCCCTTGCTATCTTTCTCGGGTTTGCTCTCTTTCTCCTGTCATCTTTCTTTCTCGAACCATGTTCTGCATTGCCTCTTTTCTTCCGATTTCAACTGGTGCTGCCATGAGCTGCTGGGCGCTGGTGTCTTTCCCCATGTCAATAATGCACAGTGGTGAGAAGTAACTGCCATAAGCAATAGCGAGCAGGGGAGAACATGATCCTTGGCCACCGTTTGCCTTGCCAACGCATGGCGTGCTTCCTTCCAGCTACGGCTAGCTCGAGACATGGGGGTAGGTTCCAATTTGTAGTGTCTCTGATGATGCTTGCAGTACTTTCTAGCAAGCTACTCGGTTAACCGTAAGTCAATCTTTATCCTAGGTTTCTGGTGCTCTACCGTTTGAAGATTAATCTATATAAAAAAAGAGATAAATAAATATATGACTTTATGTTAATAAATATAAATGCTAAGTGATTCTAGAGCACTACAATTATTCAGGAGGATTCATGTATAGTTTAAGGGTACTTATATATGAAATTTTTGGATTCATTGATGTTATCTTGGAAAATATGATTTTTATGTGGTTGAATTCTAAAATAACATGGTCAAAGTACGTGTACATATATATTTACCCTGAACATTATATTTCACTGCTATGAAAGTTTCAAGTTTGTTTAAGAAAACCTCTATTAAAAATAAAAAGGGAATTCAGTGATTTGGGTATTTAATGTGTGTGTGTTTGTGTACACATTATTTTAAAGTTAAGAAGGAGTTTCTATATATATTCATATATGAGAATTATCCATACTAGATTTCTTTAAAGAATGTCATAAAGGTATAATCTAGATGATGATGTTAAGCTGTAGTATAATTTGATATATATATATATATATATATATATATATATATATATATATATATATATATTAATTTAGATCATTAACTCCTCTTTAAAGAATAAGAAAGAAATCACACTTACTGGAATATTCAAACCAAAGACCAAATATCAAGAAAAATTAATTTTTTTTTATCATATAAATATACTTCACATATAATGATTTAAAACTATTGAGCATAAACTCTTTATTTTATCAATATTATGTTAGAATTTTTCATAAAGTGAGCTGCTATTAATTGGTAATTTGTGATTTAATAAAAACTGACTGATTAAATTTAGCTCAATTGTGAGACATGCATGAGGCCCATTTAAAATTGTGATCTTAAAGATATGGGCTTAGCACATCTACATAGTTTAGTGTGATTTAGCGATTGTGTAGGCCCAAAGACTTAGTAATCCTTTTATGGGGAGGATTGCTAGGATTATAAATAAGGATTAAGGCTAAGTCCCCTCTTCACTTCTAATACACACGATTTCTACCCATTGAGAGCCGCTACTAAAGAGAAGAGCAAAGAGGAAGAGGAAGAGGAAGATTTAGTTGAGAAGAATTCATTAGCTTTCGCTGAATTCGATTATGGCTGTAAACCCATCAGGTAAGTAAATTCTAATTTCATATTTATGGTGTTCTAATTATCATACATGAGATCTTAAAATAAATTTAAAATTCTTACATGTGGTATCAGAGCTTACGTGTATGATATTAAAACCCAGAATAATTAATTATATTTTATATTATTTTGATTGAAGATTCGTGATGAAATATTTTATGTATGATTCTTAAAATATAATCATACGATCAATTTATAATGTTTATTTTATAATGTTTTAATGTATCATCATGAACTTTTCATTGGAAGAGATTTTAGATTAATTTTTATTAGGGTTGTGGAATTAAGAAATCCTAATTTATCAATTATGTATGAAATTTTACGGAAAGCATATGTCTTTTTGTTTAGCATACTGTTCAAAATTTTGAATTACATTTTCATAGTGTTTGGAAATCCTAAATTTCGTTCAACATGCATGTATATTCATACTGGACTTCTATGGATTTGTTTTCTTAAATCTCATATGGCGTGCCTGTGATTTTCCTTTTTTTTTTTCTGATGACGCACTAGACATATGCTGCCTCTCCGGAGAATATATATGTATTCTTTTAGCATTCTGTTTAGAATCTGCATAAAGGATTTTACGATTTTCGTCAAGTGTTTGAATTTTCGTATATATGCGTATCTAAATCGAAACTTAACTTTTTAGTATATATTTATATTAATTGGATCTACTCCTGAATCTCGTTTTGATTTAACGTGATGTTTGATATATATATATATATATATATATATATATATATATATATATATATATATATATATATATATATATATATATATATACTGAAGAAAAAAGGAAACCACCAGATTTTGAATCTCGTGTCCAATGGGTTTCAGCGCAACGTACTGCCACAAATATATATATATATCGAAAAAGAAAGGAAACCAGATATATATATAAATCAAGGTACTAACATTCACTCACTAGGGCGTGATTTCACGTTTGTGTGAAGGAAAAGAAAAACGAGGCCGATATATATATATATATATATAGAAAAGATATGTACGTCAGTTTTCAAAAAGATATGTATGTCAGTCCTAATATATATATATATATATATATATATATATATATATATATATATATATATATATTTATATAAAGTTGTACTACAGGGGATTTGGACTTAAATATATATATATATATATATATATATATATATTTCCCAGAATTATAAATTTTTCTGAAAAAATAAAGTAAAATATTTGTAATTCATTAATGATATTCACTCTTCCTAATTTTATTTATTTTTGGAGTGAATATATTAGATATTACAATTATGTTAATTTTAAATTTTGTTCAAGATTTTATTATGCAACATTATTTAAGGGTTCATTGCATACATACGGTTGAGTATGCAAATTAAGATATTGGATAATTTAATTTTTCCTGATTCAAAAAAAAATTTCATTAGTAACTATAAATACTTGGCTGCCAAAGTAGCTCATTTATAGTGATTAATGAAATATTTTCTTATTCAAAAATCATGGGATAGTACTAGAATTATCTTATATAATCGCCTGCCCAAAGGGGGTTATTATGTAAGATAATTTTAGCATTGTGGCATAAGGCATCACGGATGAAAATATTTCAATTTAGAAATTCTTTCTGCCCAAAGGGGATGGATTTTTGAAAATTGGATATTTTCATATTAGCCTTATGAGGAGGGTACTTACTAGCATGTTATATTCTCTGCCCAAAGGGGAGAATATGATGATGCACCTAGACTCTCCAGTTATTATAGCACATTAGGAATCATTGCTATTCTTTTTAAATTATCCATTAGTTAATTATTGCAATTTGTCTTGAACAGTGACTTTTGCTGTAAATGGCAACCAAGCTACCATTGAGATCCTACATGGATCTAATTATAAGAGATAGAATGAAGACCTGAACTTTGCCTTAATTATGAGCGATATAGACATAGCCTTACGGATTGATCCACCCGATGCCATCATTGCCCAAAGTACTGTTGAACAAAAGGAGTTGTTTGCCAAGTGGGATAGAGCAAATCATATGTGTCTACATGCTATTAAGAGATCTGTCTCTGAACATCTTCTGAGTGGGTTGGATGAGATTGGGAATGCTAAAGAACTCCATGATGCTGTTAGTCAAATGTACCAAAAATCCAGTAAGTCTGAGGCTGGGAATCTTATGAGTGAGCTGACAAGCATGAAGTATGATTTTGTTGGAAATGTTAGAGACTTTATCATGAAAATGGTCCACATCAAAAATAAATTAGCTTCCCATGAAATCACCTTACCTGACAAATTTATTGTTCACCATGCCATCAATTCACTTCCTCTTGAGTTCACACAAATTAAAACTGCTTACAACACCATGAATGAAGTTTGAAGTATCAATGATCTTACATCTAAATGTGTTTCTAAAAAGGAAAAACTCAAAAGGGAGAAAAATGAGAGTGCCTTACTTATCATTAACTCTAAATCTACCTACCAGAAAAATTCCAACAAGTCTAGGAAGTTTAGGTCAAAAGCACCTAATAAGTCTCAGGATAAGAAAGGCAAAGGCAATAATCAGACAAGAAGGGTAAGTGGTCCTAAAGATGTCATTAAGAAAGAAAATAAATATTTTTTCTGTAAAAAGAAATGTTATAAGAAATTCGAGTGTCACAAATACAAATCTTGGTTAGAGAAAAAGGGTAAGCAAGAAGGTAAACCACTAGCTTTCGTTTGTTTTGAATCCTATTTTATTAGTGCACCATTAAACTCATGGTGGCTTGATAGTGGTGCAACTGTTCACATTGCTGTTACTTTGCAGGGGTTCAAAAGCAAACAAAAGCCAAGTGAGAAAGAGGCCAAGCTTAGAGTTGGAAATAATGTTGAAGTAGAAGTTTATTTTATTGGAACAATAGGTTTAAATTTGGAGTCTGGTTTTGAACTTATTTTAGAAAATGTTTTTTATGTGCCCTCCTTTAGGAGAAATTTAATTTCAATTTCTGTTTTGGATAAACATGGTTATCATTTTATCATCAAGAATAGAAAAGTTGATTTGTTTTTAAATTCTAAAATTATATGTGAATTTAAGCTTGATGATAGTTTATATAGATTATGCTTGGCCCAAAACAATGAATACAATACTATGAATGTTAAAAATATAGTGTCTAAGAGAACTTTAGTTAGTGAAAAGTCTTTCTTATTATTGCATAAAAGATTAGGCCATATCTCAAATGAGAGAATTAATAGATTAATAAGAGATGGTTCTTTACCTTCTCTTAAATCTGAAAACTTAGACACATGTGTTGATTGTATAAGGGGTAAGTTAACTAAGACTAAAAACAAAGGTGCCACTCGAAGTTCTAACCTTTTAGAAATTGTGCATACTGATATTAGTGGACCACTTACTCCTACTTTATGTGGTAATAAATATTTTATTACCTTTATTGATGATTTTTCTCATTATGGTTATCTTTACCTAATTAAGGAGAAGTCTTATGCTTTTGAAAAATTTAAAATTTTTAAAATAAAGGTAGAGAAATAATTGGGAAAAGTCATCAAAATTGTTAGGTCTGATCGAGGTGGTGAATACTATGGTAGACATGGCACAACTAGACAGCATATGGGACCATTTGCCAAATACTTACAAGAGAATGGGATAATTGCCTAATATACTATGCCTGGTAGTCCTAAGCAAAATAGTGTGGCCGAAAGACGAAATCGCACTCTTAAAGATATGATGAGGAGCATGATGAGTAGAACCAATCTTTCTAAATCTCTTTGGGGTGAAGCCATGAAATGTGCATTATATATATTAAATAGAGTGCCCAGCAAATCTGTAGCAAAAACACCTTTTGAACTATGGGCCAAAAGGAAACCTAGCTTGAATCACTTTCGAGTTTGGGGATGTCCTGCAGAAGTTAGAATTTATAATCCTTTTGAAAAGAAAACTGAACCTCGATCTACTCGTTGCTATTTCATAGGGTATCCAGATCATTCCAAAGGGTATAAATTCTATTGTCCTGAACGTGGAGCAAAAATTGTGGAGTCACAGGTGGCGAAATTCTTGGAATAGGATACTACAGATAGAAGCATCATAGAAGTTATCAATGATGATGAACATGTAAGATATGTCACTTTTCCTTTGCCAAACCCACAAAATCTTGCAGCACCAGTAGATATTGGAAGAGGAGAAAATGTACAGCAAAATACAGATCCTCTCCCTCTTGCTCATCCTCCTAATCAAATTCCCGATCCTGTTGATGTAATTCAAGCTCAAGAGAATGAAGTTGAGGTGCCTTTGAGAAGATCTACTAGACAAAGAAGATCTGCAATCTCTAATGATTACTTAGTTTTCCTTGGAGAGAGTGACTATGATATTAGTCATGTTGTTGATCCTGTGACTTACAAAGATGCAATAACTAGTGCATAGTCTGATATGTGGGTGGATGCAATGAAAGATGAAATAAATTCTATGGCTCACAATGTTGTTTGGGAACTTGTTGAGCTTCCAAATGGATGCAAACCTATTGGATGTAAATGGGTGTACAAAACCAAGAAAGACTCTAAAGGAAATGTTGAAAGGTTTAAAGTTAGATTGGTGGGAAAAGGATTCACTCAGAAAGAAGGAGTGGACTATAATGAGACCTTTTCACCAGTCTCATTTAAAGATTCCTTTAGAATCATCATGGTCTTAGTAGCACACTATGACTTAGAGCTTCATCAAATGGATGTGAAGACAGCCTTCTTGAATGGGGATTTGAGAGAAGAAGTTTATATGGTACAGCCAGAGGGTTTTCAAGAACCTGGAAAAGAACATTTAGTGTGTCGGCTTAAAAAGTCTATTTATGGACTTAAACAAGCTTCAAGGCAATGGTATTTTAAATTTGATGAGGTGATCACTTCCATGGGTTTTAAGAAAAATAAAGTTGATCAGTGCATATACCTTAAGATCAGTGGGAGTAAGTACATTTTTCTTATCCTCTATGTGGATGATATTCTATTAGCCAGTAATGATAATGGATTGTTGATGAGACTAAACAATCATTGTCTAAGATTTTTGATATGAAAGATCTTGGGAATGCTTCATTTGTTCTTGGGATAGAGATTCATAGGGATCGATCTAGAGGTATGTTGGGACTTTCACAAAGGTCTTATATTGATCGTGTGCTCACTAGATTTAATATGCAGAATTGTAAGGGTGGGGATGCACCTGTTATAAAAGGTGATAAACTCAACCTTAGTCAATGTCCCAAGAATGATTTAGAAAGAGAATCTATGAAGAATATACCTTATTCTAGTGCAGTGGGGAGTCTTATATATGCACAAGTCTGCACTAGGCCTGACATTGCATTTGCAGTAGGAGTTCTTGGTAGGTATCTTTCTAACCCTGGTATGGATCATTGGGTTGCTGTTAAGAAAGTATTAAGGTACTTACAAAAGATAAAAGATTACATGCTGATTTATAGAAAAATTGACAATATTGAAATTGTTGGATACACAGATTCTGACTTTGCTGGCTCTCATGATGATATGAAATCCACTTCAGGATACATTTTTACATTAGCTGGAGGAGCTGTATCTTGGAAGAGTGTAAAACAAACACTCTTAGCTTCTTCTACTATGCAAGCTGAGTTTGTTGCATGTTATGGAGCAGCTACGCAAGCCATTTGGCTAAAAAATCTTATCTTTAGTCTTCGCATCATTGATTCCATCTCTAATCCACTAAGAATTTATTATGATAACAAATCTGCTGTGTTGTTTTCCAAAAACAACAAAACTACATGTGGGTCTAAGCATTTGGAAATAAAGTACCTTAAGGTTAGAGATTTTATGAAAAATGGTGATATTACTGTAGAGCATATTGATACAAATAACATGATTACTGATCCTCTGACTAAAGGATTAAAACTTGTAGTTTTTAGCAAACATGTTGAAAGTATGGGTGTCTTAAGGTCTTTTGATGTATTTTATTAGTGGGAGTATATTTCTTGTGTTTGATACTCTCATGTTATAATTTGTTATGTTAGACACTCTTTTTATAAGGTTTTAATTTCATTGATGATCATCATAAAGTAGATAATCTATGCTATTATATATTCTTACTTGAACATATACTTATAAGTATTGAAATCTTGCTTCTTAAGACTGGTGTCTGTCTTAAGTATGACTTTGATGTCAAGAAAGTATGTGTTATGGAATGACATCGTTGAATGATCTCGAGAATATGAATGAGACATACATATAGTAAATAGATTTCTTATTACGTTTAGAGAAATCATAGAGGACTGATAATGAAAATAGCACGTTTGATCACATTTGATGCTATTTTCTTACTACACAGCCACACTAAAATCCATTGTCGATAAAGTCACTAGCACTTGTAACCATAAATTGATCTTATGTCAATAAGGGGCATAAAGGTCGCTATGATTCAGGGTTAGTTGGTTATATTAGATAGAATTGTTGTGATGTTATCTCAGAGGGCTAAATTTTTTTTTTTTAATTATGGCCACATAAAAGTTTTTTCAATCAGTCTGGAGTCTTGTTTTCAAAATGTATTTTGTTAAAACTCTAATAAAACTCAATTAATATTGCTCAAATGGGAGAATGTTAGAATTTTCCATAAAGTGAGCTGCTATTAATTGGTAATTTGTGATTTAATAAAAACTGACTGATTAAATTTAGCCCAATTATGAGACATGCATGAGGCCCATTTAAAATTATGATCTTAAAGATATGAGCTTAGCACATCTACATAGTTTAGTGTGGTTTGACGGTTGTGTAGGCCCAAAGACTTAGTAATCCTTTTATAGGGAGGATTGCTAGGATTATAAATAAGGATTAAGGCTAAGTCCCCTCTTCACTTCTAATACACACGATTTCTACCCATTGAGAGCCGCTACCAAAGAGAAGAGTGAAGAGGAAGATTTAGTTGAGAAGAATTCATTAGCTTCCGCTGAATTCGATTATGGCTGCAAATCCATCAGGTAAGTAAATTCTAATTTCATATTTATGGTGTTCTAATTATCATACATGAGATCTTAAAATAAATTTAAAATTCTTACATATTATACTAAATGTCCAAATAATATAATGAAACAAGATTTTCTAATTTAATTCAAACTTTCTATTATATTCAAATATAATACATAACACTAATTTCCAAACACAAGCATGGATATATATATATATATTGATATAAAGTAAAATTGAGATGACCGAAAAGGAAAAAAGTAATGTTTATATAACTTATATTTGTAAATGGTGATATTAGGAGGAAAATATGAAAAAGATGATTGCAATGCATTAAAACTGCCCATAATGGATGGCGGATCATAGGTAAGTATATACCTTACCACTATTTTTATTTTAATAAAAGATAATTTAGATATGGCGAATTATATTCTTATTAATAATACATATTTCATGTTCATACTCATATTTATATTTATATATAAACTTAGTTCTTAAGTAGTTGGTTGTTAAGTAAATGCTAATTGATCAAAGTACGCAAAGGAAGCATGATAATAATATTAATAATCATCAAATCTTTATGGTTAAACTATTTGTCACTTGTATGCTAGAAATGATAGTGTGAAATGTGATTTAAAAGTTAAGCTCTCATGTATATATTATCTATACATCCTGCCATAGTTAGCATTGAAAATTTTAAATTGTACTAGAGCAGTGATATTCGGAACTGTGAGTTGTATTAGAATAATACTTTGAAAATCGAATGGAAAATTCTTGAGTAATAATTAAGAAAGATATAAGATTGGTACAAGAGCCAGAAGGAAAATTTTGACAAGTGGTTCAGAAATTTGTAGGCCTAATCTTGAAATAAAATAGTGATTATATATAAGTTTGCTATAACTCAGTGTGTGATTCAATATGATATTAGAACCTTACTTATGTTTTGATGTCACTGTTTGATGTGATTGCAAAGATATAATGTGACTATAATGATTGTTTGTATTTAAGCCTTAATGGCTAATTCTGAAAATGTTAATCACCTAGAATGGGTGGTGAGTGATTGATTGAGTTTATGATAGTATTGCAAGATATGGGATCTAAGTTGCTTGCAGGTGAAATTCCAATATAAAGCTAATTTTGCATATTACAAAAATCTAAGAAAAATAGGTTTGCTAATATGATTAATTTATGATTATTATAAATAATTGATCACCTGCAAAGTATGGTAGATATATGCTCATTGAGTTTTTGAAACTTATTCTATTTTATTTTTACTATTTTCAGACTACAGTAAGCATATTTGAGCTGATGCATCTATAGAGAATCAAAAACCACCTCAAAGATTCAACAGTTAGGAGTTGTTTTGAATTATGATTAGAAATGAATTGATGATTGTGATGGTGATTCTGCCTATGATGTGTGAAGGCATTTATCTATATATATGTTGTAATTGTGTAGTATGATATATGTTTAAGAATCTGTTGTATCTAGATTAATATAAGTTTTGTATTTTAGGACGTGAGGCCTTTAGGAAGTGTCCAAAAATAAGAAAGGCTCTATCCGTTTTTTTGTAAAATTTTTAAAATGAAATCTCAAATTCCCTTAGAATTTGGAAACTTTCATTAAATAGAAAGGGTGAAAATAGTTAAGGCTTTTGGAAACTAATAATGAGATCCACACTGGTCACGATCAGGACAGGTCATGACATATATATAAAGTATCTTTCAAAGATAAAACAAATTAAGAATCCAATTTTAATTCAACTATGACTATGTATTTCACTTACACTCATTTTCCATTTCTTAAACATAGATTGACTTCATCCCTACCTGACTTTTGCTTACTTTTAAATCTCTGTAAGGTACTACTAACATGGACATATGCCCCAGAGTTAATTTACTAAGAATTAATAGAAACATCTATCAAATTTGATTTAAAGCAAATAAGAGTAAAAGAATTACTTGATTTATTTTTATTTTTCTTCTTATTTTTGTTTTCTAAGTGCTTCTTATAAGCTAAACAATCCTTTCTTCTATAATCTATCTTCTTACGAAACTAACATTCATCTTTAGGTATTATAGGTTTAAGACAATGGTGATTATGATTAACGTTTCTTTTAAGACCACCATTACCCTAGGGTTTAAATTTTCTTTTATTAAAAGGCTTTTTAAGACATGGCTGATTGACTAAGTTCAGACTTCTTGAAATTTCATGTTTCATCCTTTCTTCTTGAGTATAAATAGATATCAAAATATTAACATCCAAATTTTCATTTTAGGTATTGTAAGAGGTTTTCAAGGCATTAAACTAGGAAGGCAAAGAATTTTAGGCATGGTTAATAAGAAAAGTATCATTAACAAAGCATTCAAACTCTCCCAGTCTAGTGGAAATAGTAACCATCCTCAAAATATACTCCCTAACACCACCAATACTATCATACTTTATATTAAAAAAACTTCTCCATCAATTAACTAGTTATAACCTTATCAGAAATTATATACCTTTTCCCAGTTGAAGTAAATAAGGTTTTGGCATTGTCAATAGTTATAATAACTCAAATTAAACCTTTAAAGATTGATCTCTTTATCACCATCAAAGCCAAACGATTAACACTATTCCATTTTTCATAATAAGTTCTCTACTCAATAGTATTTTAAGCAATTAAATCAATGGTTTCTCAACTCTAATTGCCATGTCGACATCTATCATGGTTAAAGCTAATTTCACATTCTCCTTTCATCTCTTATAATTTCCTCCAATCAGAATTTCAATTGAAAAAGATTGATTATTATAAAAAAAAAAAGCACATGGAGCTAAAAACAATAATGATAGTAGAAATTTAGTCAATATTATGAGCAACAAATAATAGTTCATATTTCTTTTAAACATTAGACACCCTAAAATATTATTACAAATTCCCCTCTGGGTAGAAAAAGTAATAAACTTTAAGATATTCTTATAATATCAAGCTAATATAATAATAAATAAAATTGAAAAATCTAACACCTATGGGTAGAAGGATCATCAGCTTGTCCATTATTATAAAAGCTATAAGTTATACAAATTAATTCACATAATAACTTCTTATGGGTAAGTAATTATATGAACTAACTTAAATAAAAAGAACATCCCTAATAATACAAAAGAATTTTATTGGCTTTGTAAATGATTGTTGTGATGATAAATATTTAATTCTACTAATTTAATTCTAAATAGGAAAAATATATTCAAACTATCTAAAAATATTTACCTCCATATAAATTTTCCCATGATGTATCTCATTCTCAAAATACATCAAAATAATTTCAATGATTGTCATCAACTTTCTAAAATATTGATAAATTCATGCTAAATTAAATAGAAAGAAAACACATATACATAAAAGGCAAGGCATGCATAGCATGCACAAAATTATATATATATATATATATATATATATATAAGGCCAAAGTGTGCGCGCGCGTATAACAAATTTCAAATGTCTACGCCATATATATAAAAAACGGTCACACAGGATTCTCTCTCTCTCTCTCTCTCTCTCTCTCTCTCTCTATATATATATATATATATATATATATATATATGGAATGTCAAACCAAAACATACACATGATGCCAAACCAAACCAAATATATACATATATAACAAAACAAAGCATCAAACAGAATGCCAAATCAATCATATATATATAATGAAAATGTCAAACATAAAATTCATTTTATATTTATACATACAGAAAATCAAAACATACGTATATGAAAGAGAACACCAAAACATATAAATAAAGGCTCCGACGATGATAAATGTACATATGTAGAACATTAAATTAATATATATAAATGAATTTCAATTTATAATATAATATAAAATAAATTTTTTATATATATTCCAAAGTCAAAACATAGTATTGTATGATTTAAAATTTCTCTTCAATAATATCATATAAAAATAATTATTAATAAAAATTAAATTATAATCTCAATTAATTAAATTAAAGTTCTAATTTGATATAACTTGTTCTGATACCATAAGTAGGAATTTATAATTTTACAAATCATATATCAAGACTAGAACTACAAATAAAAGAATATTAAAATTAACAATAATGTGTATCTCTTAAATTTATTCGTAATCTTTAATATTTTCACACAAATATTTATGTAAAAAATAAGGTCTTCCCCTCCTAAACCTTCTATTGTTCACAATGCTTTGATAGGGAGAAAAATTTTAAATATTTAGGGGCTATTTGGTTAGGGATATTTAGAAAAGGGAAAGAGAATTGAAGGGTTTCATTTCCTTTATTTTTGTTTAGTTTAGAAAAAAATTCATTCCCTCTCCTCCTTTTTCCTTAATTGGATCACCCCATTTAAGAGAATGATGATTCCCCCCAACTCCTTAGGAAATCTCATTCCCTTTCTCTATTTTCTCTTAATAATATTATTAAATATTAAATATGCAATAAATATTATAATAACATTTAATTATATTAATAATATTATAATATGTTAATACTTGTTATTTTTAATATTAATAACTAATAATATTAATAAAATAATAATAAATAATTATTATATATTAATAATATTATTAATATATATTTAATAAATAAATAATTTTAGTCATTTTTAAATAAATATTATAATATTATTTAATTATATTAATAATACTATAATATTTTTATTTATTAAAAATTAATATTATTAACAAATAATAATTATGATAAATAATAAATAAATAAATAATAATTATGTATTAATAATATTATTAATATTTATTTGAAAAATAAATAATTTTTATTAAATATTGAATAAATAATTATTATTATATATTAATATTTATTTAATAAATAACATTTTTAAATACTAAATAAATAATAAATATTATAATATTATTTAATTATATTAATAATATTATAATATTTTTAATAATTATTATTTTTAAATTATTAATAATCAATAATATTAATAAAATAATAAATATTAAAAATTATAATATTAGTAAATAAAATAAAAAATAAGATAATAATTATAATAATTATATTAATAATAATTATAAATAAATTATTTTTTAGTGTAATAATTATTAATAAAGTGAATTAAAAATATTTGATTCCTTTTCTTATTTGAACTAAACAGATTGGATAATTGAGAGTCATTCCTTTTCTTTACCCCTAATTCCCTTTCCTGATTTCATTTCCTTTCCCCAATTTAAATCAAACGGCCCCTCAGTGTTAAAAGGGGGCCTAACTTTAGCAATATATATAACCCTAATTAAGTCTATCATTATGGAATCAATAATAAACTCTATATCAAATATGTCTAAATAGATTAAATCACATTTTTAACATAATATATATAATCTGAGATAAAAATATAATTCATTTGGTTACTTTATTACTTTTAGGTCTCATATAATTGAATTACATGTTTAACTCGATTTTTTTAAAAATAAAATAAATCCAATTAATGGAAGTTTAAAATGGGAAAATTATTACATATTAAACCATCTACCAACAAACTATTCAAAATTTTACTTGCGAATTTATACAAACAAGATTAATTAGATTGATCTATAGATTTACAGTGAAAATCTCAAAATTCACAAATTAAATCAAATAACTTAAAATTTGATTCATTTTTTAAATATGTTATATAGATCAATCTATTTGAATTAAAGTCTACATGGACTAAACCAGCCCATTTTACACTTATATTTGAAAATATATGCGCTCCGTGTGCAGTCTTCATTTTATTAAAATGGAAAATAGTGGACATGACATATATAAATTTTAATTTAATTTTAGATATAGTAATTGATTATGTTAACATGACATAAGTTAAAAGATAAAATTTAATAATTATATATGCATCTATACAATATTAAGAGAGTTCTTCATTAGAAAATCATAATTATTGATTTTTTAAAAGAAAATTAAACAAACATAATAAATTATAATGATCTATTTCTTTAAAAAATGATTCAAATAAATAATATTTTAAAATGTGAAAGATATTATTAAGTAAAAGAATACACAAATAGATTATAAAACATATTAAAATTTTGCACATAATATTATAAATAATTAATATTGTCAACTATTTCATACAACCACTAATGCTATTAGATAATAAAAGCAGTTAATACATTCAACGATTCACTCTTTATTAAAATAATCAGTTAATTATCAAGCCGAGGAGCAAAAGAAATATTGACTTGAAAAAAAGGAGAAAACAATGAACGGCTTTCTTGTAGAGAAAAATATGTCGTAATTCTAATTATGTAGACAATGCAATTGTGAATTTAAACAAAAATTATTTTTAATTTTTTGGTCCAAACAAATGTGGTTTCATTAAAGTTTGGTTGTTATCTCTCAAACATTTTCATTTTCATGTGGAATAATGTACATGGTTTTACATATTTTTCTAAAAAAAATAACGCACGCAACCTTATTTGTCAATGGATTCGCGGTCATCCGGCATTTTCTTGCAAGTGGATACCCGTATCTTTCATGTTCATTGACGATTGGCATTAACTTGTACTCCGTACATTAATGTGGTTTTTTTATTTTATTTTATTTTGCGCTATCTATCTATGTATATCTGTAGTACAAAACCCCCCTCAGCTTTTATAAAAATTGAAATAATAAATCTAGAGCAAATGATATAAATGATATATATATATATATATAATTCTTTTTTGTATATATAATCTTAAAATTTTCAAGAAGGATCAAAACTATTTTTTTAATTCTTTTTAAAATTAATTCACACACTTTTTTTTTTAAATCTGAGCGAGTGACAGAGATGTATGAAAATTTAAACTAAATTTAAATAAGTCCTAAAAAAGTAAGATATATTATCTGTCAAATAAGAGCGGTGAAACTCGAATTTAAATTTTTTTAATCACAAGTGCTAAATTCGACCACTTGTGCGAATTTTCATTGGCTAATAATTTTTATATTTAACATTATTGCCCACTTTTAACTCTTTTTAATAACATGAGAATATATTTATAATTTAAAAGATTTTTATCCTATAATTTCATATATTCAAAAATTATATTAAATTTGACTAATCCAAAATTAAAATTAATTAGACCCTTTTCAAAAAAATTAAAATTTAAAATTCTCTCGACAACTATTTCTTCCATTCGTCTGAAACTTTCTTTAAACCGGAGAACTACCGGCCACTTGGATCCTCCAGTCAATGTCAGCATTATTGCCAGCAGGGTCTAATTAAAATGGTGCAAGTGGCAACCCTTGACTGGTAGTACGTGATCAGTTCAGATTGTTATAAAATGTAATCAGCTTAATTACCATAATTATTGCCATCAACATCACAAATGAAGTAAAAAATGCTACAGGAGTCGCCCCACAAGCACCTTAATCTAATAATTAACATGAAAATCTGCTCCTTTTTGTTTCTCTTCCCTACCTTATATATAAACAGAATAGCCATATATCCAATCATGCGAGTTGGGTGAGATGCTTAAGGCAAGATTTTTAAAGTTCAACCCGTCAGTGGAAAAGGTAGATTCCAAGAAAAAGTTAATATGGCCGACAGCAAAACGATAAAAATATAAAAATGAAAAAGAAACCAAGATAGATATTTTCATCCCTAAGGCTGTTATTTTAGCTTTTGGGATCATCTTTTACTTCGAGTCAGATAATGAGACAAATAATATAAATAAAAATAGATCAGAACTTTATTTTTATTTTTATAAAATTAAATTTATATCAATTTTATATTTTATTAAAAATTTATATTAATATAATTCATATAGAATTAATTTTATATTAAATTTTAATTTTTCTTATAATAATTTAGATGTTTCATGTCATATATGAAAAAAAAATCAAAATTTAATGTAAAATTAATTTTATATAAATTAAATTAATATAAATTTTTAATAAGAAAAAAAATTACTTCAAACTGAATCAGGAATCAAAATAAAATTTTAATAATAAAAGTATGATCAATTATCTTCTTCCATTTAGAAACTAAAAATACGCTGACCAGGTCTTCGGGCAGAAATTGTTGACTGTTGGATGCATCCTTTACGCACCGTCTATCAGAGGAAATATATATATGTATTTTTTACCTGAGTAGTATTGAAGAAATTAAAATTCCGAAAAGTTTGGTTAGCATTTTTGCCTCCTTTACACATATTTTTACTCAATTTAAATTTGATATTATTTTAAAATTTTTAATTTTCATCATATTTAAAATTTGAACTTAAATTTTTATGTAAATATATTAAATAAATTATCACTCTTTTGAATATTTTGCAAAAGAAAATGCTTAGTAAAATTTACCTGATGTTGGCATTATATAAATATTTTGCCCTTTGAAGACACGAATCTAGGACCGGTAATTCATTACTTTACGTTAAAATGTATCTAATTCTCTTGCACTTATGAAAATATGAATATAATATAATTCTTTAATATTTAGAAGAGTGCATCTGATTCGGTACCTTAATTTGTATATTCTTTATTCATATCCACTTGTTTGCTGTCTATATACTTAATTTATATTCTTCATTCATACCTATTTGTTTGCTATCCATATACTTAAAACACCCCAAAACCTTATTCCTTTTTAGGAAAAACAAAAGTTTAAGAACAGAAATCATCAAACGGAATAAAAAATTCTAAAAACAAAATCAAACTTTGCTCCAGTATTGAACTGTAAGTTTCTGCATATGCATAATCGGATCTATTCATGTCAGCAGCTGGTTTTAGGGGTTAATGAACAAGATGCAATTAATGAACAAGATATGAATAAGATATGATCCCTTGTAGCAGCTGACAAACCAGACACATCTTGTTCATTAATTGCATCCTTTTAGATGATTGTCTGGTTTCGGTGCAAATAAATATGGCTGGAGTGGCATAGGACACTTTTTCATGATTTTACCTTTTTCTTATATTTTTTAACTCAATCTCTGAATTTTTTGTGTATGTATGTATGTATAAGTGGAATCTGTTGACATTGATATAAATTTAGATGACTATACATCAGATTCCAATCATTAATTTCACTAAAATTTAGGAATTAAGATCAAATGAATTTTAAATGACTTTTACACTTAATATAATTTATTCTTCCTCTCAATTAATACATTGAACTATATACTTATATCATTAATATTCATAAAGTCTATTTACTAATAATAATTAAATTAGAAATAAAAAATTTCTTTTTTTATTATTATGTGTATCGTTCTTCTATGTTAATATTAATATAACTTATTTTATTTATTTTAATATTGTATGTTTAATTTTATATTATAAACACATTTCTAAAATATTTTTCTTACAATGTGCTATTTGATACTCTGAATTGAAAAAACAATAATCACATTTTTCATATCATACATCTAAAATGCATTGAAATAAAATAATAAAATAAAATGTTAATAAATTTAATAATCTCTTGATACATTTTAAAATAAAAATATGATTAAAAATCAATATTGATTACCATAACTTGTAATAATGGGAAAAATAGGAAAAGAAAAATTAATTATTGTTGAAAAGAACAGGGTGAATATAAATTCCTTCTCTCTCTCTCTCTCTTTCTCTCACACACACACTCTCTCTCTTTTAATGTTAGTTCCAACATTTTATATGATAAATTTAAATAATGACAAATGAATATAATAATAGCATTGGATGTCCTTATTTAAGGTGTTATAAAATATTCATTAGATATGCTATACTATATAGATGTAATAGCAATATTTGATTATGTGCTAAAGTGTTGGATTATATACAAGTTCAATAGTAATGTTATGTTATAATTGATCAATATATATAATATGATTGTCATACACGTTTTTATGCTAATTTGTTATAGTTTTTATATATGATTCACACATTTCAATATCCTCAAATATGAAATTGGACTACATATATGAATTGCAAAGTTCATATATACAATGTAGCATATAGGATTGTCCAAAAGAAAAGGAGTTAGCATTGAATTAAAACAATGGAAGATTTTGTTATGCTTAACTAAAGAATGAATAAGGAAGAAAGATAAGAAAAAAGATGTGATTTAAGTTAAAATTTGCAATATTGGAAGTTTAGAAACATCAAGAAAACCTAAGGACTTCATTGAGTATAATTTTTCATTTTAAGTTTAGACTTTCCTATAAAATAGAATTTTTAATAATATAGAATCTAAACATATTTCTAAAATATTAACTTAATCAAAATATTTTAAAAAGATAACCCATAACTATAATTTCTACAAAATAGTCTTTGAGACATTTCAAAAACTAATAAGATAAGAATTTTTTTTTCAATTTTAACCTTTTATCATTCTTTTGATCATATCTCAAAAAATATTATAATTTAATTGTAAAAATTTTTTTATATAAAAATATACTTAAAGAGATTTTTGTATATAAGTCATTTGCTTAAAATGATTAATATTTGAAAGAGTTTTTGAATTGGGTCTAAAAATTATTTTCTATTTTGCTTATTGTCTTGATCATATATATATATATATATATATATATATATATATATATATATATATATATATATATATATATATATATATATATATATATATATATATATCAAACAAAGTATGAAACTAATTTCTTTAATGAACTCAAATATCTTTTCAACAATAGGCTATTTGTTTAAAATGAGCTTAAAATGAAAAGGTTATCATATTTTAAAGTTGATGTTAGACTTTGCTAGCCTAACAATCAAATGTTATAAGACTAATAGTCAATTATTAGCCTTTAATGCGAAAACTCTATGAAGTAATGATAAAAAATAGCTAGTTTTCCAAATGGCTATAATTCACTTTGAACTTCTAATATAAGCAAAGAAATATTAAATACAATACATAGAGAGTATAAAATTCATTTTTTAAGATCATTTACATTTTTCTTTATCAAAATCATGATTTAAATTCTTTATTTTGAAATTTCTCTAATTTAAGTGCTTCATTTATTTCATTCACTTTATAAGAGAGTTCATTTGAATTATTATTTATCTTATATCACTTTCTAATTGTAAAAGGTGATGTATCTTTTAGAATTTCTTTAAGAAGATGAGGTATTTCTTATAAAGAAAAAATTTGCTCAAAGAGTAAGAGTATTATAAGAGGCTTCTTGAGTATTCAGCTCAAACTTGAAAGAATAGTAAATTTAAATACGAATTTAGAAAGTTAGGAGAGTGAATACACAATTTGGAGAAGATATTCAAAGAGGAACCACTATAAATTCTTGAGTTTAATCCCTCCACCTTTATTTCTTTTACATTTGACTTCATGCTTTGTTTTTATTGATGATATTTATCAAATGTATTATGCTATAATATTTATCTCATTACTTGAATGATTAAATAATTGAAAGAAATATCCATCTTACATGAGATTTTTTATGTTATGTTTATATATTGTTGAATGAGTTGATTTGCCTAAATGTATTGAATTATTATATTTTGAGTACAATCATATTTATGAAAATTTTTGAGTTGTTTAAATTGAAATTATTTGCATGACTTTGAAAAATTAAGAATTTTTTAATGAAAATTTTAAAAGTTGTGAATGTTTTAATGATATCTTATTCAACTCCATGGGTGTAGATTTCTTTGTCCTACAATTAAAACATTTTAAATTTACGTAACAAAATTACATCAAGAGAAATAAAACAGAGAAAACAAATTATCCAAGAAAATTCTAGTCTTCATTTTCCCATAAGTCCAATTTCCCTCACGCTTGTTTGACTTGTCAACCGCATCCTTTGCTGAAGTGAGTTCGATCCCATCAAATTTTGAATTCATATTGTCCATTCCTTTTTTTTTTTTTTTTTGGCCGCATATATTGTCCATTCAGTAACGTTGTAGCAGCCGCCATCCTTATCATAATGTGGGTAGCCATTGACCTTCTTTTTGGATTTTTGCTAGCCTATTCAGTAATATTTGGCTACTGCCAAGGTTTGTTGGATTCATTTACACAGGCAATGACGATTTTGTTTTAGGTGTGCAACTATGTCTTGTGTTTTGGAGAAGTAATTTCACGACCGAACTAAGATTAGTAGCCCTGAATTGTTACTTCAATTTTGAGATTGACTGTGCTGCAACGCTTAAAAAGTGCTGTACATTTATACAACTGGACCAATAGATCAATAATTATATTTATATGTTACAGTTTATTGTCTAGTTTTAGGATCTAATTCTAAAGTTTAATAAAATAATTTTAATCATTCATCCGTGGATATAAATTTATAATAATGTAAAATTGGTGCATCACGGTTCATTCCTTCAAATTTTAAGAAAAGTGGGATGTTTTATGACATTTATGCAACTCTTTTGTTAAGATTATGGATGAAAAATAAATAAATATATTTTTAAAAATAAATAAATAAATATAATAAATAAAGCATACACAAATTAATGTACGTAAGTTGAATGCACATTATTTTTAGAGATTAGAAAGTTTCATTGATCACACCGCTGTAAGGGGCCTTTGATGGATTTTTGCATTAATATTTCAAAATAAATTAAATTATCCGCTTACTTGACATTAACCCAGTATAAAGCACGATTCCTTTTCAGGCCACATATATATTTTCTTAAGTAATTAACAAGAGTATAGATAAATAGATACATTTACCAAAACAAAAAATGTCTGTGGCACATTTGGGATTTTCCCTTTTAATCAATTTATCAGACAAATATATCCATTTGTATAAAAAATGGATGGAATTTCTTGGAAAAAATAATAAATTATTATTTATAGATATTGAATTAATAATTATGCTTATTTGAAATAAAAATTTGCCATGTGAATGTTGGACCTGTTGGCATATTTAATTTTTTTTTTGAAATGAAAATTTGTGATTTTAAAAATGAAAGTGTACCTTTTGAAAGATAAAGTTATATCTAGCGAATGAAAAACGTTATCCTTTTATACTCAACAGTCAGTCAAATGAAATCTATCAAATTCTTCAGATAGTTCAACGTTACATGCGTTTCAAGATAGAAAACGAATTAAACCATTTTTTTTAAAGATATATAACAGTTTTTAAAGCTTCTTTTTATTTATTTGCTTATATTTTTTTTGAATATTTACTACCATTATAAAACTGTTTCATAAAAATATATAAGCAAAAATTTTAATTATACTTTTTGCAATTTTTTAAATTTTTATTACGTATACTGTAAGATTAATTCGCATATTACTTATTTAAAAATCAATATAATTCATCACGGAACGGACACTTCTGTAAAGAAAATACTTTCTTCACACCTCGGAAAATTCTACTCCCCCCCCCCCTAAATTTCCGTACACAAAAGCAAGGAATCAAAACAATTACGAGATAAGTGGGGGGTTATCCATGCGTAATAATTAGAACTCAAAAATCTCACTGAAACAGAATGATTGTTAATATAGACTCATAGAGTTCAAATTCAAATTTATGAAATATTATAAATTTCTCACGGAAAGCCATTTGGGAATGGAGTTAACCCACGTTTTCTGCCGTATATACCTTAATTGCTAATTTTGGGTTAGTCTTCAAATTATTTGATTAAGAATAAATCTACTTGTACGTACAAAGTTAGGTGTAAATTTATCATGCTCTCTAATAGAGAGGATGATAAAAAATGAAGTTTAAATTTTTTTTACAGGATCACTAAATAACTATATAAAAGATTGGATGAATATCAAATTAGTACCAAAATATTTTTACGTCAATGTCAAAAATTTTGATACAACTATGATATTCATCAGATCTTTTGCCTTACGATATTAAATTGATATGACAAAATCTTTCGATTTTAATTTAAAGTGAAAATTTTTAAAATTAATATAAGAAAATTTTTTAATATTAATTTGATGTTAGTAGATTTTGTAAATACCCATTTGATAGTTTCCCCCCTTTTCTATAGGAAAGTGTGAATGAAAAAATGATAATAAAAAGAAGGAAATGATTATGCTGTAATAATTTATTGGTATATTATGAAATTTAATTATTAATGTAGTATGGTATAATATATCAAATTTAATTTAAAAAAATAAATTTAATACATAATTAAATTTAATAATACACCAATATACTATTTAAATTTTAACTCCTCCTTTCTTTGTTCTATGATGGACTTTCCAACCTCTTCTATTCACAAGACCAAGAACTTGATTTTGGGGACAAAATTTGACAAACATACATATTAATGATAGAAAATTTCTTGATGCACAACTCTCACCGGAGTGCATGGCATACTCTCCCTTAATGATCCGGCAGGGAAGGAGGTGTTCGTAGATTATAACGGAATGATAAACATATATTATTGAAAAGACCTTAAAATAAAAGTAACGTTATATATATATATATATATTAAGAGTAGAATTTGAAATTAAATTTTGAATATATATTAAAGATAGTCAATTAAATATAAAATAGTAAAATAATTTATAAAGTATAATTTAATATACATAAAAAAATTTAAAATTAAATCTCAAATATTATTTTTAATGTATATAATATTTTCGTGGGAATAATAAATATGTAGTTGTAATTATTGAATTCTAAGGCAAACCACGTAATGGTATTTACTATTTAGTGTACAATAGAAAAAATGGAAGGAAAATTTCCGTTCAAATTGAACACGATGTAAATTAAGGATAAATTATTCTCAGGTAACATCTAATTCATAAAATTATAAATTTTCAGGAATTTTAATATTTCAAGAATATGATTTTTAATAATGTAATTTTTAAAAATTTCATATTATTATATTTAGTTTAATTAAAGGAATTTCTAAAAATATTAGAGTATTATGATTTAATTAATTTAGGTATTTTTAAAATATTATCTTTGAAATTTAAATGGTTAACACTATTAAATTCATTGGTTAACTTCACTAAAGAATGGTCAACCATAGTATATGCTATTAAATAATAGTCGATAATGGAATATGATAGTTAAAACGAATGGTGGGTTGAGTTTAATAATAGTGAACGGAAGTAGTTGAGAAACTTATAAAGTGGATGATAAGAGACAATAGGTGGTTAATATGGATAAATAATTATTAAAGATAGTCAATAATACTAGATAAGAATAAACGATAATTAATGATAATATATAGTAATAGACAATGATTAATTATAATTGATAATAGTAGGTTACTTATCAATTCTAATGGATGATATATAGTACGTGATTATTATTGACAATGATTAATGGCAAGTAATGATTAAGAATATAAGTGGTGGTAAATAGTTACCAATAATGATAAAGAATGATACACTGATGGTCGTCAAAATTATTGATGTGCATGGTACTTAATAGTACTGAATTTTGATGGACTATGATCAATAGTGTTAGTAATAAAATGATGTGATAATAATAATAAGATCTTAATAGCAAGTTAGGTTAATAGCAAGTTAGGCGGAGAAATTAAATTTCTATTATGTATGGATTCACAAAATTAGTAAATATTATTTATTTATTAATCATGAGAAAAATACATAACATAATTAAAGTATACATAAACTTAATTGGTGGGTAAAATAACCTTTCTAATATTATTAAAAAAATATGGGACGAGAATGTTAGGTATCCATATCTCGTAGAAATATTTAATAGAATATAGGATAAAGTTATTTTCTAAGTGAATTTTTTTTATTTTTATATCAAATATGAAAGTTTAATAATCTTTTTAAATATTTTAAAAAATGTAAAAAAGTTTCTACGATCAAATACCGCCCTCATAATCAATCAAATGTGGGACAACAGCATTAAAAAAGAGGATACAAAATCCAGTTACCACAATGACCCATTTGGCTAGGAGTTCTCATCTTGCAGGCGTCGCATTGTTCCAAATCCCCTGCATTATGACAGCTCCATTGCTCTTCCTAAAGTAGAAATGATTTTTTGTTCTCACCTTAAATACAACATTATATTATAATAACTGATAAAATAATAAAAATTATGATTGCAAATTATATTACTTACAACACGGGAAGTTCTTGAGTACACTTCCTTCCCATACTCTCGTATACTCACGGTGGAGATGCAATAATATTCTTCCACGTGGCTAAAGGAGACTTTGTTGCCGGGCACCAAAAACTAATCTTTTAATCCTGGCTGTTAATATATATATATATATATATTTATTTCCTTTATATTATACTTCATTTGCCAAAAAATAGTGCAATATTTTAAAAATATAATTAAAATTTTAAATTATATATATTGTGTAAAAAGCGTATCTATTATGTTTCCTTTCAAATTCTTATCTGTACATAGATTTTTTACATTATTTTTTAATGTGTTTAATTATATAAAAATTAATTTTATACCCAAAATAAATTTATAATTTAAAATTGATAGTAATATTTTTTACTTTCAAACTTAATATTTAAAAAAATTCAAATTAATTATTTATAATCAATTATATTAAAAATTAATTCTTCTATAAAAACTTCATAAAATATTACAACTTTTGTTTCATCCCATACCATTTTGGGCGTCTTTTTTATAGGTATAATTTTTTTTTTACAATTATAAAATTGAAACGTGGTTTATTTGCTTGTAACACATTCAAAGATAAATTTATAAATAACTTCAAAGAAAAATAAAATAAATTTAATAAAAATTCCTTTTTCAACTCAAATTAATTGAATACAATGACAAGTATATATAATTAATTTAAGAAAAACATAATTAAGTAAATTATTTTTAAAATTTTACTTATGCATACATATATACATAAAAATATTTTTTAAAAAATATCTAAATATAAAATGTTAGTTGTACTTTTAAGTTATATGGAATTTTAGAAAATAATTTTATAAAAAATTGTAATTCTGAAAAAAATTCTCAAGATGCCAGAAAATGAAATAAAATATAAAATAAATTTTAAAGTTATTTTGTAGAAAAATTAAGTTCAAATATAATTAAATATAAATAATTAATTTAAATATTAACTTTGATGGAAAATTATTTATTCTAAATTTTAATTTAAAATTAATTTTGGATATAGAATTAATTCAAAAAATTTAATTTTTTATAATTAAATATATTAACAAATAATCGTAAGAAAGCTTCTATCATTAAAAATTTGGAATGAAGACAACAGAGTGATTTTTTGCATAATACATATAATTTAAATATATAATTGTACCTCTTAAAATATTAGAAGTATATTTGCATATGAGGTATAATACATTGAAACGTATTTTCTCTGTTAAAAATATCATTTTCATATGTAATAATAAAAGAGTGATATATTATTTGTATTGACAATTAAAAAATAATATTTGAAGGCATGATAATAAAGAATAACAATTTTATATATGCAAAAATTATATATGTAAAAAAATTAAAAAACTATACCTATAAAAAAGATGCCCAAAATGCTATAGGATAAAATAAAAGGTGTAATATTTTTTAAAGTTTTTATAGAAGAATTAATTTTTAATATAATTGATTATAAATAATTAAGTTAAAAATTTGTTCTAAATATTAAGCATAAAGTGAAAAATATTAATATCAATTTAAAATTCAAAATTAATTTTAGATATAAAATTAATTTTAAAAAAGTTAATTTTTATACAATTAAACACATTAAAAAATAATAATAGTAGAAAATTTATGTACCGAGAAGAATTTGAAAACAAACATAATAGATAGATAGACTTTTTATGCAATATATATAATTTAAAAGTTTAATTTCATTTTTAAAATACTTTAGTATTTTTTTACATATGAAGTATAATATAAAGGAATTATGCATATATTAATTTTTTTTAAAAGTCAAGAGTAAAAGATAAATTTTTTGTGTCCGGCAGCAAAATTCCTCTTAACCACGTGTAAGGATATCGTTGCATGTCCACCATGAGTACGTGGGAATATGGGAAGAAAGTGTACCCAAGAAATCCCCGTCGGCACTTTCTATCTTTCAAATTCCACCATCCACTTAGGACCAAGTTTGTGCCGTATGTGACCGTAAGTGTGTTAGACATCACATATGACTATTACTTCAAGTCAATTTCCGAACATATGCCCGAATTAATTAATTACATAGGAATTACAAACATAAAGATAAAATAAGATGGGGAATCCGTCTGTTACGAGATTTCTTTTTTATAAACAGTGACGGCATCAAATTACAACCCTTATTATTGTTATTACCAAAAATCGTTATGATAAATTTGTCCTTATATATAGTAGGCAGCCAGTACGTGAGAGACGGACTCAGACGCCGAAAGAGATCACTGGTTGCCAGACATCCAGAAAAATGGTGGAAGGAAGGGAACCACAACAAAACAGAACCATGAAGAGATTCCTCCTCGTATTAAATTGCGTCCTACTCTCCGTAGGCACCGCCGGCGGCCCACTCATCATGCGTCTCTACTTCATCCACGGCGGCCAACGCGTCTGGCTATCCGGCTGGCTCGAAACCGGGGGCTTCCCCATCATTCTCATTCCCCTCGCCATCTCTTACTTCTATCGCCGACGCCACTCCACCACAGCACAAAGCCCCAAAACCCAGCTGGTCTACATGAAGCCACCCTTGTTTTTGGCGTCAGTCGTCATCGGAATCCTCACCGGCTTGGATGATTACCTCTACGCCTACGGCGTGGCTCGGCTTCCCGTGTCCACTTCTTCTCTGATCATCGCCACCCAGCTGGCTTTCACCGCCGTCTTTGCCTTCTTCCTTGTGAGGCAGAAGTTCACTTTTTATTCGATAAACGCCGTCGTGCTGCTCACTATTGGTGCGGGGGTTCTGGCCCTGCGTTCGAGCGGAGATCGGCCGGCCGGCGAGTCTACCAAGCAATATGTGCTGGGATTCGTAATGACCCTAGCCGCAGCCGTGTTGTATGGTTTTATATTGCCTTCGGTTGAGTGGGTTTATAGTAAGACAAAGCAAACTATTACTTACACTCTGGTGTTGGAGATTCAACTGATTATGTGCGCTGCTGCTACCATTTTCTGCACAGTGGGGATGCTCATAAACAATGACTTCAAGGTGATTCCAAGAGAGGCAAGGAATTTTGGTCTGGGGGAAACCAAATATTATGTTGTGTTGGTGTGCAGTGCAATAATATGGCAGACTTTCTTCTTGGGAGTAGTAGGAGTTATCTTCAGTGCTTCTTCTTTGTTGTCTGGTATCATAATTTCTCTTCTTCTTCCACCAACAGAAATTTTGGGCGTTATTTTCTACAAAGAGAAATTTCAAGCAGAAAAGAGCGTTGCTTTGGCACTATCTCTTTGGGGCTTTGTGTCATACTTCTATGGAGAGATCAAACAATCGAAGAAAAACAAAAGAAACCAAAACCCAGAAACAGAATTGCCTCAAACTACTCATTGATTAGTTGACTAGGCTATGAACTTGATGCAATCTCACAGTTGTAAATATTTCGGAATATATTATCACTTCTTATATTCGGTACATTTAGCAGTGTCCAATTCGGATAATACTCAATGTACCGAGACGTGTACCGGAATTTGAGTTCTGAATACAATAAACACTTTCACTATCATTGATTAGTTGATTGAGCTATGAACTTGATGCAATCTCGCGGTTGTAAATATTTCGGAACATATTTTCACCCCTTGTATTCGGTACATTTAGCAGTATCCTTCTAATTCCTGATCGTTGATTCTTGTGTCTTTTAATTCAACGTCACGCTTTTTCCATGTTTGTAGTTTATGGAACTAGTGTTCAAGCCCATGATACGCACGGGTAGGATGGGTTTGTTACTATTTAAATTATATAATAAATTTATCTCTAAATAAATTATTATATTTAGTTATAAAGTTATTATTTTTCCAATTTATTATAATTATAATTATAATATATTATATATAGGAAAAACTGTGGACGACGTCTTACATAAAATTTTTTTCAATCAAAACATTTTTTATAATATTTTTATTTTTAAATTATAATTATAACTAAAAAAGAAAATCTAAAAGTAAAACTTTATTTGGAATATGTAAAATATAAACATAAAAAAATTTTATAAATTATTTCAGCTCTGAAAAGAAGAAAATATTAGAAACTTAAAATAATAAAGAAAGGAAGTTATCGGTTGTCTTGATTTTAAAATTTAAAAATAACATCTTAAATTTATATTTCTAAAATTTAGTAATAATTTTTTTTAAAAATATATAAAATCATTATATGCATTTTAATATATTTAACTTAAGAAAATAAATTAGAAAATGATCCATAAAAGGACTATGAAAAGATAAAATTACCTTAAATTGTATAAGTATTTGCATTCATTATTTTGTTACCACTTATACACTTTACATCATTGATTTTGTAAGTAACAACTAAATATATATTAATATGTAACAATATTTAAAAATAATTATTAAATATATAATTTTTTATTAATTAAGTTCCATAATAAAATTAATATTTTTATAAAATAAATATAATATGTTAAATATTATGTTATATAATTATTTAATAAATTTGAATTCTTTTCATAATAGAAGTAAAAATTAATGAAACTCATTTATACGCATAATAATACACACACATATAATATAATTCAGTTTAATTATTTATTTAACCAATTAAACTATGACTCAATAACTTTTTAGTTTGTTGTTTAGTTCTATTTTTAAAACATACTTAAAATAAAAAAGGGGCGATTCAATGTAAACATAAAAAAAAATTGTTTTTGATCAAGTTGTTAAAAAAATGTAATAATAATAAAGATATATATATAATATGAAAATAGTATAATCATTATAATATATAATTCATAATATATTGAAAACACAATAAAACAACACAAAAGTGAGCCAAACACCTAACTACATTTATTTCATAAAAGAAATATAATATTCATAATAAATTATAATAATATATCTTTTAAAAAATTTAATATGATAAACAATATATATAATCCAAAATATTATTAAAAAATCCACTCAAATAAATTATTAAATATATTCACATCTTTATATGTTATTTTACATAATATTAAATATCTAATTTGACAAAACATCATTATTCAAGAAGTTAATTCTAATCGTTGATTAAATTAGTTAATAAAATATACTAACAGCTAAATGAATTAATTAATTGTCAATATAATTAGTTGATTTCCAAATAGAGTTATAATTTCCTATAGAAACAGTTTTTCTTCTTCAAAATAACATTATTTAATCTAGATAGATTTTCTTTTTAAATTTATAGAGAAATCTTATTTATTTAAATTATGTATAATATAACTCACTACAAATTTAAATTTGATTCAAACTAAATTTAGTTTTAAGAGTAAAATACCACTCTAATTTTTCAATTTTAATATTAATTATTATGATTATAATAGTTATAAAATACTATATATCAACTGTCAACCGTACTATTTATAACTTATGAAATATATGTTATGGATACTCTTACAACTTATGAAAAGAAATTTTGCAAATACTAACAAACCCTCATGTTCTTAAATATTAGTTACTAATTTTCAACTAATTATATTTAATATTTTTATTTTTATTTTTAGTAAAATAATAAATAAGAAGTATTAATTTTAATAAAAATATATCATTAAAATAGAAAATCCAACATTAAATAGAATTCTAATATGAATTTAAAGAGATGAAATGTCAGTATAAAATATTTTATATTATCATTGAATAGGAAGAGGACTATCATAAAAATATTTTATTCTAAATCTTATACATTATTATAAAAGTAATAATAATTAAGAATTTTTAATAATAATAATGTAATTTTAATAAATGACAATACATGATTAGATAATAGTATAAAGCTAATTTATATTGATAGCTGATTAAATTTAAATACTTCTAATATCAATTGTATTGTTATTTATCATATTATCAAAAATAAAAATAAAATATTAAATGTGATTAGTTGAAGATTAATAATCAAGGTGTGATATGGGGCAAAGTGGGCTAAACAGGCCAAACCTTGCAAGCTTGCTAGTGTATTGTCAGTAAAATATACAAATAAAAATGGTTGAGTTAGCAAGTATCCATAAAAAGCGTATAGGTAGATTGCCTTTTAAAAAAATACAAAAATAATTATACTATTAGATATACACAAAAAAATTAAGGATTAAATCCTAAATGTGATGGATGATATAAAACTTTTTAGTGGACATCAAATTAAATTAGATTAAAAAATATCTAATTTTTTATAAATTATAATTGGTTGTATAATAAATTAGTTAAATAAGATTTAAAAAAATTATATTAGATTATTAGATATTAAAGTGGATTAAATTAAAACTCTTTAGAATATTTTTAAAAAATTTAAAAAAAAGAATTAAACTAGCAAGTACTTGTGGGCTTACTCGCGAAAGCTTGCAATTGCATAGGCTTATCTGTATAAACTAGTGCAAAAAATAGGCTACACACAAAGTATTCATGATCAGTCCATGACCACGAGTAATTCGGAAAACTTGTGAACTCCAAACCTATTTTACATACTAATTAATAATTAGTGTTTTACAATTTTATTTTAATACTAATGTATGCTAATTAAATAAATTGATATAAAATGATTGGACATTAATTTATCTAAGTTAATGAAGTTATATTACTATATTTATATTTTGAAATTAAATTAATATTTCACATGTTTATATATATATATATATATATATATATATATATATATATAGAATCAAGTTATATTTTTATTATCATTAGCATTATTTGATTTTCAATAAATTACCTTTTTGAATTTTTAGAAAAATTAAGATACTTTGATTATGTATAATGACTCTTATTGTAAATTCAGGTTATGATTTCAAACTTAACCATAAATCTCTCTATTTAAGGTTTCCATACAATAGTCTTTGTTTTTTCTAGTAGTTATTAAAAAAAATTCCTATTGTAGTATTGTTGCTCATATTTTATATTAAAAGAATCTTAATTTGCATAGAGATTGTGATATTTAATTATTTTTTATGATTTTTTTTTTGTAAAAAAACTGTAATACTTAAAATAATTTTAAAGGATCTTAATTTTGAATTATGAAATGCATATATCTTATCTAATCTTTTCAAAAAAATTTAACAATTATGCCAAATTTAAATTTCTTTTGAAATTAATATTTATTTTATATTTTACATTTAAAGAATCTTAAATTTGTGAAAAGATTCGATATTAAATCATATTATTACTCTCCATATATTAATTTATAACTCATTTTTAATAAGATAACATTTCATTGTATCAATATTTATTTGCATTAAATTATAAAAAATTATTTTAATTATAAAATATATTAAATGATTATTGTATAATAAAATATTATTGACCAAAAAAATTTCACATATACAATCGAGGTTATTTCTATGTAACATTATCTAGTGTTTACTTCTTTCATAGAATTTTATCATACAATTTGAATTGAAAATATGACTACTATTCATTGTTAAATTTTGCATTTAAAATACTCATTAAAAAATATAAATAAGTTTAACTAGTGATACTCATTAAAAATTAAAATGTTAGAGGCAATATATATTTAAAATAATTTAATCATATTACTATAATGATTGATATTCTCTTGTATTTTAATATCACATTAATGTTCTCTAAATTTTTTTACATCTTTTATTTAAGGTAAATAATTTTTATTTTTCTTTGATAAAGGGGCAAGACATACCATAAGAAACAATTATAAAAGATTATTAAAGTGTCTCTTTATTTCCAAACTAAAAAAAATTCAAACTTTTTGCATACTAAATTCCTTTATTATTTTCAACTATAGGTGTGATATCATATATTATTATGCTTAGTTTTCATCAAGATAGATTTTCATAATGTTCCTATATGATATTTGCATAAAATTTTCGTTATTGTGTATAAAATTGACTATTTATTGTTTTAATATTGTTATGTTATCTTCTTTTTAATAAATAAATTGAAGTACCTTCATTTTGATATTACGTGTGTTGACACTCAAAATTAAATATTATCTATAATTATATTGAATATATCATTTTAAATCTTAAATTATTTATAATTAGTGCAGCCATTTTTATATTATACCAAGTATATGATTTTTATTTAAAAGTTTCAATTTAATCTACTGTTAATATAATTTTTTTCACATTATTGATGAATAAAAACTAATACTTTATTAAAAATTAATATTAGTTAACAATTTTTATTAATAATAAAATGGTTTTACTAATTTTTTCATAATAAGGTAATACATGAGTGCATAATAATATAAATTCAATTTATACCAGTAATGTATCAAATTTAAACTCCTGGTTCAATATTTATGTTTTATAATGACATAAAACAAACATACAAAATATTATTTAATTAGAGATTTGTAATATTTATTTTAAGGAATATTTATAATAATTTTTATTAAAATTATTATTATATTTTAAAATGATAATATATTAATTAATCACTTAACAATTATACATTAATCAATTAAAATGATTAAAAAAAGGTCTAATTTGACGCCGCCCAGCTCCCATTTCGGCTTCACAAAATTGGGCTTTTAGAAGTCCATTACAAAACCTTCCTATTATCTAAATTTATTAGCCCAAAAGTACCCACAACCGAATGAGGGACAGTAAAATGGCGGGAAGATGTGCAACAAAAGAGTGACATCTGGCAGCCAAAAATTCAATAGAAGTACTGCCAGAAAAATCTTGAATTCGCAGTTAGATTAGTTTTAGAGGAATTTATTAATACTTTTAATTATTAAATAAGTTTATATCTATTAAGTTTATACATTGGTGAATGAATAAAAAATAAAAAAACATTAAAATCACAATTGATATTTAAGGGAGTATTAACATCTAATTTTTTTAATATAATTAAGATAGAATGAATCTTACCTTCACAAAAATAGATTCTTTATAATAATTTTCATTTATAAATTGATACTTTTATTGCGTATTCAACCAAATTTAAAAGAATTGAAATTTTTATTCTAAAAAAGGAGTCCAAATATTCAAATTTTATAATAATAAATAAATTTAGTTTTGTGTTTATACATTTTTATTGAATATTAGAATACAAAATTAATTAATTCAATTTATACTTTGCATACTAAAGTTTAACTTATTTAAGATATTTTATAATAAAAATAAAATATATCATATTATATCTATAATATTTAATCATATTGTAAACAACAAAAGTGGATATGAAAAAAAATATACCATCAAATAGATAAAAATAAAAAAATAGTATGTGCACTATAAAGTCTTCACAAAATTCTAATTAATATATATTTAACTTGAAATGTATAACTTAAAAATTGATATAGAAAATTTACGCATTTTTATAAATAATTTTAATTTTAATTTTTTATTAAAAATAATATATATATAATTAATTCATTCGTTCAATTAGTAACTTTTGTATCTATATTTAAAATTATTAAATATATTTAATAATAAAAATTAAGATATATCATGTTATATTTGTAATATTTAGGCTCCATTTATTTTATTTAAAAGTAGTTTTATGCAAAATATTATTTGTACATATATTAATAAAGAGATGATATGTTATTTGTATTGATAGTTTAAAAAATGATTCCTAGAAATATGAAAGTGAAAAAAACTAAATTCTTTTTTTAATTATAGGAAGTTATTTTTCCTAAATTTCTTATATTTAACATTAAATAAATAAAATATTTTCATTCATCCAAACATTTTATAACTATAATTTACAAAAAAATATCTTTCATTGAAACAAATGAAACATTAATGATATTAGAGTTTAAGTTATACATAAAAATAGTAGGCATGCGAAAAAGAAAAAATATATAATGAAGTAGAAAAAAGGATAAATAGTATCTTAATTATAAAATCTTAAGAAAATTCTAATTGATATATGTTTTATTTGAAACATAGAATTTAAAAATTCATGTCATGCAAATATTATAATAAATTAAATAAATAATTTTAAATTTAATTTTATATATTCCTATTAAAAATAGAATATATAATTAATTTATTTAATTATTTATTTTTAAATTTAAATTTAAATTATTCAGAATAGTGTATAGTAAAAACAAAATATATTGTATTGCATTTACTTATGAACGACATGAATAAGTATGAGAAAGAAAAATATGTAGTAAAATATATGAAAGACAGAAAAATAATGTGTGTGGTATAAAATCTCAACAAAATCACGCTTAATGTATATTTAACTTAAAATATATTACTTTGAAATTAATATCAAGAACATATTAATAAATTTTAAATAAATAAATTTAATTTTAAACTAAAATGGCTTTTATTGAAAATAGAACAAGTAATTAAGAATAAGAAATATCAATAAATATAAAATAAATTTAATAAAAAATATTGTATTATATATTTATATCTTTCTTTGTTATTAAAGTTCAAATTGTAAATAATATAATAGATTAAAAAATGAAAAAAATATGCAATGAAATAGATCAAAAAGACAAAATCCCTACTAATGTATATTTCATATGAAATATAAAACTTGAAGATTGATATCAAGAAAATATTTGTAAAATTAAAAGAAATAAATAATATTCTAATATTTAATAATTTATTAAAAATAAAACATATAATTAATTACTTCAATTACTATTTTTATAGTAATATTTTTATTTATTTAAAATATGTAGTAATAAAAATAAAAATATCATGTTATATCTATACTCTTTAGTAATATTAATGTTTCAATTATAAATAATATGAGTGAGCATGAGGAAGAAGGAAAAGAACTTGTAATATTGTAAATAAAAAGAAAAAATATTATGTTAGCTGTAAAGTAATAAGAATTAAAAATAAAATATGAAATTAATAAATTCAATTGAATAAAAAATTTACTTATTAAAATATTTTTATGAAAAAGAAAATATAACATTTTATATATTTAGTATTCAATGGTATTTAACTTGTAAATAATAAAAATGAATAGAGGAAGAAAGTAAAAAACTTGTAATGGAATAGATAAAAGAAAAAAATTATCTAAATTTTAAAATAATTATAATTTCAATTATTGGGTACTTAATTCAAAATATGCCTCATAAAAATGATATGAAAATATTAGAAAATTTAAATAATAAAATTGATTATAATTTCCAAATATTTTTATAATAAAGATATATAATATTATATTTAAAGTAATTATTAAATTAAGGTTTAAATATTAAATATGGGGAGCAAATGAAAAAAAAAAGAAACGAAAGTATACAATGGAGATTAAAGGAAGAGAAATAGTACTTGGGAGTCTACTTTAGACAAAAATTCTAGTTGACTTATATTTAATTTAATACATATTACTTAAAAATTAATATTAACGTAATATTTATAAAATTTGAAAAAATATTAAATTTAATTTTTAAATACTTTTAATAAAAATTTAAATATGTAAATAATTAATTTAATTAATACTTTCTATACATAAACCTTGATTGAATTAAAATATTTTACAATAAAAATAAAATATATTATAACAAATCTAAAACATTTAATAATTTTAGTATGTGGATTGTAAATAACAAGAGTAAATATGAAAGAAACGAAAAATATAACATAGAAAATAAAAAAGAGGAAAAATAAGTTGTAAGTCGTAAAATAATAAGAATTAAAAATAGAATATGCAGCAAATTATTTCAATAAAAAAAATTTTAACTTATTAAAAACATTATAATAATAATAAAGAGTGAATATAATGTATCGCATTTATATTACTCAATAATGTTATATATAAATTTCAAATATCAAATGTAAATAGGGAAAAAGAAAAGAAAAGCATATCACAGAGCAGTAAGGAGGGAAAATAATGCGTGAGCAGTGAAATTTTGAAAAAATTCCAATTAATTTATTTTTAATTTGAAATAAAGTAATTGGAAATTGATTTAAAAAATATTAAGAAATTTTAATAAATAAATTTAATTTTAAATTTTAAATATTAACTTAAAATTTGAAATATGTAATTAATTAATTTTTTAATATTTTGTATATTATGTTTTAACTTATTCAATTATTTAAATAAGTTACAAATAAAATATAAAATATTAAATTTATACTATCTAATAATATTAGTATTTAAGCTATACATAATAAGTGTGAACATAAAAAGAAAATATGCAAAGTAATAAATAAAAAGAAGAAAAATAATATTTAAGGTTTAAGGTGATAAGAAATAGAGAATACTTGATAACTTTACAAAGTTAAAAATAAAACATATTTTATTATATCATATCTATATTATTTAATAATATTGATGTATAACTTATGAATAATAGAAGTAGAGATAAAAAATAAAAATTTATAAAACAGGAAAAAAAAATGAGTTTTCAAATGATAAGAATTAAAATTAAAAATTACATATATAGTAAAGTAAATTAATTTTATTAAATAAAGTATTTAACTTATTTAAAATATTATTATAGTAAAAATATTATATGATATTATATTTATATTAATCAATAATACTCGGGTTATGAATAATATAAATATATATAGAGAGAGAGAGAGAAAAAGAACGTGAAAATTACATAAATGACCAAGAAGAGGTGAGAGGCAGGAAAATTTTTTTCCAGACAGTGACACGTGAGAGAGAAAAATTAGTAGCCCCTCACAAGAGAGAGAAAAATTAGTAGCCCCTCACAAAAAAATTCTCAATTCTTAACGGATAACTGATGATAGTTGATAAGTTAATTAATTATTTAAAAATATTTTATAAAATTAATTATTGAATTAGGTGAAATTATAAAATAATATAAAAAATATATTAATAAAAATAAATATATAATTAAAATAATTTATATTTATCTAAAAATTAAATTATATTAATGTAATTAAGAAGCTTATAAATTTAATTAATTATATTTTATAAATTTATATATTTATTTAAATATAAATTTTATTTTATTATTATTTATAATAAAATTATAATTACTTAAAATATAATTAATTATATTTTATAATATTATTTATTTATATACTTATTTTTACATATTTATAGCTTAAAATTAGGATATAATTATGTTAAAATTAAGTTAATTATAATTTATAAAAAAATATTTAGACTCATTTATAATAAGTAGGAGTTGTAAATTAATAAAAAAATATTAGATTTTGAATAAATTTGAAAAAGCAATAACTTATAGTTATTTTAGGTATTTTATTAAATTATAATTTATTTTTTTAATAAGTTAATACTAAAAATACCTTTAGAAATTAACTTATAACTTATTAAATCAAAACTTATTTTTTTGAATAAGTTAGTACGATAAACATATTTAAAAGTTAATTTATAATTTATTAATTTAGCTAATCAATTATAAATTAACTTATTTATTATATAAAATAGAGACTAAGCTCATGCTATTCAGGGGTTGGTATTTAATAAAAATAATAATTTTTAAAAATATAATTATATATTAACATATTAAAAATGTATTATTCAATTTATAAAAATAAATTTTCAAAAATATAAATTATTTTTTTTATTTAAAATTTTATCATGCATAATTTATTTAATTATATAAATGTAAAAATATACTAATAAAAAGTATTTTTATATTTGATGAGATATGAATGAGAATAGAATAGAAAAATACTTTCATAATTATGTTTGAAACATGAAAATAATATCCAAATAGAATAGAATATGAGTATTTTAAAAACAATAATATTCTCAATAAAAATTCTAATTTTTATTTAAAAATATAATTCTAATACCTAATATATAAATAAATTTTTTACCACAATTTATTCATATCTTATTATGTAATAAGAAATTTTCTAATTTTTTTTACTTTTTATTAAAAATTTTATTACATTTTTAAATTACGTAGTATCTTCTTACTCACTAATAATATAAATAATTTTTATTTCACAATAAAAAAAATTATTTATATGACATCATTTGACTAATTAAAGCAATATCATAGTTTAAGTGTTTTTATATCAATATATTTCAATATATATATATATATACTTTTTTTATCAAATTTTACATTAAAAAATTTAAATTTAAAACAAAAAATTTATATAAAATTTTTAATAAATAATTTTTATTAATTTATTATGTTATTTCTTATTTATTTTTACTAATGAATTTTATTTATCTCATTGATAAAAGTAAAATAATAAAATAGTTTTAACTTATTTAGGATTTTTTATAATAAAAATACTTGCATGTCATATTTAAAGAAACTTTTTCTAGAATATGTGGAAAAAAATAAATAATATAAAAATGTTAAAAAATTTAAATAAATGAATTTAATTTTTAATCTCTAAATATTTTTATTAAAAATAGAATCTAATTGATTCATTTAAATTATATATTTTATATTAATTTTTAATTTATAAATCATATTTAATGATAAGTTTTATTTAAAAATATTTTTAATAAATGTAAATAATTATTCATCGATTGTGTAAACAGTGGACAGACATAGCGAAACAGATATAAAGTATGATTTTAATAATTAATTAATTTTCTTAATTATATTTATTAATATTAATATTTATATTATATATTTTAATAAACAATTTTCATCTAAAAGTAAAATTTTTTAATATTATTGTATCATTAAAAAAATTATGCACAAATCATGCTAAACTAAATATATTTTACAATACAATAAATAAAAAGATAAAAACTAATCATAGATAAATTTTTATTGATGTGTATTTAATTTTAAATATAGTGATTAAAATTTTATATCAATAAAATATTAATAAATTTTAAATAAATAAAATTAATTTTTATTTTCAAATATTTTTATTAAAAATGGAATATATAAATAATTAATTCAATTAATAGTTTCCATAAAATTATTTTAAGATAAAAATATATTATATCAACATTATTCAATGATTTTAATATTTAAACTGTAAATAGTATGAGTAAATATAAAAAATATAATAAAATAAATTAAAAAAGAAAAAATGCTAAGTGAAAGGTAAAGTAATAAGTGTTAAAATGAAATATATAATCAATTAATTTTATTAAATAATATATTCGATTATTAAAAATAATTTTATAGTAAAAATAAAATAAATTACATTATATTTATATTATTCGATATATTGCATTTGAACTTTTAATAGAATGATTGAAAAAAGAAAGAAGAAAAACATTAAAGAGAGTAGGTGAAATGAAGAAAAAATAATGTATGAACTATAGACCTTTGGAGAAATCTTAATTGATATATTTTTAATTTAAAATATAATATTTATATATTTTAATTTGACACAATTCTAATTGATATATATTTAATTTGACATATAGTACTTAGAAATTGATATGAAGGAAATATTTATAAAATTTAAATAAATAAATTTGATTTTAATCTTCAAATATTGTTAATTGATTTGATTTATTAAATTAATAGTTTTTAAACTAAAATTTTAATTTATTTAAAGTATTATAAAATTTTAAAAATAAAATATATAATATTATATTTATACCATTGAAATAGCCTTAGAGGATGGTCATTTTAAAAAATTGATGCATTAAGTTTTCACAATTTTCAATTTTCTTATAAATGTTACTCAATATATATTTTTGAGTTTTCATGCATTTCTCATAAATTCATAACAACTTTGCTGGTACTCAATTTTATCTAAGTAATAATATAATTAAAATAAAAAAAATAAAAAAATAAATAATTTTTAAAAAAAATTTAAATAAATAAAATAAAAGAGAGCTATAACTAGTTGCTCCTATTTTTCTTAGTTTCAATAGACAGTTACCTACTTGAATCATTGAAATTGTCAAATTTCATCATAAAGCCTGTTTTTCAACTAATTTCATTGTAGAATTTTCTCCTTCCAAACATGAAAAAAAAAGGCGTGTTAATTGTGGGTGGCTTCTTTTCTCTATTTATCTAGCTCTCATCAACATCTAAGGACAGAAAGGAGAAGGGGCACAAAGAAAAGAAAGAGAAATAGAGAGGAGAAAGAGATACTGAGAAGGGGAAAAGGGAGACACAAAAAGAAGAAGAATTATTCAGAAAAAGAAAGGAAAGATTAGTTATTAAAAAAGAAAAAAGTGGGCATTATTCAAGGAGAAAGAGAAGGATCTAAATAAAAAAAAATTATAGAAAGGCATAAAGATCAAAAAAGAAGAAGAAAAAGAGTTTACAAAATGAAGAAGAAGAAAAGAATATGAAAAAAAAAAGAATAATAGGAAGAAAATATTTTTTTAATATATATATTGTTTGTTCCATCCTATCTCCTTCCTTATTTTAGTTTAATTTTTTATTTTATTTAAAATTTTATACTTTATTTATTTAAAAAGTATATAAAACATAAATTATAAAAAAAATAAGAAAAAGAGGGACATCTTTCTTTGAAAACATCCCCTTCTTTTTCCCACCTTTTCAGTATTTTCTTTTCTTTAATTTTTTTTAGTTTTTTACTTTTTTTATTTTATCCATTTTCTAATAAAAGTTAATTAATATTTTATTTATTTAATATGTAATATTAAATATTATTTTGTACAATTCTTATGACTAAATAAAATAAAACAGTTTGAAGGTTCAAACTATTTAATATTCTTGAGGTGAAGGATTTTTTTAAAATTAAATTAGGTAAGTTGATTAAATTAAAAATTTTTAATATTATTGTATATAAAAATTATCTTATACTCATCATGTGTATTTATGATTTATATACATTTTGTAATAACAAAACAATATTGAAATTAATTGCAAATGTAATAAAAATAATTTTAATTTTTTTGAGCAATTCTTTATTCAAATTTAACCATAAAGTTTGACAAATTTGATATTTTAAAAATTATAAAAATAATATTAAATTTTAATTTTAATTTTTCTGAGCAGTTCTATATTTAAATTTGATTATGAAATTAATAAATTTAATGCTTTAAAATTAAGGAATAATATTAGAATTATAATTTCAATTCTTCTAAATATTTATTTTAAATTTGATCATGAAATTATACAAATTTGATTAAAACTTATTGATGCAATCCTAAACAAAGAAATAAATAAATAAAACCACTTAAAATAATTTTCTTATCTTATTATTTTAAAAAATTATATTACAAACATTTTATTAAAAATATTTCTAAAATAATAAAATAAAATCTTTCTAAATAAAATAAAAATATCTTAAAAATAATAAAATAAGATCCTGTCAAAATAATAAAATTTATGCCTATGACGTATAAAGTTAAGTAATTTGATTGCAAATGCCATCATAACGGTACTTAACATTATTAAGATACTCCATTTCATCTGAATCCTACCATAAAGTTTAGTAAATTTGAATAATTAAATTAACTAAAATTAAAAATTATATTCTCAAAAAAATATACATGTAATACAATAAAGACCATTATAATTCAATTCATAGGATAAAATTAGAATAAATGAGAAATCATTATTTGAACGGATATTGTAGAGTATTAACACCTTTTCTACATGTAACCTACTCACGAATATAAACTTTGAAAATGCAGATCATTTTCGGTGTTCCAATTCATCATAAAAAAATTATGGGTGGTGACTCCATTTTCTTTTTATTCATACTACATCATGTTTTTGAGGAGGCACGAAAACTCACTCACCTCCTATGGATTTCACCGTAGGCACATTGTGACAACATGGCGACTCCATTAGGGACTGAATCAGAGTAAGACCATTTTGTTTATTCCTTTTCTATCTTAACTTTGAATTTTCTTAGTCTATGTTGTTTTAATGTCTTCTTTACATGTATGTTTATCATATTTGTCTCATGACAACTATCTTTACTAATCTTATAGTAAACCAGTCATGTGGAAATTTTTGAAATAGTTGATGTTTGCTTTCACACACTGCACATTATAGATCTCACACACACATCACGAGCCTCCTACCCTAGCTTTAGAATACCTTTTAGGATTAGTTAAAAGGCAAAGTAGCAATGCCTTCATGAGACCGTTAGTTTCTGTGCAGGTTAGTGAAATACCTCTACTTAAATTAAACCCTTTCTGTCTATAGCTTATCATAGGTGAGGATTAAGGGCCTTACTAGCTTATGAATGCAGCAGTAAGGACGATTTAAGGACTTTCATCAATTAGGTGTTATCAAACCTAAACCAAGCACAAATTAGAATAAACTTAGAGCCACTTTATCTAAAAGAAGCCACTTTATCTACAAGAAGTTTATCCTATGAGAGGAAATTCTAAGCCTAGGAAAGATTCTTATAAAACACATAAGGGAACTTTTCCATGACTAATTTTTTTAAGCCATGCAAGTTTACTTGAAAATGATGATTAAGCCATATGTTGGTTAAACTAGATGGCTTACCTTCATTTTCAAAAAAAAAAAAATTGAATGGTTTATCCCATATCTTATTCCTACCTAATTGAATGTGGTTATTGTTCTTATTCCTTGGTCTCTTGCATCTATTATTCCATTGTACATAGATATCATTAAAAGTTATTTGAACTCACTAACCATTGATTATGAGCTTCAAATTATCAAAAAAAAATTGGATAATCGAGTAAAGAGTTATTTTTTAGCTCTTGATACATATCTCATTAATAGCATATTTCCCTTCATGATTCATCCTCATTTAAAAAAAAAATCTTTTGTTAATGAAACCATCAAACTAATTGTGTGTGTAAAGAATAGCTAAGTAAAAAGTTATTTTTGGCTCTTGATATGCATCCTATTAGCAGCATATTTTTCTTTATGATCTACCCTCATTTGAAAAAAAAAAGAAAAGAAAAGGTTCATTTCTAAAATTCCATTTGAAATATTCTAGGTCTTCTTGCTTATTGAGATACTTTCCACTAATTTTAAAAATTATATGAGTCTTAAGTATGAAAATTGGGTTTGAAGGTTTTATAATATGATTGAACAATTATATTGCTTCTTGGAATCGATAAGTTTTACAATAAATTTTAAATTGAAAGAACCAAATTTGGCAACCCTTAGTCATAAGACTTTAAGTATATCTAATTGATTATGATTATCTTTCTTGCATGAGAAATTCACCTATTAGGTTATCACTTTAGGACTTGCTTTAATTCTTATTAAGAAAGGCTAAGTAAATTCAGGCTTAATATGATCAATTGAGTCTTGTCAAAAGATTATCTACATTAAGCCATGGCTAACTCTATTAAAAAAGGTTGATGTGAATATAAGCTGGAAGGATCACATGCTGTAAAAAAGGTTTTCTTTGATAAGGCCTATCATGCTTAGTTTCATATTTTACAATCATTGAACCATACACAAAGGGTAACTAACATTATCATCATATTATGAAAAGGCAAGAATCTCTTGTAAACTCTATTGTAAATAATATGTATTGTTATCCATGCTTTGTACCTAATCTCTATTGTAATGATAATAATCATTATTATGTCACCCTTTTGTTCCTTGTGAAAATATCATGCATTTTCATATGGTAAGTGTATATTGAAACACTATAAAATGTCATACCTATTTGAATGTGTCTCAATGAAATCAACAATGCAAATATTGTTGAACCAAGCATTAAGATTATCTCTATTTCACTGGATAGAAAACAGAGGGTAATGTTAAAGGAAAGATTAAAGCTAAAAAGGAAATATACATAATGGAAATAACAAAATTTAGCCCTTTCCAAATAAGATCTTCTTAGGAAAAAGTCTCTAAAAGAATGAAGTAAGCAACTCTTTTAAGAAATAATTAAGTCATTATTACATGCATTGCATTCTTATATCATTTACCTTTTTAAATCAAACCTTGTCAATTCAGGTTATTTTCCTTTATTTTGTTAAATCAAACTTAGTTAAGTTGGGTTAAGCTTATGTGAATCCAAGTCATTTTCCTTTTCATTGTCAAATTAAATTTAATTAAGTCAAGTCGAGCTTACGTCAATGTAGGTCATTTTATTTTTTATTGTTAAATTGAACTCAATTAAGTTAGGTTGAGCCTGTGTTAAGTTAGGTCATTTTTATTTTCATTGTTAAATAAAACTTAATCAAGTTGGGTTGAGCCTGTATCAATATAGGTCATTTTACATTTTTTTTATTAAATCAAATTCAATTAAACTAGTCAAGCCTACGTCAATCTAAGTTAGTTTCATTTTCATTGTTAATCGAACTTGATCAAGTCAAACTTGTGTCAATTCAAGTTATTTTACTTTTTTCTATTAAATCAAACTAAGTTAAGTTGAGTCAAGCCTACATCAATCCAAGTAATTTTCATTTTTATTATTAAATTGAACTTGATCAAGTCAAATTAAATCTGTGTCAATCTAGGTTATTTTACTTTTCTTCATTAAATCAAACCTAATCAAGTTGGGTTGAACTTGCATTAATCTAGGTCATTTTCATTTTTATTGTTAAATTAAACTTAATCAAGTTGGGTCGAACTTATGTTAATCTAGGTCATTTCCATTTTCATTGTTAAATCGAACTCAATCAAGTTGGATCGAGCTTGCATTAATCTAGGTTATTTTACTTTTATCATTATGTCAAACCCAACCAAGTTAGGTCAAATCTATGTCAATCCAAGTCATTTTCATTTTTATTGTTAAATCGAACTCAATCAAGTTGAGTCAAGCTTGTATCAATCCTAGTCATTTTATTTTTCATCATTAAATTAAATTCAATTAATTTAGGGCGAGCCTGTGTCAATCTAGGTCAATTTACTTTTTATTGTTAAATAAAACTTAATCAAGTTAGGTCAAGCTTACATCAATCGATGTTATTTTACTTTTCTTCATTAAACTGAACTCAATCAATTTAGGTCTAGCCTATGTCAATCTAAGTCATTTTCCTTTATCTTGTTCAATCGAGCTAATTAAGTTAGATTAAATTGAATGCATCTAAGTTGGTTTAAGTCCATGTCTATCTAAGTCATTTCTTTTGAGCCTAATTAATTTAGGTCAAACTTATCTTATTTCAATTATTATGTCAGAATCATTCCAGTTAATTTAGGTTGTACTTGTGAAGTGGATTTACTCTTCTTAACCCAGTGTCAGTAAGGCTAAACTGTACTTTTTTGCTTTTCAATTTTGCTTAATACCATGATTCTTATACAAAAAAAAATTCACCCTTTCTCAGTACAATATGTCTTTTTCCTGATTCCTTCATTATAGCTTATCCTATTCCCTTATCTTTAAAATCTCCACCACCCAATCACTTTTCATCTTTTCTCACCAATTATAATTATTCCCTCATCCCATTTAATTTTGAGCTCCTTCATCATCATACCTATTTGCATCTCTTTCAATTTGACTTCTTCATCACCATTCATTACTTTTTGTTAGCCTCTATCATCTAGCTCTCTTCAATTTCTTACCTACTTCCCTCTCACCATTCCCTTAACTTTTGCCTTTCTTTAATTTCTTAATTTTTTCTACTTCTACTTTAGACCATGGTTGTCCTGCTTCACGCTAAAATAGAGACGTCATAACAATTTAAAGACTTATCAATCTTGCAGGAATTTAAAGGAGGGACACCGTGATGTGGAAATTATATGTTTTAGCTATTATACTCTAGGCTATAGTTCTAGCTTGTGCGATGATTTGTGATCCATGGCAACTTTATGGTTACCTATGGTTAGGATTGGATTAATAAGAGATGCTTGGCCATTTTTTTTCAAAGATGAATTATAAATTCTTGTCTTGTGAATGATTAGGTGGTGTTGATTGCTATATCAATTGTGATCATACTACTACTATTGTTGTCTATTGTTGTAAGGAAGTATCTACTAGATAAAGCCTTGAGTAGAATGATCAAGTAACATTGATTGATAGGATAACTGTAAGCAAACTATTATTATTATTGGTCATTATTATGAAGAAGTAGTTGCCACATAGAGTCCCGAGTGGTTGTAATTGGTATAATGATTTTATAATTATTCTTATTTGTTATGATAAACTGGTTTAATTTCAAATGTAATTGTGCGTTAACATCTTTACTCACCTCCTAATCCTAGGAGGATAAATAAAGAGGGTAATTGTTGACATCGAATTTTATCCAGATAATAATATAACTAAAATAAAAAAAATTAAAAATAATAAATAATTTTTAAAAAAAATTTAAAAAATAAAAAAGCTGTAACCAGCTACTCCTATTTTTCTCACTTTCAATAACTAGTTACTTACTTGAATCATTGAAGTTGCCAAATTTCATCACGGAACTTGTTTCTCCACTAATTTTGTTATAGAATTCTTTCCTTTCACATGTGGAAAAAGGAAAGGTTTGTTAATAATAGGCGGCTCCTCCTTTCTATTTATTTGGCTCTCATTAACATCTAAAGATGAAAAGGAGAAAAGGCACAAAGAACAAAAAAAGATACCAAAAGGAGAAGAGGCACAAAGAGGAGAAAGAGATACATAGATAGGAGAAAGAGATACAGAGAAGGGAGAAAAGGAGACACAAAGAGGAGAAGAAGTTATTCAGAAAAAAAGGAAATGTGAGTTATTCAAAAGAAAAAAGTTGGTGTTATTTAGGGAAGAAGAGAAGGATCTAAACAAAAATAAAAAAAATTTACAAAAAAGGTAGAAAGATAAAAAAAGCAGAAAAAGAGTTTGTAAAATGAAAAAGAAGAAGAGAATATGAAAAATAAAAAATAATAGAGAGAGAAGATTTTTGTTAATATATATATATATATATATATATATATATATATATATATATATATATATATATATATATTATTTATTTCGTCTCATCTCCTTCCTTATTTTAGTTTTTATATTATTTAAAATTTTTTATTTTATTTCAAATTTTATACTTTATTTGTTTAAAAAATATATAAATTATAAATTATAAAAAAAAAGAAAAAGTAGGATGTCCTCCTCTGAAGACGTCCCCTTTTCTTACCTTTTCAGTAGGGATGGGACAATCTTTTTTCTTTAATTTTTTCTATTTTTTACTTATTTTATTTTATTTATTTATTTATTTTAATAAAAATTAATTATATTTATTTAACATGTGATGTTAAATCTTATTTTGTGCAATTCCTATAATGGAATAAAATAAAATAGTTTAGAATTTTAAACTATTTAATATTCTTTAGATAAGGGATCTTTTTAAAATTAAATTAGGTGAGTTAATTAAATTAAAAAATTTTAATATTTTTGTATATAAATTTTATCTTATACTTATCATGTGTATTTATGATTTATATATATTTTGCAATGACAGAATAATGTTAAAATTAATTGTAAGTGTAATAAAAATAATTTTAATTTTTTTGAGTAATTCTTTATTCAGATTTGATTATGAAATTAGATAAATTTGATATTTCAAAAATTCTAAAAATAATACTAAATTATAATTTCAATTTTTTTGAATAATTATATATTCAAATTTGATCATGAAGTTAACAAATTAGATACTTTAAAATTACAAAATAATATTAAAATTATAATTTCAATTCTTCTAAATTTTTATTTTAAATTTGACTATAAAGTTAGACAAATTTGATTAAAACTTAGTAATGCAACATTAAACAAATAAATAAATAAATATATAAAAATAATTAAAATAATTTTCTTATCATATTATTTTAAAAAATTATATTACAAACATTTTATTAAAAATATTTCAAAAATAATAAAATAAAAATCTTTCTAAAATGATAAAATAAAATATTTTTGAATGAAATAAAAATCTCTCAAAAATAATAAAATAAGATCCCTTCAAAATAATAAAATTTATGCTTATGATGTATCAATGTTAAATTATCTAATTGTAGATGTGGTTATAACAGTACTTAACATTATTGAGACACTTTATTTCATCTAAATTCTACATAAAGTTAGGTAAATTTGGATAATTAAATTAACAAATTAACTAAAATTAAAAATTATATTATCTAAAAAATACATATGTAATACAATAAGGACTATTATAATTCAATTTATAGGATACAATTAGAATAAATAGGCAACTGTTTTTTAAATATACGTTGTAGGGTACTAACACCTTCCTTATATGTAACCTTATATGTAACCTACTCCCGAATCTAAACTTTAGGAATGTAAATCATTTTCAATATTTTAGTTATACTATAAAAATTGATTGGTGGTGACTCTATTTTCTTTTTATTCACACTACACCATCACGTTTTCAAAGAGGCACAAAAATTCACCCGCCTCCCACAAATTCCACCATAGGGTATGTTGTGACAAACCTTTATTTTAGATGTCAATTAAACACAAAATTAAAAATTTTTTAAGTTTACTATTTCCACAATAAGAGATTTTTGAAATATCTTTAAACATTTGCTCTATAAACAATCAATACTATAAGCATCTATAACTGACGTCCTTTAGTTAGCGAATATTTCATCAAACATACTAACATACTATTTAGTATTCCTTTAAACTCTTGGTATTTAAAAATTGACATGATAAATTGGAAATAAGTTTAGGTTTGACGTCTATATTAGATTTTATTAATAACCAACATGGTTTGTTGGTTTTTTTAAAAAAATCTAGTATGCTGTAAAATATAATTTTACATAATGAAATCTTCAAAACTTTAGATAATTTTTTACAACGATATTATTATATAATAAAGATCAAAGATAATAGCAAGAATAAAATAAAACATATTTATATATTCACAAATAAAAGTAAAGATTAAATGAAAACTTCAATTACAATAGATCATTATATGAAGAAAATTACAAATGAAAATATAAAACACTTTTACAACTATATATATTCCATAATACAACCTACATAAAAATTATACTTTTACAACATAATCACAATGTATCTAAATTTAAACAAAAAAAATTCTTATTGCAAATTCTCATCTATTAAAGATAGTTGATCTTTTTTTCTCATATTGAAGTGCTTCATAGGATTCTATAGAAATTAGTTATTCTTTGTTCTAGAGTATAAGGTGAAATATAAAGATAACTCATCCATATATAGAAATTCTTTAAATTTGTGAAAGTATCCCATTCAAGACTTTAATGCCTCATGCTATTTGAAAACAGAAAACACCAAATGCCTAAATAAGATACTTCCACAAAATTTAAAGTATTTCCAAAAAAATGAATAAATTTTGCTCAAATTCAACTTAAATATTAAAAAGAGTGCTAGCAAAATTTATAAGTATTAAGAGTAATAATAGACGTCAATTATTAATGAAAAACTAATGTCCTATGCATAATACATTTTAAAGTAAGCAACAATTTCCATACCTTTAAACATTTGCGAAGTCTAAATTAACGTGTAAAACAAAACAGATATTAATTATAAATAACACCTATCATTTTAATTTTCATATAATTAACTCTTCATCTCTCATTAGATATTATAGCTTTACAACATTGGCTTACTATTTAAATTGACGTGGTAAGTTATACATATTTTCAAAAATGTTACTAAACACTATAGACATCAATTTTCACTTTACTCTATGTCGATGTGCTAACATTATATTTTAATTCTTTAGTAATGATTTCAAAAGGTCCCTAACATTGCTTCTTTGGCTATTATTTGGCCTACTATTATTATTTGCTAAAGTATTTCCATTGTTGTGGTTATTCTATGTAACCTGCTTATGGTTTGGTAGTTATTTCTTTGGTTTTGATTTTAATTTTGATTTTTCCTAGCATATTGGCACATTATTCTAATTATTCTAATTTTTGTTATATGAACATTATTTTCTATATTTTTGACTTCTTGCTATTAAGACTCATTAATATTCCCAATAAACCTTTCTTGAAATAATAGATTATCATGAACAATCCTAGAAATAAAAGTCCTATTTATATTCATCATAGATGGTGGTAAAATGATATCACTTCTCAAATTTCATAAATAGTAAATTCCAAAACCTAATACTTTAATTGGGTCCCATTAAACCTATCAACTTGTTTATGGTTGAAAATGCTATGTTAATTTGACTTTTTTTATGATAGTGAGCTCTCACTAGCAGCATTCTATGACCTTTTGCAAAGTTTAAATAAATATGCACAAGCAATGAATAATCAATGCATAAAGCATAAACAATTTGCATTGTGAATGATAACAAATGCAAATCAAAAGGTAACCAACACAATACTTCACTATAAACTAGCTTGGAAGGTATAATATTGGTGCAATAATGACACATAAGTCCTAACAACAATTGGATTATAATTGAAATAGGTTAATTACGTAAGTAAAAAAAGCTATAGTACAATATAATAATAATAATAATAATAATAATAATATAATGCTAGTAAAAGGCTAGAAGAGTACCATCAAGCCCGTAAATTAATTGGTACGGGATTATTCTAGCTTAACTAAAGGTATTGAGTTCAAGTCCCTAGGAATACAACTGTGTTAAAATCAGTTGGGAGAGCTTTGTTGCCCAATATGGTCTTACCCAACTCAAATTCGAATTAATCAATGTATAATGTGGTGTTCAGATATAGGTGCTTACTATGCTAAAAAAAAGTGCTGGAAGAATGCAAAGTGTGTTAATATGGTTTGAGTAGTAATCTCAATAAAATGAGCCTCTAATTCATTGGATTATAGGTATTTGTAGATGTTAGGTGCTAAAATTACATGCTAATTATTAAAGGCAATTACTCCTATCTTATTTAGTCAGACACATTTTAGGTTTTGGGGAAGTGAAGTATGTGCTAACAACCAGGTGGCACCCTACTAGCTTCATGGTATCGAAAGGATAATTACCTTGCCTAATTCTATGATCATAAATCCTAATTAGACAAAAACTCAAATTGACCCATCCAAACCTAATAAAAAATTAATTGAACCAGTGTTTTGTTAAACTTGTTAACCTATTTTACTTTTTTTCTTTTTTATTTTTTTTAAGTTTTTAAACTTGATTTAAACTAAGTTCATCTACAATTTAAATTATAAAATTAACAAAATAAATAAATAAAATATAAACATTTAAAAAAAAGAATAAGATTTGTGTAATTATAATCGGAACTAGAAACATAGTCTTGGTTATTACCTTTTTATTTTAATTAAAATTGCATTGGATCATTTGTTATACTCTAAAAATATAGTTATATTAATGAAGGAGATTTAATTTTCTATATCTTCGTATGCATTTATATATTATATTATTTATATGTATATAAAATATGTTAATCAATTCAATTATCTAATTTGGCTGGTTGAATAAATCCAACCTTGACCTAACCATTTTATCGAATCAATGATTAGATCAAATTTTAAAATATTAATTCAAATAGCTAAACAATGTCATGCTAATATTACAATTTAACATTTTCATTAATCATATTTTTATTATTTAAACTTAATTAGAGAATATAAATATAATTACAAAACATTTGTAATGCTATTGTTTTGATTAGGACATCAAAATTATATTTTTCTCACTATTTTGTTAATGGGAAATTCAATTATTGATTTAAATAGAATTTTTATATTTTAAGAAAAATATAAATAAACTTTCAAATTTGAGAAAAAGTTGAAATAATTTCGTTGATCGAGAAAATTGGTGGGAATAGATTTTACAAAAATAAATAAATAAAGTTGTATGCGCGCGCCGGAAGCCAGAGCCTAATACAAGTGTGAACGCAGGAACTGTCTTGTGATAACTCACGAACTTCATGGGATAATCACATCGTGACAGTAGAATCACCATTTGTTTATTAAAAAAAAAATCAGCATGACAATATTCAAACAATTTCCCATTTTAACTAAATCAAATGGGTATTAAGCTCCGATTATTAAGGTGAAAAATATTTTTTAACTAATATAATTATAAATGATTAATGTAGCAGAAAATATTTTATATATTTCAGATTAAACATAGACAATTTGATAAAATAATTTTCTTAAAGAATTAGTTTTTTATCATTTTTTAACTATTATTTTTTAATAGTAAACTATAGAGATAATATATTGCTTTTTATTCATATGATAGTATATGATATATTCTTATAGAAAATATCTTCAAAAATATCAGTTATTCACTTTTTCTCTTAATTACAATGAAGTTTCACTCTAAAGAAATCAAATTCAATATAATAAAAAAAATAAAAAAGGTTTGCCTCCGTCCAACAAAAATGAATGAGATTAATTAAATGAGTATTACTTTTGGAAGAATGATGATCATGCCAAGCTCAAAGATTTCCAGAATATCAAATTCTCATATTTAAAATGAATTAGTCTTATCAACTTACAGTTACGAATATAAAACAGTAAATTTGACATATATATCCTCACTTTTTTTTACATATCTTTCTAAACTAATTATTGCTAATAATAATTGATGTAAGAATTAAGATACTGTAAATTACTCTTAAAAATATATATGAACATAAAATAATAAATTGAATTGTAAAATATATAAGAATTAAGATACTGTAAATTGAATTGTATCAGAATGGAGTGTGACATTCACCCCTTTGAAAATGAATGTTTCCCACCTTCTAATTTGGGTCGGGAGCACGCCTGTTAATCCGTCCGCGAATCAACTACTCAAAATTTTACTCCTGAGCTTACATGAATCACATTAAATTGGATTAGTCTATCAACTTGAAATTAAAATTAAAATTTGAAAATTCACAAATTTAATTAAATTACATAAAATTTATTTTATTTTTTAAACAAATTTATGCAAATCGGTTCATTTTACACATCTATCTAAAAATATAAGCGTTCCATGTGTAGTCTTTATTTCATTAAAAGGGAAAATAGTGGGCTTCAGTTATATGAAATTTTAATTTACTTTTAGATACAGTGCTTGATTATGTTCATTTGATGAGTTAAAATAATAAAATGTAATAATTATATAACAGTTCTTCAATTAGAAAATCATAATTGACTTTTTTAAAAGAAAATTAAACAAACATAATAAATTATAATGATCTATTTCTTTAAAAATGATTCAAATAAATAATATTTTAAAATATGAAAAATATTATTAAATAAAAGAATACACAAATAAATTATAAAATATATTAACATTTTGCATATAATATTATAAATAATTAATATTAATATTGTCAACTATTTCATATAACTGCTAATGCTATTAGATAATAGAAGCAGTAAATGCATTTAACAATTAACTCTTTATTAAAATAATCAGTTAATTATCAAGTTGAGGAAAAAAAGAAATATTGAATGAAAATAGGAGAAAACAAAGAACAGCCTTCTCATAGAGAAAAATATGTTGAAATTCTACTTATATAGCCAATGCAATTGTGAATTTACACAAATTTTTTTTTTTTTGGTAGTTTCATCTAAGTTTTATTGTTGCTCCCGTACATTTTGTTTTTCACGTGGAATAATATGTATGGTTATACATATTTTTCCAAGCACGTAACCTTATTTGTCAATAGATTCGTGGTCATCCGGCATCTTCTTGCAAGTAGATATCTGTATCTTTCGTGTTCATGGATGATTGGCATCAACTCGTACTCAGCACATTAATGTTTTTTGGCACTATATATCTATGGTACCACCTCAGCATATTAATTGTTTTTGGCACTATATATCTATGGTACAAAACCACCTCAGCATATTAATGTTTTTCTGGCACTACATACATATAATTATTTTTTTATATATGTAGTCTTAAAATCTCCACGAAGAATCAAAACTTTTTTTAATTTTTTTAAATTAATTTACACACTATTTTTGACAGAAATTGAGAGAGAGAGAGAGAGAGAGAGACTGAGGCGTATGAGATTTTAAATTAAATTTGAATAAATTATAAATATAGATAATCCTTTTTTATGTATGTAGTCTTAAAATCTCCACGAAGGATCAAAACTTTTTTTTAATTCTTTTTTAAATTAATTCCCACACTATTTTTCAAAGAAATTGAGGGAGGAATTGAGACGTATGAGATTTTAAATTAAATTTGAACAATTCCTGAAAAATAAGTTGTCCGGTTGCAATTAATATTTAAATAATGTCATTCGAAATTTGACCCTTTAAGAGGTACGTATTTTAATTATTAAATTATATTTATCATACTGAAATTTATATTTTTAATTTTAATTTATTTATTTTAAAATTTTAAAAAATAATTTAATAATAAAATATTCAACATTTTAAAAGATAGAATTGCCTGTCTTTATTTTTAATACTTTGTTGGGCAACTGTGCATTTGTCATTTTGATTCATAAGTTAATTTTATTTTTAGGACAAATATTGAGCACTCGTCCCCATTAAGATTTCACTTAATTACATTTTGTTAAATAAATATTTTATAATTTAATATTTTCTTAACATATTTTTGAAAATATAAGAGAAGGAAAATTACAATACAAATTTACCATTATTTAAAGAAAAATTAGTATAACAGTAATTTTTATATATTTTTTTAAAATACTCAAAGTTTACGACTAGAGTAGCTTCCCTCCCAGGGTTAGGGAAAGTTCAAAGCCTCTGTTAAGTCTAATTGGAAATTATAATGGAATTTATATATCACTTATTAATTGGTAACAATGAGAGTCTCAAACTTTAAATTTTTTATCATAAAAATAAAGTTGAACCATTTGTGCTAATTCTAATTGATTAGTGATGTTTATATTTAACATTATTTCACACCTTTGTTTCTTTTTAGTAACGTGATAATATATTTAGTTTTTAAAATTTTTCTTAAAACTTTCGATATTTAATAATTATATTGTACTCAATTAATTTAGAGTTAAAATAGATTAGATCTCTTTTAAAAAGTAAAACTCAAAATTTCTCTAACACTTATTTTTTCTGTTCACGAAATTTCAATTCGAGAATTTTCATTAAAGAATCGAGCTCGTTAGCATCCGCGTTAATCTACCTTAGTTTTTTAGACTCGGATCCTCCGTTCAATGTCAGCATTATTGCTTGCAGTGTCCAACTACAATGGGGCGAGTGGCAACCCTTGACTAGTAGAATGTGATCAGTTCGGATTGTTATCAAATGTAATCAGCTTAAGGTCCACAATTATTAATTCAAGTCAAAAAAGCCAAAAGGAGTCGCCCCTCAAGCACCTTAATCTAATAATTAACATGAAAATCTGCTCCTTTTTATTTCTCTTTGCCACACAAATAGAATAACCATATATCCAATCATGCTAGTTAGCTGAGATCCTTAAATTAAACTAATATTTTTAAAGTCCAATCAGTCCAATAGGCGGCTTCCAAGAAGAGATTAATATGCCCAAAAGCAAAAGCACAAAATAAAAAGATAAAAAGGAAACCTAGATAGATAGTTTACCTCTGAGGCTATTATTTTAGCGGGATCATCTTTTTCTTCATATCAGATAATGAGACAAATAATAAAATAAAATAAATTAAAATTTTATTTTAATTCTTATAAAATTAAGTTTAGGTCAATTTCATCATTCATTAAAATTTATTTTTATTTATTTTATATAAAATTAATTTTATATTAAATTTTAATCTACTCGTACAACAATCCAAATATTTCATTTCATGTAAGAAAGAATTAAAATTAATGTGAAATTGATTTTATAAAAATTAAATTAATATAAATTTTTAATAAGATATAAAATTAATATAAATTAATCTTATAAAAATTAAAATAAAATTTTTGTAATAAAGTAAAAAAATTATAGTATATCATTGACGTAATAAGATATTAATATATTATCCAATCTAATTATTATTTTATTATCATATAATATATTAAATTTAAATTTAAGAAAATAAATTTAATATATAATAAAATTTAATAATATATTAATATATTACTCCATTAATAATATACAATAATCCTTCATGTAAAATTCTGGTCATCTTTCCTCTTCCATTTAGAAACTAAAAATCCCGCTGACCTGGTCTTCGGACAGAAATTGTTGACTGCTAGATGCACCGTTACCCCTTTTTGAATTTCGTACTGTTTATGAGAGGAAATATATACGTATTTTTCTACCTTGATAGTATTGTGGAAAGTAAAATTCCCAAAAAGTTTGGTCAGCATTTTTGCCTCCTATACACATATTTTTATTCGATTAACGTTGACGTTTTAATTATGCAATAATATTTAATATTATTTAAAAATTTTAAATTTTATTATATTTGAAATTAAAATTCATAATTTTGTGGAGGTATGTTAAATAAATTATTATCCACCCATTTAAAAAATTATTTTGCAAAAGAAAATGCTAAATAGAATTCCGTCGATGTCGGCATTATATAAATGTTTTGTCCTTCGAAGACACGAGTCTAGGACTAGTGATTCATTATCTTACGGTTAAAGTGTGCCTAATTCTCTTGCACTTAGAGTAATATGAATATAACATAATTCTTTAATATTTAGAAAAGTGCATCTGATTCTGTACTTTAATTTGTGTTCTTTCTTTATTCATATCTATTTGTTTGCTATTAATATTCTTAACAGAACATCTACGTAACTATTATACGATCATTAAAACACTCCAAAGCCTAATTCCTGTTCTGGGAAAAACAAAAGTTTAAGGACAGAAATCATCAAACGGAATAAAAAATTCTGAAAATAAAATCAAACTTTGCTCCAGCATTGAACTGCAATTTTCGGCATATATGCAAAATTGAACCTATTCATAATTCATGTCAGCGGCTGATTCTAGTGGTTATATATTGTTGCAGACAGAAGTTTTCAGTGTAAACAAATGCAGCTTGAGTAGCATAGGATATATATATATATTTCATGATTTTACATTTTTATATATTTTTAATTTAATCTCAAAATTTTTTGTATGTGTATAATTTGTTAGAATTTTTATATGAATTACCATTAATCATAAGTATTTTAATTTTTTGATAAAACTAAATAAGTAATGATTTATGAGATTTTTATTTTCTAAAATTCAATTTATTAAAGTGATCTATTACATGAACATATAAATACTTGATTGTGTTTTAATATATCTGATGATTAAAATGTAAATTTATACTTTTCTTGGCCCGTAAATAGGAGAGCTTGATAGAATTTTATTTATGTTAGTTAAATTTCTTTTCCATTCTTAATTTAATTTAATTATTGACTTATTTTATTAAGGGTCATCTACTAAAGATTTATATATGTGATGTTCACATAAATATTATCATGTTTAGAAAAATTAAATTTATGATAAAAGTACGCTTTTTCATCAATTTTATTTTTGTAGTATCCTAAATTTTATACAAATATTAATTTAAATTTTAACATATGGTATTAAAGTCAGGTTTGTATAAATTTAGGATTCAATTCTACTTTAATTTATTTATTTTTAACTTAATGTCCATCAAATTGTGGAAGTATGTACCGATAATTGCAGTACTGGATATCCTATCATCTATTGTTTTCTTTTCCACGACTTCCTTAGTTTTCGTTTTATTCACGATCTTCTTTTTGGGGTCTCGATTGCAAAAGCATCTTCAAATTTAAGAATGCGCTAAAGAACATTTAATCTGCGGATAATGAAGAACTAGTTTCTTGACCACAATCCCTTAGGTTATATGGGGATGTAGTTCCAAATTCTTTAATAGGGATCCATCTTATTAACTGCTACTACTAAAATTTTCTTCTGAGGTGAATTGGTTTCATCTAATCTTAGAGTGATTGTGATGCTGCAATCTAGGTATTATTAGATTGATATTGTTTATAGTGATCAAATAACTTTAAAAAAAAAAATAGATTATTTTGATTCAATAATTTAGATAAAACGGATTCTGGTTTGCCCCACCATCCGGTTGCGAAGCCCCACGAGCAAGCACCTTCTATTGGAAGATCAGGTTCATTTTGTGTTCGATGGGCCTGAGCCGATATTTCCTGGTCAATGGCCCAATACCCATTCCGGCGGAAGGCTGAAGGCTGCAGTACTCAGATTCTCAGGAAAAAAAAAAAGGTATTCTGATCAATCGAGGTTCAAAAAGTTTGGGATTGCGTCCCTGGCCGACTAGTTGATGAGGCAATGCGAGCCAATAGATCAACCCCATGTAAATAAACGCATGAAAATGTAAATTGTAAGGAAAGTTGGCAAGATATTGGGATTTGTGAATTATCTCATACACGGAGGGCCAATCACCAGTTACTACCTTTAATTATCAATTGAGGTTACGCTTTTAGTTAGCAAATTATTTCCTAACTTTAAAATCCTACTCTCAACTTATTCACAAGCTTTATTATAGCTTGATATAATAGTTAATGAGCTCAAATCTGATAAAGTAGTTATAGTATTTGAATCTAACCATCCTTTAATGAACTCTCCGTCTAAAGTTAACTAAAAATTATATTAAAAAAGTTTGTTTATGTTTAAATGGCAAAAAGGTGAAAGAAAATAGGAGATAATATATTAGAATTACTTTTTTTGTTTAGAAAAAAATACAAATTACCCTCTCTAATTATGAAGTAGTTAGATTTTAACCTTTCAAATTATGGAAATAAGCAAATTACTTTCTAAAAACTATGCAAAATTTAGATTTTACCTTCACTGTTAGTAATTTAATAAAAAATATTAAGAAAAATTATAAATTAACTCCATTAATTATTAAATAGTTATATTTTACTCCTACTAACTTTTAAAATTTATAAATTAATCACTTAATTATATAAAACTTGCAATTAAGATCCATTATCTATTTAAGTAATTTTTTTATTAAATTACATGAATTTTAACAAAAATTAATCTTGAATCATAATATTATTATATGCTAGATTATCGCATTATTTTTTATGCATAATTCTTATATTATATAATTAATAAAAATTAAATTAAACATATAAAACTTTAATTAAAAACTTGAAAATGAGTTATAAAATTATATATAAAAATTGATATAATAAATTAATATATAATAATATTGTAATTCATATTAGTAGTACTACTTAACATTAATCGTCATAATTTAATTTTTTTTATTAAATTAGTTGTTTATTCCATAAAATATGGGCCAAAAATATTAAGTGAAAAAGTGAAGTAAACACAAATGTTATATTACATAAAAAATACTAAAATTTAATATTTTTATTTCATATAATCATATTCAATTTAATTTTAACACCAAAATAATCATAGAAGTGATGAACAATGATTTTTACTTTATCACCTAAGATTTTTTTTACAATTTACTTTATTTAAAATTTAATAATTATATAGTATATAAGTTATCTTTATTTTATTCTTTTAAAATTTATAATCCATTGTAATATTTATATTTATACTAATATATTTATCTTTAGAAATAAATTATATTAGATAATAAATTTATTTTATTATATTTTTCTTAAAAGAAATATAAAAACTCTTTCCAAAAATTAAAACAAACATTCATTGAAATTAATTTTCTATCACAAAAAGAAGTCTAACCAATATAAGTTTTTAGGAAAGATTAAATAGAGTTTTAGATTTCCATATTTTATACAAGATTACACATTTGTTTGAAGAAAAATTAGGTGTCTTCCAAATCCTTATATTGTATTGATTTTAAGTTAAATTTTATCTAGCCATTGTCAACATATGCGCTTCCCTCCTCAATAAGTTTACTTTTCCAAGTTTCTTACCTCCCTTCCAAAATTTTGTTTAAAAAAAGAAAAGTGTAAATAAAGTGAATTTATTAGCTAATATAATCTCTTTTCTAAAGAAAAATGTATTAATCTAAATATGAGTATTATAACGGATTATAAATTTTAAAAAAATAAAATAAAAATAACTCATATATTATATAATTATTAAGTTTTAAATAAAGTAAATTATAAAAAAATCTCAAGCGATAAAGTAAAAATTACTGTTCATCACCACTATAATTATTGTGATATTAAAATTAAATTGAATATGATTATATGAAATAAAAATATTATATTTTTAGTATTTTTATATAATATAACATTTTTATTTATTTCATTTTTTCACTTAATATTTTTAGCTCATATTGCATGGAATAATCAACTAATTCAATAAAAAGAAAATCAAATTGTAACTGTTGATGTTGAGTAATACTAATAGTATCAATTACAATATTATTATATATTAATTTATTATATCTTTTTTTACACATAATTTCATAACTCATTTTCAAGTTTTTAATTAAGTTTTTATATATTTAATTTAATTTTTATTAATTATATAACATAAGAATTATACATAAAAAATAATGTAATAATCCAATATATAATAATATTATAATTTAAGCTTAAATTTTTTTAAATTCATGTAATTTAATAAAAAATATTAATTAAGTAGATAATAAGTGTTAATCACAAGTTTTATATAATTAAGAGATTAATTTATAAATTTTAAAAGTTAGTTGAAGTAAAATATAATTATTTCATAATTGATAGGGTTAATTTGTAATTTTTCCTGAAATTTTTCATTAAATTACTAATGGTGAGAATAAAATCCAAGTTTTGCATAATTTCATAGGGTAATTTATCTATTTTCATAGTTCAAAAAGATAAAATCCAACTCCTTTATAGTTAGAGGGGATAATTTGTATTTTTTTTTCTTTTTTTTAATTCATTGTTTTCAAAATTAGCTATGAGTTATCTACTTTGAGGGTAAAATGAAAGGCATATTAAGTAGCTAAGATGTATGAAATTCAACTTTTATAATTTATAACTTATGATATATATTAAAAATTTTAATGTAATTTAGGGCTCTTATCATTAGTTGTATAACACCCTATTATGGAATGATCACACTTTGTTTGTTATTAATTTTAAAATTATTTGTATGACAGTTTTGGGCATTTTCTTTTTATTATGATCTAGAACTTTTTTGAATGTTTTTGGATTGATTTTAAATAATTATCATCAAAGTGAAATTATTTATATTAATATATAAGATCTTCAAGTTATTAATATTTTTGAAATTAATTTTTAATTATTTAATGTAAGTACCTGCTCAAAGGGGATAGTTGTGCACTTTAATTAGAAATTGACTTACTAAAACATTTCTTTTGTTGGATATATTTAATTATTGAGAAATTATCTGCTCAAAGGGAATAAATTACTAATATTAAAATATTATCCTAATTGACTTCAATAGATTGCCTTTATATACTATATTCTCTACCCTATACTATATTCTCTACCTAAAGAAAAAAGAATGTAGTGATTTTTCATGCTCCTAAATATTTACATTATTCATATGCCCACGAACTATCATATTGTATTTTTATAATATTATGCACAATTTTTTTTCTTTATTAATTTATTTTATTCTATTTTGGATAATTACTATATGTTAAGATTCTTATTTGCTACTTTTAAGATTTAATATTAAGATAATTATTATATGAAGTATATAGTAAAAAAATATTATACCTTAAGTATGTTGCTTGATAATAATTTGCTATTAATTGGTTTGATAGGTTATTGATTTCTATTTCATCCTTATCATAATAAGGTGATGACATTTTATAAAATTCTTATTTAAAATAATTTAAACAATTTGGTATTAAGAATTAATATTTTCTTTTATTAAGTAAAAAAAATTTAAGCTTTGAGATTATGTTATGTTATAATATGATTTTGATGATCGATATTAATACATATTATTTAGTATCCCTTACTGAACTGATCGTATTATTATTATTTTCAATAATTTAATTTTCAATTTTGGGCATAATTTTGATATCTCTATTCTTTTGAAAAACTTATGAGTTAATTTGAATAATTATTACTAAAGTGAAATTATTTTATATTGATTCATGAGTCTCTAACCTATTAATAAATACTTACGAGATTAATTTTTAATTATTTCACATATTTACTTGTGTAAATGGGGTAAGTGTGCATTATAATTAGAAATGAGTTTAATAAAATAATTTTTAATTATTTCATATAATGACTTGCCTAAAAATGGTTACTATATGTTGTAATTAGAAATTAATTTATTAAAATAAATTTATTTCTGAACTTGTTTTATTATTATATATTTTATCTATCTAAAGGGGATAAATTTATAATAATAATGTATTATTCTGGTTGACTTCAATTTTAGGAGTTTTTTTCACATATTATATTCTTTACCTAAAAGAGAGAATATAGTGATATTTGTATACTTTTAAGCATGATTACTTTGCCGAAAGCTAACATGTTGCATTTTAATACTTTTTTTTACTATAAATATATGTTATTAAACACATGGTACTTGGTAAATTTTTTATATCATTTTTACATTTGGTGTTTATGTTTATAAACATTTTTATTTTACCATAGGTCTCATATGAACCAAGTAAGGTATATTATTAGATTATTTTAATATTATTTTAAATATTTTTATTTTATTTTATTTATAAAAGTTAATTTTATGTTGCTAAAAGAAATATATTAAAGGGATTTAGTTAGAATTATAAATTTATTCCTATATTGATCTTGATTTAATGATAGCTTTAATTTTTAAAATAAATTTATATTTTAAGCTTCATTATATTTTTGAATTGCATATATTTAAGATGTACTTATGTACAAAAGAATTAAAATTGAGGCAATTTGAATGTAATAATATTTTGAATTTGTGATCATTTATTATTAGAATAAATCATATGTTATTTGTACTTAAAATATCATTATTTTCGATAATTTTTTATATCCCGAATCTTTTGAAAAATTTATGGTTTGTTATGGATAATTATGAGATTATCCATATTGATCATAATGTCTTTGAATTATATTATACAAGACTAATTTATGATTATTATATGCAACTGCTTGCTTGAAGGGGGTTGTTGCATATTTTAATCAGAGATATTTTGTGAAGTATATTAATTTCTAAAGTTACTTTGGTTTTAAAAATATGTTTGCTCAAAGGAAATATATTTTTAATACTAAAAGTATATATTTTTAATACTAAGGTATTCTCTTAGTAGGTTTCGTGATTAAGAAGGCCTTTTACATGTTACATTTTCTGCTTAAAAGAAGACTATAGTAATATACATTACTCTTATATCCATGAACTAAAAGTTATATTCTTACTTTCAATATTGTTTCTTTTACTTTTATGGTAAAAGTACTATCTCTTTGGTTAATCATTTTTTTAGGTATAATAATAACATGTTATTTTACTTTGATTATAAAGGTAAACTAGTTTAGCAGGTTTATCTACTTAAAGAAAATAATTTTTTTGAATATCATATTATCTTCTATATAACTAAGTTAATATATTGAAAAAGAACTTAATATATACTATACATTCTGCCGAAAGAGAAATTTGTAATTATGTATTGAAAATTCTTATGTAGACCTTGTTAATGCATAAAAATTTTTCTTTTGTTTATTACGTGCTATTAGATGATTTGTACAACTAAATATAATTCTCTTATGTTTTAAAGAGTTATTAGATAAATCTATCTTGAAAATGACATATACTATCGTGTAACTTTAGTTATAAGGTAATAAACTAAATTTTATATTGTTTATGATATTATCACATATTAATTATCAAATATAATTTTTTTCCTTTTTTATGGTGGAATTATATATAAATTTCTTTGAAAAAATTATACTTGATAAATAAATTATTTAACAATTAGTACAAATAATTATATTTTGAAATATTGTACATTTTTTTTGTAAATTACATTGAATCTTCACATTAGTGAAAGTTTGATTTAATGTTATGAAACTTTACTCCTATTACAAAATGTGATACATATGTTTAAGAATTTATTTTGTTTAAAGATTATTTGATGATATTTGAAATTGTTTTACTTTGTAAAAGTGCATTTAAATACTAAAATTTATTTATAGTTTATTTTGTAACAACTTATATATTATTACATATATTTGTTTATAAAAAAATATGTATGATAAAGAGGTAGAAATTTATTAAATCTTCTTTTATGTATATAATATTTAAATTTTGAAGTAATTTTTATCAAGCATATTTTGCTAATAGCAATGAATTTAACATATAAGTTGTTGTGTATTTCTTTAAACATAATATGAAGTAATTTATAAAGTTCTTAGCATATGCGTTCTAAATCTATTTTTTTAAAAAATTTATGAGATGCTTTTTTTGGTCAATAGTATATATCGTTACCATGAAATTTTTTTAAATTATTTAACTCGAATTCAAAACTTTTATTCATAGTTGTTTAAGTGATCTCTAGAATTATATTTTGAAAAACTCTCTTGTTACATTAACTTGGTATCAGTTTTAGTAACCAATTTTAATAGTCATACAAGCTACTTATTTGAGATATCAAAATTAATTATATAATTGATTTCTTTTGATTATTGATTTATTTTATTTATATTATATTAAGTTGATGATTTGAGAAATCATAAGTTTACATACCATTAAAATATATATATGAAATTTAAACATTTTTCTCCTAAACCACGGTTTTCATGTTTACAGGATATTTATAAATCTATTGAGATATAGACATTCAATTTTATTTTCCTATAATATGCTTGGTTAGTGGGAGTTCTGTATTATATAGAACATTTCATCTTAATTAATAATTACAATATGTTTGTTGGTACACAAGATACATATATCATATATATTATTACATAATTTGCTAATTTCTATTATATTTGCTCTTGATCATATTGGTACATTATTGTACATTTATATATGCAATTTATGAATTTTTTATTAATACATATATCTTTATATTGTAAAATATACTAATTATTGTAATTATGAGGACTAATATTTGGTGCTAGTCATTAGCTCCTTAACTTGTATATATTATTTTTATGTACACCATGTTGAAATAATGAAAATTATCTTAATTAAGGTTAAGTATTGGGTTTAATATATTATTTTATATGATACATTATTAAGACTAAGATTTGTTATTTATTTATTAGTTCCTTATATATATTTTTATCTTTTAGTTAACACAATTTTTAAACTTTGAGATATTCTAACAATAAATTTATCAAGACTAAGATTTGATATCAATAATTAATTTTTGAGTTATATATTTGTCTCTTAGTTAATATCATTTTGAAACATAGAGACATCCAAGTTAACAAATATACAAGGATTAGGACTCAATATCAATCACTAACTCCTATATTTGATATTTGTCTCTTAATTGATACTATTTTAGGATTTTGAGATAATTAAATTTATTATTACTAGAAAATTTCTTTATTTTATTATTGAGTTTGTTATGAAAAAATCATTGAAGACTGACTTAAAAAATAGCATGTTTTATTAGATCACACTTTTGATGTTATTTTTATTGCTACACTTTGACATTAATGACTCATACTTAAATAGTTGATAATACATATAACTATAGAAGGTTTTATGTTAATAATAATAATACAATTATAGCCATGATTCGATATTATTAGTTATTGAAGTATGATTTGTATTTTTAGTATCATCATTTAGATGATGTGCTTTCAAAATCATGGTTACGTGTTTAAAATTTTGTATTTAGTCTAAGAGTTATTTTTATATAAAATATTTTAAAATAAATTCTTTATAATTAATATTGTCCAAGTAGAAAATTGTTAAAATTTTTATGTAGGCTATAATTAATTATAAATATTTTATTTTTTTAATAAAATTAACTAAATAATGATCTAAAATATTTTTATTTTTTAAAGCCTAATTTGTTAAAGTGATATATTATATGGATTTATAGATACCTAATTTTGGGTTAATGTATTTGGCAATTAAAGTATAGGCCTATACCTTTCTTAACTTATAATAAGAAGGTTTAATAGGATTTTATTTATATTGGTTAAGTTTCCTCTCCCTTTCTAACCTAATTCAATTATTGGCTTGTCTCATTAAAAGCCGCACACTCTAGGAGAAGAAGAGGAAGAGGAAGATCTATATCTATAATATTCACATGAATACTACCTTGTCCAAGAGAACTAAATTCAAGATATAGGTATGCTTCTACATTAATTTCCTTCATGGTATCCTAAATTCTATGCAAGTATTAATTTAAATTCTAACATAATTAGTAGTTTAACAATTCATATTATTAGAGAAAATACACACATAAGCAACTATATATAGATATTAATGTTAGCCCTAAAATTTTATATAATGAGTTTTGATGATAACAAATGAGTAAAATAATAGCATTATATGCCCTTATCTAAAGTGTTATAAATCCTCATTAGACATGTTATATTATATGGTTGTAATAACAATATTTGATTATAAACTTATGTATTGAATCATATATAAGTTCAATTGGCATGCTTTATTACAATTGATCAATATACATGATATAATTGTTATATATGTTCTTATGCTAATTTGTTATGATTTCTATATATGAACCACACATGTTAATGTCTTTAAATATGAAGTTGGACTAACTATATGCATTGTAAAGTTCATGTATACAATATAGGATACATGATTGTCCAGAAGAAAAAAAGTTAGCATTGAAGTAAAATAATGAAAGATTTTGTTATGCTCAATCCAAGAATGAACAATGAAGAAAAGTAAGAGAGAAAATGTAATCCAAGTTAAATATTATAGTTTTAGAAGTTTAGAAGTATCAAGAAAGTATAAAGACTTTAGGGGTTCCTTGTGTACACTTTATTACGGCATTTGCAGGTACTGTAAGTGGAGAGTAGAATGTATAACTTACACATGATTCTGAATTTGTTTTGAAACTTGGTGGTACTGGTTGTAGGATGTTCGAAAAAGTTGATAGTTTGCCCTTAAAAATGATTTCCTTTTAAAAAAAATCATTAATAGCACTATTTCTTTTTTTATTTGCTTTAATCATTCCATTTATTTTCATGTCAACTAATTTTATTTAAAAGTCAAATACTAATATTAATATTAATGAATAATATAATATAATATATTTTTATTATAAATATATTTTAATTAAAAATATTTAATATAATTAAATTATTTAACTATATTTTATTTTTAAATATTGTCATTTTTTAGAGCTAATGCACTATTTTTTTTACACTTAGTTCAATTATATATTTTTTTCTTTTTACATGGCCACTCCTACTGTTTGATACTAATACCACTAAATAATATATATAATATGAAATGTTTTATTTATTATATATTTTTAAATAAATTAAAAATTTATAATTTATATGCTAATATTATTAGGTAATTTAAATATAACATGATATAATTTACTTTTGTTGTAAAATTATTTTAAAGAAATTAAATCTTTAATATGAACTGCATTAATTGGTTATTCTTATTTTATTAAATATATTTGAAAATTAAAATTAAAATTCATTTATTTAAAATTTGTCAATTCTTACTTAATATCAATCTTAACCATATATCAATTAAGATTTTGCTAAGGCTTTACACCTTACCTGCACTGTTTATATTATTTTATTTACTCAATGATATACTTTTTTTACATATATTCCTATTGTTTATATTATTTGTAGTTTATGAACTAATTGATATTTGTAAGCAATATAAATATAATATAATTTATTTTATTTTTATTATAAAATTATTTTAAATAAATTTAAATATTAATATAGAAAATTTTAATTAAATTAATTATTTTTTATTATTTTTAAAAAATATTTGAAAATTAAAATTATTTACTTAAATTTTTTTAATATTTTCTTAGTATCAATTTCAAGTGTTTTATTTTAAATTAAATTAAATATATATTAATTAAAATTTTGTTTGTAACTCATTCTAAATTTATAGAATGTTAAAAATATGTTATTTACAAAACTAAACATATGATTGTAAAAGAGACACAAAAAACTAAATTCTAACATTATTATAATATATTGTTTAAAAAAATGTAAATTATCCGCTTTCAATTTTGGAATTGTTATTTTTTTTCCCATTCAATTTTGAAAGCTTAAAATTTAAACATATAAGAAATTTTTAAGAAATGTAAACCTTTGATAAGAAAAGGAATGAGTTATAAAATTTTTAAGAAATTTAAACATATTCAATTTTTAAGAAATGTAAACAATATAAACTTAATATCATATAATTTTGAGAAAATTTAGACAATATAAACTAAACCTTTGGTAAAATATCAATTCATACGTTTTAAAATATAATACTTAAAAATTATTATCAAGGAAAATAATAAAATTTAAATAAATAAAATTTAATTTAATTTGTGAAATATTAATTTAAAAAATAAAAATACAATTAATTATTTTTTAATAATTTTGATATTAAAAATTTAATTTATTTAAATTACTTAGATTAGTTAAAAATAAAATATATCATATTATATTTATATTACTTAGTAATATCAGTTTTAAAGTATAAATAATAGGAACGTACATAAAAAAAAGAAGAAAATATGCATATAATATGAGAAGTGTAAAGTAAAAAAATAGAATACATAATAAATTAATTAATTAAATAAAATTTTGTAATTATTTAAAATATTTTTATAATAAAAATATAATATAATATATCTACACTACTCACAAATAATAGTGTCTAAATTTTAAATATCATAAATGAACAATGCTTGAATTAATAAACATGAAACAAAATAAATAAAAAGAAGAGAAATAATACTTGAATTAATAGGAAATAAGTATTAAAAATAAAATGGATAAGAAAGTAAATTAATTTAATTAAATAAAATTTATAACTTATTTAAAATATTTGGACCATAAAAAGAAATTATACTATAATAAATTATAATATTTAAAAAATTAAGTATAAATTAATAATATTAATATATGAATTAAAAGTAATAAAAGTGGATATTAAAAATAGAAAAATATGAGTTATAAAATAATCAAAGTTAAAATTAAAATATAGAGTAAAAAATTTATTTAATTAAATTATAAATTAATTTATTTAAAATATTTTTATCATAAAAAGAAATTTTATTATGTTAAATTTATATTATTCAATAGTATTTGAGTTATTAATAATATAAGTGAAAATAAAAAATTAAAAAATAATGTGAAATAGTACATAAGGTATAAACTCTTGACAATATACTATTGATATATGTATTTAATTTGACATATAGTACTTAAAAATTAATATCAATAAAATATTGATAAAATATAAATAAATAATTTTAAATTTAATCTTCAAATATTATTATTAAAAACTAAAATATGTAAATAGTTAATTTAATTAATAATTGTTTTGTTAAAATATTTATGAAATTTAAAAATAAAATATATAATAAATTAAATTAAATTAAAAAAATAAAATTATTAAATCATTTATAATATTTTTATCCTAAAAAAAATATACTATATTAACTTTATAATATTTAATAGAACTCAAATTGTAAGTAAAATAAACGAAAAAATATAAAACGGAAATGTTGGGCGGGAGATTTTTTCCCCACAACACAACACATGTTTTCATAATAATAATAATAATAGCCCTCTCCCCAAAAAGGTCTCTTTTCTTGTTATGTACTACACGTGAATATGTTGATTAGCGATTGATCCACTGATTCAATTCTCTTTTTTCTGATAAAATGAAAAGGGTATAATGAACTTTCTATTCCGCCCCGGCATGCTTTAAAGAGTATCAATTTATCTCCGATCAATGAGACGTTTTTCTGATTTTTAAACGGCTCAAATGATCTAACTTTACTGTACTCTTTCTTTTATAATGAGTATCCAAGAACTCCTCAAAAAGTTACACTACAATAAAAATTGTCAATTAAAAACATCTTGAAATGTTTATAAGGACATTAGTCAGCTAATTTATCATTTTTTAAGCCGTTTTAGTTATTAGTCAGCTAAATTGTACGAACCTGCTAAATCGAATATTTTGTCAGAAGCAAATTTCTCGAACTCAGCCGCCCTAAAATGTTTACGAGGATATCTCTCAACATCTTGCCCTAAAAGGTAAATTCCACATTAACATTATATGCTTCACTGCATATTTCAAATTTTCTATTTAAATATTGAATTAACACTCAAATTTATGTCCATATATATGCTTATGAATAAACAAGTACAGTACCATTGTAGTAATAAAGAAGCAAGCCTGAAGATAACACTATATGTAACTTCTTATTATATTTTAGTATTTTATTCCTCTTGAAAGTAATCCTATGTTTCAAACATTTTCCGTATTTAAAATTTAAAGATATGTAACGCTGTAACACGAGGTAGTATTTCTTCAAGGAAGGTCAGATTATTCATGGGGGGAGGGGTTTCTTGGATACTCATTGCAAAAGAAAGAGTACCGTAAAATTAAATTATTTGAACCGTTAAAAAATGAGGAAAACATCTCATTCATTGATCGGAAATAAATTGATACTCTTCAAAATATGCTGGAAGTGGAATAGAAAGTCCATTATGCCCTTTTCATTTTATCAGATAAAGGGGATGGAATCAGTACATCAATTCTTAATCAATATTTCCATACGTACATAATAGAAAAAGACTCTTTTGGGAAGAGGGCTTTTTAAAAAAAAAACATGTATTGGGCTGTAGGGAAAAATTTTCCCGCCCAACGCTTCCATTTTATTATTTTTCATTTATTTTACCTGCAATTTGAATTCTATTAAATATTATAAATTTAACATATTATAATTTTTTAGGATAAAAATATTATAAATGATTTAATAATTTTATTTAAATAATTTATTTTATTTTATTATATATTTTATTTTAAAATTTCATAAATATTTTATATATATTAAAAATTTCAATATAACAATTATTAATTGAATTAACTAATTACATATTTTAGTTTTTAATAATAATATTTGAAGACTAAATTTAAATTTATTTGTTTATATTTTATTAATATTTCCTTGATATTAATTTTTAAGTACTATATGTCAAATTAAATACATAAATCAATGGTATATTGTCAAGATTTTATATCTTATATACTATTTCACATTATTTTTAATTTTTTATTTTCACTTATATTATTAAAAACTTAAATATTAATGAATAATATAAATTAACATAATAAAATTTCTTTTTATAATAAAAATATTTTAAATAAATAAAATTATTACTTAATTAAATTAACTTATTTTACACTATATTTTAATTTTAATTTTGATTATTTTATAACTTGTATTTTTCTATTTTTAATGTTCACTTTTATTACTTCTAAGTTAATTTTACTCTATATTTTAATTTTAATTTTGATTATTTTATAAATTGTATTTTTGTATTTTTAATGTTCACTTTTATTACTTCTAACTTAGATATTAATATTATTAAGTTGTATATATATAATATTATATATTTTATGTTTAAATTTTTAAATATTATATTTTATTATACTATAATTTCTTTTTATGGTGAAAATATTTTATATAACTTAAATATTTTATTTAATTAAATTAATTTACTTTATTATCTATTTTATTTTTAATACCGATTGCTTATTAGTTCAAGTATTGTTTTTCTTCTTTTTATTTATTTTGTTTCATGTTTATTAATTCAAGCATTGTTCACTTATGACATTTAAAATTTAAACACTAATATTTTCAAGTAGTATAGATATATTATATTATATTATATTTTTTATTACAAAAATATTTTAAATAAATTAATAATTTTATTTAATTAATTAATTTATTGTGTATTCTATTTTTTTACTTTACACCTCATATATCATTTCTCATCTTTTTAATTATTCCATTGCATGTTTTCCCTTTTTTATGTATGTTCGTATTATTTATAGCTTAAAATCAATTTCAATAAGTAATATAAATATAACATAATATATTTTATTTTTAACTAATCTAACTATTTTAAATAAATTAAATTTTAATAAAAATAATTAACAAAATTAATTAATTATTTTTTTAAATTAATATTTCACAAATTAAATTAAATTTCATCTATTTAAATTTTATTATTTTTCTTGATAATAATTTTTAAGTATTATATTTTAAAACATATGAATTGATATTTTATCAAATGTTTACATTTATATTGTCTAAATTTTCTCAAATTATATGATATTAAGCTTATATTGTTTACATCTCTTAAAAACTGAATATGTTTAAATTTCTTAAAAATTCAAATTTCTTAAAAATTTTATTACTCATTTCTTTTTCTTATCAAAGGTTTACATTTCTTAAAAATTAGTTATATGTTTAAATTTTAAGCTTTCAAAATTGAATGGGAAAAAATTCTAACCATTCCAAAATTGAAGGAGGATAATTTATATTTTCACCTTAAACAATGTATTATAATAATGTTAGAATTTAGTTTGTTGTGTTTCTTTTACAATCATATGTTTAGTTTTGTAAATAACAGATTTTTACCATTCTATAAATTTAGAATGAGTTATAAAATCTTGAAAAATTTTAATTAATATATATTTAGTTTAATTTAAAATAAAACACTTGAAATTGATGCTAAGAAAATATTAATAAAATTTAAGTGAGTAAATAATTTTAATTTTCAAATATTTTTAAAAATAAAAAAAAAATAATTAATTTAATCAATACTTTCTACAATGAAGTTTAAATTTATTTAAAATATTTTTATAATAAAAATAAAATAAATTATAATATGTTTATATTGTTACATATATCAATTAGTATATAAACTACAAATAATATAAGCAATACAAATGGATGTGAAAAAAAAGTATACAATTGAGTAAATAAAATAATATAAATAGTGCATATAAGTTGTAAAACCTTAGAAAAATTTTAATTAATATGTGGTTAAGATTGATATTAAGTAACAATTGAAAATTTTTAAATAAATGAATTTTAATTTTAATTTTCAAACATATTTAATAAAATAAGAATAACCAATCAATCCATTTCATATTAAAGATTAAATTTATTTAAAATAGTTTTATGATAAAAGTAAATTATATCATGTTATATTTATATTATTTAAAAATATTAGTATATATTATAAATTTTTAATTTATTTAAAAAATATATATAATAAATAAAACATATCATATTACATATATATATATATATATATATATATATATATATATATATATATATATATATATTAGAAGTGAGCATGTAAGTATAAAAATTGTACATCAACTTTAAAAAATGATAATATTTAAAAATAAAATATATAATTAAGTAATTTAACGATATTAAATATTTAATTTAATTGAAATATATTTATAGTAAAAATATATTATATTATATTATGTTATTCATTAATATTAATATTAGTATCTAACTTATAAATAAAATTAGTTGACATTAAAATAAATGGAACGATTAAAACAAATAAAAAAAAGAAATAGTGCTATTGAAGAAAATCATTTTTTTTTCAAAAACGAAAATCATTTTCAAAGGGCAAACTATCAATCTTTTTGGATGTCTTGCAACCCATACCAACAAGTTTCAAAACAAATTTTAGAGTCACATGTAAGTTATAAATTCCATCTCCATTTGAAGTCCTTGCGAGTATCATAGTAAAGTGTACACAAGAAAACCCTAAGACTTTATTGGGTGTAACTTTTCATTTTAAACTTATACTTTTTTAAAAAAAAATAAAGTTTTTAATAATATAGGAATCATACATATTTTTAAAATTTTAATTTGATCAAAATATTTTAAAAAGATAACCCATAATTATGATTTTTACAAGATAGCCTTTGAAACATTTCAAAAATTAATGACATATGAGTTTTTGATATTTTCAATGTTAATATTTAGTAACTTTTTTTTATTATATCTCAAAATATACTTATAATTTAATTATGAAACTTCTTCATATAAAAATAAACTTAAAAAAACTTTTCATATACAAGTTATTTACTCAAAATAATTAATATATAAAACAATTATGAATTTTTCAAGTTGAGTTTAAAAATTAGTTTTTTACATTCCATTCCTTTTTTTTATCCTTTACTCATTATTTTAATCATATACATAAAAAAATACATAAGTTCGGAGTATGAAAGTAATTTCATTTGAAAATAAACTCAAATATTTTTTTAACAATAAGTGCTTTGTTCGAAACTCAAAATAGATTTAAAATAAAAAAGTTATAATATTTTGAAGTTGATGTTAAGCTTTATTGCTCTCATAGTCAATTGTTATAAGGGCAATACTTAATGTTTAGCTTCTGGTGTGAAAATTTTGAGAAATAATGGTAAAAAAGGCTAGTTTTCATTTATAAGTATTCTAAATGATTATAATTCATTTTGAACATCTTATATAAGTAAAGAAACATCAAATATAATATACAGAGAGTATGACATTCATTATTTGATATAATTTACTCTTTTCTTCATCAAAATCATGATTTAAGTTTTTCATTTTGAATTTTTTTTCATTTTTGGTATTTCTTTTGTTTCATTCACTTTGTAAGAGAGTTCATTTGAATTATTATTTATCTTATATCACTTTCTAATTATAAAAAATAAGATTTATTTTGAGAGGATGAGGTATTTTGTTGTAAAGAGAAAAGTTGCTCAAAGAAAAGGAAAAGTATTATAAGAGACTTCTTTAAATGCCTAGCTCAAATTTAAAGGAATAGTAGATTGAAATATGAGTTTAGAAAGTTAAGAGAATGAATGTATACTTTGAAGAGGATATCTAAGGAAGAATTATTATAAATTCTTGAGTTTAATCTCTCTACCTTTACTCCTCTTACATTTGACTATATGTTCTATTTTTGTTGATGATATTTATTGAATATATTGTATTATATTGTTTGAATGATTAAATAGATGGGGAAAAAATGTATCTTACATGTAAGAATGGCAATAGCTAGACCCAAACTCGCCAAAAACTTGAAATATTAAATCCATTTTAGACTTAAGACCAATTGGACTTGAATGGGTAAGGGCTAAAAAGACTTGATAGAACCCAAACGAGTAAAACCTAATAAGACCCACTTGGACTTGAAAAAAATTATTATATTTTAAAATTAATTTTAAAATATGTAAGTTTGACAAGATGAACATTTAATTTTTTAAATTTTAAGTTTTTTATTTGATTATTTATTTTAATATCTTACATTAAATTTTTCATAAAATATAAGATTTTTATAAAAAAGTTAGAAAAAGAGAGTAATATATGTATTTATATATGTATATATCTCTATATTTCTCATTGTCATTTTTTAAATGTATAAATTATAATATTATAATATGTGATAATTATATAAATTAATAAAAATTTATTATTTCTTATTAATGATAATTATATTTGATAATTATGAATGATCATATTTATTTTTTATTCATATTTATTTTTATTTTAACTCATCTATACTATATATATTAGTTTTAAGGTAAATATGGGTTGCGTCGTTATTAACTTTATCAAATAAAAATCGTATGGATCAACTCATGGATAATTATTTATTAATTTATATTTTTATAATATACTCTTATATTATATAAATTATTATAAAATAATAAATATTATTTTGAAATATCTTTATAATTTAATATAAATTCAAGTATGTTAATATTATTTTATGATAAATAAAATATTTTAATATTATTTATCTTAAATAAACTATCATAATATCTTTACATATATATATATATATATATATATATATATATATATATATATATGACATAATATTGATTTTCATATAATAATAGGTTAATTATAAAATATATTATTTAAATTGGTCTAATATGATATCCAACAAAGATATAAGACTCATTGAATATTTATAAAAGATAAATTTATATATTATATAAATTAATATTATAATAAGTCTAATATAATATCCAAAATGACCTATGACCCATTAGATATTTAATTAATAGACCCAAACCCACACCATTAAAGAATAGGTCTAATTTGGATAAAATTCATTGGGTAAATATCTATTAGTTTGAGTAAGATCTATTAGATGTAGATATTTTTGCCATTCCTACTTATATGAAATTCTTGATGTATTACTTATATATTGTTAAATAAGTGGATTTGCTCAAATGTATTAAATTGTTATATCTTAAGTATAAATATTTTTATTAAGATATTTTGACTTTTTAAAATTATCCTTATAACTTCTTAAAATTAATAAGTTTTCAATAATAGTTTTAAAAATTATGAAAGTTTTGAAAATATTCAATTTGCCCCTCTTGAATGTTGATTACCTTGGCCTACACTTAAAACGTCTTAAATCAAAATTAAAACATTTCAAATTTACGTAACAAAATTACATCAAGAGAAATAAAATAAAGAAAATAAATAATCTAAGAAAATTCGAATATTCATTTCTCAATGATTCCAATTTTCCACATACTCTTTTAGCTTGTCAACCACATCCTTTGGTTAAAAGTGGTAATTTTTAATATAATACAATAATTTGATACAAATATGATATTTTTATTAGGATTCAAATTGATACATTGACTTATTTAAAAATTTATATTAATTTTTTAAAGATAGTTTTTTGATAAATAATTAATAATTAAATTATAAATAGATATATAATAAAGATATAAATTTTTTATTTAATACAATAATAATAAAAATTTAAAATAATATTTTATTAATAATTAAAAATATTTTTATAAAAAATAATAGATAATTAAATTTAATAAATAATTTTTAATATACATTTTATTAATTATAATTTTTATACGAATTAAATGGGAGACTTAATTTAATAAATAAGTAGATTTACATAACACGAATTATCACTCTTAATTTTACTAAAGAGAGTTCAATCCCTTCAAATTTTGAATTCATATTATCAATTTAGTAATATTATAACAACGGCTATCTAAATATGTAAAATGGATAAAAAGTTCATGTATCATGTAAGCAGTTTGCAAGTATGGGCCAAGCTATGCTTTTTAAATTGAAACTTGCATATTTTTGAGTTAATATAAGTAAGGCCGTGTAAGCCCAAGCCTATGTGGACAAAATGACCAAGATTGCATTGGTGTGGGTTTGCCTATAGGCTTGAAATTTTTTTTAAATATGTTAAATTTTTTTATAATCCTTTGTGTATTTAGAAACTTTTATAATCTAATCCAATATTTAATAGGTTAATTTACTTTTTTTGAAACTTACATAATTAATTTATTACAAAAAACAAAAAATTAATTATTTAATTATAATTTACAAGAAAAATTAAGATTCCATTTATTTGAGAAATATTTTTTGCATATTATAGTTATAAAATATTAAAATGAAAAGAAAGTATTCTACTTATTTAATGTTAAATATAAAAAATTTATAAAAAACAACTTCCCCATTTTAAAAAAAATTACTTTTCTTTATTTCTAAATTTTTAAATATAATTTTTTTAGTTATCAATATAAATTCTATCTTGCTCTTTCCTTAATAAATATATATATATATATATATAATTTTTTTTATAAAAAATACTTTCAACGAAACAAATGAGGCCTATAATTTTTTCTAATTTAATCAAAGTTAATATTTCTTAAAAATATTTTTCTTTTTTATATTTAAAATTTAATTTTTAATTCTTATATATATATATTTAGTAATATAATTACTTCTAATAATAAAATAAATAAATAATGTAGTTTATCCACGGGTGTCCATGGGTGCTCGCAGCTCTCGCAAATACGATAATTTTTCACCATATTTTTTATAAATTTATGTGAAAAAATCATACAAGTTTAAACCCGCGCGGGCACAGTCTACACTGCACCACTGCCCGTTCTACATGACCACGGCCATCCTTATCATAATGTGGGAAGCCATTGACCTTCATTTTGGATTTTTGCTAGCCTATTCCGTAATATTCGGCTACTGCCACATGTTTATTGGATTCATTTGCACGGGCAACGATGTTCATCTGCGTTAGGGGTGCAACTGTGTCTTGGGCTTTGGAAAAGAAGATTGCGTCTGGATTTGTTTTTAAAATTATTTTTTATTTTTAAATATAAAAATATTAAAAAATTTATTTGACAATATATTTTTAAATATTATTTTTAAAATTCTTTATTTTAAAAATAAAAATAAGGATAAATTTTAAATAAATTTTTTATTTTTTATGACAATTTTATAATTAAATAAAATTTTTATTTATTTACTTCATCAAACATTTACTATTTTTTATTTTCCTTAAATTTGAGATCAATTTTAACAAAAAAAAAAATTTTTAAAAATACAAAATAAAAATATATTTAAATACAACTGTAATTTCACGACTCAACTAAAATTACCAACATTGGATTGGTACTTCAATTTTATTGACTGTGGTTTTTCACTTAAAAAATGGTGTACATCTGCACAACTGTATTAGCAGGTCAATAGTCATAATTATATCATACTATCTATTACCTAATTCTAAGATCTGGAGTTTAATAATGTAATTTTAGTCATTCATCTGTTGATCTAAATTTATAATAGTTTAAAATCGGTACACTGTAGTACATTCCTTCAAATTTTAGAAAAGTGAAATGTTTTATGATATTTGTATAACTCTTTTGTTAAGATTATGGATGAAAAATAAATAAATATATTTTTAATAAGTAATCAAATAAATATGGTGAATAAAGCGCACACAAATTAATGTACATAAATCGAGTCCACTATTTTTTCAGAGATTAGAAAGTTTTATTTACACCGCTGTGAGTAAGGGGGCTTTGATGGATATTTGCATTATTATTCCAAAATAGAATAAATTATCCCACCTACTTGACATTAACCCAATATAAAGCATGATCCTTTTTCAGCCCCCATATACATTTTTTAAATAATGAACACGAGTACAGATAAATAGATACATTTACCAAAACAAAAAGTGCCAGTGGCACGTTTGGGATTTTCCTTTTTTATCAATTTATCATCCAAATATAACCATTTACATAAAATAAATAAATGGGATTTGTTTGAAAAAACTAATAAATAAAAGTTAAATTAATAATTGTGTTTATTTGAAATAAAAAATTGAAATGTGAATGTTGCACCTGTTGGCATATTTAAATTTTTCTGAAATAAAAAATTGTGATTTTAAAATTTAAAGTGCATCTTTTGAAAGATAAGTTATATCTATCAAAAGAAGAACATTATTTTTTTTCAAACCCAAAAGTCGGCTGAATGAAATCTTTCAAATTCTTTAGATAGTTCAAAGTTACATACGTTTCAAAATAGAAAAAGAATTAAACCATATTTTTTAGATATATAACATTTTTTAAGGCTTCTTTTTATTTATTTACTTATAATTTCCTTCAAATACTTTCAACCATTATAAAACCGTTTCATAAAAATATATAGGAAAAATTTTTAATTATACTTTCTACAATTTTCTTAAATCTCTATTACCGTAAGGTTAATCCGCATATTATTTATTTAAAAATAAATATAATTCAAATGGGAAGGATACTTCTATAAATAAAATACTATTCTTCGCGCTTCGGAAAATTTTACTCCTACCCCAAAATTTCCGTTCCCAAAACCAAGGAATCAAAACAATTGCGAGACAAATGGAGGGTTATCTATGCATCATAATTAGAACTTAATAATCTCACTGAAACAGAATGATTGTTAATATAGACTGCTAGGGTTCAAGTTCAAAATTATGAAATATTCTAAATTTCTCGCGGAAAGCCATTTGTGAACGGAGTTAATGCACGTTGGCTGCCCAAACATACCTTAATTGCTAATTTTGGGTTAGTCTTCAAATTATTTGATTAAGAATAAGTCTGCATGTTCGTTCAAAGTAAGATGGAAATTTATCATGCTCTCTAATAATTTTTTTTTTTAAGGAAATCAATAAATTACTATATGAAAATTTTGGTGAATATCAAATTAGTACCAAAAGATTTTTCACATTGATTTACTATCAATGTCAAATTTTTTAATACTAATTTGATATTTACTAGATCTTTTGCTTTTCGGTATTAAATTAATGTAATAAAATCTTTCAATATTAATTTGAAGTGAAAACTTTGAAATTGATAATAAATCAATGTAAGAGAGTTTTTCAATGCTAATTTGATGTTAGATATGATCTTTTAAGTAGTTATTTGATAATTTTCTTCTTTTCTTTTATAAGAAGTATGAATGATAAAACTTATAATAAAAAAAAGGAAACAAGTATGATATAATAATGTATCAGTGTAACGTTAAATTTGATTGTTGATATATTATTATATAATATATTAAATTTATTTTAAAAAATAAATTTAATATATTGATGACATGATTACATTAGTTATGTACTATTTACTCACCCTCCTCCCTTGGTTCTTTGGTTCTTTGATGGACTTTCCAACATCTTCCAATTACAAGACGAACAACCTGTTTTTGGGGACAAAATTTCATAAACATACTTATTAATGATAGAAAAATTCTTGATGCACAATTCTCACAAGAACGCATGATACACTCTCCTTTAACGACCAGGCAGGGAGGGGAGTGGTGCTTCATAGATTATAACGGAAAGATAAATATATATTGCTGATAAGGCCTAAGAATAAACGCAATATTTTAGTAAGATTTAAAATTGAATTCTAAGTATAAATTAGAGATTATGAATTGAATATAGAATAGTAGAATAATTTGTAAAATTTAATCCAATAAATATAAAAAAATTTTAAACTTTAATTTTTAATTTTATTTTTGGTATATATAATATTTTTTTTATAAAAATAATGAATTTGTAGTTGTAATTATTGAATTCTGTGGCAAAGCACGTTAATGTTATTTACTATTTAGTGTACAAAAAAAAAATGCTGGAAGGAAAATTTTTGTTCAAACAATGAGAACATGGCATAAATTAAGGGTAAAATTATTCTTAAATAGCATTCGATTCATAAAATAATAAACTTTTAGGGATTTTAAGGTTTTAAGAATGTGATTTTTAATAGTGTAATTTTTGAAAATTTTATATTTTTAGATTAAGTTTAATTAAAAGGGATTTCTAAAAATATTAAAGCATTGTGATTTAATTAATTTGCATATTTTTAAATTATTATTATAATATTAAAAATATTATTTTTGAAAATTAAGTAGTTAATACTGTTAAGTTCATCACTTAACTTGGTTAGAGTATGGTTAATCATAATATATATTATTAAACAGTGGCCAAGAGTGAAAAATGATTAAAGTGAATGGTGGTGGGCGGAATTTATTATTAGCGGACGTTGGTGGTCGAGAAACTTACAAAGTGAATAGTTATAGGTGATAATTGATAGTTAATACCCATGAACAATGACAAATGATGGTTGATGACATTGAATAACAACAAATGATGATTAATGATAACGTGTAATAAAGAATAATGATCAATTATAATTAATAGTAATAGACAGTAATTAATAATAATATATAATATATAACAGGTGATTATCACTTATAATAATTAGTGGCAGGTTATGATCAAGTTACCAACAATAATGGAAGATGTTGCACCAATGATGGTCAAAACTGTTAATGTACATAGTAGATAATAGTATTAGATTTTGATGGATTATGATCAATAATGCCAATGATAAAATGATGTGATAATAATAATAAAACTTTCATAACAAAGTGAATGGAGAAATTAGATTTTTAATGTGTATGGAATTACAAAATTATTAAATATTATTTATTTATTAATTATAATTAAAAATACATGATATAATTAAAGCATATAAAAATTTATTGGATGGGTAAAATAACTATTTTAATATCACTAAAAAAAATAACAGGACAAAAACGACCGATATCCATATTTTACAGAAATATTTAATAGAACATTTGAATAAAATCATTTTTCAAGTAAATTTTTCTTATTTTTATATCAAATATTAATATTTAATATTCTTTTAAAATATTTAAAAAAAGTGCGAAAAAGTTTCTACAATCAAATACCACCCTCATAATCAATCAATTGTGTGTCTCGGAAATCCAACTAACATAGTGACCCATTTGGATAGGAGTTCTCATCTTGCAGTTGTGGCATTGTTCCAATTTCCTATCATTATGACCGCTCCATTGCTAGAAATGAATTTTTTTCCTTTAAATACAACATTATGTTATAATTATAATTACTAATAAAATAATAAAAATTATGATCACAAATTTATATCTCCAATCAATCATTACTGACAGTTTTTACACAGCACTCTCTAGCTTTCAAATTTTTTTTTTTTTGACCAGTCTATCTTTCAAATTCGAGCACGCACTTTGGACTAAGTTTGTGCCGTATGCGACCGTAAGCGCGCTAGACATCACAAACGACAATTACTTCAAGTCAATTTCTGACTATATGCCTGAATTGATTAATTCCTTAGGAATTACAAACGTATAGATAAAAATAAGATGGGGAATCCCTTTGCCACGAGAATTTTTTTTTTTAAAAAAATTGACGGCATCAAATTACGATCCTTATTATTGTTATTACCAAAAATTGTTATTATAAATTTGTCTTTTTCTTTATATATTAGGCAACCAATACGGGAGAGACGGACACAGAAGCAGAGAGAGATCACAGGTTGCCAGAAATCAAGAAAGATGGTGGAAGGAAGGGAACCCCAACAAAACAGAACCATGAAGAGATTCCTCCTCGTATTAAACTGCGTCCTACTCTCCGTAGGCACCACTGGTGGCCCACTCATCATGCGTCTATACTTCATCCACGGCGGCGAACGCGTCTGGCTATCCAGCTGGCTCGAAACCGGGGGCTTCCCCATCATTTTTGTTCCCCTCGCCATCTCTTACTTCTATCGCCGCCGCCACACCACTGCAGCACACAGCCGCAAAACCCAGCTAATCTACATGAAGCCACCCTTGTTCTTGGCGTCAGTCGTCATCGGAATCCTGACCGGCTTGGACGATTACTTCTACGCCTACGGCGTGGCTCGGCTTCCCGTGTCCACTTCTTCTCTGATCATCGCCACCCAGCTGGCTTTCACCGCCGTCTCTGCCTTCTTCCTTGTGAGGCAGAAATTCACGTTTTACTCAATAAACGCCGTCGTGCTGCTCACTATTGGTGCGGGGGTTCTGGCCCTGCGTTCGAGCGGGGATCGTCCGGCCGGCGAGTCCACCAAGCAATATGTGCTGGGATTCGTATTGACCCTGGCCGCAGCCGCCTTGTATGGTTTTATATTGCCTTTGGTTGAGTGGGTTTATAGTAAGACGAAGCAAACTATTACTTACACTCTAGTGTTGGAGATTCAGCTGATTATGTGCGCTGCTGCTACCATTTTCTGCACAGTAGGGATGCTCATAAACAATGACTTCAAGGTGATTCCAAGAGAGGCAAGGAATTTTGGACTGGGGGAAACCAAATATTATGTTGTGTTGGTGTGCAGTGCAATAATATTTCAGACTTTCTTCCTGGGAGCAATAGGAGTTATCTTCAGTGCTTCTTCCTTGTTGTCGGGTATTATAATTGCTCTTCTTCTTCCACTAACAGAAATTTTGGGCGTTATTTTCTTCAAAGAGAAATTCCAAGCAGAAAAGGGCATTGCTTTGGTACTGTCACTCTGGGGCTTTGTGTCATACTTCTATGGTGAGATCAGACAGTCGAAGAAAAACAGAAGAAATCAAAACCCAGAAACAGAGTTGCCTCAAACTACTCTTCCTATTTCCTGATCCTTGATTTTTGTGTCGTTAATTCAATGTCACCCTATTTTCACATTTGTAATGATCATAGAAAATTCGCAATTCAATTTCGTTATAGGTATAACATTTTTTTTAATTTGGCCAACTTTAACACTACTGGTCAAAATTAAATCAGAACTTGAAAATATTTGGGATTTGGCAGTGTGTAATATGTATGCAAGTCATATAATTCACTTTAGAGTTATATTGTTGTCGTAAATACCGTTGTAACTTTCTTTTAAAATAAAATATGGAAGTTTTTTATATTGGGACTTTTATTTTACAATGTTGCAAGGTTTTTGTATGAAAATTAAATAAAGCCCGAGGCTTCTTCTAATTCTAAGGGTTTTACTTTCCTATTTTATTTTTTTTATTAAGGAAAATTGATTTTAATTCATTAATAATGTAAAAGAAGTTCTGTAGGATCACCTAAATATATAAATTTTTATTCCATGCACTGCTGGTATAATTTCATTTATGACAACCGTGGATAGACATTTCGATACTGTCTAGGAAATCTTATATAAGAATTATATAATTACATGTAAAAAATTGTAATATATTTATATATATATATATGTGTGTGTATATATGCATATATAGACACGCTAAGGTTCCCTCCTGTAAAAAGTCTATTGGCAAAGAAACATGGGTTGTCTGCTTGGCTTGTGGCCCTTTTTTTTTTCTTTTTCATCAATGTCCTGCAATTTGACTTATTGTAAATCTGTTTAGGTAAGAAGAAGTGCTATTTTCATTTTTATAAGTTATACTCAATATTTACCCCTTTTTTTGTACGAAATATGAAAACTTTATTGAAAACTCGGGCTGATGGGCAGCAACATTCTTAAGGGTGAACACTTTCAAAGAAGAAGGAATACATGAAAGATAACTCATTCCACTCCTTATATATCACTCGCAAACCATTTGACTACCTCATAAGCAACCTTGTTGGAATTCTTGGGACATTACTGTAGACAATTAAAATAATTTATTTAATTTTTACCTCATAAATCATACTTAATGTGAAAAAAGCTACTTTATTGAGGCATAAAATTCTGCATGAATAATAAGTGGGTTCAAAAAAATATTTTAGGTGAGAAATCAAATTATGCCAAATGTGCATAATGGCATAGGTTGATCAATTAAAATAAGTCTATATATTAATGATGTTAATCAATGAATAAAAAGTTGTTGTGTGTCACAATATATTATCCTAACCAATAAGAGAATTGCTTTTTCTTAATAAATTTAAAGGCAATAAATACTAAAAATTGAGATGCTTATCTCTATGTACTTTCTAATAACTCTATAAATAAAGAGTTCATTTATGTCATTCACAACAATAAATTGTCAGGAGAAGAGATGTGAAGCTCTTCCAAAGTTCTACTAGCAAAAATGTTTAAACCATTTGAAGTCTTTCACCTTAATCAAGAATGCTCATTTTGAGTTGAAAATTTCAATCACAACATTCAAATTCACAAATCTTCTCAAGCTTAAAGCCTCCATGAAGATTCAATCTTCGATCGAAGAACAAGGTTCATCAAAGCCCTTACTTGAAGTCAAATTCAACTGTTCAATTCAAGATCAAGTTTCCTTAAAGTCTTCAATTGAACCGTCATCTGATTTGAAATCAAGCTTTTTGAAACCCTCGATCAAAGTTAACTTGAAGTAAAGAATTAAATGATTGTTATGTATTTTTTTTTAAGAATTATGAAATTAGAAATTGTACTTGTATCATCAAAATTAATAAAATTATTTATTTTGCATAAATTTTTTATTAAGAAATTTTGTATGTACAATTTCTAGCATGCCCAGTGGGACAATTTTTACCTCTTATCTTTTATTTTCAAGATCAAATTCATCCACACAAGTTCAAATGGCACCAAAAAAGCAAGTTTTTAGCAATCCATTGTTCATTGCATCTTGAGTGAATCCTTCAATCAACTAGGCAAGCTCTAACTTTCAAGGTCCTGTAACCCGAAACAAAACAATAGTCTTTATAGATTTGACTCTTATTTTCATAAGCTTATTATCATAAAAATCACCTTTACTCATAGATGTAGTGGGGGTAAAGTCAAAGGTAGCTGATATACTTAATGATATTTTGACTCAACCTGCTTTATTTAAAAATTTTGAATCAGTAATAAAGATTGTAATCAATAAAGGAGTTAATAAAACTACTAATGAATTTTTTATTTCAAAGATTCCAATGTCCAAATTGAAGAAACTTTTTTCAAAAGCTTGCTTTTTTTACTCTTCTAGATCCTTATGTTTTGTTAAAATACTTATCATAGTGATAAATGCAACTTCTTTAGAGGAGCAAGTCTCAACTATAGCAAAGATACTTAAAATATTGATGAAATCTATTTAAGATAAGGAAGTTATGAGAGATAAATAGATCTCTAACATCTTGCAAATTGTTAATAGCTCTTACAAATTGCATGATAATTCAAACAATGCATCTGAAGATGAGTCATACAAAGGTGTGCAAGATGAAATTGCAAAAGAGCAAAATGGCTTTAAGAAAAAACAACCTTATATAAAAGATGTTGTTCTTAAAAATTGCATGATAATTCAAGCAATGTATCTGAAGATAAGTCACACCAAGATAAGCAAAATGAAGTTACTAAGGAACAAAATGGCTCCAAGACCAAATAATCTTATACAAAGGATGTTGTTATTGCTAGCCAGTGGAAGGAATTCATTAAAGAAGCTATTAGAGATCAAGTGAAAAGGGAAAACTTCCTTTACTTATGTCAAACCATAAAGTAGAAGGATTGATCTTTTAAACATGCCTCAAAATTATCAATCACCTAAGTTTTAGTAGTTTAATGGCAAGGGAAATCCCAAGTAGTGTGTCATTCACTTTATTGAAACTTGCAACAATGATGGAATTGATGGAGACTTTTTAGTAAAGTAATTTGTGCATTCTTTTAAAGGAAATGCCTTTGATAGATGCATTGACTTGACACCTAGATTGATTGATACTTAGGAGCAGCTTGAGCATAAGTTTCTAAATCGATTCTATATCATTCATCAGATTATCAGCATAGTTGAGCTTACAAACACTTGCCAATGAAAAGATAAGCATGTAGTTGATTACATTCAGTGATGGAGGAATTTGAGCTTTAATTGCAAGGATCAACTATTAGAATCATTAGCAATAGTAATATGCATTCAAGTGATGAACTAAAGCTAAAGTTATATCCTAAACCCAAAACCCTTAAGTCATAAACATTTAAAGAATTAGCCACAAAAGCACTTGACATGGAACTTAACATTACTACTGATGGAAGTTAAGGGTTTCTTATTGTTACATCCCTAAAATTATTAATTTCTATTTTAATTGCATAATCGGTAATTCAGTAAAGATATTGATAATTAAAAAATTATGGAAAGGCTTAGGGTGAGTATTTGATTATAGAGAATAGAGTTTAAAAATTAAAACAAATGTAAATAGATTAAATGCAAGGTTGTGTGAAATTATAATTAAAATAGGATGCGTAAATGAAATTTATAGGATATAATCCCTCAAATGCCCTTAGTAATCCTATAATTACTAAGCTACCATTGATTTTCTAGAAAGCTAAAATAGTCAAATTGTTTTCTCATATTACTTAAACCTTTCACCGAGCCTTTTTATTTTTCTTTGTTCATCATCAACCTTTTTTAAAAAATTTCTACCTAAATTTCTCAAAGGGATGTAATTTTAAGCAAGGAAATCCTCTATATATAAGTGCTTACAATTCTTTTGTCACGGTGGATCATAAACTTTAATTGATTTTATGGCCTTTAAGTGAGAATAAAAGAGGTTAAGGATTTTGGAGCTAATTTGGTATTTATATGGATAGGGTCACATTTCATTTACTTGATCATTTCTTCATTTCCTTTACTTCTTCAATTTGAGGTCAATCTACTTACTCCAAAAAGCTTTTTAATTTGTAAAGTTTAATTCAACCATTGATGCTTTTGAATTTATGGGATAAATTAAGCAATAATGTTGTGTATGTGATGAACTTAAGCTATACTGAGTTTGTATATGTTAATATATGCTATATAGGATTATAATTAGAAATAATGTGAAGTAGCATGTTGAAATTGTTAAGATTTGACTAAATTTGGCATTTTAGGTTACGATTTCTAGAAATTCTAGAAATGAAACTTGAGTATAGTACTTGAGTACTGCCTTGAAATTGTCAGTACTCGATTACCATATTCCAGTACTTAGGTCCCTTAAGTTGCTATTTCTAATTACTTAAGTAATGTACTTGAGTACAAGGCTATTCTTGAAAGCCTATATTCAAGTACCTCTTTATTGCTTAGCAAGGAGAGTGCTCAACTATAATACTTAAGTATGAGTTCAATGTAAGGAGTCCATACTTGAGTATTGTACTTGATTACTATAAAATGTTATACCAAAAATTAAACAAAAATGTTAAATTGTTATAGACATATTTACATACATATGTATACATGATTGATATATTATACAATGTATTAAAGGATTTTATGCTTGAATTGTTATAATTGAATGAATGTATTGGAATATGAAATTAGAAAATTGGATTGAGGTGAAAAAAATTGGATTTGGATGCTACGATTATGTTTATGTGTATGAGGAAGGATAAGATTAAGGTTATGACTAAAAAACACTTAGAGGGACAAGGTTAGGATTATGATTGATATTTCTAGAGGCATAAAGAGGATTTACTATCATTATTCGTATATTGTGTGCTTTATTTGGTATTTGTTAGTGGTAGATATGCTTTCCTTTGTATGATGATTTGAAAATATATATATATATATATATATATATATATATATATATATATATATATATATATGTAAACGCTTATTAAGTAAATTATCTATTTATTAGAACTTTAAGTCTCATAAGTCTCATTGTTGTTCTTTTAAAATATTTTTAGATGATTAGGGTGAAACTCCATAACCATCATTGAAGATTCAAGAATAGTGTTATATTATAAATAACCTTAGTTAGAAAATAGGAGGTTATGTAAGTATTAGATGGAGTCTTTTAGGAGATTATCTTGTAAATACTTAAATATTTGATAACTAAATTTTGATGTAAATATTTATTTTGATAAATGAAATGTAGCATTATTTAATTAGTAATATAATTAATCATAAATTACTTAATAGATATTATGTTATGATACTAGATTAGGCGTAGATAGGCTTATAATTACTAGAAGCAGAAGCTACGTCAGTCATGACTAGGCAGCTCATGACACTTATTCATGATAAGATGAAGGAAAAACAAATATTTCGAAAGAATAGCAAGCCTTCATCTTTCAAGCTTGAAACTAAGCAATCTATGTCTAGAGCTTTTTCACAAGTCAAGCTCAACATCAATGCAAATAAGCAACACAACAAAGCTACCAACATTCTTAATAAAGAAAGAAAGATTTCTTTGAAATAAAAATAGAACAAAGACTATTTGTTCCTTAATTCATATGTGGTATTGATGCTAGAGTTATTGCTTGAAGCTAATTTGATCAAGTTGCCAAAAATGAAGCATTATAAGGTGAATGATCCAAACTTCTATAATTATTATCATCTAGCTAACCACCCAATTAAGAAATGCTTTGTATTGAAAGATAAAATTATATAGTTAGCTAGACAAAGTAAGATCACATTTGATGAAGATAATACAACAAACAACTTGATAATGACCATTCCATCTTCATGAAGAAATTATCTTCCTCTCCAAATGATTCAATTATACATTTGAGCTAACCACACTAGGAAATCTAAGCAAGTTTCCATTGATTATTACAATTTTCTATGTCATTAGGGGTAAGTTTAATGATGATTCCATCTTGGATAATGAAGAAGAATGAACCTTAGTCATGCTCAATAGAAGTAATAAGAAAAAATGACATACATCTTCCAAAGGAAGCCCATTAAGGTTTAAAATGGTGAATAAATTAGAACAAATAGTTATTTAAAGAAAAAAATACTAAAAAAGGGAAATGGCTTAGCAAATAAGAGGCTTTAAAAGAACATCATATTACTTAATTTCATGATACAATAATTTCATGATACAATAATTTCATGATCTACAATACACCACATGTCACTAAGTATATGATAAGGAAAAACATGATATTGAACAAGAAGTTAGTAACCCATGCCTAACTGCATTAAGATTCATAAATGATGACTCATTTCTCGATTCTAAATGTTACAATCATTTTTTTATCATTGGTTTCACTCACAAATAGAAAGTTAAACATTTCTTGATAGATGATGTGTTTGTTGTTAACATCCTATCCTTCAAGACAATGAAAGATTTTAGGATCCCTAAGGATGAACTGTCGTATAGCTAACTGATAATTCCAGGTTTCAATCAAGGTGTATATAAGGAATTAGAAAAATACAACTTAGCCTTCATATGAATGAAATGGAGTTAAGTGTTTTGTGTCATGCCATGAATGGTAGAACAACTTATAACCTATTGCTTAGAAGGCCATGGCTATATGAATATGGAGTTGTTCCTTTTACATATCACTAATGTTTAAAATATTATCACAATAGAAATTTAAGGAAGGTAGTCACTGATGATAAATCCTTTACTAAGGTTATATCCTATTTTGTTAATGTAAAATTTTACTTAAAGAATAATGCAAGAGATGAAAAACATCCTTTTATACCCAGAACTTTTCTTCTTGTGAAAATTAGAAAGAATGATTTAGAGGATGAAGCACTAGTCAATAAAGGGAAAAATGTCACAAGCTTTCATGAAAATTAGGAAAAAAAGGTAAAAGATGTTACAGTACTTCATTACGTCCTACACTTTAAAAGAAAGAAGGGTTAATCTGCCTTCATAGGGAATGAAAATGCTTAGTGAGAAGAATTGAAATATTTAACCATTCTAGTTCAAAAGTTTGAAAATTTTCATGTAATTAATCCTCCACTCAAAGGATTCTCAAGACTAAAACAAGGTTCCATTGTTGAACATGCTACATTATCATTAAAGTGAACTAAAGAAAGGTTTAATCCAAATGCTTACAAATTGATGGTTAAGGCAAGCAATGATAGTCGAGAGCTAAATGCATTAGGAAAACTTCTTTTGGAGATAATAGAAAATAAAAGCTTCACAAATACATAAAAGAGCCTAGTAAAACAAGGCTATGTTATTAGGAGCTTAAAAGCTGGATTGGGCTTTAAGCAATTAAAACCATTATGCATCTTAATAAAGAAAATACAAAGCCAACATATCATTATTAAAAATGATGAAAACCACATTGAAGAAATTCTATCTTAACTTATTATCTTTAACCGCCTTAGTGAATGGACTTCTCACATATCAATCTTTAATAAACTTAAAGAACTAAGAATTGAAGAGGTTACCCTAAAAAAGAATGTTTTTTTCTAAATTGGACCCTAACTTATTTCTTTTAAAGGGAATAATATAGTAGGGAAAGAAACTATTTGTTTAGAAAAATAAGTATCCAAGTCTTGCACCTTCAAAAATGATGTGTTGTATTGAATAAGTGGTCACTATTGATAAAGTATTAAAAGGAAGAAAACAAACTATAGCAACCATAAGTGGGACATTTGATGATATTAAAAGTGCTTCAGTTAATCATATAACAATAGTTGACACAAATAATAAAGAACATCTAATTAAACAAGAAATTGTCCTATTATCATTAAAAGAAGGTGTCTAGGTTACCATCGATGAATTAAAGAAAATCAACCTTGGCATTGAAGACGATTCCTATATGATTTTCTTAAATGCAAATCTTATACCAAAAAAGGAGGAGGCATATGTAAAATTATTATGAGAGTTTTAAAATGTCCAAATTTGGTCATATAAGGAAATGCTTGGGCTAGCCCAAAAAATTGTAGCTTATCACCTATTAGTAAGGCATGGTGCTTAGCTTGCAAAATAATCACAATGTCACTTTCATCCTAAGCTTATCTTTCAAATTAAAAAATGAAGCTAAGAAACTAATTAATGTTGTTTTCATTTGAAAGGTTAAGTATCCAACTTTGATCTCTAACATCATTTTTGCAAGAAAGAAAAAATAGACAGTTATGGACTTGTATTAACTTCTAGGATTTGAATAAGGTAGGCCTTAAAGATAATTTTCCTCTTTTAATCATTGAGTTCACTATTAATGTTACTATTAGCTATAAAACCCTCTCTTTCATGGATAGATTCTTTGGTTACAATTAAATTCTTATAGCATAAATAGATTAAAAGTGGCACTCCAAAAGGAATATACTACTATAAGTTTATGTCTTTTGGATTAAAGAATTTGAGTGCCATGTATCAAAGTGCAATGCAAAAGATCTTTGACAATATGCTTCATAAAAATGTTGAATGCTACATTAATGATTTGGTGATAAAATTGAAAAAAAATGCCTCAACACTTAGAACATTTCATAATGGTGTTTGAATGCCTTCATCGACACCTATTAAAGATGAATCCATTTAAGTTTGCATTTGCTATCTTGTTAGGAAAATTCCCTAGCTTCATTGTGTAACATCATGGGATCCATATTAATAAATTAAAAATTAACATTATTGTGAAAAATGCCAAAACCCAAGGATATTCATAAGCTAAAAAGTGATGAAAAGAAGCTCGTTTACATATGCAAGTTCATTCAAATTTGGTAAGAAAATGTCAAACTTTTAATCAATTCATGAAAAAAATGGTTCTAATTGAATGGGATAAGGTTTACCAAATGCACTTGAAATCATTAAAACTTACAATTTGTCATGCTTGGTTACCCGCTTATCCTTTATATTGTTATATACACTTGGGATCTTGCTTAAGAAAATAATCAAGGAAAAAAGAATGCCTTCTAGTATCTTCAAAGGACTTTGAATAGTGTCAAGTTGAATTATACTTCAATAGAGAAGACATGTTTATCTTTAATGTTTGCAATCTAAAAGCTTAAACATTATCTATGAGCTCACATGATTAGGCTAGTTTCTTAAGTTAATCCACTAAAGTACATCATGTCTTAATTTGCGTTGTTCGAAAGATAGGCTAAGTTAGCATTACTACTTCAAGAATTTGACATTGTATATGTTCCTAAAAAAGTAATGAAAGGCTAAGTAATAGCAAACTTTTCGGTTGATTATCTCATCCTTAATGATTGGAAATCACATGATAAACTTAAATTAAAACATAATGCTTATCGAGCTTTCACCTTTATGAAAAATTTTCTTTAATAATGCAATAAGAACTAAAAGGGATGGTGCTTGAGTTCTTTTCATGAGCCCAAAAAGAGACATTCTGCCATACGCCTTCAACTTGATTAAATGTTGCTCAAATTGAACATTATTCTTTGATTATGGAACTTAAGATAGCTTAAAAGATGAAGATTTTCAAGATAAAGGGGTTTAGAGATTAAAGTTGATAATTAGTCAACTTTTATTTACTTATAAAGTAAAAAAACCTAATCTCTTATTGTATTATAGATATGCTATACAATTTTTTAAATAATTCAACCATAATAAAATAGTCCATGTACCCCAAAAAGGGAAATAAGTAAGTTGATGCCTTCACTTGTTTGGCTTTGACAGCATATATGAACATAGATGTAAAAGTGCCTGTATGTCGAAGATAGCTAGTCATTCCTATTTTTAAAAATAGAAGGATTAGTAAAAGCCTTTGATTAATTATTTAAAAGTTACCAGATGATCTTTAGCATAGAATTAAAATTTATTGTTAAGCATCTTAATCCATATACTACAAAAAAAATTCTCTATCAATGGTCATTCGAAAGCTTATTCGTATGATGTTATGGAGAAAATGAAGTGAAAAATGCCTTAGAAGAAGCTCATTTTGGAGTTTGTGGCGCTTATCAATTCAAACCAAAGTAACACTTTTGAATAAAAAAAATGGCTTACTACTAGCCCACCATAGTCAATGATTACATTGACTTTACCAAGAGGAGTAAAGCTTATCAATTCTATTTAAACTTCATTCACTAACCACTTGAAAGCTTTATTCACTAACCACTTGAAACTTTGCACTTGACAATTGCTTCATGGCCTTTTTCTACATGGGGTCTCAACGTAGTTAGTATGATTACATAGAAATCTTTTAGTAGCCATTCATATATTTTCGTTACAACTAATTTCTTCATAAAGTGGATTGGGTAGAAACATTTAGAAAAGTTAAAAAAGAAATAGTTGTAAACTTCATCTATAAAAACATTATACTCTAGTATAGTATGCTAAGGTATATCATTACTAATAATAGAAAGGAATTTTTACAATAATGTGATGAATAAACTTTGTTAGAAGTTTGGCTTTTAGTAATATAATTCATTAATGTACAATGCCTCGCTAACCGTTTAGTTAAAGTTTTTAATAGAACTCTTTATAATCTCTTAAAGAAAATTATTGATAGATTAAAAAAAGATTGGCACAAAAGAATTGGAAAAGCATTATAAGCTTACTGAATCATATCTCGAACTCCTACTTAGGTAACACCGTATTCACTCATATATAGTGTTGAAGCAGTATACTCACTTGAGAGGAAATTTTATCACTAAGAATAGCAATTCAAGAAGGTTTCTTGAGTGAAGAGAATATATATTTAAGACTTGAAAAGTTAGAAGCACTTGATGAGAAAAAACTTGAATCATAATAATAATGTTTAAAGTGTTTTCAAGCTCATTTCTCAAAAGTATTTGTTACGTGTGAAATGGTTATCAATTAGCGCAAGTGCACACTATCGTAAACAAGTAATAAAGTGATGAGAAAGTATCGTTCCCACGAGGATTGTTTCACTAAGTACCAAAATTCATAATCCTAACACTATTTGGCAAATCGATAAGTTAGAAAATGAAGCGAGTAAATAAGATTGATGCAGAAAATACTTAAAATAAATATGAATGCAATTCGAGTAAGGATGAAGATGAATAAAAGACCTAGGGATCAGACTTCACTTGATAATTTCGGATTGAATCATCTATCTACACTAATCCAATTTTAACTCCCTTAATTGATAGTCGAGTTTCCCTAAATTAATTACTAGCCTCTTCCAAGGTCAAGTAATTCTATAATTAATTGGAATTCACTATATTCCTATGAGAACTGCAACAACTAATCATGCATTAGGATTTATGGAACTCATTAAGACTACATAAACCATATGAATATATTCCTATTTCATATGCAATTTACGGTTTTAATTATAGGATCCACACACATGTATCTCCTTCCGGTCTCAACATGCATATTGAGTTCATTCAAAAGGTAGCTAATCAATCGAAAGCATTAAGAGCAATAATTAAAACTCAATCTAGGAAATAAAATCAAAATTAGTTTCAATAGACTAGAATTCAATCCGTTATTATCAAGTTACGCCATCACCCTAGGAAGATAAAAAATTAGAACATAATGAAATTAAAAACAAACATAAAATAAAATAAAAACAACATCACATTCATAAAATATAATTACAAATGCATGAAAATAGAAAAGCTATCCATCCATTAGGAGGTAGAACCGTCCTTGTAGGAGGAGAACATAAGGATACAATTACAAATGCATGAAAATAAAAATAATTATCCATCCATTAGGAGGTAGAACCATCCTTGTAGGAGGCATACAAGAACTAAAAATTGCATGAACTAAACTACTATCTAAGGTGCATGAATGAATGATTCAATGCTTCAAATGCTCTCTCCCAGATGCCTTTTCTCAGCTGATCCCCTTGCTATTTATAGATGAATGGGTGCAGGAATTTCAACTTGCCAAGCCACTAATCTTGACTACTAGCCATAATCTTTGACCTCGGAGCAACCATATTTCAGCGTTTTTGCTAACTTTTGACACTTAAATCGGTGGATTCACGCATTTTAGTATTCATCAAAGTTGTAGCCGTGGATCTAAGCTTTCAAATGGCGGCAGGAGCTCCTAACTTTGAAATTTCTAGCTCAAGTTATGATCATATTGGTAGTCAAAGGTCAGATTCCGCCAGAACCACTGTTTTATCTTCCAAGCAGAATTTGAGATCCTTAGATCCCGAACTGGGCTTTTCTTTAAACATGAAAGTTTTAGGGCTTCTTCTTAGCTTTCCATCCATATAAAGAACAGCCCAATCGGACATCCAGAACTCCAGATATGGCCTAAAACCTGAAACAGTGTCAGATTACAGCATTATTTAAAATATTTGATTTCATTTCAAATTCAAGATCCATTCACCAAATGCAACTAAATTTATTTAATTTAACAAGATAACATCAAAAAATGCATCATACAAGGGAAAATAAATATGTAAATATTTTACGTATCAGTATTCAATAAAAAAGTGGGGCCATGCTTTTTTCAAATTAGGAATTTGGTATTAGTTGTTAGAGGACTCAATATCTCCATTCATAAAATTGACAACAAGTTCCTCTAAAAATGGGATGGCTCATATTTGATTCAATAAGTTTATAGCAATAATGCATATAAATTTGTTGATCAAGATGGATTGAGGATTAGTTCGATCAATGAAAAACTCTTAAAGAATTTTTCCATATTAAAGAAGAAAATACATCACTTTCATAATCTTGTGAAGATAAATTGCATGGTACTTCTGACCTACAAGAGTGTAAACTATGTATGACATCAAAAAAAAAAAAAATCTTTCATGTAATACTTTTGGCCTTGTAAAAGTTTAAATTAAGTACGACTAAAAAAAAAACATCATATGATACTCCAGACTTATATGAGTATAAATCGTGAATAGCTAAATTAAATTAAAATAAAACTTTAAACTATGTTTGATTTGATTTTTCACTGGGTATATAAGCAATTTAGTAAATTACTAACCACAATCACATAAAAAAAATAAAAATGTCCTTGTACGACGATCACTAAATATGAAATTACAAACAAGATTTCATATTCAAAGTTCAATACATCTATAAGTTTGATGAATTACATATTTTCTCTTTAATCGTAAGACTTAACATGCTCACTTATTATGAAGTTTTTCTTATGTCTCTAATATGGATGCATGTTAAAAAATGAAAGCCTCTAATTGATGTCATGGATAATGACACTGTCACTTACACTCTATAAACAATATTAGTCTTTTACCAAAGGATATGACTTGTAAAAATTTTCATTATATGTGAAATATACAAGGAAGATGTATGGATTTGGCAATCACTAAAAGTGGAAACTTCAAATTTGACAAATGCTATTAAATGTGAAGCTTATTTGGCACATGGTTAAACATTCCCAGAGGTGAGATCATAAATGTCTTCAGATGCAAAATCCTAAATGTCTTTGAATATGATGTCCTTAATGTCCTCACAGGTCATATGATGAATGACATTAGATGGAAAATGCTAGATGTCACTAAAGACAAGATCATGAATATCTTCAAATGCAAAGTGTTGGACATCTCCAAAGGCAAAATCATAAATATTTTTAGGATGTGAAGTGTTGAATGCCTTCAGAGGCAAGGTCTTGAATGTTTTCAAAGGTAAAATCTTGCACATCTTCATAGCATATAAAGGAATGCCTTTAAATTTGAGGACTTCATGATAGATGAATGAATTCTTATTTACACTAAGTATAAAATACTTGTATGTCATTAAGACTGTGAACTTCAATTAAATGAATGTCATTAGATGTAAGTTCGTTATGACACATGGATGAACTTTTGTTTATACTAAGTATAAATACTTATGTATCAGTAAAAGTGTAAGTTTAAATTCAATGAATGTTAACGTTGGATGCAAAGCCTACATGGCATATGAATTAACTTTTGTTTACACTAAGTATAAAATACATGTGTTTTGCTAAGAGTATGATCCTTGAATTGGTCAAACACTTCTAGAAGTTAACTTTTCATTTTAAATGACATTTATGTCATAATGATAGTCATGGAGTCTTCCTCAATGGACACAATTCTAAAGTCAGTTTCAAAAAGGCAAAACCATAGAAGATAACACTATCATGAAAGTTGGTCTTGATAAGACAAGGTGACAAGTGAATCATCAGTAATTGTTAACTTAGATCACAAAAACTGATAGGTTGATTATTCCCAAAAAAGCATAACCATAAAAGATAACATTCTTTTGTAAGTTTATCTCATAGAGATAAAGCAACAAAAGTAAATCTTTGATAATGGTTAACTTATATTGTGAAGATCGACAAGTTAATTGTAGGTACTATCTTCTACACGATTGTCTTTAACATCTCAACAAATTTTGTTGGTATTGAATCTTAAGCTATCAAACATGTCATGGATATCATAGAATTTATGCTTCATCCCCTTCCATTAAGCTCATACTATCATCACTTAAGTTTACATTACCACCCAAAGAAGCTTTACTCATATGAGCATTGTCAATATGAAAGTTACTTCTATTTTTGTCATTACCACCAATTGTCATCTTGAACATCGATCTATGGAACTAAAATCTCACCCAATCTAACATAGACATTTTATAATGATCATCTACTATTCGGTAATGTTTATGGAAAGTAAGGAATAGATATTTGTAGTTACCATAAACAAAAGGGATCATGCTATAAGGCTTTATAACTTGATAATAAAATATAAAGTACCAAGAATAAGTTACCGACTAATTTTCTTTAGGTCCCAGTGAGAAATGGGTAATTCACCTACAGATATAAAAAAACTATTTGTTAAAAGATTTCAAAAGATCATATGACTTTCGAAGTGGTTGATCTCACTAAAAGAGTGAATAAGTGTTAAAGGCGATCAACATCTTCAAGTATAAATCTTTGATGAAGCAATTAGGTGCACTTCTAGATTGGCATATTGAAGTTAAGAGTAATTTTACATTGGTATATTAACATTAAATCCCAAAAAAGAGGAGGCTTTCAATAGAGTTTCAAATAATGACAATATTTTTGTGACACAGATAGGGGCTAGTCATATTTTGAAATCATCATATAAAATCACGAGGACAATCCATAACAATACCAAGAACTATTAAGTTGATACCAGATTTTGAATTCAAATAGGTTTTCTTGAATTGATCCCATGTATCATTGAAAATTAGTACAAAAATAATGATATCAAACCATCATATTAATTCAGCATATACAATGGTTAAATTGCAAAGCAAAGGTCTCGGTTTGTTGAAGATCTATTAATTCACAATTAAAGGAAGGGTTGCTTATAGTAGAACATGTGATCCAACTTAATATAACTAAATATATGATGCGTACTAGTTGTTTGTCAATAATTCTAAATGCCTTCTCATAATTCTTCTGCAACTTAACTCTTTCCTACAATTTATTTAGCATATGAACTCTCTTTATAGTTTTCATGTAGAGATACAACGCTCTTTTATGACAAAACTACAGGGTACGCGAACTCATGATTATATATTAGCATATTTTAATGACACAAATTCTTGAAAATTGGTGAAGACTACAGACTTTATCTAGAATGATGTGGAAAACTACCATCTTCCCCCCGAATGGTGGTTTAACAACTGTTGGCCAATGGAAAAGAACTTCCGCTATGAATTTCAGCAATATTATATGGGTCAAGGTTGTTAGTATCGAGATTCTACCTAGGATCAGAAGGGAGGGTGGGATCGTAAGGGTGGGATCGTAAATCGTGGGATCGTAAGATCCTACCTTAAGTTATAATATATATTTTATATACTTACTTATAACCTTGTTATAAGAAAAAATAAAATTTTAAAGTAGTTAAATATGCATATAAAAATAAAGGCCATATATATTGTCATAAATTATAGAGGAACAATAAGTTCTCAAGTTGTAAACAATCCAAATTAGTGGATTTCAAACAAACAACACTACAAAGATAAGATGTCAACACAATTTAGTAAAATTCATGATCTTTAACATGTTGAACACCTTCCAATTCATCTTCATCCTCGTGGAATTGCACTTCATCCAAGTGCATGTCTTCCACATTATCTCCATCCTCACCTTTATCAATGCCTTCATTTTCATCTTTAAGCACCAAATCACCACCTTCATCATCATCATCATCTCTTCCTTCATGTGTATCCTCATTGCAATTTTCCCCTTCATTAGCTATCTATTCATCATCAGAGGGTAAATCATCAAAGCTATCCATCTCAATGGATTTTCTAACTTGTCTATCTTTCAACTTGAGGTTGTACATCACAAAAAATAAGTCATTCATCTTCTTTTGGTGTAAACGATTTCTCCTTTTTGTATGGACCTATTTTTTCCAAAAATATTATGATTCATGAGTGATTGAAACATAATGAAAACAAAAAGGAAACTTTTAAATAAATGATTATATTAATAAGAAAATAATTTTATTATCTCAAAAGCACTCCAATTAAGTTCACTCCGTGAAGAACTACAAGTTAAGCTTAATATTCGAATGGCAAACCTTTGCAATTCAGGAAATTTTGCTCCATAAGAATCCTACCACATAGCTGGAGCTTTTATGTCCTTTGTCATCAAGGCAACTTCAGTGCCAAATAATCCATTTTTAAATTTAAATTCATCAAGTTGCACATGAATCTTAGCCCTTTCATGCTTATTAGGTATCATTCTTTCTAAGCACTCAAATAGTCCTTTAGTGACTTTAAAATCTGCTTTAAAAGTAGGACTATAATGGAATTGAGGATTTAAATAGTCTACTGTTGCATGTAAGGGCCTATGAAGTTGAGACTCCCACCTTTTATCAATAATTTCCTAAATAGGCTTATAACTACAAAAAGAAAAAATAACAACAAATACATATTATAATTTATAACAAAAAGGATGAATAATTGAAATTAGTTTGAATCCTTTCTTTTACACGATCCATTTCTTCATAAATGAAACCCCTAGTGGGCTTTTCATTAGAATCAATCAATCGAAGGACCTTGAGAAGAGGATATGCAGCTTTAAGGCAAGTCATGATATTTTTTCAAAATCTACTATCTATTGCCAATGATTGTATAAGCTGCCCCTCTTTTGTAGTTGCAAATTTACTTGATCTCCATGTTTTTGAATTAAACATAGAGATCAATGCACTCTTATTGTTGTTAAAGCACCCTAAGGTCAAATAGGATGTAGCAAAACGAGTGATAGCTGGCTTGATTAAATCTTTACCTTTTGTAAAGTGCCTCAACATGCTAATAGTTATGGTCCTCTCATAAATATATGTTGTAATTTTCCTAGCTCTGACAATTTTTAAGTGATAGGTATTCAAGTTTTTCTCAAAATCCTCTAATATCAAATCAATGCAATGTGTAGCACAAGGTGTCCAAAAAAGAGTTTTCTTTTTCTCCATTAACATTTCTCCTATAGCCTTGTAATTTGTAGTATTGTCAATGATCACCTACACAACATTTTCCTCACCCACTACTTAACAATGTTATCTAGCATCTCAAATACCTTATCAGCTGTATTTGAAAACTGAGATGTATCAATTAATGATAAGAAGATTGTCCCCTTTGGGCTATTGACAAGAAAATTGCATATGGATTGTCCTTTTTTTTTTATCTATCCAACCATCTGACATAATAGAACAACCTATTTTCTTCCATTGCTCCTTATGCTCCTCAAGTAATTTTTTGGTGCGGGCAACTTCTTGATTCAAGTATTTTTCTCTTATCTCTTGATAAGAAAGAGGCTTCAATACAATTCCATACTTTCTAATAAGTTGACACATCTTTACAAATTCAAGATTTTTTACATAATTGAATGGAATTGCACTAGTGTAAAAAAACTTGGATATTTGTTGACAAACTTCCTCCCTTAAATCTTTTTTGAACATTTGATTAATTGTGGTTTGAGTTTTTCCCATATTAGATATTGTGATTTGAGTTTTTCCCATACTAGATGTGGGTTTCTTTAACATTGATTCTAAAGATCCCTTTTGAAGTTGGATGCTTTCATTACTTCCTCCACTAGATGAAGCATCCATTTCAACATCATTATTAATATCACCTCCAAAAAATCCTTATCTTTTCTTAGAAGAGATTTCCATAGCCTTTGAAACATGTTCAGTCATTTTACTTTTAACATCATCAGGCACTTTTGAACAAGCACCTATATCTAAGTGACTACCTACTAAATGATGTTTTAATCTACAAACACCTCCACTTATTGTTTTATCATAATATTTACATCTCACTTTTCTAGGATTCCTATCTACTTTAAAATCATGTTCCCAACCCACATCACTTCTATTTCCAGGATAATTTTTCCTTTTCACATTAAGCCTTAAACTAGAGGAAGCCATTTTCACCAAGTTAATAATTATCACTAGTGCAATTCAACTTTCAATTTCCACACTCCATAGCCAATGAGTTAAACCTGAAAAATGAAGTCAAATTAACTGTCTAAATTCACTCTAAATTTCCACCAAACATTAAGTAATTAATATAAATAATTATTATATAAATATTGATTATGCATTATGCAATAATGTTTAACTTTGCTCTCAAATAATGCACTGCGTCACTACTTAAAACAAAGTAAAATAGTTAGTCATCTTTTTTTTTATCAAAAAATATTAATATAAATAATTATTAAAGGTAAAATAAAAGTTCAAGTTAAACCTTAGCTGACCCAAGGTTTCTCTGAATGCTTTAGTGCTTCTCTTTCTAAGTTGCAGTGTGCACCCTGTTCAATCTCTATTGTCTCCTCTCTGTTTTGAATCTAGCAATTTTGGCCCCTGCTCCAACAACAACAAACCAAGAGTTAACGTCAGCAACAAACAGCAAATGACGGTGATGGGTGAACGGCGGCAAATGGCAAAACCGAATGATCACCTCACCTTTCCTCGATCTTTCAGAGGTTGAGCATGGAAGGTTCGAGTTTTCTGATTTTGATTCTACTCTAGGATTGCATTGTGTAAAAAAAATTTAATTTTTCATTATGGATTGATAGGTTTTGGGGTTTCTTTGAGAAAATTTCTAAGTCCACCAATATGAGCCTAACCCATTGCAAAAAAAATGATGGATTGGTCAACTCGTTAGAATCGTACGATCCCATCGATTCAACCGATCCGTCACGAATGAATTGGAGATCCTATCTCCTGGCGATTCAGTGTGCGTTTCAGCACGAAATGCAAAGCTAGGAACGTAGAATCGTGCGATCCCACGAGTTGAATTGCGATTTTGACAAACTTGATATGGGTTTCTACAGAAAACCTCAGTTGGATACGGTAAATTTTTTATCCGGATTCACTGCAAAAGGCACAAATACAATATAAGTCAACAAGAATATTATAAAGAAAGGGGGGTGGGGAAGAAGGAAGAAGGAAGAAGGAAGAAGGAAGAAGGAAGAAGAGATGAGTTAAAGATTGCAACTAACCCCGGATCTTAAGATTCTTATAATGTAAGGAAAAAAAGAAAAATGGTGCTCTATTTATAACTACGGTGACAAGGCATTAGAGTTTCAAATAAAGTTTAATGGAAGATTGCAAGTGTCATCGCAAATCTTTGATAAGTAATTTTTTTGATTAAAAAAAGATGAAGAATAAAAATGGTACGAAAGAATTTGAATCTATGTTGCTACACGTGATAGAGTTTGAAAAAGAGTTAAAGAGAAAGAAAATTACCCGTAGCGTAGAAGACGTCGAGACTCGAGGCATTATCGACAAAAGGATAAGGGTAGAGAACGGATAATGGTTATCGTCCGCACAAGGGTTGTACTCAACATGAAATTCTAGAAATAATCAAGCAGTTGAATCTCATCATATCAATGTTGTCACGTGTCATCATGGCAAATGCCTATTATTATTCTTTCGACAAATATATATAAACTTCGTGGGTACTGGTCCCTTAAAAAAATTACTATTATTCTTTCAACAAATATATATACTAACTTCATCATTTACAAAAAAATTGTTTGAAGGAGTACTCGTAGATAATTAAAATTGGTTTATTTAATTTCAACGAGCTATTTATAAAAGTATAAAATCTCACATAAAAAAAAAATAGCTTTGCAAAAAGTTCTTAGCTGACAAATTATATTATACTATGTATATAAGATAAGATAGATCAACTAATTAAAATAAATCTACATATTAATGATATCAGTTGATGAATAAGGAATTGTCATATGTCACGGTGGATTATCTCAATTAATAAAAAAAATTATCTTTCTTAATAAATTTAAAGTTAATAAATATTAAAAATTGAAATGAAATACTTATCTTTAAGTACCTCCTAATAATTTTATAAATAAAGGACTCATTGTACCATTTACAATAATAAATAATGAAACGAAGAGATATGAAACTCAAAAGTTTGCCAATAAATATAAACCTTCCAAATTCTTTCACCATGATCAAGAATACTCTTTTTGAATTGAAAAGTTCAATTATAACATTTAAGTTTACAAATCTGTTCGAGCTCAAAATTTTTACGAAGATCTAAAAACAAGTTTCATCAAATTCCTCGTTTAAAATCCAATTTAACTGTGCATAATTAAAACGAAATATTTACTGTTTGATTTGAGATCAAACTTTTTAAAATTCTCAATCAAAATTAATTTGAGAAAAGAATTAGAGAATTATTATTTATTATTTTTAAGAATTATAAAATTAAAAATTATACTCACAATATTAAAATTAATAAAATTATTTATTTCACGTAAATTTCAAGTTTTATATATACAACCACATGAGGACAATATTATTCAACCGATGCAAAAGATTCGTTTAAGAATTAGAGCCACGTGCCAATGACAATCAATATAACCCAACAAAGCATGTAAAGCTATTTTTCAGTCACTTTCAATATTGAACTCCATGTCTGGTTAATTTTACGGCATCGTAACAGCTTTTGGAGAGTTAACAGCTCCACCTCCAAAGCAGACACGCACCAGTCATTTTCATACCATATAAAAATAGGAGAAGATTACTCTTACCTCCCTTTAATTTTTAAAATTTATATAATTTTTTTTTATTTTTAAAATTTATACAAATTTTTTTTTATTTTTAAAATAAATAAATAACAATATATTTATCTCTCAAAATTTTAAAAATTTATACAAATATTTCTTCTAATTTTAAAAATAGAAAAAAAATTTCTCTAAATTTTTAAAATTTTGAGGGAAGTTTATATATTTTTATTTATTTATTTTAAAATAAAAAAATTAAATAAATTTTGAAAATAAAAAAAAATTGTATAAATTGTCAATACTTTATGAAAAGTGAGAGTATTTTTCTTAGACTCCCCAAAAAAATTACAAACCAAAACAGCACTTGATGCCTTGCCCCTACTCCATTCTGCATACACATTTTATTGAACTTGGTGATAGAAGAGCCCAAAGTTTATGGCCCAGATCAGTGGTAGACTGCCTATTAGGGTAGGATGGCCTCTCATACTCTAGTGCCTCGTGATCATCTGCCTCACTTCGTTGTCGCTTCTCCTCTTTATACATGTCTCTATCAATGCACCCGGTGAGTCGTTCCGCGTCGATTGCAGAACCACAATGGACTAAAACGTTTCGTGCCGCCCATACCCTTCGTGGCAGAACTAGTAAATAACAACAGACGACGTCTCAATCCAAATAACAACAAAAGCATATAGCTGGTGGTGCCCAAAGTTAAGCATCCTTGCAGCAATTCACCCATAAATTCCTTTACTGTGAGTGCACGAAGCTGCTCAACCCCAATCCCCAAACACGGAACCACAATAAATGAACCAAGAAGCTATTTTAGAGGAAGTGAATTTCAGTCTTTTGCTCAGCCAAACATAGAGGGCAGAGGCTATTTCTAGAGTTCGTGAGGTATGCCATACAAGCCCTAATTGGTCGAACTCCGCATATTACTCTCCATAGAGTTGATTGAATCCGTGGTGGATATTGAAGCTGCACAATTGTTGCCACATTTTTTGATTTGGATGTTGACCTTGTTGATATTTCATAAGAAGTCTGTAGGTTGATTTAATTGTGAACCTGCCTAAGGTATTTAAAATCCATTTCCTCTCATCACCCCCAAACCTTTTAATTGGGAAATTAATCTAAAATCCCGCAACTTTTCATTTGGCACCATTAATTTTGAAAATGCTATATTATTAGGAATTACCCTTCCAGGATTCAGTTCAGGAATTGAATTAATACACTCCAGGACCCAAGCATCATGAAGAATTCAAATCCCATTCCCTGACCCATCTAGAAAACATGATCCTTCCTTAATTAATAGCATTCCATCTGTGATGCCTTTCCATACCTATGATCCATTTCCTACTTCCACATTCAAAAGCTCATCTATCTTAAGATATTTAGTCCGTAAGCATTTAACTCAAAATCCCCCCTTCTCCATCTCCAACTTCCATGTAAGTTTTTACAGTAAAGCTCTATTAATATAGTGAAAATATTTGAATCCTGAACCTCCTTGTGTTTTTGGCAGGCATAACTCTGGCCAAGCCATTAGGCAGGAAAATCTTATTTTATCTTCCGCAACACCCCACCAAAATCTTTTCCAAATTGAATCCAACTTTTGGCAGACCTCAAGGGGAACTTTGAGCATGGACATTTTATAAACCATTAACTTTTGTAAAACTGAATGTAACATTACACTTCTACTTGCCCAAGATAAAAAATGTCTCTTCCATCCTGTTAGCCTTCGTTGAGCCTTTTGAATAAGAACCTGAAAATCACAAATCTTAGAGTGAGATAAAAACAACGAAACCCCAACTATCTAATATCCCTTCTTATCTCACTCATACCGATAACATCCAACAAAAAACTTCCTAAGTGCCGACAACATATTTTTAGAGAAAAACATGCTAGATTTCTGAGTATTAATCTTCTACCCCGACCAACCTTCATATTGCTCCAAAATCTTACACAAAATCATTGCTTTCATTATATTAGCATGTGTAAAAATCATGATACTGTCTGCGAACATAAGATATGAAATAGATAGACCAAACCGTGACATTTTCACTCCATGAATAATTTGGCTTATTTTGCCTTGAATATAATCTTGATAACACCTGTGAACAAATAATAAACAAATAGAGTGACAATAGGTCACCTTACTAGATCCCCTTATTGGAACAAAACACCTAATAGGACTCCCATTTAATAGCACTTGAAAAGAAATTTTGGATATTCATTGCTTCACTCGTTGCACATAAGTGGAATGAAACCTAAACAGCTCCAAAATCTTAAGAATAAAATTTTATACCGCATTATCATATACCTTTTGCATATTCAACTTCAAACCCATGAGTGTCCCCTATACCTTGCTAACGACTACCTCTTAGGTAAGAATCTCATTCTTAGCCATCCATTGCCCTAGTACAAATGCAGACTGAATCAAAGATATTAACCTTGGGAGTATGGCCTTCATACAATTAGCCAAAATCTTTGAATTAGCTTATATACTTAATATTTAACATAATTATACTCTTGTTCATTCTCTTTTTATATGTATATATTCACCTTCTTATTTTTTCAAATTAGGAAAGATAATTGTATGTTTAAAATGAAAAAAAAGTAAATACTTTTTGTGATAAAAGTAGTGTGAGTATAATTAAACAAAATTTTGAAAGAGAAGTACTATTTTTTTTTTTTGTAAAAAAAAGTAGCAATAAAAATAATAGATCAAAAAGATGGATCTAATCATAAGGTTAAAACCAAACATTTTGAGAAATCTTAATATTCTTAGTGATATGATTCTCATGAATTTAATTCTTACAAATGTGACATTATCATGTTTGGTTGTTAAAAATATTTTTAGGGAATGTTACAATCATTTGTTTTAATTATTTTATATATTTTTAGAAATATTGTTAGATTAGCAAAAAAGTCCTCATTAAAAATTGAATGGCCAATGGTAGTAAATGATAACTAATAATGGGTGATGACCGATGGTAATCATTAGTAGGAGTTGATAATTGATAGTAGTTACCAATAGTTGCTGATAATAGTGGTTAACAGTGATAAGTTGTAGTAAATGGTGGTTACTAGCAATAGATGATAATCATCAATAATGAATGATGAATATTAGTGGTCACTAATGATTGGTAATGAATAGTAGTTATTAAAGAAGAGTGGTGGTTAATGATATTTACTAGTGATGAGTGATGGCCAATGGTAGTTATTAGTGATTAGTAGTAGTAGGCAGTGATTATTAATAGCAAATAATTGCAAGTAAAGATTAATAGTGATGGTTAGTAGCTAGAGTGGTCAAAGGCCATAGATGAATGTAAAGTAAGGTATTAATGGTGGTAAATTGTCATGAAATGATAAGAAAAATAGTTTATTTATATCACTAAAGCATTCTCATATTATAGAAATATAAGATACCTACATCTCTTTATCGAAATATTTTGAAGAAATATTAGATTAAAAATATTTTTAGGGATATGAACATTCATAAGAATTTTTTTAAAAAATTGAAACCAAATGTGAAAATTTAATATTCCATTAAAATAATTTTGAAAATATGAGAAATATTTTAAGAATTAAATGCTACATAAAAAAATCTAGTAGTCTAGTCAAGATAATTCACAATTAAGACTTACCCATAAAATATTATTTTTATTTCATAAAAATCAAACACACTTGATAGCCCATAACTTGCTTGTTAAAAATAGGTCATGTCAGATTAAGTTCCAAACCTAGGTGGGTTTGAACCAATTGAAGTTTTACCCAAAACAAAACTATTCCAACATAACATGACTTCTCAAGTATATAATCAATTCTTTAAAAATCATTCCTAATGATTTACAATCTAAATTATTATTACACTATTGTATCACGCATATAATTATTTACTTCAATACGGCCTCTAAAAAAGTTGTACTGATACAACTTTTTAAGAAATTTATGATAAAGTCTTATAAAATTCACAATTTTTTCATAAGATCTCATAACTTTTTCATATGACATAAGTGATATAACATGCAACTATTTAAGTAAAATTTATAACTTTTTTATAAGATTTCACAACTTTATCCATAAATCTCATAATATGAAATAGTGATTTTACAACACGAAAACTTAAGGAGCTATTATGAGATCTTGTAAAAAAAATTGTAAACTTTATGTAAAGTGTTGCGAGTTTTTATGAAAAATTGGATAAAATTTATAATAATCATACTAGTACACCTTATTTTAAAGTTGTACTGAAGAAGTCCCTAACTTAATAATATAAGAAGTGCATGAAATATAATTCATATCTATCTTATAATATAACTAAGGAGTTGATAGAATTTTTATTTCTTATAGTTTTACTAAAATTATAATATAATTAAAATATTTATATATTTTATTTTATGTAATGACATTTTGAAGTTTAAAATAATTTTTAATTAAATTCTTATGATTAACTTGTATTAAGGCTTCTCTTATTTTGGTAAAAAATGTCTCCCATAAGAATATGTTATAAATTATTAAGATGGTACAAAATGTTCTATATGTTTCCTATTAAATGTAAGGAGTTTGGTGATAGACAACTTCTTTTTCAAAGTGAAAGTTCTTTTCCTCCATTACTACAAATCTAAGTATCATTATTTTTAGTAATAAAGTATAGAGATAAGATGTTACTTCTTTATCTATATAAAAATATAAAATTTTTCTACAAAAAATATCTTTCAAAAAATAAACCAACCTAACTCTAAGTGATAAAAATTAAAATAAACATGAATTTTAAATCCATCAAAATTTTGTCAAAAGATGGCACTAAGAGTCTTACCTATGAAACTTACTTTTGGCTTTCTTCTCAATAAGTGTCTTATTCTACATTTTCCTAAAAGAACATTTAGTCATTTCTTTCTTCCCCATCGACCACAATCACTAAAATGATGCAAAAATTCCAAACCCTAAAAAAAAAAAAGTTGGTGATGAGTATTTGGGAAAGTCAAGCCAATTAAGTTCCTTCATTCAAGCGATAATATAGATGAAGAATGAAATGAAATGAGAGGCTAAAGGGTAAGGAAAAGAGTCGAATTAATTGAGCTTGATGGCCAGGAGAAGCAAAACAAAATTTGGATTTGCAATAATGCTATAGATACTGTGACCAATCACCATCAATAAAGAAGAATCTTTCTAAATCACTTTAAGTCAGTGAGGCTTTTAAATATATAAAATATGCTAGGGTTATAAATAACAATGATCACTAGTTTACAATTGAATATAAATTCATTATGGAAAAAATATATAAATTTATTGAAGATATTTTTAAAAGATTCTTCAAAATTCAACAAGAAATTTAATACAAAATTTTAAAATCTCTACTTATTGTTCCTAACATATTTCTAACACTTTTCTAATGGAATTTATTGTACAATAAGGTTTGTGACAAAAAAATCTGTCAAAAATTTAAAAAATCCCTTAATCTAAATTAATACCTTATTTCTCCATTTTCTCCTTTTCCTTCTTCTTCTTCTTCTCCTTCCATTGCCATAACACTGCTCCTTTTTGCATTCTAACTTGATTGTTACATTATAAAGGTAAAATTTGCAATTTAAAACTGATTAGATTATTCATAATGCTTTGATTAATACTTTTACAAACTATTTTTCTTGATTTATTACATTCTTTTATAATGTAGCTGGTTTTTCTTTTTTCGTAAGAGAGGAGTGATTAAATCATTAAATGCACATATATGATCTTGGGATCAAACCTAAGATTTAAAGAAAGGGAAAATTTTTAAGCCACTTGAAATAAAGGCTCTTGACTAGTTTTTCCTTTTTTATTTTGGTAAATAAGTTTAGGGAGAAGGGAGGCTCTTTTCTCCAAGGCCAAAGAAAGCCTAAAGTCACTACTAAACCTACTTGAGAGTTACAAAATAACTTACAATTTTTGCTTACTTTAATGTATGTAATTTTGAGCCAAAGTTTAAGTAGAGATTATTTAGCATTATTTTTCCTTGAAAACATAAGCTAGTTCCAATTTTTAACTATTAGTTAACTAATTATTAAAGAGGGGTTATTGAATTAAAATTTTTAGAAAATTAAATTTTTAATTATTAATTTTCTCTTATATGTTTGAATTAAGGTTGACTAGTTATATTTTGAATTGAATTAAATTGAATAGGAAAAAACTTGTTGGGTGATATACCTAATTGTGTTAAGAATGAAGTTGAATAATATTGATATAGATAATTTTTGAAATTATTAATTGTGTTGTTGATTTAGATTTGGAGAATGGAATTGTTGAAAATAAGGTATGTTACTGTTAGAGATCTTTGGCACAATTATTTTTGGGTGTGAGGATGAAATCAATGTGGAAAAACTTTTCTAAGATTTATACATGTTTAGAAAAGTATTTAGTAAATAGAAGAAAATAGTATATCAATTATGACATATCTAAAGACTTACATATTTTAATGCACCTTTAAGAAATAAAGCGTGAAAATTCTAAAGCATTGTAGTTGGATTTATGATAGAATTCTTCTTAAACATAAAGAATATAAGATAGAATTTCTTAATGGGTGAAGAATTTTTTAACTTTGTAAAAACCTTCACCAATTTATTTATGAGATGGTTGGATAAGGTGTGTGGGCTCTAGATAAGGTTAATTTCTATAAATTTGGTTTAAGTATGATTATCATTGCTGAATTAATCATAAGAAGGAGTGGCTTGTAGAAAAAGGAAAGTTGTCTAATGGTGTGACATGAGATTTTTCATGAATCAAGTAATTAATAAGAAAATATTGTGTTGGATGATAAATGGACACATGTAAGTGCAATACGAAAAAGCCTCTAAGTAGGGAAGCCTAGAAGTTTTAAGTATGTTAGAAATTGCACACTAGTCATTATGGACAAGTTGTAGTATCCATTTAGAAATGTCTTTTGTAATAAGGATGTTAAATATAAAAGTGAACTTCAACCTACTATAGAATCCCTTTAATTAGATTATTCAACCTATAGTTGAAATTCATGGCCTCTATAGTATTGATCCTCCAAAATTTTATGAAACAAAAAGGCTAATGAAGAAGCTAGGACTAGGATAAAAGAAAATACACTATTACATGAAAAGATACATGTTATTCTATAAAAAAGTTGAATTTGAAAAAGAATGCAAAATTTTTTTGTTCACCTCAATATAAAGAATAAGGACAAGTTAGAATAGCAAATAAATTACATTTAATGAAATATATTACCTACCATTAATTCCTAGGTTGTAAAGGCTACATGCTTTGATTAAGTTAGCTTTCATATGAGAAAATATCATGAGAATTGAAGGAACACAAGCACGTTGTGTCATCCTTTAGGTGGAGAAACTTGAATACAATTTGACCAAAATTATCCAAAGTTATTAACCAATTCTAACAATGTAAAACTTGGGTTGTGCTATGATGGATTCACTTCATTCAATCATAATGTTGCACAATATTTGTGTTAGGAATTAATAATCATTTGCCTCTGAACATGTGTATGACAACTCTAGTCCATATATAATATTGATTATGATTACCCTAAGTCCAAAAATACTTAAGAATAAAATTAATGTATTCATAAAACCATTAATAGATAAATTACTTATTTTGTTAAAAGTTTGTGTTACAACATATGATATGTCAATTAAGCAAAACTCTTAATTGAAAGAAACACTAAGGTGGACCATAAATGACTTTCCTATATATGAAATATTTTTGGGATGACAAATTGCTGGAAAATTAACATGTTTGATAGATATATATGGAATCTACAAAAGCATTAACCTTAAAGCATGGTAGTAAACAGTCATGGTTTGATTGTCACATACATATTCTTCCATAATGATCATATTTACAATATAAATAAGAACAATTTCTTGAAAATTGAGTGGAAAGATCTTAACCTTCTTCAAAATTAACTAGTAAACAAGTTTTTGGTTAAGCTTGTTCCATTTCAAAAATTGTTGATACTTAGCCAGGACGGATACCAAGATATAGGGTGGATAATAGTTGGTTTAAAGGAAACATATTCTAAGACTTGTTATATTTTGAATCCAACTTACATATGTTAATTATTATTTACATTTTACTCATTTAACATGTAATTATTATATATTAATGTCACATACATTATTATAAAATTATGATACAATGTTACCACATAAAGTTAGTGAAAGTAAAAATCAACATATATAATAGTGGAATCACATTCTTTAAAAATATGAATAACTTTTCACATTGATTTTAATCATAATATCTTTTCAATGTTAATTAGTGAACTAAAGTCTAATAAAAGCATAAAATTTGGATTAAAAACTAGGTTTAGAATAAAAAATAACTTTCTAAGTCAATTGTTTAAATTGACATTGAAAATAAAGGCAAACCATTAGATTTGAAGAGATGTCAAACATTAGACATTGGTTTCTATATACAACCAATGTTGAAAGTTTGACCTAAATGACATTTTTGTAATTATGCATTGAATATTAGATGTTGGGTTTAGTGATAAATGATGTGAAAATTTATAGACATCAATTGTTTATTAAAAATATACATATGAAGTGTTGTTACAAGCATATCCCTATTACTATTTCTTAGAATTATAGATAAATTTATTTTATACAATAATTTACTTTGCTTTTTTTGAGCTTTTCATTGGATTTTCTTTGAGACTTGTTTGATGATTATGTAGCACTAACCTTTTACTATTTTAAGCACTACTTTTATCTATTTAAGGTATTTTTCCTGATTTTTTATACTTTGTGAACATTTTATGTTTTAATTATGGTCTTTAAGGTTAAATAGGTAGTGTTGTCATATATTGTTAAAAAAATTTTATTTTGTTACTTTAAAATTACCCTTCAATGATTATGCACTTAATTTAAAAGTATTATTTAACATAGAGAATTGATATACCCGAATACATATCCTATTATGTACTTATATTTTTCAAACTATCATTTTTACTTGGATGATATATTTTTAGAGCAACTTTTTACATTAGTATGACTTTGTTTCTTGGATGTTATTTTGGAAATGCCAATTTAATATGGAGAGTTTTCTACCTAAATACATATCTTGTTTTGAGCTTAAATGTTACATTTTTGAAATAACTTTTTACATTGGTGTGGTTATATTACTTGGATGTTATTTTTGAAAATGTCAATTTATTGCAGAAAAAGTTGTTTGATAATCAAATTGAATGAGATAAAATGATATACAATCATTTTTTGTTATTTAATTTATCATATGTATGTACTTGATTATTTATCAAATATTACTTGAAACACAAGTTAAATATTTGTGTTGCTTATGTTAAAACTCTTTAAAACAAAATTGACATGAATTTAACTTGTTCCAGTAAAGGTGGTAAAAAAGGAAGGGTGCTAAAGGCCCTACAAATGTGAGGCATATCATCCTCAAGCGTGTAAAAAGGTAGAAGCAGAAGGTAAACTTTAATGACAAGGTTTAAGCATATAGGCTTAGTGCAATCCAATTCAATAATATTGGTTGCTTAGTACACACTAAGGTGCTCATTACTAGTGGGAAATGGCACCATATGTAATATAACATCAAAGATATCATCTGGGATGATATATTGATGAGGAACCTTAATACTCATATTTTTTTAATTTTTACATATGCATAATAATCTTTCTAAATTATCAATCATGTTTATTATTTATTTGTAGGTTGCCTTGCAAGTTACCTTTAATATGCCTAAATAGTATAAAGAATACACCTTGATGTGATAGGAAAAAGGTAAAAGTATCTTAAGAAAAAATCGGCAAATAAGTATATTAGCCTCATAAGGACAGAAGCTGGAGTTTTCTTTGAAAAATATTGCTAGATCGATGCTTAAACATGAGAGAAGTTTGTAGAGATATGCCATATGGATGAGTTCTAGGTAAATATGATTGTTTAGTACTATTGTATTTCTTCTACTATTGACAGTGAAGAATATCTTCTCATCACTTATTTTGCATTTTTATCAATAAGCCTTCAATCTAAAGAATAAAGTAAACTAATCTAAAAACATCTACGTGCATAGGTTATTTCAGCGTGGGTACATGAAGCATGAGTAAGAGCTTATTAAGGAAAGGATTCATGTTATTCAAGTAGTTGTCGATCACCCTGATAATTAAGCATATACCTTTGTAACCTCCATACAATAACATAAGTTGTTAGTGAGAAGTAAAGTTATAAGAAGAATAAATTCATGAGAGATAAGAGTCGACATGTTACCCAACGAATAGTAAGTGATTTTATTATTTTATTTATCAAATATAAAGTATGTTATTTAGTTACCAACATATGACTAATCATGTTTGATTATATTATGCTAAGATGAGCTTATATAGCAAGCCACCTAGAAAAAGTTTTAGTAGGAAGGGAGGATAAACATCTTAACTGTAACTCTAAAAACTTAAGAACATCCCATATGTATAAGAGGCATTAGAGGATTAATGGGCCTTAAGATATACTTTAAGGGAGTTTTAAAACATCCCCAAAGTGAAGGATTATCCAATAGAGATATCATGGAGCTCACAGTTGAGATAAGGGAAAATTTTAAAAAAGATATTATGCAAGATGCGATAGCCATGTTCTGGTAAGAGGGTTGGACATTGATCATTACTTGGAGGAGGAGGGGGAGTTATAGATAGCAACCTCTATGCCATGGTAGGGCAATTACTACCTCGTTAACCCATTACATATATAAATTCTTGTCACCTTATTACTTGTTGCTATGTTAATTTTAATAATATTATAATTTTACATTAGTGTTAATTAACTAATTTATTTTGCTATTGTAAGATGGATGTAGAAATGTACTTATGATTGTAAGACCCCCTATTATACAGGTAATGATAAGCATGACTTTCTCAAATCATACATTCCATATTATTATACTATTAGAGGACCAATGTATTTTCGTGATAAACATCATCAAGGATAACACAACCAAGGTACTATTGCCTATAGATAAAGTGACCATAATAGCCTAAGTGGTTGGCACCTACTAGTTTAGCAAAAGGCCTCAATTTTATTCTCCATAGAGGTGAGATTTTCCATAACTTTAAGTTCATTACTTATAGTCAAATGAAATATTATCTAACATGTCTGATTCTCATTTCTTTTTACAATCTATTTTAGGTATTTTCATAGAAAGAAACGGGTAAGAGGTCATCGAAAAAGGACAAAAAAAGGATGATAAGTCTAAACAATTAAAAATTTTAGTAATTTATTCTTAATTAAAAATGAAAATAACAACTCTCGAAAGGAGCTCTAATCTATTATGCAAAATCATGATCTTATTTCATTGTATATGAGATACTTGTCATAGGACACATTTATAACTATCATAACCTACCTGACTATGACCATTATGGATCTCATTATTAGTTTTCATAAGCCTATCTAATCCTATTTTGATATTATCATATAGTTACTAATAAATAGCTTTAGATTAATTAATTCTTTTCATCAAAAGATATATTTATATAAAAATTACATTATTCATTATTCAAGCTATTTACAAAGAAATTAAGATCCCATGATTCCTTCTAATCTAACTTTCTATCTAGAAATTATAGTTATTCAAAACATTAATCAAAGTACTTTATTTTGATAGTTAGTGATGGTTATGTAGCTTTAATCTAATCATCTATTAAATAGTTTAAAGGAAAATAGTGAAACCTATGTTTTAGCAAGTAGATAATTTACTTAACGAGTTCATTCTATAATCACAGCAAGCATTTACCTCACATTCCATATCAACCAATGCAACATTTTATGTTATCAACATATGAATAGTATCATCAAACACAATTCAATTTCATGCATTAAAATAATAAATAACTTGCTTTGTACCTCCCAATCACCCTTGTTTGTTCACAAAGCTAACCTTGTCCTTCCAGATATTTTTATCAATTTGCAAATGAGTAATTTAGATCTAATTCAAATGTTTCAATTCGATTATTTCATGATCATATTTTTTGTATCATCACATTTCATCAACTTATCTCATTTTATCATCATGTTTTCATATTTCATAAATCATCATGTTTCATTTTCTTATGATATTCCTTAGTATTACAATTCACCATTCCATCTCATTTCTTATTATCATAATTCAACAACTTAATCATACAAACTAGTATTTTCGTTCATACCATTGAATCACACCACCTAGTTTAATAAGAAATCAAATCGACGTTCAATATATATATATATATATATATATATATATATATATATAAGCATTTTATTTTTTTCATGATTTAATTTTGTGGTAAAACATCAAGGATAATCAAGTACAAGATTCAAGTATAATCCTAAAACAAGGCCATACTTAAGTATATAGAAGCAAAGTTGCAAGGTATTGTTAATATTTGACTATAACACTCGAATACAAGGCCTAATAAGGCTAGTATTCAAGTATCATGCTTAAATAGTTGATGACAATAGGTTTGGGCTCCTTTCATGCTTGAGTAGGGTATTTAAGTACTGACCTTTGATAGGTATTACTCAAGTACTATATTCAAGTAACATTTTTGGAAATTCTAGAAAATGGTTTAAAAATGTAGGTTTCTAGCTAAGTTCAATTTTTAACTCATATGTAGCAAGACTAAACAAATATGCTTCATTTTATATCATTAATATTAGCATTCTTAGCTCAAGCAACATTATAACAACTCACTAGTAAGATTTAATCTTTAAATCACTTAATCTTATAGACATCAATTATCAACTAACTAAATTCATTAATTTTATTTAATCATTGAGTAAGTAGATTATTTACTTATCTCTAGTTTTAAAGAATAGATGAGATTTAAGCTCAACAAGAAGGATAAAAGCTTTTTCCTATCATTAGAAATCAAACAAGGGTGTAAATCCCTAATTTTCTTTTTTATCATAAATTATGAAGAAACCTAATTACAAAGATTATAATATGTAGCTTTATACTTTAATTAGAGATGGTTTTGGTAGCTAATCCTAAGAAGTGTCATTGAATTCTTAAGAATTTCTTGTAGTTTTTAGGAGAGAAAAAAAATTAAAGAAAGTGTGAGATGAGAGAGAGGTTAGCGGTCTTATGGGAATAAGAAAGAAAATTTTTAAACAAGTGGATGGTAGTTTTGTAATTTTATAGAAATTTGAAGGTAATATAGCAAATTATTTTCTAGATCTCCTTTACACACTCTAATTCATTTCTAATTTCATATTACCTTATAATTAATTTAATTCTACTTATTTATTATTAAAATGCTATTATCTAAAAATAAACACCTATCTCAAACTTATCCACAAGCTTTCCCTAATTACCAATCATATACAAAATTTATGAAATAAATAAATAAAATAAAATTCTATAGTTTTATGAGTGTAATAATAATATTCTCTTATTTAAGGATTTCATCTTGTATCTTTTAAGCATGGAAGAAATAAATGTCATCATTATGGAGACTTGAATCAAGTATATTCATCTTAACCCTCAAGTTTTCCTTAGTTTTGTGTACATATTAGACGCTATCAATTCTATTGCTCATACATTCTGAAAATGATAAGTACTTGCACCCTGTCATCAAGGATAGGAAGTTAGGTTCCTGTTTTAGTTTCTTAGATCCAAACTACACTTAAGATGTGAAGACAATGTTGGAGTTTCAATACAATTGCATAGATACAACCATGTTAGTGAACAAAAAGCGAAAATGCTACCTAATGACATACTATGAAAGATATATAGGTGAAAAGATTAATTCATTTTTGGTTATATTTTCTTTTCAATTGTCTTACTTTAATATTGATAATGTTATAAGTACTATTGAATGTTGACCTTCATTTATTCAAAGGATAAGATAATTTGTTAGCTTGACCCACTAAGGCATGAACCATGCTTAAATTGGAAAGTATCATTTAGCAAAGCCATAAACTTACATTACATGATAAGCAATGCCAACAAGATGGCAGCATACAATAGATGTAAGTGAAGATAACATTTTTATGGATGTTTGTGTATCTAATATAGTAATCAATCATCATCATATGAAATTAACATTGTTTTAAGTTAGTTTGTTGCCATGCCTTATATAAGAAGGCAAGGTTAAAGGTGGTTACTTCATGATAAAATATATAACAAACATGATCATGTACATGAAGAGGAATGAAAAGCTTAATAAAGTAATTCATTTGAATTTCAATTGGGTGTACATTTATGAAAAACATATAGTTTTATCTTCTTATCAAGTTCTGTATGTAAACTTGTAGTTTTTCTAAGAAAATGTAATCTTCACAGTAATGTAATGCTAATTATCAGTTATCTAGTTTTGATCCCTTTCTTAATCTACACCTATGTTTTTCTATCTCGTAAATGAAACCATTGGTTTTCTCATCTCAATTAGATATTTAATAAATCATGTGATTGATATCTTAACCAAATATTTCCTTTTTAAAAGATTGATAACTCGACCGTATATATCATTTTTAAAAGATTAATATCTTAGCTAGATATTTTTTTTAAAAAAAATGATATTTCAGTCAGATTTTTCCTTTTGAAAAATTAATATTTTGGCCAAATAGTTCCATTTATTAATATCTCAACTAGATATTTTCTTTTTAAAAGATTGATATCTTAACCTAATATTTTCTTTCAAAATATTAATATCTCAGTCAAATGTTTCTTTTTTAAAAGATTCATATCTTGATCAAATATTTTCTTTTAAAAGATTGATTGATGTTAGTTATATATTATTATTTAATTGATCTATTTTATCTTAGATATCATCTCTTTTTAATATTTACCCAGCACTATCTTAATAAAAAGGATAATTAGGCTTTGATTATTGACTAAGTTAAAAAAAAAACTCTAGTTAGTAATCAACCCATATCTAATGTCCCATAAGTATTACCTAATTATATTATGTTATTACTTAATGAAGTCTAATCATATTTAGCCCACCCAAATTAGGAGTCTTAGTCTAACTAAGAGTTTCTAATTACACTATAACTCTAATATTTGACATTTTTTTATGTGTGATCCTATAAGTTCTCATTATATTGATAGTGATTCTAAAATCCTACTTTAGTATTATATACAAAATGTTCTATATAGTGTAACCTTGTTTGTCCTAGATATCTAAATTAAATTCAAGGCATAGGATATGTCATTTTTTTTCATAGTTCAATCCATGCATTTCTTGATTCATGAGTAAAATAACTAAAAAACTAAATGATCCATATCATATTTTGATCTATTTGAGTATAGTCATGTATTTTATAATCTCACTCATTTAAAGAGCTCACAGATGTAGCTCCTCTTACATATAAGGGATAAAATAATATATATATCACTCACATTTCTCTACATGATTCATGATATACCCAATCATTATCTTTTAGACTAACCCAATTATAAGTGATATTAGATGACATTAAAGTACATAACTCTTCATATAGAGAATTATAATGATTTTAGGTTAAAAGACCATCCATATTATTGTCATTATGAAAATTACTTTTGAAACTCACATAATAATCTATGTAGTATTCTCATGGCAAGTCAATTCAATATATTTATTCTCTAGCATGTACTTTGGATTTAACTTGATTTCTCATATCCATGACCATGGTCATTAGTCAATATATGTACTACTTTTAATGTATTATTGTTATTTTGTTTACAATAATACTTGATTAAAGACCTTTTAAGAATAATGTAAATTATTTGAAGGATAATTATTATATTTATTTATGTTAAGAAAATATAATAATAAGCATAATAATCAATTAAAATGCCTTTATATATAAAGAAAGTGTAATATAATTTATACAAATATAATCATCCAATAATTAGTTATTAGAGCATACACCAATAATCTTCTACTTGCACTAAAGCTAATCATTCATGTATTTAATATCAAGTGACGTAGTGTGATCATTGCGCTTCTATTACACTAAAGGCTTCATTAGTGGGTTAATAATATTAGCACTATTGGTACTTTGCATATCTTTACATTTCTTCCATTAATGATTTCACAGATGAGATGGAGGTACCAAAGCATATGTTTGGATCACTAATGAGATTTGGATTCCTTAATTTATGCAATGGCTTTATTATTCTCGCAATAGAGATCCAGTGGGTTTGAAAGGTTAAGAATAAATCCAAATTTAGTAATGAACTTTCTAATTCAAATAGCCTCTTTTAATGTATCAGAAGTAGTAATATACTTAACTTTTGTGGCAGAATCAGCTATGATTTTTTGCTTTAAACTTTTCTAACTTACAACATCACTATTCAAGTAAAACACATAACTTGATTTTGATTTGAAATCATCCTTATTAGATTCGAAACTGGTATCAATGTAAACCTTTACAACTAGTTCCTTTTCACCTCTATATATCAAGAATAAATTGCTAATTCTTCTCAAGTACTTAAGGATATCCTTGACAACCATCTTGTGATGCTTACTCGGAATTGACTAGAACTTACTCATCATACTCAAGGCATTTAAGACATCAAGATGAGTACATAGCATGTTATACATGATAAACCTAATTGTAGATACCTATGAAATCTCATACATGCAATCCTTCTTATCTTGTGTCATAAGATATTAAGTCTTGGACAAACTTATACCATGTGACATAATTAAGAATCCCTTTTTGGATTCTTGCATGCTTAATCATTTCAACGTTTTGTCAATATATGAACTTTGACCTAATCAAAGTAATTTTTTTAATTTATCTTTATAAATTTTAATACCTAGCACGTAGGGGACTTCACCTAAGCCTTTCGTTGAAAAATGATTCCCTAACTAAGTTTTCAAAGCTTATAGCATAAGGATATCATTGTTGATGAGTCATACGTCATCTTACTAACCTTTTTGTAAATATAATATTTATCTTCATTTTTTATGAAATCAAACTCTTTGATCATATGATAAAAAAAAACTCCAACTTCATGAAGCTTGCTTTAACCTATCAATGGATTGTTGTGACTTATATACCTTTCCAACATTTTCAAGAGTGACAAAACCCTTAGGCTGTATCATGTACACATCTTCTAAAAGCTTTCTATTAAGGAAAAAAAATTTGACATTTATTTGCTAGATTTTATAATCATAAAAAATTGCAATGGCAAGTAAGTTTCAGATGGATTTTTGCATGGCAATTAGGGAATAAGTCTCATCATAGTCTATACCATGAATTTATCTAAAACCTTTAACAACTAATTGGCTTTTAAAAATTTTGTAAGTCACTATCCATGTTAGTTACTTACACTTAATAGGTTTTACTTGTGAAGCTTCCACATCGATTAGATTTGAGACTTGAGTATGGTTTATAAGGCCCCAAGCTTGATTACTTAGATAATATGAACTAGTCTTTTAGGCCATTAGATCAATCCTAGTAGTTATCTTAGAACAGTCATGCTTAAAGCATTATAAATGGTATTAGATCTCCCACTAATCATATCTTTCAATTAGTGCAAATCTTAGGCAATAATTTGATAGGTCCAACAAAGACATTAAGCCATTTGAAATGGCCTAATAAAGATATTAGACCATTTGAGTAGGGGATATTATAAAGCACTTTATGAATTATATTTAATAATTGAGTACAGTTTATAAAGTACCAAGCTCGACTACTTAAATAACCTAAATTAGTCATTTAGACTAATGGATTAGGCCTAGTAGTTATCTTTGGACAATTAAGCTTGTAGATTACATTACCCTATTAGGTAGGTCAATTAAAGTACATACTTAGTTAGCATACATGGATTCCATCTTATGTTTCATGGCCTCAAGCTACTTCTTAAAGTATGACCCTTCAATAACTTTTTAATAGGTTAAAGGTGTATCTTAATCTATGAGTAATATATCACCATGTTTAGCTATAAGAAATCCATATCTCTCAAGATCGTGATGTGTCTTACTAGATCTGCATGAAATTTGTGTTACTTAAATAGGTTCCTATTCCATAATTACTTATAGCTTTTATTCATATTCTTTTATAGGTTCAATGTTATTTTATAAGTCTCAAATTTCTTTAAGTTCTATTTCTCTTTTATTGATTTTTTTAAAAATGAATTCTCTTTCTAAGAAAGCACCATTTTGTGCAACAAACACTCCACCCTTAACAAGATTATAGAAATGGTACTTATTGGCTTTGTTAGAATACCATACAAGGTAATATTTATTTGATTTAAGTCTAAACTTATTAAAGGCTTGACATTTTACAAAGGCCTTATAACCCTAAATATTCATGAAAGATATAGTAAGATATTTCCCAGTCCATATCATATGGAGTTTTTTGAACTATTTTAGATGAAACATGGTTGAGTGTAAAAGCAATTATCTTTAGAGAGTGTCCTCAAAATAAAATTAGAAGATTTTCATGACTTATCATAGGTCACATCATGTTAAATAAGGTGCAATAACACCATTCCATTTTGGTGTTCTTGGTGGAATGTGTTATGGTACTATATCACATTCTTTCATACAATTATCAAATTCTTGGGTATGGGGCCTAATATATTATTAGCCCTTTCATTGCATCCAATGAATGAGGATTTAGTTATCTAGCTTAATAAACAAGATTCACGCACCTTATATGATTTGGAATAAAATAAGTCCAAGAGTTAATCTTTATGGACCTTGGATATGCACTTCTTATTTATATCCTAAGCAACAATGTCAAAATTAGGTTAAGTTCAAATAATTGGATTTCAACTGTTTATTATTTTATGTTATGAATAGGCATTTATTAACTTTTTAAAAAAAAACTGAAGTAGAAGTCTCATTTTCCTTCTTCTTTTTTGAATTCTCTAGGTAAACCTTGCAATTTCTTTTCCAATGACCAGTCTCACCATAATAGATGCATTTCCTTTCCTTAGCCATACTACCATTAGGTTTTAGTGTAGAAAGATTGGAGCTTGCACTTACCCTTGAATTTTGAATTTTTTTTTTTGCCTTTACTTTTATATCTACTTTTTTGAACCATCATTATAGTATTAAGCTTTACTCTTCACAAATTCTATTTAATAGTTCTTAACATGCTTAACAATTTTGCTAGGAATTTGTTAATTTTGTTCATGTTGCAATTCATGATGAATTAATTATAACTCTATAGTGATGATTACAAAATTAAATCAATAGCCAACTCTTAGCACAATAGAAAACTTAATCTCTTAACATTCTTAACATACCTAATCATTTTGAGTACATGAGGCTTAATAAAGTTTCCTTTTACTAATTTTCATTGAAACAATGCTTTAGAGATGTTAAACCTCACATGTAAAGCTTGCCCTTAATAATGTTTCTTAAATTGCTTAAACATGTCATAAGCTTCCATACTCTCACGTTGCTTCTAAAGCTTAAAGTCTATAGTAGCTAACATGAGGCAATCGATATCCAAAGTATTGTTATGATGCTTCTTATAAGCATTTCTCTAAGCATGAGGTGTGCCAACTTGATGTGGCTAAGCAATGAATGTCTTTGGGATATACAACTTTCATTCATATTTGAAGACTATCCTCAAATTTTCATACTAATCTAAGAAATTTGTCCTAATTAATTTGTCCTTCTTAAGGACTAATTGTAGTGATAGGTTGTTTAATATGTTTCTTATTGATATTTATAATAGAGATATGCAAAATAAGTATCATGTTTTCATCATTTAATATGGTTTATTTTTAAATGTTCATCCCATTATTTTATTCAAACTAATTGCTTTCACTATTAATTTAGAAAATCACATCATTAGGACTTTTTAATAGGTCAAGATCTATATTTCACTTAGTTTCAAGTCCGTTTTGGTTGATCACTTAAGATTTGGTTATTTAAGCAAACAATATTTGCTAATTGCATCATATATAACTCCTAGATAGATACGTGAACAACACTTATCTAATCCATCTTATGAACTATAAACTAACTTTATGCCTTTATGCCCTAATCTTATAGAAATAACATAGTTAAGTCACACCCAATAATCAGCATTTGGATATCACTATTATCCTATTGTATCTTATCAAGATAGATGAGGTACTTTGCTTTAATAAACCTATCCTATATTAATCAATGCCTTGATAAGTTCCAGATATTAGAAGGCATCATATATTATTAATGAGTTAATATTTGTATTGACGGATTTAATTAACGTAATTATTTTAAATCTCACTATTATTACTTAATCATATATCCTATATAATGCATCTTATCCATCAAATAAAGTGTAAAATTGAAACATGATATAGTATGGCCCTTAACTGCCTAGATCTTTCTAGGCTAATTAGAAGATTAACTATTAAACCTAAGGTGCAATATCTTCTCTAAATGCCTTCCTTAGTGATCCTTATATGGCCTCTTTATAGTTCCAACTCCTAGAAGGGATATTGTGTATGATTTAAATTATATAAGATAGAAGAAGCCTCAAGTTACATTTGAAAGGAGTTAAATGAGAAAAAAATGTATAAATCAGAAAAATAAATAAAGGCACAACACATAAGCCATATTTTAAAATTACATCCATGAAATAATTTTCAATTACATTGGGCTAAAATGGTCATATTATGCGCCACACATTATGCAACATATAAAAGCATGTAAACATCACAAAAGTTAATTAAAACTGTTTTAAATTTCAAATTTTAAATTTTTTATTAATCTCTTTGATTTTTTAAAATTGGTTTAGATTTTAGTTTTGAATTATGGCCACTATGATTAGTAAGCATAGTAATCTTGAATTATAGCTTAAAAATATGTTTTATTTTTAAAAAAAACACATTAACTTTTAGTGCCTCGCAACTAATCCTAATTCTAGAATAATTCCAAAATCCTCAAAAACATCATACACATTTTTGTAAAAATTTAATCACATTAAAAGAATGTGTATATATATAACATATATGTATTTGGGTAGAACATTAATTGATTTATACATTCATTATATGTGTATTAATTCAAAATGAAAACTTTATTGATATATGCAATGAGTGTATATTTTAATCTAGAAGCAAAATTGATTTACATATGTACCATATATACATCAAATTAGATAAAAACACATAATTTGGTTTATGGTTTCGTAAACAGCTTTGTTATCATTATTAGGTTTTTGATCAAATAGCATACTTGAAAAAATTAAAACTTATTCTAAAAGTTACCACTGATCCAAGCGAAGTATTATAAACCAATGCTATATTGTAAACCTTTATAGTAGAATTTGAATTATTATAGAAGATTTAAAATCCTATTGCATCTAAATTCACAAATATACATATGAATCACATTTGCTTTTAATAAATAAGCCAATCACCAATGTCTAAACAAATTAATCATTAGCCTTAAGTAAACTGATCATGAATGCATAAACTAAACTCGCATGAACATATAGATTGAAATGTGAATCACAAAACACCATCTAAACAGTTAGGATCTTTATGGTATTCATGTGAGCACTTAAATCCCCTATCAATATTAAATGGGATCACACTTTCTCCTAATGTAGTGCTAGTTATTAGTTATCTAGTTTTAATTGCTTTCTTAATACACACTCAATCAATCTCATAGTTTTTCTATCTTGTAAATGAAATCATAGGATTTTCTAATCTCGACTAGATAATTATCAAATCATGTGATCAATATCTCATCTAGATGTTTCCCTTTTAAAAGAATGATATCCCAACTAAACATTTCCACTTTAAAAGATTGATATCTCAATCAAATATTTCCTTTTCAAAAGATTGATATCTCGATCAAACATTTTTTTTTTAAAGATTAATATCTCAACCAAATATTTCTTTTTTAAAAGATTAAAATTTTGGCTAGATATTTCCTTTTCAAATGATTGATATCTCGACCAGATATCCTTTTTAAAAGATTGATATCTTAGCCATATACTTCTTTTTAAAAGAATGATTGATATTAGTCAAATATTATAATCTAATTTATTTTATCTCATAAGTAAAATCTTTTTTTGATTTCCAACAAGAATTAGCTTAAGAAAGGAGATAACTCAGCTTTAATTATTGATTAGGCCCAAAAAAGACTTTAATTGTTAATTTGCCCATATCTAACATCCCCTAAGTATAGCCTAATTAAGGGTGCTTAATGAGTATGTGATTTATAAGCATTATGCCAACCAAACTAAAAGAAAATTAAGACCTAAATAGGTTTGGTACAATAAGCTATGGACTAAACCAATTCGTGAGCCAAAATAGGCTCAAATTACTTTTTAAAATTTTTATAGTAATAATTTATGTAGTATTTATGTTAAAAAAATAAAGTAACCTATTAACTATTTTTATATCACAACTTAATATTAAACACAATTTAATTATAAAAAAACTAATTAAACATAACAAAAATAAAGATAAATAATAAATTAATAAATTATAAAAATAAAATTAAAAATATGAAAATGAAATAATAAATATAATAAATGTAACAAATAATAAAATATAAAAATGTGAGTTAACTAATAAATCAAGTCAATAGGCTTTATAAATGGATGAGATAACTTAAAATGAGCCTATTGAAAATGTGAGCCTAAACAGATTGAGCTTACATAGACTTTGTCCCCATCTGATTCAATACATATGTTAAAAACCCTTAAACCTAATCATATTGCTCTATTACCTAATGAAGCCTAATTGTATTAGTCATATCCCAATTTAAAGCCTTAGTTTAATTAAGAGTTTTTAACTATACTATAGCCCTAATATTTGACATGTTCTTTATGTGTGATTCTATAGATTCTCATTATGTTGCTAGTGGTTCTAAAATTCTATTTTAGTATTACAAATAATAAATAATATCTAATAATACATCACTGCTACTTAAGAACTTTCCATGAACAATATTAATCACTACTACTTAAGAACTTTCCATCAACAATATTATATGTAGTTTAGTTCTTTTTATCCTAAATATCTAAATTAAACTTAAGGCATGGAATATGTCACCTTCTTCATAATTCAATTTATATATTTCTTGATTTTTGAGTAAACTAACTAAAAAAAATGAATCTATATCATGTATTGATCCACTTGATACGGCCATACATTTCATAGTTTTACTTAATCAAAGGGCTCACAAATATCTCTCCTTCTACATAGGATGGATAAAATCTCATCTAAATCATTTACTTCCTTCTACATGATTCATAGTATACATAATTCAATGCAATCCAAAGAAGGGCAATCTCAAGAAGCAAATCTAAAAAGATCATGGATGGGATTGAAAAAGCTTGTACACATAAAAAGGAAAGCTTAGAGAGGTTTTCCTATCCTAATTGGAGGATGTGCATTTTAGCTTGGAGGGCTACTTTTGAGAGGCCATTTAACCATGAGATATGGATAGTGCTATTATGGGCCTTTTGAGGCTTTGGTTTATGTTTTGTTATATTTTAGGACTTATTAGGCCTTTTATATGTTAAATTATATTTTGACCCATTAGTTTATCATTTTACTTTAGTTTACTTATTATGTTACTTTAGTACATTAGATGATACTTAATATTAGGCTTTAGTTAATGTGTTAGTTTTAGGCCCAATTGAGTCCATTTAAGCCCATTTATTCTAGGTTTTAACTTGACCTATATAAGAAGGCTTATTCTTTATTTTGACATCAAATTTTAGAAATTTGAATAGAGTGGTTGATGCTTTCTTGTGGAAGTGTAATTCTCTCTTTGGTTCTTGAATGAACTTTCAAACTTATTAAGGAATTCATCCTTTGTAGCATCTAAACTTATCACTCTCATTCTTCTCTATCTAGAGTATAGTGTGAATATCCTTTTGTTTTCTAAATTTTAAAATGTTTATCGGCATTTTTGGATTGTTTATAGGTTCTCTAAGATAAGTTCTTATTTGTTTCGTATCATAATCATCATTTTTTAGGTTAACCTTATTACAAGTAATATTAGATAACATTAAAGTACATGACTCCTTATATAGGAAACCATACGGATTTTAGGTGAAAAGATCACTTATATTATTGTTACTATAAGAATTACTTAAGATACTCACATAATGATCCACGTAACATTCTCATGGTGGGTCAATCCAATACATTTATTTTCTAACATATGCTTATAAGTTAATTTGATATCTCATATCTATGACCATGATCATCAGTTAATATATATATTAGTCTTTATTTATTATTATTATCCTAATTTATAATAATACTTAATTAAGGACCTTTTATAAATAATATAAATTATTCTATGGATAATTATTATATTTATTTATATTACATAGATATAACATTAAACATAACAATCAATTAAAATGCCTTTGTATATAAAGAAAATGCAATACAATGTATGTTAATCCAATCATCCTATAATTAGCTACTAAAACATAAATTACCAAAAAAGACTAATATTAACTTAAAGGAGGCTGCCAAGTGTATAATTTATTCAGTTTAATTGTAAATAATATATATATATATATATATATATATATATATATATATATATATATATATATATATATGCTTATGCTTGTAAGACTTAATGGAATTACTTGTAAATATATATTTTATATGCATTATTAATATTATTTATAAGTGTCATTGAATGATTTAATGTTATTTAAAAGATAATGTTCTTTTGGATCAATAAGTGTTAATGAGTGTTTTTGCTCTGTTATTTATATAATAGGTTTGGTTTTTAGTTTTTGGTTTCTAGCATTGGGTTTATAATAATAGTAATTTTTAAAAAGGAAAACAAGAAACCATGTTAGTTGTTTATTAAAAATTAATGTGGACATTGTACAGCATTAGGTTTATAAAAATAATTGATGTGCAAAATTTCTTAATTAGAATCAGATAATCAATAATAATTTGATAAAAATAGAAAAATAATGCTAATTGTTTATTAATAATTGATGTTAGTATAGTACAACATTTATTTTATAATTAACCAACTTTTTATATTTGAACATTAAAAAAAATATTAAACGTTAGGTTTAGTGTATAACCAATGTGAAAGACTTAAAAAATGCTATTTTTTTCTCAAAACTTGGAAAAACTAAGGTGAGTTAAAATACAAGCAAAGTCGAGTTGAAATACAAGAAAAACCTATCTTAACACTAAATTACAAATCGCAAAGCGAGAGCATCTTCCTCGTGAAATTTGAAGTGCCTTATGAAAAGATCAACCAATTGATTTTCTTTTGTAAACAAGAAGTTAACTATCTTTTCTTCATACAAAAGATCACTATGGCTCAAGTTCAACTAATTGATCCCCTAATCTCACTAGCATTTTCTTCTCAATATTAAGATACATTTAAACATCTTTTTTTTAATCTAAAGCTAATAAAAAAAATCTATTTGTTATGTATTGTGTGATTTGTTTAGATTTTGTGTTTTTTATTTCATTTTTAAGGGTTTTAAGTGGTGTGAGTGTTGATATATCCCTTTATATAGTAAAAAGATTGTACACATATGAATCCCTTCTAGATTATTTTATTAGGGTTATTTGAAGATAAAAAAGAGGTTATCTAAGAGAAAAGTTTCTTGATTTTGTTGATTGATAAATTAGGTTATGGGGACTAATGCTATAAATAAAACCAATAAATGATTCAAATAGGATTCATGTTTGAATTTGAAGAAAACATAATGAAGTTTTTGGTTACCAAAAAAAAAACTCAACAGAAATTTCTATATAAAAGATCAAGATGATAATAGCATTATGCAAATGACACTCAATACCACCAAAGTTCAATGGCATAAGACAAGTGATAAATTTCTCTTCAATAATCAATGTTGCACCTACAAAATTAATTTTGACATGCTTATGCCATTCTTTTGCCGTAGTGAGTTTCACAAGAATTTTGTTAATGGTTGTATCATTAAAAGATAATGTAACTTCTTTTTATGTATTTAAAGGTATTGTTTTCAATTTTTGCAACACATACATATTGTATGTCTTTTTTTATTTGGACCTAATTAAATATATGAAATTATTGTCATTGGATGTTTATTGCATCTAGGATATTATTTTTCACTATAGAGATATTAAGATAAAGCTTCAATTCTTCTGTCTTATTGCTTGCATAATAGTATGGTTGCTAGATTTTGTATTTAAGTTCGAATACTACTCTAAGAGTAGTAAGGTTCAAGAGAATTCTACTAGATAAAAAAAAGCTAATAAATCATGTTGATTATTCTAGAAAACTATCATCCTATCTTACATTACATGTTAGTTATTTAATAGAAACTGATATATTTTATAAAAATTTAAGATATGAAAAAGAAAGTTAATTTTGAATAGCAGTTTATGAACTAACATATGATATAAACAATCATATTGGTTATTAACCTAAAAATTCAACATCTTATTTCAATTATTTGATAATATCTAGAAATTGAACATGTCAATTTTCACATAAAAAATTAATGTCATTACATGTACTCAATGTCGATTTAAGAACTAACATTGAATACACTAGACATATAACACATATATGTTGGTAAATAACTAATGTAGAACGGATTAAACAACTAATATCATATAGTAATTTATAGTAATGGTATTGCTAACAACAAATGATATGTTGATATCACAAATAAGATAAAGAATAGTGATCTCAAGGATAAGGTGTTCCCTATATTTCCTTTAGTGGATCACTTCTAATGACCAATCAAGCCTTACTAGTGATTATTCCTTATAACTAGACTTTTATACCTATGCTAGAAACTACATTTGATCCTATAAAGGATTTTGCACAATTATCACCGCACCAAACACCATAACAACCATCCTCAATTGCACAAAAGTCATTGTTGTAAATGTGGTCACTATCTTCACATTTGGTATCTTCCCCAAAATATCTTCAACTACTTGGAGTATATTTTCTTAGCTCTAAGAAAGAATTTTGTCTTATAAGGGATGGTGTATTGTTGGCTATGCCTTATATTTGTTTAAAGTTAAACAATATATTATAATTTTAGCTATTTATTTCATTAACTTTCCTTGTTTAGCTTTTTCCTAGCCTATAAGCTATTAAGCACTATACATCACATTATCGTAAGCATGTATGAGAGTGTATGGTTTACTAAGAAGTCAATTATGGAGCCTACCTAAAAAATGCTTTATGCTAACTTTGTGGTAAAGTTTCTATAATTGGTTTGTTAGTTTATTATTATTTTCTCACAACAAATGTGCCATCCAATGTTTCTTTTTTTTCCAATAACAGAAGTATTGGAGGTGAAATCCATGAGAAGGATATGTTGAATAATTTCAACCATAAGGATTCCATCACTATAAAATACATCATAAGTAAGGCGTGCAAGAGTAAGCCTACTCATCTAACTAAAGTTAGGAAAGATAGTAAAGGAAGCTTCTTAGGTACTAAAGGATCTAAAATTTAAGTTAAAGTCTAAGCAAAATAAGAGAAATAGGCCTTGCAACTATTAAAGGGTCATCTTCGCACATTAAAGGATTCATCCTAGCATTTGAGCATCAGCTTCACATGATAACTTGATTTCAATACAATCTTATTTATGTTAATTACATCATTGTAGTTGCATTTATACAACAATCTATATTGTACATGAAGTTTTTCATATTGTGCAGATAGTTGAGATTGGGTTAAGCCATTTGTTGATGGATTGTTTTGACACACCCAAAACATAAAGAAGGATAATTATTAATTCTTGCTTATAGCTATGCAATACTATGTAATCTCTTTTCTTTGTAATTTTATTAAATTTTGTATTTATTTATAAAAGAAAAAAATTATATTTTATCTATCTGTAATTTTTTTAATTTTCACTTATACCTATGTTTGCAAGTCAAACTTTACCTACTTGAACTTTTTAGTATTAACACCTTGTCTACCTAAATTTTTTTATCTAACTTTTAATGAAATAATTCGTAATAAGTGAGTTAAGTGAATTCAGATAAAATCCCAGATGAGTAAAATATAATTTTTTTCATATTTATATAGATTAAAATCCATAATTCTCAATGGAGAAAAAATATATCAATCATGTCTTCTTATTTTAAATCTATAAATTATATGTTATTATTATATTCTTTACAAAATTATTAATAATTGAATATATGAATTTTGTTATTTATAAGCATAAAGAGTTTTAGTTAATTTTTTTAACCTATTTCATATATTGCAATATATATTTTTTATGGAAGTAAATGTATAGGGGCAAAGGAGCTTATTTAAACAAGGATATGATACTAAATTCTTTAGTCCTTGTTAAGAATAATTGACATCAATACACATAAATATAAGAAAATTACATATTATCTACATGTGATTTTTCTTAATTTTATTTAACTCACTTCTTATGATATTTTTCATTAAAAATCGAATAGGAAAAGTTTAAATTGGCAACATATTAATAGTAGAAAGTATAGATAGATAAATTTTTAATATTTGAAAATATAAATTAGTTAAGTAAAAATTAATGAAATTATATATAAAAAAAGTATAGTTTTCGCTTATAAAAATGTTACATTCAAAGTCAAGTAATTAATTTGTTTTAATTTGCAAGAGAAAACTCCAATAAAAAGAAGGGTGACATGACCCATGCCCAACAGATGGGGATCTAGACTTCCGATCATGAGTTGTGGGTAAATAGGGTCGGCACCACAAGAAAAAAATAGTATATAGGTTGGGATTTGAGGCCACAGCTATATCGGTCATTCCGGCTCAATTGAGCTTGTTGTCAACTTTGCGTTCCAAGGCGTTGGTTATGTTTCGCGTAAATAATAAATAAATAAATTTATAATTTATAATTTATAATTTATAAATAAATTAATAAATTATATAAAAAGCATTTAATAAAATTAATTATTAAAATAATTGAAATTACAAAATGATATGAATGATATATTAATAAAAATAGATATATAAATTAAAATAATTTATATTTATTAAAATTAAATTATATTAATATAGTTAAGATATTCAAAATAAAATATAATATCTAGTATTAATTAATTATATTTTATAAATTTATATATTTATTAACTTATACGATTTTTATTATATTTTAATTTATAACAATTATAATTACTTAAAATATATTTAATATATTATATTTTATGAATTATATATGTATTTATTTATTTTTTAAATGAAGAGTTTAGTAAAAATTAATTATCTAAAATTTAATTTAAAAAAATAAGAAAGGAATTAAGGGTAAAAATAGATTATTAAAAAAGAATTTAAATTTATGTTATAAAAAGTATGAATTATAAATTAATAAAAATAATAAATTTAAAAAGATAATAATTTATAATTTATTTAAAATAATTTATTAAATTAAAATTTATTTTTAAATAAATTAATACATAAAATATTTTTTAAAAATTAAATTATAAATTAATTATTTAGCATGTGAAAAGAAACTATAGCGCAAATTGTTGTTAACCTTAACTATCAGGTTGAGTTGTCCCCTCTATACCAATATTTTGAAATTCAGACTAGTTCTGTCGATTCGACTGATCAGACCAGTACTCAAGCTTCAAAACGGGTCGGTTAGACCCTTCAATCTAGTTTGGAGAAAAACTCAAGTTGATCCGATCCAATTCAGTAAAACCTGGGGTTGAACTAGTCACTCAATGACCTGATTCGGCAATTCTTCTTTCTTTTTTTTTTTTTTTTTTACATTTGACAAACTTTATTCCAAAAGTTTAATATAATTGTTATTATATTTACTTTACATTAGAATATATATAATAGTGTTTGTATTTTTAAAATTTTAAAGGTTGCAACTTTATCAAATATTTATTATAATATAAATTGTTATTATATTTACCTTATATTAGAGTATATATTAAAGGTAGTATTCTATTAATATATTTGAAATTGAATTTATTAAAATACAAATTCTTAACAAATTATAGTCTTAAAATTTGAATAAAAGATATTATACTTTAACTACCTTCGATGTTTTGATATTAATTTTCTTATAAAGATAAATTTTTTTATCATTTTCCTTTTATTTGAACTAAAATTATGTTAGATAATTATTGTACTTACAATAAAATTAATATTTATTTATATTTTATTATTCATCTTTTATATATATAATATATAATTTATTATATATATAAATAATAAAATATAATATCCGATTCAATCATCCAGTTAAATTGATTGAACCGGTTCGATCTTAATGTACCCATCTTGCCGGATCAAATGGTCAGGTTGAATTTTAAAACATTGCTCTATACAACAATGAATAATGTGGGGAAGATTACAAGGAGCATCTTAGAATTTTCTTGAATGGGGAAGATTACAGTGCTCTCAGAGTTTCTAACTCTGGGTATGTGGCACAATCTCTTTATTATATCCAAGGTTTAGAAATCCTTATGGCACATTAAAATTTCCCTGAATAATGTACATCACAGTTGGTGCCTCCACCTGCCTATGGTTACTACCTGCTACCTCATCTTGAATACCAGCAAGCGCCACAAGTTCCTTCCTCATTGTAGCCAGGGCCAACAGCTAGTGTTGTAGTCGCTATACGTATAGCCTAATCTTTTATTTAGATTGATTGATACATTTTTGTACTTTTTTTTTTTTTGTCTGGAGATGGGGAGGTATAAGGGGATGCGGGAGGAGGTTAGGTGGGGGCTCGATCCCATATACCTTAGTATATCATATTGACTTGAGGATATAATGTTGTGCGATTAAGTTCAGGCCCTCAATCTTTTGTACTTGATTTACTTAATATATCTAATAGATTATTTGATTTATTTTATGTATTAATCACTAATTATATATCTTAATGTTACTTAATTTAACTTCATTTAATTAGGTACCAGAATATAAATAATAATCAAAAGTTTGTGACAAATTTTGTTCCAGAAAATAATTATTTCCCTAATAGATTTTGATGAATTTTTTGATAAAAGAATATTGTTTTTTATTTTGATAGATCTTTGATTACGTTTAAATTATAATATAAATTGACGTGTCCATCTTACAAGAAAGAGATTAACAAAAGAGGTTAGTAGAGAAAATTTAAAACAATAAATTAAAATTGAATGATGAGATTTTACCGGAAAACTAATTTGGATAAAATTTAAGTAAGAAATAATTCTATAATGTATGAACAAGGCACTGAGAACCATTGCTATATTTTACAGATCTATTCCTTACTTTAATTCAATTAAATCTCAACTGTTTGAGATCCCAAGCAAACAGTTTGAAAATATTTATTTGAAGATCATAGAAAAATAAATTGCATTAGATATGAATAAACTCTTCTTTAATCTAAAACATGGAAGAACTATCTTAAAAATTATCCAAAATTGACAATATATCAAATTGATAATATTGTAATCTGTAAAACAATTCTACCAACAACAATTATATTTAAATAGTAACATATAAAAAGAGCATACCTAATTTATATAATACAACAACAAAAAAAATCTTTGGATTACAAGAAGCTAAAGGTGATAAAAGTTTGAACATAAACTAATTTATAAACTTCATAGATTTTGGAAAAGAATCAAAGTAGCAAATATAAACACTACAAATAAATCATCATCACAAATTTCGTAAAAATTATAACTTTGTATTCTCATAAATTCTAATAGGAATATATAAAAAGAAGATGCAAGACTCTATGAAAGAAAGATATGTCCTGAATGACTAACTAATGCTTCGATTCATAATGTATGAGAGTCCATAAATTCCCAAAATTCAACTTCAATTTTTTCTTTGACTTCCTCTTATCATAATTTCTAATTTCTTAAATTATGCACATGTTAGGTGTAAGTCTAAACCTTTTAAGATAGCAACCCTTTGATTACATTTTTCACTTATTTTCTCCTTCAAAATCAACTTATCAATCCTTTGAATTATGTAATCATGCATGTGGACATGATTTTGAACAAATTCAAAGCCAGCATATGGTTGAAATCCTTAAAATCACATATTTAAATAAAAATAATTCAGCAATAGCATTTGTTAAATAAATATGTAATAATATCACATTTATAATTCACATATGCAAAAAGCGCTACTAATGGATCCATTTTAATTTATTTTTTTTATGCACTTGTCAATCTTACACAAAAAAGGCTAAAACCTTTTTATTTTTTATGGATTTCTGATGAAATATGGAAAAGATGATCTTTTTTTCAAATTTCTGCTAGGCTTATAGAATCCATCAGGAATATTCATTGAAAATATTTTTCACAGGTAATCTATCAAAAAAAAAGTTCTCATGATGATTATCAGAGTTTAAAAATTATTGAAAATCGATCAAAAAATTTTATTTTTAATAAATCCTTTATTTTAGTAGCAAGATTTTTTAATAGTGGAATTCATTTTATCATTGTTCACCATCAATATCAATGGTTTTTGAAAAAAAAAAAACTCAACAATTTAAAGCCATATTAATATACAAATTCCAAAATTTCAATTTCCAAAGAAAATTGCGGCAAAAATTAAATAATGTCATTTTAAAAAAAAATTAAAAACGTAGACTAAATTTAAGACGGAAATCCCATCCAAATCAGATTTGTTGCAAATTTCATCTCAAACTGAAAGTTTTTTAACTTTTAGTTTTTTAATATTAAATCTCTATCATGAATTTTGTGGCAAAAATTGAAATAAAATCCTTTTTAAGAAATATATCTCTCAAAATAATTCAAAATTTAAGTTTTATTGAATTTTCCTTCTAAATTTTGTTGTGAAAATATGCAGAAAATTTGAATTTTAAAATTGCAATGAAATTTGATATTTTTTATCGTAAAAATATTTGGGATAGAAAAGTTTGTCCGAAATAGATTTATCAACAGAAATGCGAATGAAATTTTCATCTCAAATCACTTAATTAAAGCAAAGCATAGGACATTACTTCAAAGCAAAAGCAAAAATTTAGAGAGTTCTTAACTTATAAGCACAACTTAAAGCTCTTTCCCCAGAAAACTATTAGCTCTCCATAAGCATACCTTGATGACCTCTATTGTACCAAGCGCAAACCCCATAACGCTAATAATCAATGTCCTTGTCGTCCATCTAAGAAGCCTCACCAAGTGAGGGGGATAAGATTTGAAGCCTAAACTTGGCTTCCTGTTTCAAATACATAAATTATAAATAGAATATAGATTAGAATAAATTTCATCACCTGATATGAATACACGGCCAAGATCTTGTAATTAGGTTCTCTTCTATCGAGTAAAAGGTGAGTAGAGTAAATGTGTTTCAATATTTTAATAATAATAAAATTTATAAATTAATGGATGCATTTTAAGTAATACATGTAATGATTTTTAAAAAATTTAATGGGCACACACACTCACTAAAATTCATATGGCTCTACCGCTGCTTTTACCCTTGCACTCGAGGGTTAATCTTCATCTTGCTCGAGGAGATGAAAGACCTTTGCACACCTCTCAATACGTGTAAAAAATATCATTGTTTTTTTGTATTAACCAAACTTTTAGAACAAAGTATCCAACTAATTTATCACATTTTCCCATGTTTAGATGCTCCAAAATTGCCAAATAGCTTGTCAAATGCTGAATCATTGACAACGGGGATTAAGAAAAACATAACTATTCCTAAATCTTGAGAACCATATTTCATTCACATAACTACCAAGAATTTGATTAATGAAATGGAACAAAAGAACATTGAAGACCAGGTACCTGATAGAGTAATGCACGTAGTAGTTTAACTTATAGTATAAAAGCACAATCCTAATTCACCGCAAGAATGAATGTCATTTGGAGTGGTGTTTTCATAGATTTTCCACAGATTTCATAGTTTCTCACGGATTTGCCACAAATTATGAATATCTGGGAATTGGAGGCATGGGAAACACTTTCCCATGGCATTTTGCCACGATTTTCATGGGGATTTTCCTACAATAATTTTACACATATTTCATGCAAAATAACCCACAGATATACATGCAAAATTTCCCATGGATATTCACAGGTCATATTATCTTTAAATAGATTTTTTTTTTAAAATATCATATATGAAAAATTTATCTATAGGTAAGCCATGGAAAATTTGTGAGAAAGATTTTGTTTCATGATTATTTCCTATATGAAAATGTTATAGCTACAAGAGGAAAGGAGGTTGTAAAAATATAAGCAAATATGTGAAAAAAATTTCCACAATTTTAACTGCGTGAGAGCTATGGAAAATTCATATTATTACAAAAAAAATTGATAAATTGATAAATTCAAAGTTTAGATATTATTCTTGAGATTAAACGCTCGATATTCCAATTTTAAGTTTCATTAACAAATCTAATAACATTCAAATCTAAATAATAATAGATCCTACATGAAGTAAATATCAAATTTAGGTATCAAATCATTCATACAAAAATGATATCATTAATATGAAATAACTAATAAATGTCTTCTTCTAAATCATCATTTGTATCATGTTAATGCTGAATACCATGTTATTGGTCTCCTCCTTGCTATTGTGTAGGATTGGTGGGACCATGGAAAGGTGGTGGAGGGATAGAAATAGGTAAGGTTAATCTGGTGTGATCATATAAGGATTTTACTACTAACTCATATTGATTTAATTTGACTTTGCACTCAACCTTCAATGCAACAACTTTATTTTCCACTTCTTGTTAAACTCTATTTTTCATTTCTGGTTGCCATGGTGGCAGTGAACTTAAGGATGGCCTACTACTGCTTTCACCATATATAACATCACATGCTTACAATCCAAGCCCATAAATTCTACCCCTATTGCTCCCTCCAACAATATTTATCCAATCAGATAATTCAAGTGTTGGATTGGCTTATGAATCAACAAATAGGGATTCAATCCTCCTTTTTTGAAAATTCTCCTTTAATACCAAGCAATTTGAAATCTCAAACATTATCTTATATGTCAATTATTTAAATAACAAATAACAAAGTAAATAGTTCTATAATATAGCTTACATAAGTTTATTTGCTCCTTTCATTAACTCAAGAAGTATCTCTCTTTTGGTGGATATGATTAAATAACTCAAGTTAAGTAGGAGGCCTCCTAAGTTCTTTTTCATAAATACAAAGATATTATCAAATAACAACACATATTAATATGCTTTCAAATAGCAACACATTAAATGCTTTGAAAGTGGTAATCATCTTACCAATTGCCTTTTATGTTTAGGAATTGAACCTTTAATATGAAGTAATACTCTACTACTACTAGTTGATTCCATCTTATTTTATGTAGATTATTTTTGAAAGCCTTCACTATCCCAATAATCTATCATTGTTTTCCAAGATGCCTCAAATACCTAAGTTGATTTTGTGTGATATTTTCTCGCATTTTTCATCATCTCCTTGAAGTGGTCAACCCCTTTATGCATGAAATTTTTGCTCATCATTACTTTATTTTGGGGATCCTACCTAAACTTTTCCTATAAAACACATGAAAACAGTAGTGTATTAACTAATATGGTTATCTCAAGAAGCAAAACAAGATAGAATATCATATAGTAAAGAACTAAAGGTAATCATCCTTATCTAGCAAAATGAGCATTGCCATTAGCAAACATTCATCTATAGAGTTTTGTATACAATGGCAAAAAAATGCAGCCAATGGTAAATCTACATCTTATTATGAAAGCCCAGATATGTATATACATAGAAGTAAAAATATAATATGGGACAATCACAGCAATAGAAACCATGTATGCATAATATGATGGAGCTTGAGATAGGGATTCAAATAATATAATATCATTTTCATTGAAATTTTATTCTTATTAAAGAGGTCAAATGTTATCATATATATTATTTGGGTAGATTTGTCTATTAAAGAATTTGATTTAAGCACCTATTACAAGAAACAAGATAAAAAAAATCCTTACAAAATGCATATTATCATGTATGCTAGCTTTATTGAGATAAAAACATGATGTTGCCATGAACAATATGCATCAAAATGCCAACTAACATGTTATACCATATACACATCAATGGCTAAAAATAGTTCTCAAACCATACCTAAATTCTATAAAAGATCATTTACTTATTAAACAAAGAAAAATGCATGTGTATGTCTCATTGAAATGCATATTAAGATGCTTATTTAAGGATTCACTAATTAAAAAAAATTATTGAAATAAGATTTTCTCAATTTAAGGATTTGAATTCATGGGGGGAATGAGTAATTATATGGAGCTATCATATTATAAGAATTTTTTCTTAGCATAAATATTAATTTGTCTTAAAGTATAAAGTTACACTACAAAATAACTGTACTTATAAAACTTGAAATAAATCAAATATTTTATTTAAACTAATACATGTTACAATGTATGTTATATTGAAAAAAACTTAAATATTTTTAAATTACATTTATCTTGTCCTTATTTAACGTGTACTTACTAGTTAAAAAAAGGAAACTAGCTTAAAGCTATATATGCTATGTTGCATGCATATGCAAAGCTCGTACTTATGGTCTTATTATGAAAACTTTTAATGCCTAAATAAAGCAATTAACCATGTGATGCTACTAATTATGGCATGGAAGTTGAAAACCTATAATAATTATAGACTTAGGTTATATATTTAGATTATATATTATACATTTATCCTAGAGTTGATTGATTTCCCTAATAGTCTTTAAGAATTTTCTTGTTTTCCAAAAACAAACTAATTTTTAATTTGAAAAGAACTATCTTGACTCCAAAATTTTCTCCATTTAAAAATTTACTATAATAGATAAAGTTTTAAATTCCTACGATAATCACAGTTGTGGCTATAATACATGTTTTTTAGGGTATGAATATTACAAAAGTAAAAACATGAATTGCGAACATTATGATTGTAAAATTTCATATTATGATCGTATTGTAATGTTTGTACAATATATAATAAAAGATATATATAATTATTAATTCTTATTATTTAATATTAATTATTTTAATTTTACATAATATCATATCAAATTCAATAATATTTATTTATAAGTAAAATATTAAATTTTTTTACTATAATTTTATCAAAAAATTTACAAATAGTTGTACTATGCCTATTATGACCAAAATAATATGTAACATTTGTTGTGTTGTGATCACAACGCACCATAATATTTGCAATTTATAAAAGTACCACAATTACAATGTAATGGAACTGCAACAAATTATGCATTCGCAATATTACTATTCATGATTTAAAACTAAAATAAAGGAGAAAGCCTAAGATAAAAAACATCATTGAAAAGGATGTATACCTTGAACATTTCCCACCACATTTTCTTTTTATGTTTATTAATCTTTGACCACTTCGTCCAGGCTTATTCAAATTTGCTTTCAATAATAACATGTATTTGATGGATAATTTGAGTTAGAAACTTGAATCTATGTATAAAATAAATCATAGAAGAAAATATGCATTCAAATATAACAATTAATTAAATATTAAAAATCAAACAGCATTGAAGTTATATTTGGTTATACTTATGTGTGTCCATTAAGTTTAATCCATTGGCATGTACCTACTTGGTTAATGGAAGTTGGACTAGGTGCAAATGAAGCTAATTGCAATATATTTGAACTAGATGTCAAAAATTTTGCATATTAGGATATTGTAATGGTTAGTAATAATTAAGGGGCGGGTACTAATATGCACCATAATATCTTAGCGTTGACATAAAAGTGGATTGACTACCATAGTATTGATAATTTAGTGGCACAGAAAGCTAGTTAGGTAGTGGCACAAGAGGTTAGTGAGGAGGTGGCATGTGAGGCTAGCTAAGTTAATGTATCAGAGGTTTGTCATATGAAGGCTAGCCAAATATTTCAAATTTTAAAATAGATAGGAAGGACCTATTTTCTATTGTTCCTCATCCTCATGAATGATTCATTCTAGGATAACCTTTATGGTATCTCCCTATCATCTATAAAGTAGGAACATATATCATTAAAGAGAATAATGATAAAACATATAAATTTCTTGTATAAAATGAAATCATTATATAAAGATTATTTAGTCAACTTGAACTTCAAAAAAAATTTCAAATTATACAAAATTTCTTATGGCAGCAATCAAGATATTTAAAAGATACAAAATGAAAACTATATATCAAAGGATATATTTGAAGAAGAACTAGTTTAAGAGGAAAAGAAGTTACAAATTTGAAGTGATACCCCATGGTCATTATCAAATGCATCATGGTTTTAACATTAAAAGAATTGCATTTTGGTTAGTAGTGCCTCAAACATGAATCACATTGTATACAAATTGTTAGCATACATATTAGTCTCATAATAATTGGAATTTTATATATCAATTCTCCTTTGGTTGCATAAATTTTCTTTATCTTTGATTCATACTAAATATCTCCTTTTATTAGTGGAACCTAAAGATGATACATTAATTAATTATGTGTCTATATCGTGAATGTAGAATTGCTTATGGGATTTTATTATGTTTGAATCATTTGACGCATACCTTCATTTTACTTTTTATATCTTTTCCAGTAGTGTCATACTGAACAATTCTTTTTAACTTTTTAGTTAGCATCCTTGAATATATGTTTTATTGATCTATGGGAAATTTTCATCAGAAAGGTTTTACGCTCACAAATAAGAGGACTTAGCAACATATTTTCACAATAAATATCATTAAGCATTTTAATAATAACTTAAGAATCTAACTTTATATTCAAATGAGTAATATTCAAACTAATAACAATTTCGAGACCCCATGATTCAACCATAACATTAATGGCATAACCTGCTGGAAATTGCGCATCATACATGCACAAAGAAATAAAAATTTTGCACGATTTCCACCAAGGATCTATGCGAATTTAGGATGCCATAGATTAGGGATTAGGGTTTATACCTTTTGAAAAAAAATCTTCTATCCACTACACAGCAAATCCGATTTGCTTCTGTCCATTTTTCAATCCAATCTGCTATCCAAATCATGAACTGGAATAGAAACTAGAAGATCATATCACCAGTGTAGCATTTAATGTGGCTGCACCTCTATGGTATCCACAAGAACCCGTGAATCACCAATGAATATCCACACAAACACCGGTTGGAATTGATCTCCTTTCACCTCGTAGTGCTAGCTATGCCTTTTCAGGGGTTTTAGTCAAGGAGAGGTGCTAGGGTTTTTTTGTGTCTTTTGGGGTGCGTGAATAATGATAATCATCCTATTATTACCCAACAAGCTTATTTAAATAGGTGCATAGAAAAATCTAACCTATTTGGGCTTTATTCCATGTACAATTATAGGCTTACTATTGGGCCTTATAATTATAACATGAATTCTCAAATATTAGGCCTAAAAAATTTAGTCCATTAATTCCAAATTCACTAGGCTCTAAGTGTGCGACCCTACAGGCTCTCATTACGTTGGCAATGACCATTGATCATATTAATGATCATAAACAATGATTGGTGTCTAGCAACACATCATTGTTATCCAAGCAATGAGAAAATCGATGATTTGACTAAACCTTTGCATGTGATCATCACCTATGTCCTTTTGTCCTATACATCTAGATTCAGCACGAGATATGGACCACGTCATTCCCGTATAGCCCAATCTTAAGGTTTCTTGATTCCTAAGTAAGCTGACTGAAACAAATGTAATCAACATCTCATGTCAATTCATCTGAGCATGGCCATGCATTTTCTCAGCTTTACTTAATCAAGGGGCTCATAGATGTTACTCCTGTTATATAGGAAGGAAAAATCCCATCTTAATCACACAAACCCCTCCGCATGATATGTGACATATCCAATATCTACCCTTACATTCACTCAACCATTAGTGACATAGAATAGTATCAAAATATGAAACTCACATGTAGGGAACCTTGGTGATCTCAAGTCAAAGGACCATATTAATAATGATCACTAAGAACCACTCATGACACTTATATAACGATCCATGTAGTGTTCTTAATATGGGTCGGTCCAGTATACAAGTTCTCTAACTTGTACTCATGTGTAAACTTAATATCTCATATAAGTCTTCACACATGCTAGTCTTAACATATCAAAGCAACCTAATCCACAATGATATATGACTAGGGACATTTAAGAATACAATTATTCTAAGGTTATTATCATAATTGAATATATTATGCAGATAATATATATAAATATAATAATTAGAATTGACATTAAAATAACATGATTTAAAATTATAATCACCAATATGATTGATTTTAGGGCATATACACTAACATAACCCACTCCTATTTGTAGATAATAACAATTCGTAATAAGATCATTGACACTAACAGGATTTGGGTTTCTAATTGTAAAGCCATCTGAGTTTAAGGTGACCTATTATTCTTCATGATATTTTTATGTAATAAATTGTTGTTTACCTAGCACCTCTAAGAGCTTTCCTATTGATCGAAGCAAAAGTCTAATAAAATTTAAACCCAAAAAAAGATATTGTTTATGATAATGGAAAATTTTACTAAATGTATTGATTCTTTTGCATATATGGAGAAATGTAACCACAATCTTAGCCAAATCTTAATTAATTAATTCAGGGGTTAAGGGAAAATAAGTGCTATAGGAAGAGTTTAAAAAGAATATAAAGGAATTTAATCCTTTAATTTTTAAAATTATATATTACTATAATCTATTTATGCAAAAAGAAATTAAATTTTCTCACTCAAATCATTTGACCCTTAAAATTATAAGTTAAGACCCTTGATGAGTACAATTAACTGCTTGTAAATTATTAAAAACATATTTTTGGAATATGCAACTTCTTTCTAACTATAAGTAAACATACATTTAAAAATGAAACTTATATTCATTTCAATGGATCTTTGTAACAAAAATTACATTAAAATCATAGAAAATATGAGATACCTAGTAAAAGTTTCCTAAAAGTTTTTTTTACTTATCATAGGTTTGTCTAAACTGCTAATTTGATGGTACAATATTGTTAAACTATAACTTTTTTTCATAACTAATCCTTACTTTAAATGACAAGCTTTGCCCTACCAAATTATTCCCCATCTATTAATTATGTGCTTAATTTCTTGTCATACCTACCCAACCAATGCTCGAACCTTTAATTCTTATCATAGAAACATTATTGACATTACTAACATTATAAATTAAAACAAGCAACCAATTTGAATTTCCCTTAAGCTTAGATTTGACACCCGTAGATTTTTGCACAAGTAACATGACACAATTTAACAAAAGAGCTTAACAATAAAAAAAAAGGAGTAACTGATTTGGAATTTAAATAAATTATATGTCATGGAACTTTTGTAAACTATAGCAACAAAAGCATATATACTTACAACACAGAAGTGTTAAAGCTTTGGAAGATTTGCTAACTCCTTTAGGATTTCTCTTTTCAAGGATTAATGATTATTGGTACCTTTATAATTTAACAAAAGATATTAAGATAAAATCTTTTTAGCTACTAGATAAGCCTAGTTCAATGGGATATGAATTCTATAGCAAAAATTTAAAGGGCATTCTCAAAATAAGAAAGGGAATATAATCATGTAGTATCTTAAGATGCTTCAACTATCCAATTTAAAGAGGAATAGGGTCTGTTAAGTTGTTATTATGGAGATCTTTTCCATAAACATCATGTGATGCAATTACAAATTAGCAAACAAATTCTTTTATCGTCACAACAAATAGAAGGAATTGATTCCATCGTAATAATCAAATTTTAAAAGAATAAAGAGGTCTGTTGCGTGCAAACAATTAAAACCCTCATGCTCTAAAGGATTACAACAATGTAGCACTGTCATTTAGGTTCTCTATAAAATTTTCTTAGAAGAAAAATATATAGTCAAAATAAGATAATAGAATACACTCTAAAAAACATTTGTAGGAAGCAAATAACAAAAACTAAATATTTTTGCACTAGCAGTGGGAATGTTGAACCTAGTTGATTTAAAGCCTTAGTTAGAGAATCACACAGAGTAAAGAAAAGTAAAGATAATGGAAATGAAAAGTAAAAAGTAATAATTTTCACATCAGAAGTTAGACTTTTAAAGCTAAAAATGGCTTATAGGAAGTAAATAGATATACATTTAGCTATGCCTTACAATGCTTTTGTCAGAGTGGGAAGAACATGTAGATGGATGTAGTGCTTTCATGTGAATAAGAGTAAGACAGAGATTGATTGAGATGGTGAAAGTGGATTTGCTAGGTTAAGGTGCTTGTAAAGGAAAATTTAGGTAACTACAAAGGGAAAATTTAGGAAATTGGTAGATGAAGTTTAATGAATGATAGGAAAAATTTAAGGAAAAAGAAACATTAAGTGAGGGGTTAAAAAATAGGTAAATTTTTTTGTAAGGAGGACTCAAATCCAAAATCTCGCGCCTTACAAGAGATTTGCATGTCAACCATCTAGCTTTCACTTTGCTTGTCTATTAGTTTTAGATGAATGATAAAGACATTTTAGGGAAAGAGAAATATTAAGTGAGGGATTCAAAAATGGGCAAAATTTTTTGTAAGGAGGACTTGAACCCATAACCTTATACTTCATAAGAGATTTACACACCAACCATCAAATTTTCAGTTTGCTTGGGATTCTACACAATGTTTTAAATATATATCATATGGCCAATTTGCATATAACCATCATATCTAATATCATATCTAAAATATTTTTATGCTTTATCTATTATATCATCAGTCATTTATGTAATCTCTTTCACTATCATCGACATCATCATTAGTAGGATCATTTTCTTCTTTATAATTATTGGAATACTCATTATCACTCTCATCCTCTTCATCTTTATTCTTAGAGTAATCATCTTCACCACCTTCACTTTCTATTTCATTAGCAATAAGTTAGCCTGTAAGGTCAACATATTACTTGATTTTCTTAAAGCCTTCATCAATGTTGCACAATGTACCAATTTGACCATTATTAAAAAGTTAGTTCACAAAACACATTTCTTCATTTTGATATGCAACCTTTAATTAATGGCTATGGTTAACTAGACCTCTTAATTTTATCTTAATGACAATCTACTAATCCGATTTATCCTTTATTAATGTAGGATATGGTGTATGATAAACCTGAATAGCTTGTTAAGCAAAAATGAAAGGATCATACATACTATATCTTCTAATGTATTTTATCTTAATTATCCTATATAACGGATGTACTTTTATACTACGGTTGATGACAAGATCGAACCAATCATAGCAAAAAAGAACTAACTTTTTGTCATTTTGAGCAAGATACTTTAACTTAATGATCTCATTAAAAATGCCATAAAAGTCATTCTTAATAGAGTTTATATTCCTTGTACTTTTCATAGAAACTTCATAGTTAATAGTTTTTTTTCCCTTCACTCCATGACTTAGTGTGGAACTTGTATCTATTCATAAAGTACATTGGTCATATTTTCACTTCTCATAATAAACCCCATGCAAGATCCATAAATGAGCACTCCAGTCTACAACACTAAAGTTGTGCACCTATAAAATGTAAAATATTGTCAATTCAATTAATAGTTAAGAAACTTAAACTAAAATACAAGAAAGATAGAGACATATATAATTTTGAAACCAAATGGCAAATTTATCTTTAATCATCTTCTCAACATCTTGATTTGTGATATTTGGCAAAGCCTATTACACTTGATTAATGAATACACTACATGAATTACCATATGATAAGTAATTAAATTAATCAATATGATGTAATTATTAAGTTTTTTAGCCCGAACATTTACTTTAAGTATGGTTAAACTTCATCATAATTCAACAAAATATATAATGTAGCTACGAATAGTTCCTTATTTGTCAAAAATCGATGAATACATTTCCCAAATGGTTAGCCAAGTTAGTTGAAAATTGATAGGGTTAACACATGAGGTTCTCTATACCAGTCCATGTTTTGACTTAGCCAAGCAATTTGAGTTAGGACATCTAGTGGAAAATAATATTAACAAGATTATGTTATTTCTTCAATCAGATATACTTCACATATACTCCCTTCCATATGTACCTTATTTTCTATCTTCTTCTTAAGTTTATTGAGGAACCTACAATAAAGTATTAATTAGTGACCTTGATGATCATGTATATCATCAATATAAGAAAATTGAAGTAATTGCTTAGGACAATAGATTACTTTTCAAGGGGATACATCCATCTGTATTGTACAAGGCCACCAACTCTTGCCTCATATGTAAGTGAATAAGCAAATGTTCTATGCAATAAAAAAAACTAGGTGAAAAAATCTATTCTAATTTGCACAATATTAACAAGATGTTACGTTTTTTTTTTTAGAACCTCACTCTCCCACAATGTCGTAAAGCATAAGTCCTAAAAAAATTGACTTAGTTCAATTATTAGGCCCTAAAAAAGGTCAAATAAGTCACTGAATGCCATAAGAAAAAGATATTTCATAAATACATGACAATCATAATTTTTTATGCCGAACAATCTACTCATGGAGATATTAATGTGCTTGTCTAACTTAGCGGCATAATCATTTGGCATTCTTAACCTTTTTACCCATTAACATATTATCTTCTTTTGCTTCTTAGTGAAAGTAGACAATGCTTTTGGTTTTTAAGCTTTACCATTGCCAACATCCGTAAGTTTCAAACCTTTCACCTATAATATTCTTTCAAATCCATCCTTGCTTTTGCATTATCTTTGCTTTTATCTTTAATGTCCATAACGATGTTGAAAAGATTATTAAAAACATTTTTCTCAATATACATAACATCTAAATTACATTAAATCAAGTTTATTTTCAATATAGCAATTCTCAAAATATGCTTTGTTTTATCTAGTTATGATTTTTCCCATACTTGGGCACCTTAATAGGCTAACTATCCATGACTTTTGAAACCATCCATATCCTTTCCCAAACTTCAGCACTTGTTAACTTACAAAGGGTGGACTTTTTTCAACTTTATTTTTTTGAAATGTATCCTATTCCTCCTATATATGTGATCATTTTCTAAGAAGCATCTATGGTAATTAAACCGGGATTATTTCCTTCCATTTTTCAATGTAAATGTTCTTGTATTTTCCATACATATTAAACATGCTAATTTTCTAAAAGTGGACTATCTAGATAACATACCATATGCTGAAAAATTATTAATTGTCCACATCAATGATGTTTCCAACAAGAAATTTTATTTTTTAGAAACGTTGTATGTAAAGACACCATCATTCCATAAAATTTGCAACTTATCAATCAATGGTTACAAATATACATTTATTTTTCTTTTAAGATTACGTGGCTTGAGGATGATTAAGGTTAAGAGCATATAGAGTCAGGTCATACACATTTCAAGTGGTAGATTTTATGGTGTGACAATAATTAGCTAGTAAGAATATAGGGCAACAAATTAGATAAACGGACTAAACCTATTAGAACATAATCTAAGGTGAACATTTTGAGGTTTAAGAGCAAAATTAAGATATGTTCTATCAAAATACTTATATACTTCTCCATCAGATGGTTAACAAGGCACACCTTCCTCCTATCAATTCTCATGATACCACTTCATATGTTCAGCTAATTTTTCAAAAGTATATAACCTTTGAAGCCTAGGTACCAGTGGCAAGAAATACATTCTCTTGAAAGGCATTTCTTTATATCTCCCTTTTCTAACTCAGGGTTTGATGTATCCAGGTGTCCCACAAAATTTACAAAGTCTCTTATTTTCATTATTTTTATGATACAACATGCAACCATTATCGTAACAATCCATTTTTTTGTATCCAATACCAAGCTTCAAAACTAGCTTTTTAGTCTAATATAAGTTTTTTGGTACAAGATTTCCAACTGCATTAGTTCTATTTAACAACTTCATCATTGAATTAAAACAACCTTAAGGTATGTTATAATTAGATTTGATGCTCATCATCCTTATAATAATAGATAACTTTATGTGGCTATTACAACCTATCTATAATGGACATTGAGTAGAATTTAATATTTCATAAAATTTTTGTGCATTAGGGTTAGGAGGCTCTTTCATGTTATAGTTATATTCATTTTCAAAGTTAGGCCCAATAACATCAAAAATCATATTCTCAAGATAATTGACTTCCTTGAGGTTGTTCTCATTCATAAAAGTCCTTATATTATCATTTTCATGTTGTAGAGGCAGTTCTTCACTGTGACAATGTTAGCACCAATATCGAAGCATAAACCCTTTTGTATAAAGATGGATTCTCATGTCATCTGAAATTATATATTTTCTATTCTAACACTTTAAACAAGAGCACCTAATTATACCCTCTCTAACAAAGATTTCTTGTTGATAAGAAAATACAATAAAATGTTCCACTCCTGACAAAAATTTATTGGTATATCCTCTTTTATGAGGAGTCAATCTATTATACATCCATTTCTAATACTCTGAAATATTCATTTGTCAAGTAAATTAAAACCTACAATATATCATATAAATTCAAATTAATGTAGTGAACAATAGGTATAAATCTAATGTCCATATATTTAAAATTTTCAATCACAAAGCAAAATATAAATTTATGACACATTTATATTAACCAATTAATTGCACAAATTTTTTATTTCATATAGTGAATAAATTTTTATTTTATTAAATCTATTCACATAACTAATCTTAAACAATTTCTCAAATGTACAAATGCCACGAAAATTCAACCATAAGAAAATACAATTCTATAATAAATTACTCTTAATTAATTAATTAAAGAGAATTCTATTATACAAATGCCATATCTATTGTATGTCATATAATATGAAATATAGTCCATCAATTTGTTTTCCATAAAATCTATGCCTTCAATTAAAGGTAACATGCTATCTCATGAATAATTTCTTTAATTGATTTTGTTATATATTGTTTAATGATATGTTATCTTATTGATTAATAATGTAAAATTTTTTACTTTGATAATAAATTAAATTTTAATTTTTTATATTAATAATTTATTTTTAACATTAAGATGAAATTCATCTCATTATTAATGACTAAAAAATTTTTCTATATTGGTATTATAAAAAAATAAAAAAAATTAAATTTTTTACTAACAAAAAATTTAAAATTTTTAAATAACATAACAATGTGAGATACTATATTTGTTAATTTTCCTCTATCAAAGCATGAGAAGCTTATTAACTTACTCCAAAAGCATTTATGTGGGGTTAATGTATAACTTTCATTTTTTATTTAATTTATAATTTATAAATATTTCTTATGAAATAAATACTACACAAAATTAACTATAAATTTTAAATTCAAGCATTAATTTTTCTTATAATTCACAAATCTAATGTATAAAAAAATTTATTCATTTTTACAATACTATTATTCAAAATTAAAACCAATTGAACAAAAAATTAAAATACAATAACTGTAAAAACATCATCAAGCTCTTATTTCCAACAATTATTAAAGGTTTCCATTAATTTATAGAACAAATTTAACAAAAAAAAAACTACCATTTATTAAATAAAATAAACATAGACTCACTACTAAGAAGTGACTATATGTTGTTTATAAGATGTAGAAGCTGGCAAAGAGGTTGCTTGGATGACAATGGAAGAAATTTGGGATGGTGAAGAAGGATTAAGAAGAGAAAAAGAAATTAGATAGTGCAAAAATGAACTCTCGAGTAAGAAAGGGGATCTAATTTTAACTTAAATTAGAATGGGTGATTTAAGGCTGTTATTCTTAACCAAAATGTCTCCTTTCCTTTTCGAGTAACGTGCATGTTAGGTGGGGCATTAAAAAAACTATTTAAGATGGCGAGCTGCCCTAAAATGGAAAATTCATATCTACATTTTTTCACTTTAGGGAATAAAAGGCTAATTTCCCACAGATTTTTTAGGTGGCTTCAATTGCCCCAAAGCTGGCAAAGTTAGATTTTCTCTTTTTCATCCTTAAGGAATATGAAAAGCTACTTTTCCATGAATCTTTTAAACGGCTTAAGTTGCTACAAAGCTAGCAAAGTCCAAACTCCTTTATTTTCATCTCAAGCAGTGCACCTTAACTTAGAAAGGTGATTTCCCACAAGACAGAGATAGGGCTTTAATCAGTAATTTGGGATGGCAATATCCATGAGAAATGCCACCCCAAATAACATACATTCTTATAGTGATTCAAATCTATAAGGGTAATAACACTTTATAGTTTAATTCAATCAAAAGGAACAAAATAGAAAAAGAAGGAAAGCATGCAAGTGTGCAAATTTAGAGAAATTATGAAATGCTAAGTGCTTCCCTTTTTTTAGTAATACATTTTGTTAAGAGTCAAATCGCTTTAAGCTTGACTAAACATGCAAAGTGTGATTCTAATGGATATTGAGCAAGAATTTATACAACAAATTGATAGGATAAGGGTTTTCATAAAATTTAGAAAAGAAATACTAAAAAATTAGATAAATTAATGCAATTATCAATTTTCAAGATGCTTGAGAAAGAACACCAATGCAAAAATAAAAACCCAATAGTCAAACTTGAATTCAAATTAATTAAGATAACCTATGGAACCTTTCATTTCCAAAAGGAAAAACAAAGCAAAAATTACAAGGACCCTTTTAACTTTCTTGTACTATAAAAATGTATTAATCACCTATTTAATTAATGGTATAAATAACCCTCCTCTATTATCTTTTCATTTGGTAATGGAATCTCTATATGACTCTTACATGTATTGATTTCTCTTCAATAGCAAAGGAATTTAATGTCCTAATTCCAAAAAATCTATAACATTTTCCTTTTATCAAAGATAAATCATGAAAAGATTTTTAAATTTGTTGTGTATTTACTTATTAGTAAAAATATTAATTAAAAATTATTTAGAGAATCCTTAGTGCCATATTATTCATTAAAAAAGCAAATTCAAAGGTTGAAATATTGTTTCTTATTGGAATCCTTTTTTTTCTTTTAATTTAAGTGCATCTCCTATTATTGGTCTTTACTTTTTCTTTACTTTTTCTTTACTAGCAATACTTTATTTATTTCTATTTCAATAACTAATGTTTTATAGGAAATAGAAGATCCTCATAATATTGAATTTGAACAACAATCTAAAGGCCCAACAATAAAAATGTATAATTAATTTTCATATTTATTAACTAATAAAATTAATGGTACAATTAAAGTAGTTAGGTTTTCAAAGAGAGAACAATTGGTTTGATCCTTTTGAAAATTGATTAATTTAATTCTATATGTCAATCACATTGGAAGTAATTTGATTCATAACTTGCAAAGGCATTATGAGATTTCACTATATCATCAAAGCTAGAACCATGTAAGAAAAATAAGAACTATTATTGTAATATAAATTAGAACAATGAGAATTACAATAATAAAATCTATGCCCACATGACAATCTTCAATAGCCTAACTTCAAAATATGACCAATAGAATTATCATAGATCATGCATATTAGTAAAATAAAATGAATATTTTGTAGATTAATAAAATAAAATAAAAAATAATTGAAGAATAAAGGCAGAAGAAAGAGTTTTAAGGAAAAAGTTTTGTATGAAAGGATATGGATTCCATAAAGATATCTAATGAAAAGTTAATAAAGGAGGGTTCTTTGCATCATTAATTAATTCAAGGCATGTGATAAGCACATTTTAATAATGTAAGGATAAATCACATATAAGAGAAAGTTTATGAAGGTTCACATCCAAAGTTCCAATTCTATAGATTAAACTGCTTAAGCCAGGGTGGATATGAAAACATAAACTTTCCACACTATATATTATATTGTTGGAAGAGAAAGTAAGCAGTAAATTCATCACAAATACTAAAGTGAGAAATAAGAAAAATTAATCAATGCCACAATAATGTTATTGCCTTTTTGTTTCTTGAGAACTTGTTTGGTTTATAATAAGAGATGAAAATGAGTCAAGATAAGTCAAACATTAATATATATAACTGAAGTTTGCTTTAAAAATTTTTAGCCAGGTTCTTGATTTATTTCTAGGTCAAAATTTTGAACTACCTTAACTTGTTTATAGAATACAAGAAGCTGACTTAAATTTGTTAACCTATTTAACCCTACTTATTTGGGTTAAAATAAGTTATTGATAATATTATAAATCTAAGCATAATAAGTTGTTACCAAGCCTCTTAGCCAAAAAAAATTACAATAATGAATTTTTTAAACAAATAATGCATCAAGTGACATTTTATTTCTAATTTTATCAAATAAAATCCTTAAAATATTAATTAAAAAATTATAATCATATTTATTTAGAATCAAGATAACTAAATAACATAATAATATAAATTCTTCACACTTGTAAACCCTAAAATTTTGAGAAGATAGATGATTAAATTGAAGAAAATACAATGATAAAATAATTATAATAATAATATAACTATATTAATTAATTTAAGAATATTAGAATAGTTAGTTAAATAGGTAGTTTTAAAAGTTTAACAAGTTAAATCGATTAAGCCTATTTAATAAATATGTTAAGATATTGGCCTAGGTTTAAGTTATTTAATTAAATAAATGAGATAAGTCATGCCTTTAATAAGTTAGGTCATAGACCGCTCATGAATGACTTATTTTATTTCCACCCTAGTTGGCAAATAGTTCAATAAGAAGTGTAACTTTTTTAAAAGTAAAAGATAAATGAGCTATTTGTTTGGGCACTAATTAATCAGCAAAATGGGGGAAGCAAAAAATATGAGAAGTTGTTTCCTATCTCTCCTAAGTTGGAAGAACTTTTTGCATGAATTTTAATTGCCAAACAACTTTAAATATATTTTAAGAAATTTATAAAAAAATTACTTATTGAAAAATTTAACTTTCTGCTAGAACTTATTTCATATGTAAATTAAATGATTCCTTGATAATAAGGCCTCACCTTTACTTACAAGTGGATTGATTTTTGTGAAGTGTGATATAAATTCTAATTATTATTAATTTGTGTTAATTTTCAATTATAAGTTATCTTCCTATTCAAATTTTATATTTGTGTTAGAGTAGCATTATGAGTGTTTGTAAAGCAAATGTTTTAAGTTAATTATAAATATCCATGTTGGCTATAGCTATAAGTTTGAAATATAAAAGATTTAATGTAAATGCCTATAAGGTTATATGGGAATCTTTATAAAGGTTAAGAAAGATGTAAGATAGTGGCTAAGATACTATAAGGGTATAGTTTAAAGTCTTTCATATATTATCCTATAATCTTTTTTTTATAATGAATTTATTTTCATTCATATTTTTTCACATTAAATTATTTGTGTGTTTTATTGTGTTATTCTTTATTATGGACTGATTGATACACATCCATTTGAGGAAAGGATATTTTTCCTCTACAACTAGATATTAAAGTATGATTTGATCTCAAATGAGAGTGGTAATTTAATATAGTGAAAGCTTAGGCACAATTCCTTATGCAAGATTAGAATGATGCATGACAATGTATCATAAGCTGATAGTTGTGATAATTTAATTAGATAAACATGCCCAAATTTGAATGATACTTAGTGTAAAATTTTAGCATGTTATAGTGAGCTTGTGGCTGAAATTTGGGATCAATCTAGCTTGTGCACTTTTTCAAATTTGGGGATATTTTAATAATTTTAACATGATTTAAAATTTTGGAGAAATTTGAGAAGCTTATATTTGTGATTCTTATATTTTTATTTTCATGTCGACATGTTTTAGTGCTAAGTAAACACCCAAAGTTTTGAGAAAATGACTTATGATAACTTAAAAAAAGTGTATCTATCCTTGGTAGGGAGTTTTTTGCTTAAAATGTTGTTTAAGAGAACAGAATATCAGAAAGGCTAGCAAAGCACCTAAATACTAAATTAGAAACTCGAGTATATTGAGACATATACTAAACAAATAGAGTGTCCCTCTCTTTATTTAATTGTCTCTATTTATGTTTGTTACGCTGAAGGCTTCATGTGCATGGCAATTTCACGGTTTAATATGTACAAATACTTCAACAATATTTGGTTATAACTTATGAACTTTACCAAGAGTGTCACAATACTTTTAATGAGAAGATTAACATGTTTGCTAAGAGTGATAAATATGCACTACATAATTTCAGTTTTAAAGTTAACGGCTTGTGACACAATGGTGCTAAAAAGAGTTTGTTCAATCTTGCACAAATTTATTTAGTTAATTTATTTTATTTTATTTTTATAGAAATTTTTATATGTATTTTTATCTATTTTTTAATTTTTGAGTTTTCCCATGATAAAATATCATGAGAATATTTCTAACGCTAATTTTTCATGACTTTTTTGTCACATGAATGTGATGTTACAAAGAGAAAAAAAACACTTGATTTTCATATGAAGAATAGTGAGAAAAGTGAGAAAATTTTCTTATACGTGCTTTTCCCACAAATATATTAAAAATTATATTGAGATAATATTTAAACAACTAAGAAAGATGATAGATGTGATCATCAATTTTAGATAAAATTATATAAATATTAATTAACTTGATAAGAAAATGATGAAGATGAAAAAGAAATATTTCAACAATCTTTTCTTGATTTTTTTATTGCAAAATATATTTAACTTTTAATTTTTACTATTAAAAATTTGTTAATCCCTATTTTAAAAATATTATAATAATAAAATGATTGAATGTAATTTCTAAGTAGAGTAATATTTTTTAGTTTAAAGTATTTTACTACTCCCCATAATTTTATTTGATTTTTAATTAGGTTCCTATAATTTTAAAATATTTAAAATGGATTCGTAAACTTTTTTTTCATTTCTAATGGTATATTTTTAATTATTTTCCTATTAAATTTTGACAATTTACTAGCAAAAACAACTATCTATTAGCACTTTATGGAATAAGAAATAAATGACTTAACCTTTTCCTTTAAAATCGAAATAATTTTATAAAATATCATAATTTTCTCTAAATTGTTTATCACTTGAATACAAATAAAAATTGTATGAAAATTTTATATTAATAATTATTAAATTACATTAAAACAGTGTTATTCATTTTTTTTGGTACAAGGAGGGATAAATAGGACAACCTAACTAGCTACTATCCGAGAAATGAGCACACCTCTCATGTTATTTAACACTTCTTCAACATAACAGTTGGGGGGCTGTTAAACTTTACGCACCAAGGAGCTGTTGCCTGCATGTCTTGGGCAAAGTTTGCCAACCTATTTGCCACAAGGTTTGCTTCTCGGTGGCAATTTTGGACTTTAAAGTGCCAATTCCTTCTTCTCGATTCCATAATAGAATACACTATTGGATAGTAGGGACTGGATTTATCACAGCCATTCTTGACTAGGTCCAAAGGTATTTCAGAATCTAGCTTGAGGATAACTTTATGCCAACCATTCTCCCTTGCAAGTTTAAGGCCTAGAAACTGACCCCATAGCTCAGCTGTTACAACCTCTGCAGAACCAATGAACTTGCTAAAACCTATGAGCCAAGTCCCAGCCTCATCATAAAAGATGCCACTGCATCCAACTAAATCACCTTCACTATAGCAAAAAAAAACCTTTAGCAATGACATTTGTCATCATTGAAAAACACTCGATCATCGATAAATGAAAAAGTCATCACTGAAAATGTCATCGATATAGTTTTGTAGGTGAAACAACCAACACCGACAACATCCAGTCATCGTTAGAAGTAAAAATAATTTTAAAATTAAAAAAATTTAAAATTTAATTTTCAACAATGACAAAGGTCAAAAAGTCATCGTTGAAGCTCGGATTTTTAACGACAACATTATTGTCGCTAAGTTCAAGCTTCAGTGATGACAATGTCTTTACTAAAAGTCCGGGATTCAACAATGATAATTGTCGTTACTAAAAGTTCATGATTCAACGATGACATTGTCATCGCTGAAAGTCAGCTTCAACGACCATTTTCTGCACCTATAGCATTAACAATGTTGTCGCTAAAGGTTTTTTGAATTTTTTTAAAAAATTTAAATTGAAATTATTGTTATAATTAAGTGTATTTCAAATAATATATTATATTTAACAACATAATCTAAAATATTCTTTATTTGAATTCATTTGAATTATATTGATCTTTTTTAAATTTAATTTAATGTAAATTATACAACTACAATACATTAATAGTACTAATAATAATGTTTAACAATTTAATCCAACATAAAAAAATGAACACTCATAAAATAATTGTAAAAATAGTATTTATATGAATAAATTATATATACACAATCCATGTAAATATGTACACATATAAAGATATATATACATAATATACTACGGGGAAGGGAGGTGCAAATATGTCGATGCATCCTCATCAGTGCCATCATCATTATCATCATCATCATCATCCTCTTGACAACGAGGACAATAAAACGATAGTAGCGGCTAAAAAGGATTAGGTGGCTGAGCGGCAGGTGCAGTTGTAAATTTACTTGGCCCAAGTAATGTAGTAGCAATAAATAGAGGTGACGATAGGATGATACCCTACTGTCTAATAATGAAGGTCATCTCAGTAAGGTAAGTCCCAAGCTGTTGTTACATCTACTGTTGCTATGTAATCTATTGTTGTTGCTGCTACATCTACTGTTGCTATGTAATCTATTGTAGCTGCTGATCCAGCTGCTACTGCAGCTCCTGAATCAACCGCTGGCTCTATTGAAACTACTTTCGACTCTGTTGTAACTGCTCCTACAACTCACCGACCTGAGACACAGACTGTGAGCTTGCCCCAGCGCTAGAAGTGCCCGCCGAATGATAGGACTGACCAGCAAGCACACGTCTAACAGCCCTCCTATACCCTCGATGAGTGCCAAACACCTCATTGGTGATGGCAGCCTCATCTATCTGTATAGGAGTCGTAAGCAAGCTAGTGGATGATATACTAGATTGTGCGTGCTGAATCATGAGCTCAATCATCCTCACCTTAAATTATTAAAATAAAATTCAATAATAAATCTTACAAGATATATTCATAAAATTCTATTTAAAATATAAAATTCAACTAGCTTATATATTGCCCCTGAGGGATCGGATGCACCCAATCCCTTAACCTATACTTGTATCAGTTCCTAAAATTCTTGAGAATCGACTGCAACTAACCAGTATCTCTATTTCTCTGTTCATTTTTTATAAGAGAAAAAAAAATGAAATAAATAAATAATAATGTAAAGCTATCTAACAAGTGGATACATTTAAAAAATAAACAAAAAAGTTAAATTACCTTATCAAAACGATGTGCAGTAATAAACTTTGAACCATGTCAGTCACTCGTGACCTTCTGCGTTTTATTATTTACATTCCTTCTAGACAATTCCTGTAAATTAAGAAAAAATAGTATTAAATTTTTATGTTTACAATTTAGATATGTGAAATAATGATCTAATCCCATAAAATGTCATACTTATCCTATACTCATCACTATCAAAAAAATTCATGCACCTCTGCCATGTCTGCGATGAGACAGATCGGGGCACACAATGTCTAGCACAATTCAAATTATAGTCCTAGTATCAATCGCCTCCACGCTCTAAAAAATGCTTGTTTAACCTATATTTTCAATCTCTGTACAGGTCTGCAGTAGTCGACATCAAACTAGAGATCGTTCTATCTCGGTCACCCTCAGAGATGCCCTAGAACTCGAAGTGGGACTGCATTAAAAGATATTTAACAAATTTATGAGTAATATATTTAGAAATTTCAATCTCAGAAGGACTAATTTAGCAAATTGAGGAGATAGATACTTACGCAAACCTCCTGCATAACTCTATCTCGGATCTGCTGAGGTATAGCCCACCATGACTTATAATAAGGCAGCATGTGAGCTCGGATCATGCTACCAATATCACAAGGGAGATGGCTAGCATTCTCACTAATTGCATGCCATGTAACAATCGTATCGAACTATACAGGCACCAGTCTCCCCCCACCCTTGCCTATCTTTTTGTGCAGCCTAAGGGACCTATTCGGATCCCTCTTTCTCACAGCTGCCACTTCAATAGATAAAGAAAAATATCAATACAATAAACATGATATCTAATCAATCTCAGGTATGCACAGTTGAGAACAAATACCTGATCACTCGCACTGTGATGGAATATGGGTGGGTCACCTCCAACGTCGCCTTTGTGGTGTCGTGCCTCAACATTCACTATAACTGAAATAATACACATTATACAAGTAGTTAATGGAGAATCCATAGTCAAATTGAACGATCAAATGGTACAACTTTTTGCAATCATATTGATTATTTAAACAATCATGCTTACACGATTATGAGTTGTAATTTGAATATCTTATTTTATCCTTAGTCTAAATCAGTGTTGATGAACCTAACAGACTCATGGTCATCGATTTCTCCTTCGTTATCAGATTCTAAAGGCCCCTCATCCATATAATCATCAATCATTTCATCTTCAAAAATATTGTTATCATCGATGAAGGTATCTTCTCTATAAGTGTCAGATCCAACATTTCTGTAAGGTGGAATGATTGAAGGACCATTTCTTTCATTACCTAGATCTACTAGATAAAAATTTCCAAGATCAACTGTAAGGTTGAAGTTAGATGAGTTACTATCCTGCAAAAATAACAAGTCTTATGCACTGTCTCCATCACTAGGTAGATCCTATATGTTGCGATGCACTAAATTATGAACGACCCTCTAATTTGGTCCATTAAGGAGATCCTCAGTGTAAAATACTTGTTTTGCTTAGGTAGCAAGTAAATAAGGATCATCTTTGTACTATTGTCCATTGATAGAGATGCTTGTGAAATTCTTATCAATATAAAGTTTCTTCTTTGTATGATCAGTGTCATACCACTTGCATTTAAATAAAGTCACACTGCACTTATTTAAATAAGTCAATTTAATGATTTCTTTCTGTACACCATAGAACATGTTACCATTAGTACCTGAAACAGAAATGCCACTGTTTTGCATTTTATGCTTCGTATCTCGAGTTTTGACTACAAAGCGCACTCCATTCACAATACACACAGAGTATATCATAATAGTAAAACTGGGACCAGAAGCTAATGATAGTAGCTTTTCGGTGGCCTTTGGAGAACCGTTCCTATGTAAATGATACACTAAAAAAGTAGCAATTTTTTAAAGAATTAAATTGAAAGATTAGTAAGAGTAATGAATAATATTTGGGATATTGGTTTAATGAATTTGAAAAGAATAAACTCTTACTTTCGAGTAAAACCACAAGGGAAATTTAATTTTTTGTAAGTTGTCAATATTTTCAGCATCACTTCATTCGGGTTCCAGTCGTTGCTCATTATAAAACATAGGAATCTTAGTCTATTATAATCATCAAAAGGAGAAAAACACAAATGACCATAGATACTTATTGAAGATACTTTTCAATTTCAATACAATTATTCAAGATGTACCATATTGCAACATCTCAATCCTTCCTATCGAAGTGAGAAATAATCTTCTTCCCCATTGGTCAACACTAGGATCAGAACACCGATAATGCCCTCTTTGTTTAATTAGGTACTACATCTTAATTTTTATCAAGTTGATTGAATCTAGTTTTCACTCCTTCCAAGTACATAGAGAAAAATGTTAATGCCTCATCAAGAATATACCCTTCTATAATTGAACCCTCCAGTCGAGCACGATTTCGAACATAATCCTTCAAATTTTTTATATATCTCTCATATGGGTACACCTACCAAAAATGAACAGGTCCGCCTTCCAATGCTTCGTCTAGCAAATGCATCACCAAGTGAACCATTATGTTAAAAATGCTAGAGGGTATATCCTCTCAAGCTTGTATAAAATGATGATAATGTCTTGTTTGGCTTGCAGAATATCCTTCCTATAGAGAGTTCTAGCACATATTTGATTGAAGAAGTTGTATAACTCAACAAGTGGATATGATAATTCCTATGGCAAAAAAGCTCGAATTCCTGGTCTTAATAGTCTTTACATAATAACATGACAATCATGTGATTTCAGCCCCTTCAACTTCATATCACGATCTGTGACATTCTTATAAAGACTTCCAGTAAACCCATCTGAAAATTTCATATTCTTTATATATTGGCAAAATCATTTTCGTTCTTCTTGGTTAAGCGTATATGCAGCATACGGCTTGAAAAGTTGACCCCTCTGCTCATATAGATGTAAGTTGGGCCTTATCTTCATGTCTATCAGATCTCATCTTGCATTGTCCGTATCTTTTATTTTGTGCTCAATATCCAATAATGTACCCAAAATGCTATCACATAGATTCTCCTCAACATGCATCACATTAATGTTATGTCTTAAGTTCATTATTGGCTAACACGAGAAATCAAAAAATATACTTCTCTTACTCCAATTAAGTTCATCAGCACCCCTCTTTCACTTTAAACCATCAAATTGAGCATGTTTTTCAGAAAGCCTCTATGCCACCTTTCCCAATTGATCCATGATAATGTTACTGGTAAGAAGACAAGGAGAGGCTCTTCTCTCCGACCTTCCATTGAATTCTTTCTTGTTTCTCCATGTCTGACTTCTTGGAAGCCAACAACGATGATTAACATAAGCTATTTTTCCTAACTTGAATTAATGGAGTATCCAAATTACATGTAAGAAATGCTTTGTATCCTTGTTTGCTCTACCTGGATAGACTACTTCAAGTAAGAAAATCATTTACAGTCCATAACAAAACTACCCGCATGTTGAACACTGTATTTGTATTCGCATCTCGAGTTTCAACTCCTCTCTCCTAAAGATGCCTCAACTCTTCTACAACCAGTTATAAAAAGACATCGATATCCTTGCCTGGCGATTGTGACCCTAGGATTAATAGGGTCAACATGAAAAAAGACTAATTCATGCATACCCATGGTGGCAAGTTATAAGTAGTTATCACCACTGGCCACATGCTGTAGGACAGGTTCTTGTCACTAAAAGGATTAAATTCATCTGCACTTAAACTCAACCTAATATTTCATAGGTCAGTGGAGAAATTGGGATACCTCTTATCGAACTCCTGCTAGGCTTTTTCATTAACAGGATGTCACATTACCCCCTCCTCTTTTGACTTTCCAATGTGATGCCATATCATATTCTTCACAGTATGTCTCAACCCATACAAACACATTAACCGAGGAGCTAATGGAAAATATAGAACCACTTTTTGAGGCACTTTCTTTCCTTTTGTATTTTTATCTATCCATCGGCTCTCCCCATAAATTGGACAATTATCCTCGAAAGCATATTCTTTCTAGAAAAGTACACAGTGATGTTTGCACACATGGATTGATTCATACCCCAATCCCAACTTATTAAACCATTTCCTTGCACCATAGTACGACTCAGGCAATTTATTATCGTTTGGAAGTGCCTTTTTTAACAACCGTAGAAAAGCATCAAATGACTTATTTGTCCACTTATGCAGAACTTTCAAGTGCATGAGTTTCACCAAAAAGTTCAAGGCTAAAACATTGTGCATCTTGGATACAATTCTATTTTTACTTGTTCGAATAGGTTATCGCAACTACTATAATTTATTTCAATGTCTCCGCTAGCTGCATTCTCACTCCTTTCAACATCATTGCGAGCATCGTCCTCAGGTACATTAGGGCTGATGAAATCATGTATAATATCTGCCAACTCATCTTTATTGTTGGAAGATGTCCCCTAAGTTCCTCTAAAAGTTGAAACATCTACTACACCATAATGTACCCAATTTATGTATAATGGATGAAATCTATTATCTATAATATGTGCCTCCAATATTGATAATATCTGCAATATTAAATTCATATACTTTTCGCATGGGCATCTTACCAAACTCCTTTCATCAACAAAGTTTTTAACTTTTTGAACAAATGTCACTGCACCATCCAATACTCATCCGATAAGCGATTTAGTAGATGTATCCAACTTTTATCCATAGACATTGTATCACTGAACAGGAAGAAAATAGCTTTAAGTGGAATAAAGTATTATGATTAATATTTAAAATGTACCTTAAATACACCGTATCACTCCAACTTTGAAGGGTAAGGTCCTATCCCATTCGAGATATTTCTATAGTTGTAATTTTTTCCAATTTATCCACACTCATCATTTGCTCCGTGCAGAAATTTCGGCAGCATCTCCCCATAATTCTCCAAGTGCCTAAACTACACGCCTATATAATTTATACCTAGAGAACAGTTAGGATGCTAAGATATTCCTACAATATCAAACAAGAACCAGATAAATTGTTAATAACAACTACAAACATATCTCAAACTATCTAATTTTTTAGAACAATTCAAGGATTAGTTAATGTATAAAGAATAATCAATCCTTGAACGAGTCTAAGCTTATAATGTAAATGCAAATGTAGTTCTATTTAAAATTATTGTAAAAATATGTTTACAATAATTAAAAATAAAGATATGACATTTAATGAGAATCATTATTTAAGTGTCAGTATTGTTATTTAAGTATCTTATTACTTGGATTATTAATTTTTTTAAATATCTATAACAATTGTTAACAATTGTTATGTTTCACAATAAATTTGTAGGAATTCAAATGTGTAACATACTCTACTATATTTATAAAGTGCACAATTCAACTTCTCTAAAGAGACGTGTATTTTATAAATACTTGTAAATTATCAAACGAGGGAACTTTTCAAATTTCTATTATTGTACGGTCATTTTGATTATTTTGTCAAAAAGTCCTTTCATAAGAAATATTATATATATTTTTATACAAATGTAATATATCATAGGTTATTATAACTAAATAATAACATTTATCATTATAACATTGAAAGAAAGTAAGTTTCTACTCATAAAATAGGGAATCATTGTTTGTCAATGTTTCTTTTAATCTAATTCTAAACAAATTGAGTAATTTTCATCATTTCAATATTTTATAATTCTATTTTTTTCATTTAAATTTTAGCAAACTCTAAGAAGCTTTAGAATAAATAACACCAAATTAATATCAAAGAGATTATAGCATTAGTAGATTGAACTTAAAAAATATTTCATCGTACATTCATTGTTAATTTCATAAGTTATTCATTAATATAATGTTATTATAATTTTAGCTATTAGAATTATGTACATAATATATATTTTCTAAAATAATTAAGAAATATATTTTGTAATCTTCAAAAAATTATATTCCTTATTTTGAAAATTAATTTTTAATCCAATTAAAAAATTAAATTACATAGCAATTGAAATTATAAATAAAAAAATAATTCAGTTAATAACAAAATTGACATTGAAAATAACAAAATATAATTTAAAAAATATATAAATATTATTTATTTTGATTGTGTTCAAGGTCTAACTTTAAAAAATAATTTTAACAAATAAATTTTGAAAATTGATCAATTATAAATTTTATTATTTTTAAAAGTAAAAAGTAAATTTAATTTATCCATAAAGGGGGTGATTTTCATGTGACCTCAAGTTTAATTAACTTTTTCTTTCTATGTAATGTAGATAGTATAATTTGAATTGTTAGGTTTGATTTTCATATGGTCTCAATTTTAATTGAATTTTTCTTATTATGTGGTATAAATAGTATAATTTGAATTCTTAAATTTCAATTTCAATTAAGAAAGAGATTATATTATTATAATATCTTATTTTCTAAATTATCTTTATATATTTATTCTAATTTCCTATTTTACATTATTTTAACAAATCTAATAATTTTAAAATTTCCTAAATTACATCATAAATTTTAGATTTTATAGATAAAATATCATAACAATTCTATCTTACATTAGTCTAACTGAATAATCTACACATATATTATATACTACAAAGTTATAATTTAAAGAATACATAATAACAACAAAATTTATATTTACAAATTTTTTTATGCTAAGTTAAATTTACATAAATAAATTTAATATTTACAACATGCAAAACTAAATAATATAAAATTTTATATTAAATTAAATATACTATTAACTATATTAATTCATTGCAAATTATTAATCCCACATATAACATTTTATAATAAAAATATTATAAATTTTAGTTCATGTACCTCGATGATAAAAATCTACTGATCAACTCTGAATACTTCCCACGAACAATGATGAATGCTAATAATAACTAACAAATTAAAATATGAAATATACAAAATTAATACACATCAACATATATAAAAAATAAATATACTAAATTATAAAAAATTATAAGAGAAACTTACCTGAGGTCCACTGCTTCCCCTTTGTAACCGCGCGAATGAGAGGTGAGGAGGTGCCGACGGTATATATAAACAAACTCTTCAGCAACAATAAAAAATACTCGGTCATCAGTAAAGAGTCCTCGGTGAAGGTTTGACCTTCAGCGACGACATTATCGTTGTTGAAGGCTCCCTTTTTTGGCAAGACAGGCCTTCAATGATGACATTTGTCGTTGTTGTAGGTGTCCCTCGGAAATTGGGGCAGGCCTTTAGCAACAACATTTATCGTCGTTGAAAGGTCCACCTTTTAACGACGACTTTGTCGTCGCTGAAGGCCTAACCCAATCTCCAAGGCTGGCTCTTCATCGACGACAAACGTCCTCGCTGGAAGGTGGACCCTTAGCGACAACAAATGTCGTCGCTGAAGAGTCAATGTTCCTGCCGATTTTTTTAGACTCTTTAGCAACAATGAATGTCATCGCTAATGCCTAATTTTTCCCCCTGCCGTTTTTCGATTCCCTCCAAAAGTCATTTCGCCTTCACCAACGACAATGTCGTCAAAAATACTTTTAGTTATGACCGAATTTTTATCGTCGCTAAAAGTGTCGTCATTGTTGCTTCTATTTCTTGTAGTGCTTGTCGAACCGAACCATCCATATTACACTTCATCCAGCCAATTGGAGGGTGATACCACCTAACTAGTTGTTCCACCTGCTGGCTATGATGAGCTTGGCACTTGTCTAGTCTCAAAATCTCACTGTATTCTCTAGCTTTGATATCTGCAGTAAATAGAATGATGTGGAGTGGTCGTATAAAACTGTTGAAAACTTGTTCATTTCTGTTTAACCAAATAAGCCAGCATATAAATCCAAACATGGATTGCGATCTCTACCGAAATTCCATATGCAGTTGGAAAAATTGTTGCCAACAGCCACGAGATAGGATCGAGAGCCATAGGTTTGTAACTTCTTGGCAGTCCCAGAGCAGGTGTAAAGCAAATACTTCATCCATTCGACATCTAGGACATGCGTCCGAAATTGTGATCTGCCTTGCCTTTCGCTGGCTATTTGTGAGTAGCTTATTTTCTGCAGTTAACCACAAAAAGGATCGAATTCTCTCAGGACCCTGCCAGCGCCAGATCTTCTTCCATATCTTATGATTATTCCTATTTTCCAAGGTGGTAAAGCTTTGATACGTTGACTTGACTGAGAACCTGCTATCCCTTGTCAATGTAGCGGTTTTTTCTCTTCTTTCCCGAATGTTAGTAACAGATCAACGTGCGGATGAAAATGCTCCGTAAAAATAGGAGAGCAGAAAAACTGCTCAACGTCCACCGGTTTGTACGGTTTCTTGATGGGAGAAGTTGGCAACGTGAATATATAAATGGAACAAGGGTCCCCGGGTTCGGTTAATGCTCAATTATATTTCTAAATAATTTACACCATCAAAGAAGTACAAACCAGAACCTAGAAGTACCCGAGTTTAATAATTCAAGTGACTGTTCAGTGCAATCCAAGAGGAGATTACAGAACGTTCAGTGCGCAATTCAAACGTGGCAATGGCTGGAGGTAGGCTTCCGCATTTCTGAATTAATTTTATGCTTTAACTAGGATATATTAGGTATCTGAGTATCCTAGATATAGTTTACATTTGATATCAGAGCATAAAATTGCCTCTGCCTTGCTATGTTTTACATGAAAAACAGAGGATAGATTTGAATTAGAATCCGGTTTAGATGTTGTTTTTCCATGTTTTTATGATCAGGAATTGATAGCCCATGAGATTCTGATAGTTTTAGGCTCGAAAAATGATGAAAAACATGTTGAAAACTACTTAAAAATGTCGGGTCAGCTTGCTCTGTTTTTTGAGTTCTGTTTCGGGTCATGGCCGGGTCAGGTCAACCCAATTAAAGGTTGAAGACGACTTAAAATGCAAGTCGTTTTGATGCATGTGTTCTGCGTTATTTTCTGCATTTGTCGTTCACTGTAACGACATTCAGTATGCTTTATTGAAATGGTGCGTTTCATGGAGCTTATAAAAAATGAAAATAAAACCACGGTCTGCTTCACATAGGACTTGAACCTCCGTCCTTGACCAACGCAGAGCGCCTCTGACCACTGAAGTCAGTTGAATTTACTTGTCATATATTTACACAGATTCCTATATAAGGTTCAGAAACGTTTATTTGTTCATTTTCTTTTTTTTATTTTTTTATTTTTTTATTTTTTTTTTGTTTCTGAATATTGTTAAATCATAACAAACATACTAATGTCATATAATTTATGCCTAATATTTAGATATTATTTTAGGCATTGTTTTGACACATTTAGATTAAAATTAATTAGGAGAATTTAAATCAATTAATTAATCACATTTAGCTTAGTTGATTAATTAATTATTTACTTCTCATTATGATAAAATTGCATGATTATTTTATTAATCATAGGCAATATATGTTTTTATGGAGAACATTAATTTGTCACATTTATTCAAGTGATTAATTAATATTTTTAAATTTTCATAAAAAAAATGCCTATTTGTGCATTTTGTTTAAGTATGTTTTAAAATGTCAAATGATCCGTATAATTTTAGTTTAATTAAAACTTAGCCACAGCACTTTTGATTATTCTAAAATTATACATAAAGCATTAGATTTAGATCTAGGATCACATAAAGAAAAATTGACATTAATTGTAATTAATCATATTCAATATAATAATTATTATCCCACAGGAATTTTATTATATTTAATATGATTAATTAGGGTGAAATAGTAAATTTTTCTTTACCTTAATCTACCCACAGGAATTAAGATAGGGGATATAATTTGCTAGTTTCACTAACTTTATACATAAGCCTAATTAAATAAAACTAAGCCCACAAGCAGTTTTATTTGTTATTAGGATTATGTTTGATAGATATGTTTTGCATTGGTAAGATATGTCATATGAAATATTTTTTTAAATTGCCTCAAATTATTAACATAGCGTGTAATTTTATACAGCTTTTCAACCTTTGAATATCTCTGATTTTCAAGTTCCTGAATTGAATGGTGATAATTATAAGATATGGAAGGAGAAAATTCTTCTTCAATTAGGATGGATGGACGTGGATGATGCAATAAGAAAGGATGAACCTCCTAAACCCACTAATAGTAGTAGTGCAGCTGAAATAGCACTTTATGAGCGTTGGGAGCGATCAAATCGCCTTAGTATAATGTACATCAAAACTAAGATATCTGCTAGCGTTCGTGGGTCTATTAGAGAGCATCAGAACGTTCGAAGTTTACTCAAGGCCATTGATGAACAATTTGAAACTTCAGACAAGGCTTTGGCAAGCACCCTAATGACAAGGTTATCATCAATGAAGCTTACCGGCATAATGGGTGTGCGAGAGCATATCATGCAGATGAGGGACATTGCAGCTCAATTAAAAATGCTTGAGGTTGAGATGTCTGAGTCTTTCCTTGTGCACTATATCCTAAACTCTCTGCCGCCTCAGTATGGACCTTTCAAGATTTCCTACAACACACATAAGGAGAAATGGACAATCAATGAACTTCTATCCATGTGTGTACAGGAAGAAGGGAGGCTTATTGCAGAAATGGGAGAAAGCGCACATTTGGCAACACAAGGGAAGAACAACAAGCAAGCTAACTCAAAAGGAAAGGGAAATGCACCCATTCAAAGAAGTATAAAGAAAGAGTCCAAGTGTTTCTTCTGCAAGAAGAAAGGACACATAAAGAAGAACTACAACAAATTTAAGAGCTGACTTGAAAAGAAAGGTATCTCAATCTCACACTTTTGTTATAAATCTAATATGGTAGATGTTAGTAGTAACACATGGTGGATTGATTCTGGTTCTACAATCCATATCTCTAATACCTTGTAGGGCTTTCTAAACCAAAGGAAGCCAGTGGGCAGTGAGCAGTACATCTATTCAGGCAACAAGATGGGCTCATTAGTTGAAGCTATAGGAACTTGCAGACTAGTTTTAGATACTGGCTTTAGTTTGATATTGGAAAGGACTTTTTATGTACCAAGTTTCTCTAGAAACTTAATTTCTATTTCGAAACTTTTGCCTTTTGGATATTCTTTTGAATTTTCAAATAATATGTTTAAGTTATTTTATAAATCTAATCTTGTTGGCAATGGTACAATTTCTGATGGTCTTTTCCGAATTCAATTACAAGACAGTATATCTAATGATTCAATGCATGTTTCTAGTAGCATAGGTATTAAGAGATGTGTTACTAATGAAGATTCCTCTATGTTGTGGCACCGTAGACTAGGTCATATCTCAATAGAGAGGGTTAAAAGGTTAGTAAAAGATGGAATACTTAGTACGTTAGATTTTACTGACTTTGAAACTTGTATAGACTGCATAAAGGGAAAGCAGACTAATAAGACCAAGAAAGGTGCCAAGAGGAGTACTACCATTTTAGAAATCATACATACAGACATTTGTAGTCCAGATTTGGACTCTAGTAGTCCAAAATACTTTATCACCTTTATTGATGATTACTCACGATATATGTATCTCTATCTGTTGAATAATAAGAATGAGGCACTTGATGCCTTTAAGGTATTTAAAGCAGAAGTAGAGAAACAATGTGATAAACAAATTAAGATAGCGAAATCAGATAGAGGTGGTGAGTATTATAGTAGATATACTGAAGATGGACAAGCATTAGGTCCATTTGCTAGATTTCTTCAAGAACATGGGATTGTTGCCCAATACACCATGCCTGGGTCTCCGAACCAAAATGGTATAGCTAAAAGAAGAAATCAAACACTATTGGACATGGTAAGGAGCATGCTTAGCAGCTCTAAGCTTCCTAAGTCCTTATGGATTGAAGGCCTTAAGACGGCAGTGTATATCCTTAACCAGGTCCCAATTAAGGCTGTTGAAAAGACACCATTTGAGTTGTTTAAGGGTTGGAAACCGAGTTTAAGACATATGCGCGTTTGGGGATGTCCGTCTGAGGTTAAGGTCTACAATCCACAAGAAAATAAGCTGGATCCTAGGACTATAAGTGGCTACTTCATTGGGTATGCTGAAAAGTCCAAAGGATATAGATTCTATTGTCCATCTCATAGCACTAGGATTGTGGAATCAAGAAATACAAAATTTCTTGAAAATGACTTGATTAGTGGGAGTGATCAAATTCAGCATCCAAATACTGAGCTTGATCATTTTGGTTCTCAAGCTTCCACATCAAGTGATAGATTGGTTGTAATCCATGCCCTTCAAGTACCATTGGGTATTGAACAACCAATCATTGAAAATCCACAACCACTTGGCCATAACCAAGTTGATCCAGTTGTTGAACAATTACCAGAAATTGTTGAACAACCAATTGGGGAGCATGCTTCGCAAGAAGATGCTAACCCAACATTAAGAAGATCAACCAGGGAAAGGAGGTCAGCAATTCCTAGTGATTATGCTGTGTATCTACAAGAGTCTGACTACAATATAGGAGCTGAAAATGACCTTGAGACATTTTCACAAGCTATTAACTGCAGAGAATCCGGATTATGGTACAATGCTATGAAGGAAGAGATAGATTCCATGGCGTCTAATGGAGTCTGGGATCTTGTCGAGTTGCCTAGTGGTTCAAAAGCCATAGGGTGTAAATGGGTCTATAAGATGAAAAAAGACTCATTAGGCAACATTGAAAGATATAAGGCAAGACTCGTGGCTAAGGGATTCACTCAGAAGGAAGGAATCGACTACACAGAGACATTTTCTCCTGTGTCTAAAAAGGATTCCCTCCGTGTAATAATGGCATTGGTTACCCAATTTGACCTAGAACTGCATCAGATGGATGTGAAGACGACATTCCTCAATGGGGATCTAGAGGAAGAGGTATATATGAAACAACCTGAAGGATTCTCCTCTAGTGCTGGTGAGCATTTAGTATGCAAGCTTAAGAAATCCATATATGGATTGAAACAGGCCTCTCGCCAATGGTATCTTAAGTTTCATGATGTTATTTCCTCATTCGGATTTGTGGAAAACGTCATGGATCAGTGTATATACCACAAGGTCAGTGGGAGTAAAATCTGTTTCCTTGTGTTGTATGTGGATGATATACTGCTTGCAACCAATGATAGGGGATTGCTATATGAGGTGAAACAGTTTCTCTCTAAGAATTTTGATATGAAGGATATGGGTGAGGCATCTTATGTAATTGGTATTAAGATCCATAGGGATAGAACTCAAGGTATTTTAGGTCTATCACAAGAAACCTATATTAATAAGGTCTTAGAGAGATTTCGGATGAAAGACTGTTCATCAAGTGTAGCACCTATTGTGAAGGGTGACAGGTTCAATTTGAATCAGTGCCCGAAGAATGATCTAGAAAGGGAACAAATGCGAAACATTCCATATGCTTCAGCTGTTGGAAGCCTTATGTATGCTCAGGTTTGTACAAGACCTGACATTGCATTCGCAGTTGGAATGTTAGGGAGATATCAAAGTAATCCAAGAATGGATCATTGGAGAGCTGCAAAGAAGTGATGAGGTATCTCAAAGGTACCAAACATTACATGCTGATGTACAAACGAACTGAGAATCTTGAGGTAGTTGGCTACTCAGACTCGAATTTTGCCAGATGCGTTGATTCACGAAAATCAACATCAGGATACATTTTTATGTTTGCTGGTGGAGCTGTGTCTTGGAGGAGCGCAAAGCAAACCTTAGTTGCTACTTCTACCACAGAAGCTGAGTTCGTATCTTGTTTTGAGGCAACTTCACATGGTGTATGGATGAAGAGCTTTATTTCTAGGCTTAGAGTTGTGGATTCAATTTCTAGGCCATTAAGAATTTATTGTGACAACTCAGCTGCAGTTTTTCTGGCTAAGAATGACAAAAGTGGAAGTCGAAGTAAACACATCGACATCAAGTACTTAGCCATTCAGGAACGTGTCAAGGAAAATAAAGTTACCATTGTACACATTAGCACTGAGTTGATGATAGCAAATCCTTTGACGAAAGGCATGCCACCGTCAGTATTTAAGGATCATGTATTAAGGATGGGACTTGGTACCATATTAAGTCTTTGATGTATATATACATATTTGTAATAAAGCTCTTATTCAGTTTAACTTATTTTTCTCATTTCAGAGTATACATTTATGTTTAGAGAAAAATAGCATTAAGAGGACCCAGAATAAGTATAAGACTTATTCATTAAGTTATGGTGGGTTGAGAAAGCAAAATGTATCGTGATACATGGGAGGTAATACTCATAGATAGAGGACCTATCACTATGATCCATACATTGAGTTTTCTCTACTTTTGATTTTTACGGAGCAAGTGGGAGAATGTAGCGGTTTTTTCTCTTCTTTCCCGAACGTTGGTAACAGATCAATGTGCGGATGAAAATGCTCCGTAAAAATAGGAGAGCAGAAAAACTGCTCAACGTCCATCGGTTTGTATGGCTTCTTGATGGGAGAAGTTGGCAACGTGAATATATAAATGGAACAAGGGTCCCCGGGTTCGGTTAATGCTCAATTATATTTCTGAACAATTTATACCATCAAAGAAGTACAAACCAGAACCTGGAAGTACCCGAGTTTGATAATTCAAGTGACTGTTCGGTGCAATCCAAGAGGAGATTACAGAACGTTCAGTGCGCAATTCAAACGTGGCAATGGCTGGAGGTAGGCTTCCGCATTTCTGAATTAATTTTATGCTTTAATTAGGATATATTAGGTATCTGAGTATCCTAGATATAGTTTACAGTCAAAGCACAGTAGATTGTATCCTGTCCCAATGATTCACATGGGGGAACGACACCCATAATTTTTTGGAAAAGGTTCTCTAGGAGTAGTTGGCTGAGTTTCTCAAAATCCCATTCTCCGTCTAACTTGATACAAGACACAACAGATGCGTTCTCTTCATTTTGCGGGATTGATACTCTAGCCTATAAGCATGAAGGTCCACCATTGGGAAGCTACGAATCCTGCCAGAAGCGCACTATCAGCCCATTACCAATTGACTAGCTTAATCTGGCTAAGGTAGCAGCCCATACACCCCGCCAAATGTTAGATATTCCGGGCTTTCTCCTAATCTCTGGAAGAATCCGCTTTGGTATTTTGAGCAAAGGACCTTCACTCAATAAGCATCCGAGTGTTCTATTAGCCCCCAAGCTAGTTTCACTGAGTATGCATAATTACATTCCCTGATCCGTTTGATACCCACTCTGTCTTCGTATTTCAGTTCGCATAATTCCTCCCAAGCGACAAGGTGCATTTCCTTTCTATCCCCATGACTACCCTAAATAAAATTTCTGATGGTTCGTTCGACATCCTGACATAGAGAGGATGGAAGGTAAGCTGTTTGCATGCAGTACTGAGGGATGGCTGTCAGCACAGATTTTGCCAAAGTTAATCGACCAGCAAAGGAAAGGTATCTTGACTTCCATGCACTAAACCTCCTAGAGATCTTCTCTATGATGAAGTTAAAAGAATTCTTAGACATTCTTCCAAGATGCAATGGTATTCCTAAATACTTTCCCAAGTCAGATGTAATTAGGATGTTGAGGGCTTCTCCTATTTCTCTAGATTAACATTTAAAAAAAAAAACTTTTGATTTATCTTTATTCATTTTTTCCCCTAAACTCTCACAAAATAAGTGCGAGTAAGAGTTTATAATTGATACTTGATTAATCGATACCTTTACAAATAAAATTAATTCATCAATAAAAGACAGGTGGGATATTGGTGTTCCATTCTTATTGAGTTTAATGGGCTTTCAAATATTAGAATGGATGGTTACATTAATCCTTTGTGCAAGTCGTTCAATGCATAGGATGAACAAATATGGAAATAATGGATCCCCTTGTCTTAATCCTTTCGTAGGATGAAATTCCTTAAAACTTACATACTGCACATGGAAAAATAGGCCATAATAAGATTAATGAAGTGAGCCTCTAAACCAATATCTAATAAAGTATCTTGAAGAAATTCCCAATTTAATCTATCATAGGCTTTTTTGAGATCCACCTTAATTGTCATAAAACCCTTTCTACCTCGTTTAGATTTCATTGTATAAACAACTTCCTTGACAACAACAATATTTTTCAAATTATGCCTCCCTAGAATAAAATTGCATTGGTTTGGACCAATGAGATGCTTCAAAACTCATTTCAATCAATTGGCAATAATCTTGGTAATTATTTTGTAAATGAGATTACAGAGGCTGATAGGTCTACTTGAAGCTTTTCAAATGAACAACTTTCAGAATGAGGACCAAAAGTGTTTCATTTAACTCAGTCACTTTCCTGGGATTATAAAAAATTTCTTTTACGCATGTGCATACTAAATTGCTCACAATATGCCATTAGCTTTGGAAGAAAAGTGCACGAAAACCATCTAGTCCCAAGGCTTTTAGTGGTCCCGTGGAGAAAACAACCATTTTAATCTCATCATCTGAAAAAGGTTGCTGTATTCTAGTCAGTTCTTCTCTATTGATTGGTAGAAACCATCCCGATAAAGGGTATTTATGATTGTCATCCGTTTCTCTAGTAAATAGGTTTTTATAAAACTCTACTGCCTTATGTTGCAGTATGGTGGGGTCATTGCACCATTGATCATTGATGTCTCGCAAGTATTCAATTTTATTCTTTCTCCGATGGATGATTATTGTATTGTGGAAGAAACTCGTGTTACGGTCTCTAAATTTTAACCACTTGCACCGAGATTTTTTATACCAAGTGATTTCTTCCAGCAGGAGAATTTTTTTCATATTCTTGCCATAGATCCTTTTTTAATAAAACTAGATTATGCCTGTAATGATGCTCGAGTTTTCGATCAATTCCTTCTAATCTGGCTAGAATCTCTCATTTTCTTTTCCAAATACAGCCAAAGACTTATTTGTTCCATGTTTATACTGAGCTACAGAAAGTAAAGGATGCATCTCTCCAACTCATATTTCCTTGCCAAGATTTTGCCACTATCTCTAGGAAGAGTCATCCGTTAACCAAGTAGCTAGAAATCGAAATGGCCTTCGCCCAGTTTATGGTACTTTCGAATACTCCAATCAAAGGAGAATGGGTTTATGATCCGACTTTTGAGAGAAAAGATGAAAAATAACTGAGTTAGGAAAATGAATTCGCCGTTCCATGTTCACACCAAACCTGTCAGTCCTCTCCTTTAAATTATTCCTTTCCCAAGCAAAACTAGGTCCGTGGTAACCCAAGTCCATTAGTTGGCAGGCATCAAGGCAGTTTGAGAATTGATTCATAGTTCACCAATTGTGACCTGCACCACCAATTTTTTAGATTCCATAGTATAAGCATTAAAATCGCTAAACACCATCCAAGGTTCAGAAATAGTTGTAGCGATATGCTTGAAGTGTTCCTATAATAATTACCGACGTGAGGGATTTGGAGCACCATATGCGCCCGTAATATATCTGGAAAAAGACTTATTCACTAGTGTTATTCTAGCGTGTATAAACTGTTCATGCTTTAACAGGATGTCAACGTTGAAAATATTTTTATTCCAAAGGAGCCAAAGTCCTCCAGAATATCTTGTTGGATCCACTTTCTCACACCTGTCAAGGCCAATAACTTGAATAACCTTATCAGCCTTTTTGTCTTTTATTCTTAGTTCGACAATGAGGGTTAAGCCTAGAGAGTACATATTTGTTAAATCCCTTCCTTGTGCCTTGAACGTACGAGATCCAGCTCCTCTGCAATTCCAAGCCAATAAATTCATTTAGAATAGTAGCAAGGAGGGTGAAATGAATTCATTCCCCATATGGGGTTTCAGTCCCTGTTGGGTATTCCCATTCTCTTTTACCTGTTTTTCAGTAGGTACAGACTTCGAAAACATATTTATTAGTTGAACAGCATTGATGTTGTCCAGGGGTTTCGGAGGTGCTCCATCGTATTCCAATTCGTTTCCATCATATGAATTTGATCGTGCAAAGACATGAGCAGTGTGTTTCATGAAATTCGATGCACCCACTATATCTCCTTTTATCTGGGTATTTGAAGATTTTGCTGTCTCCTACTCTGTATAGCCCATTTTTAAGTTAACCTGAGTTTTGTCCCCACTGCGGATGTTTAGGCTTCCTCCGGGCATTGGCCCTTGGCCCACGTTAACCTTCTCAGTTTGTCCCATTATGGGCTTCTTTCCTTCAGCCCTTGGCTGCTTGCTTAGCAGACCTCGTGCCTCCTGGCCTTAAGGAAACGTCAATTTTGCTCATTAAAATAGACTCCGCGTCACGTCTTTCATCACGAGAATTGATTGATGCATCATCAAATAATATATTATCCAAAGCTGTGAATCCTAATCCCTAATTATTCTCCTTTGGATGATTTTCACCCTGGGATTTCTCCATGATCGCCACATTCCTATTTTGGACTTTTGTCTGTCTGCCTTGCCGCCATGGTAGCATCCACAACCGCTGAACTCTATATCTCCGGCCAACATGCGGTCTTCCAACCTGTCTACATAAGCAGAGATTTCCTCCACCCCTCAGGCATACTGAACATGACTTTCTGTCTTATCCCCCAGGTCCATTGGATCATTTTTGTTTTCCACCCGATGTAGATCACCGGATAATGCTTTCAGACACATTTCTTTCCGATGCCCAAATCTACCACATTGGAAGGTGTAATCCCTTATACTGTACTGGATGGACTCTCCCACGTATTATGAGTTTCGAGATAAGTTGTTTACGCAAGTCAACCTCCATACAGATCCTGGCGATCCTTCCTCTCACTGTTAATGACTGGATTTCCTATTCCTTCAAAGTGTTCATGTCTAATTTGATGGTGCATCCAATGATATTTCTAACTCTCCATAAGAACCTTTTGTTATAATATTCCAAATGGAGACCTGGAATACGAACCCAAACAGCTAACTTGCGATACTGTTCATTAAAAGAATCAAACTCCACCCTCCATCTCTGCACCACTAGATAATGATCCACAATCATCCATGGTCCGTTCTAGAAAGCATTGTTGTAATCAGCCACCTCGCTGAATCTAGCAACGTAGTAACCATTGCCAACATCAATGAGCTGCAAATCCTTCTGAGGGGTCCACATTTTTTCTAATCTGGCTTTTAGGAATCTAAAACCAATGTTTTTCCCCAACAAATTAATTATCAACGAATGTCTCCATGGTTTACACCATTCCCTCCTCTCTTCTGATGAGACAGGTAGTATCGAGCACAAAGGGTCCTGATTCTCCTTCGGTGGAGGGTTACCTTCCTCTTCATCACTCATCACATCTTTCGGATCAGGCTTCTTATCACTCTCGTCCATGAAGTATCAATTAATCCCCAATAGTCTATCCTTATAAGAAATCATGGCTCGACTCTCTATTTCCATAGATTTACGTCCCTCTCCAGTATCATGAATCTGAGTAACAGGGGCTTCCCCTGTCTGTTTCTCCATCTCAACTCAAACTCCATAGATGTCATTGATCCCGCTTTGGCCTTCTTAGTACTCCGGGCTAGCAGGTCTTCCTCCTCGCCTAAAAGTTTCCGTTCCCGATCAGGAATCATCGTCTAATACGAAAGATGAGTGTTATTCATATTTGGTATCAAAAATACAAGCCCAGATTGGCGGATTGGCTCATATCTTCACTTCCTTTTTATGAGTTAGACTCTAGAATAGAAAATTCTTTTAAATACAAATCTAAACGAAGTAATTTGTTTTAAACCATAACCTGTGCGGGAGCCCCACGGAATGGCACCATTACTTTTAAGATAATATTTTTTAAATAAATATGTTAAGATAAATTTATTTTAATAAAAACTAAATAAGTTATAAAGAAACTTTTGTTGTGATTTTAGTAAAATACGGTATTTTATTTGTTAAGCACTTGATATATTTTAATGTTTTGTATATTTAAATCAAGAATTTTTTTAATTTTTTATAAAATTCAATTTTAATGTTTAAATTTCTACATATAAATAAATTAGTTCATAGGCTGTCATATTCTGTCCTAGATACGGATTAGATATCATAAAAGTAAATATATTTAAATATAGATTTAAATAGATTAACTCATATGAGCCATAAATTTACAGAAGCTGATAGGAGCTAAGTTTAGTTAATCCACTTTTGCAATGATATTCATGTGTCAATTGCTAATAAAATTTAAAAGAAAAATAATAAGAGGCATCCAATCAGGGAAAAAAAAACAAGTGAAAGAATCAAGTTCAAAAGTTTTAAATTATAAGAATCCAATGAAAAATTGAGTGAAATTATAAGGAGGAGTATAGAATAATTTAACCTGTTTTTTTATAAAAGAAATTAACTTACCATTTTGCATCAAATAAGAGAAAGTATTTTCTACTTACATTGCCCAAGCATATCAATTAATTTTTCCAAAAAAAAAAAAAACTTTTCATACAATTTCATTTTTTTGTTGAAACAAATTATGGACCCAAGTATGAATCAACATCGAGAAAATTTAGAAAATATCACGCCATTAACATCCTAATCCCCATGCCAAATCCTTTTAGAAAATACTGCAAGTCAGAAGGTGGATATCATAATTAATAATAGGACTTCTATAGAAAGGAATACACTAAAAACTCCCAACTTTTCAAGGTTGATAAAGGAACTCTCAAGGCTGAATAACCCAGCATAAGGTCAACTCGCAGTCAGATGATAAACCTCTGTAATTAGTTAGTAACTGAATCTGTCAACTTCAAATGATTGTTAATATGTTAACTAAAATTTCATTCAATTAGAACACTTGATGAAAACGTTTTTCATTGACTTCAATTGAATCAAATACACATCTACCTTTTGTAGATCACCATCACAACTGAAGTTATGTATACTCAATATTAAGCAAAAACCTTCAGCACCCCTTAAAATAGCTCCACCGAGTCTGGTCACCCACTTCATAAGAAAGTGGTCTGTCATTACGAAACGCTTGCTTGGCTGTCGACAAATACAAAACTCCCATTACATAGGTCCAGCCTAGGCAGACAAATAGCATGCGTAAGTTTAAATTGCTCCTCTGGGTTGGAACTGCCTCAAAAGTTCTGAAGTTCTTCACATAGCCACCTTCTATAAGAAATTCTGTGCAATATGCAAGATGCTTAATGAGTCTATGATCCACTAGTTAAACGGGCTGATCCGTAAATTTTGTGTGAATTGGATTTAAAAAAATTAATCCCAGCTTAAATGGATTTGATCCGGTGGACGGTAAACCAAAACAGATTAGGTTGATGAATGGGTAAAAACAGGCTTGCATTGATTGTTTTAAAAAAATTATATTAATGATTTAATATTATTTATATTTAAAAAAAAGGGAACTTATTACTTATTTTCATATTACAATTTAATAAAAAATATATTTTAATTGTTGAAAAAATTAAACTCAATTACTCAACATGAACAAATATAAAAATACAACAACAAAATTTAAAAATATAAATAATAAATAATAAAATATAAACACAAAAAATTAAAAAAAGGAGAAAAATACCAATCAGGTCGCAAACTAGTCAATGGGCTTCATAAACGAATTAAATCATTTAAAACAGAAGCAAACTCAAATAGACTAAATTGGTGTGGAATTTGGCCCATTCTATTTGTTAAACACCTTTACTTTTACACTTGGACCAATCCTCCCCCATAGCATAACAAAATTAGAATCAATTTTATTGGTACATTATTTAACATATGATATTATTTCAAGAACTTTTCTTCATATTATGTATGAGATTCAAACTCAGAATTCTGTATAAATCCATTAAGTAAATTATCATCACTCTTACTATTATTTAAAAATAAAAAATAAAAACCTAGATACCATATTTACACTGTTTGGATGAAGATTAATATCACAAAAGAGTAACATGAAATTCATCAGTTGTTCATAAAAATTCCAAAACTTGGGTACCCTTGCTGGTGCCACTCGAGTAAGGCCTCTACTCAGAATGCTTGTAGAATTAATCGACTTTTAAAGTTAATTAGCAAAACTAAACTCCGCCAACGATTCAAAGCGAATGGTGAATGATAGAGGATCATAGGATTTTGACAATACTATTAAAGGAAACCAATTATATATATATATATATATATATACACACACACACTAAGAACAAAATCAACTTCTCTTCAGAACTGAACTGCAAAGTTTTTGCATAATTGGATTGCTGTTTTTTCTGCATAACTGGACCTATTTCATGCCACTAGTTGATTTTTGTGGTTATATATTTCTACAGATACCAATTTCCAATACAAATTTTAATTACAAATATATAATGCATAGTTGCTAAACATTATATCAAAATTAGCAGCAACTCAATACCTGCTGGCCAAAATTAACACTTTTCAAATCTACCACAACAAAATTACATCAAGAGCAAATCAACAAACATCTAAGTTATCAACCTTCTTATTATTGGATGTAAGAAGAAAAAATTCAATCAGAAGATTTGCTTATCCAACTCTCATATTTTTTTGTTAAAAAAAAAATTTAACTCATTGTTAATGTAAAATAAAATAATGTGAACAACATTAAACAAGTAAATAAATAAATGATCTGAACAACAAATAGAACCTTCCATCTTTTTAATTCTTGCTAACCCAACTAGTAACGTTTAGCTGCTGCATGTCTTTTCTCGTCTTCTTCGGATTCATTTGCAGGGACGATGATACTTTATTTTCTTCCAGAGCGCCATTATATCTTGTGCTTTGGACAAGTAATTTCACCTTTGAACTAAAATTAAGGAAAATAAACGAAATTTTTTAATTTTCAGAAAAATGGAATAATTTAATGATCATGTCATATTTATGTGATGAGTTAGTTAAAATTATAAATAAAAACATAAATGCATGTGAATAAAATGCATATAAATTAAACTACAGAAAATTTAATGTACCTTTTTAAGAATTAGGAAATTTTATATACATCACTCTACATATGCCCACCAAAGTGGTTTGATGCATTATTTTAAACTTTTTCTATCAAAATAAATTAAGTTATCCCACTTACTTGACCTTAACCCGATATAAAGTTTGGATTCCTTTGACTCTCAGGGCAACATATACGCTTTTTTAATAACGAATGGGATTCTAGATAAATTATTTTAATATTATTATCAAAGTGTGAGTGGCACATTTGGGATTTTCTTCTTTTTTATTTATGAATCTATTCTCCATCAAATGTATTTATCTATAAAAAAATGGGATCAAAACAATTAAGAGATAGAAGGAGGTTATCCACCATAATTAGCACTAAAAAATCTCACTGAAACAGAATGATTGTCGATATAGACTACTAGAACAAAATTTCAAAAGAATGAAATATTATAAACGGAATGCCATTTGTAAACGGAGTTTGTCCACCGTCCACGTTGGCTACTCATATATACTATAGTTGCTAATCTTGGGTTAGTCTTTAAATTATTCCCAGTGTTTTAAAATCCAACTTGCCCATTAACTCGATAAAGCAAACAGATCGAGGTCGGACCGATTCAACTAATCGACAACTAATTGAATTAGGTGATTAAATTGATTATTATATTTTTATATATAATAAATTATATATTACATATATACATGTATTTTATATTATATTTTTAAAATAATAAATAAATATTGATCTTACACAACTATATTAATTATTCAACATAATTTTGGTTCAGATAAAAAATAAATGATAAAAAAAAATTTCCTAATTTAAATTACTTTCACATAAATTTTAATTTTTTTTCATTTTATTAGTCATTGTAAATGATAAAAATATTAATTTATAGCAAAAACTATTCATCCTAATCTTTATTGTTTATCAAGAATCAAGAAAAAAAACTTCCCTTTTAAAATTCTTGAATTTAAATTCAAGAACCTTAAAACTTTATTAATCCATTATTACAAGAAAATTTTAACATTTTTATATTTTTGAACAATTAAAAAATTTCAAGATTCTCAAAAAGGAAAATTCTAATTACTAACCTTTTAAATTCAATATCTTAAAGCATATATTTTATTTATCTTACAATACATATAGGATAAATTAGTTTTTAATAGTTTTTTTATTTTTACATTATACTTTCTTAGTTAAGGCTTCCTTAATATTTTTTCCTTTTTTTGCATTAGACTTTCAAGTTGAATTGGAATTAAACTCTATCATTTTGTATAAAAAAAATCATGTGGACAAATTGACTGAGTCACCAATTTAACCTCAGTTTGACCAAGTTGGATTAGGCCAACATGGGTTTTTAGTAAAATTGAGGTCCAAGATTGAATCGATCCATTTTTTAGCCTAAATACCGATTTGACCAGTTCAACCAATTAAGCTAGTCCAAGTTTGAAAACAATGGTTATTCCTTTAATATATGATAATGTTTTGTAAATGAATGGCATACTTATTAGTAGTATCATTCTTTGATAAACTTTTCAACCACTTCCAATCATAAGTGATAAATGAATCATTTTAGTGGACAAAATTATGCAAGCATACTACACATATTACTTATAAAGCTACATATTATTAAGAATTTAAATTTAATTGATAATCAGTATAAATTAATTTTACACTCTTATTATCATTTTAATATAAAAAATTATTAAAATTATTCTACTAGTATTAAAAAATTCTTAATTATTATTTATTAATCCCTCTCTAAAATTCTGACTCAATGCCTTCAACTAAAAAAACTTTAGTCATACTTGATAATGTCTAGGTAGCCTAGAGAGATTGAGAAGTTAAATGGTGGTTAATGGCTTATCCATTGTGTAAAGTCAACTTTCTCCTGTATCAATTTGTATGAAATGATCACATGAAATCAATAATGCATAATTTTGGAAGGTCTCAAGTAACTATCCTTTCAACACCATGAAGATAGTTGCATGCTATTTCTAAGAGGAAGTGACAATAGTAACATCTAAGGTGGTTATTAGCAAACACTTGTAATAATGCATTATACCTCAAGCTTGAGAACATACCAGAGGAAGTGACAGTAACTACCCTCCATGACTGCAAGCAATAAATCCTAGGCCTACATCTATAAATAAGCTAATATAGAGGATAAGGAGCTTATTTTGCTAGAATTGTTACTCGGCATATTATACATACTTTACATCCCTTCTAACACTCTATTAGCATACCAACCATACTATACTATCTTTTACTTTTTCATCTCTATAATTCTTGGTAATTTAAACACTATGTTAAACATGAGTGAGGACTCAAAGATCTCAAATTCACATCATTTTACGTTTTTAATGTACTTTGAAGGGTGATATTCATAATTATAGTAAAAAAATACATTGAATTGCACATTTTAATTGCATTTCAGTGCATATTTATTTATAACTTTTGCTTAATTATATAAATCATCTTAAATGTTCAAGAACATTGCCAAGCACTTGTTCATAACCTATACTTTTAAAATAGAATCGAATCTAACATTCAGCATTTAGTGTTATAATTTTTACCAATGAACATTATTCTTTATTTTTTTTAATAATGTGTTTTTCTCATTCAGTAATAGAGTAAAATATTTTACAATGAGAATAAATCAAATTTAAACATTACAAATATTTTAGATAGTGAATATTAGCATGTAAATTATATCGACAAAATTCATGGCAAGATTTTCTTTGCCAAAATAAGGAAAAAAATGTTTATAGGATAATCTTATCCATAAGAACATATTTAATGACAAAAAACTTAATCGATCATCGAATTTGTTATTTAGTATAGCGCCAGCAAATTGCCAATGGTGCATTAAAAATGTTTCTTGCTTAATAGAGAATTTAGTGATAAATAAAAGAAGAAAACTTATTTTTAAGAAAAAATTTCAATTCTATGGAAATTAATAAATTTATACATGCAAAAATTAAAGATTGAACCCTTTATATGGCAGAAGTTACAAAGCCTTTAAATAACACTAGTTGCCATTTGGGTCAAAAACTTTTAACATTAATATTTATTTACAGTCATTATTATATTAAAATAGTTATATAATCATTTACTTTTTATCTCTATATAATTTAGATAAAAAAATTATATATATTTAATATATATATTTATACACTCATAATTAATAATTAATAATTTTTATATATATCTTGTAAGCAAAAACTTATATATACTAACTTTGACTCCATGGATTTGTTAAAAAAATTGACTTGATTAATTAAAACTTTCTAAATAATTAGTAAGAAAAAAATACATGCAATTGAAATAAATTTATCTCTATAAATGATAGCTATACACATGAGAATCTATAAATTCATTCTTTAAGTTAATTAATTCTTTATTTTAACTAAAAAATTAAATTAACAATATATAAAATGCAAAGAATATAAGTTGTTAGCTTTTCATTCATGAGCTTTTTAACCATTATGCCTCCATTTTAAAAATTAATTATCATTTTACCCTTCTTTTCAAATTTATTTCCTAAATACCTCTCTTTTTACCACGGCAACATAAAATATAATTTTTAGGAAGTGAAATAGAGCCAGCAATGAGGTCATTGCCTATTATAATTATTTCTATCCATTGTTAACCCTCCTATCATAACCTATTCTAGAGTACGTTATCAACATAGGAGGTTACTATAAGTAACTTTGCCTACCAACCTTACCCTTAAGTAACTAATGTAATAATACCATGCAATAGCACATCTCTTTTAAAGAAGCATCAATGTTGAAGCCAAATATAATTAATTTCCAAATATATCATCAAACAATTGCATTCACAAAAAGAAAATCTAACATAATTGTCATAGAACTTACTTTAACGCCAACATACTTGAGCAAACTCATTTTTAACCCATTAATAGTAGTTGGACACCTAAGGAGATAATTTCCTAAAGGAAAGAAAAGATAAGAAAAAGGATGAAGTGAGTTTCCTCAAAACTCAATGAGTATTCTAAATAATTCACAAAAAAGAAAGAAAATTATCATACTGATATCTATGGATATGCATGTGTGTATTTCTTATAAGGAGGTCCCTAAGGGATGACCAAGTCCAAACTAAAGGAACATATAGTTTCCTCATACCTTTACTAGGGAAAAGTTCAAGGCATCTAGAATAAATACTTATAAGTATGGAAATGATGATGACAAGTGCACAACATGTCATAATATATCACTACTATAGCATAAATTTTCGTATTTAGTAATTCATGACAAGATTCAGCTCTGAGGGTCAAAATAAATAAATAAATAAATAAATTTTTTGTGACTCCCTTCCATCCTTATCCCTAAACTTATCCTTGTTCCTCTAGGTTAACTTTATCCCTAACAAACAGACATGCAAATTCGATGCATAAAGGCACAATAAGAATATCATCACCTAAAATCATTAGATTTTATCCATTATATAATTTATCATAATTATCAAAATGATGGCAAATGCCTCAACGACTAAAACAAGTTCATGGCTACAACTCAATCATTCATATAAAACTAAAAACCTTAAATGGTACATCAATACAAATGTAACCAATTTTCAATAATAATAATAACAACTACATTTCATATCCATAATGTAACACATCTTCCCATTGTAACAATATTTGTTATTTATTTGCTCATATAATATTATAATAGACATCTTATTTCACAAAAATAATTTGCACATTAAGACATGGCTGCAACTTCATCTTAGTCATTCTAACTTATATACCATATAAATACGTCATAAACATCCTTTACAATAAGGTCTAACAACATAAATTAAAAATATGATTGCATGAATCAATTCAAAACCTCCAATAAGTTTCTATGAGATAATCAATTCGAGAATTGATTCAAATTATCCAACTCAAGTTTATAAAGCTTGAATCGATTTGGCAATTGATTCAATTATCCAGTTTTGCTTTTGTCAAAGGTGAATTGATTTGTAAATAGATTCAAAATATGGATTTTTATGCATTGCCTTGATAAATCAATTCACACGTGAATTTCTATATTTTTGCAAAATATTTTACTATTCATGTGCAATTTCCACCACCATATGATATCAAAATAGCATATGATGTACCAATTTCCATAAATAATTCACATAAAACAAGCATTCCTCATCATTTAATCTTAATTTGTGCAAATATATACCTAAAACCTAACTTAACTAACCTAATTCAATCAAAATTTCACAAGTTTGATTACAATGTCTACTACCAATTATTGGATAAGAATTTGGATGGTGAAACAAAGATTGACTTGTTTCTAAACATTCATAATCAAGAAATTGAATTTCGGGCACTAAAATCCATTTAAATTAAAACCATTAATCATCTAAAATTTAAAGGAAAAGGATAAAAAAGAAGTTTTATAAAGATTAAAGGGAAGAATTCATTACATTGCTTAAATTGAATAGAAGATGAAAAGTTATGGAAGATTGAAATCCCTTCTTGCAATGACAGGAAGAGGAGTTTGGGTTATTTTAAGGAAATAAAGGATAGGATAAAGATAGGGAAATAAAATGGGCCAAAAGCTCTTAAGGAAAAATAGGAAAAAGTTTGTTAAGTCCCTTCCACACCTACATACTTACCCTTAATTAAATTTAACTTTAAAATATTTTCACTTAAATATTTATCAAATACTTTGCACCAAATATTTTATTAAAGGCCCTTTTTATGATTAAATTAATTATTTTCATATAAAAATTATTTTTAATTCTATTAAGTGTAAGGCCTTGACAACCCTAAATCCCCCTTTAATCATTTCTTCTACTTGAGACAATGAGAATATTATGTCATTATAATAGGAGTGGGTGTCTAGCACTGAGCAAGCTACTTTATAGCAAATTACGTATGCAAACTAAAAGACTTAGTAGGCTAATCCATAACTTATTGTAAAGGGTACTTCACAGCTTACTTTAGAGCCAATTCATTTAGGCTAGCTACATGCTTACCATAGGGTAAAGATCCTAATGGTCGGATTTTGGTGCACCTTAAGGGTAACCTATAAGTAATTTTATATATTTAGTGATGTTTCTATTGTTAATACTTGACATTTTATGAAATTTTTAAATTCATGTAACAAATTGCAAGTCGATCATTAGGTCTACCCATAGTCCAATAAAAGACATAACAACAATGATTCAAGCTTATTTTGAAGACCTAACACTTACATGCAACAATTATTCCTAAATATCTAAAAAAAACATGGTTAAACTATTATTCTATAAGTATATAGTTTGAATAGTTTGTCTTTAAAGTCTATCGTATTGGTATTTACTCTAATTATTGAATTATTACAAACTATGTATAAGTGAAAGTTTAAACTCAAGAGAATTTCTCACATTAGCTTGTGGCCAACTATAAAGCACTATAGATCAAACTTGCAAAGATCTACCAAAAAAGCATGAATGAATGTCTTATTACATTTTCACTAGCTTGAAGTAAAAGTGGGAGAAGGAAGGCTTTAAAGAAAATATAAAAACTAAATTAGGAAGAGTAAAGCTACTAGTGACTCCTTACACATTGGAAATTCAATATCTATATTTATGAGAAATAGGGCTAGTATACTTTGATTTTGTATATGTTCTATATTTGTAATTGCACATGGAAAGTGTAATAATATATTTCAAATTTTTGTTATATACAAGCGCAAGTAGTAATCTAGGTTGCATGCCCATAAATGGTGAGATCTCCCAAAACCTCATTTCAAGAAAGATACATAACAATTTGTTAACCAAAGGTTGTAAAACACTTACATAAGTTTTAAATTTGTATCCCATTTTATTTATTTGTCCATATATAAATGTGAAATGTGCATTTAATTATTTTTGTACTTAACTTGTAAGGCGCTTATGAAGGATGATTGAAAAGCATTTTTCTTAAGCTTCAACTTTTGTCAAAGGTGAAGGTCACATATAACTAGACAAAAGATCAATATATATGGAAAGGCATAAGGTTAAAACAAGAAAAATCGTATTTAAAGCATGGCTTTAAAAGGTTAGAAGATTTCTAAATCTTCATCTAACATGGTTTCTTGGTTTTTGTAGCCTCATCTCAAGGAGTTACATTAGGTCATCCAATGCTAAAATGAAAACCTTGCCTCCATAAGATTTCAAATTGCAAGAATCGAATAGGATATCACCAGCTAAAACTATTGCATACACTTAACAGGCTCAAATTGATCATTATAACTATTGTGCTATTAGAATTTTGAGGTTTAATGACAAAATTTTACAATCATGGAACTAAGGATATCAATCAACATAATGCAATGAAACACACAAATGTAAATGCACATTATTCTATGATGGACATCTATGTTCCATTGCTTTGTTGAAAAATTTTAAGAAAATAAAACTTGTAAAGACTTGTGAAAAAGTTGCAAGGGTAATGTAAGAAATTACACCCTCCATCCTTACTACTTGTATGATTTTATCACAAAGTTATAAATTTGACATAAAGAATTTTGAATTCTATAAAAAAAATTACCTCATCATAAAATCACACAATCTACTCAAAGTTGAAGTTGTTCGTAGCAATACTCCCATGGTACGTTTGGTTGGATGAAATGAGAATAGGAATGAGAATGAAAATGGAATGATTATTCCATAATTATGTTTGACATAATAAAGAATGGAATACGCATTCCATTGCACTTCTATGCTTGGTATAACAAAATTTTGATAAAATAGAATGGAAAAAAGCTATCAATGACACCAATACCTTTAAATTAAAAATAAAATAAAGTATAAAAATTAATATATTTTTATATAAAAATTATAATGTTATTTTTATTTATTTATAATTTTTTATGTTCAAATATATAAATAACTTATGTTAAATTGATTAATATATATTAAATTATTAAGATGAATTCAATTTAAGATTATATTATATTCAAATAAAAAATATTAATGAGTATGTTATATTCATTTATACTGTAATTATAACGTTGTTAAAAAAATTATACATTATTAAAAAAGTGTAGGTAACTTTATGTTTATTTTATGTTAACTAATATTATGTATTGTTAAAAAAATTAATATAATATATTTAATAAGAAGTTTAAAATATTTTTTAATTTGAAATATTTTTACACTTATAATAAAGGCAATAAAAATTTGAAAAATGTGTAAGGCTTCAATTACTTATATAAAAAAGAATAATTTTAAAAATTTGAAAATCAATAAAGATAATGTTATTAAAAATTCAATTCGAGAACGAGGGAATAGATCAATATATTACTTTTATTATAAGATAAATATTTTATCATTTAATTGAATTATCATTTCTTAAAGAATGAAGATTCCCATTCTATAATGTTATTAAATATATTTTTGAACTATTCTCTTTTTCATTCGTAATTTTTTTATTTTATTTTATCCAATCAAATGCACTATTAAATTAATCAAAAATGCTATATGAACTAAAAGATTTGTAATTAAATTTTGAATTTTTTATATTTATTAAATTAAATTTTAAAAATTTATTTTGTTATCCATTTAGCATTATCGTCAATTCACAGTGGATTACAGGTAGAGTTAATCACCCACTCTCGCCTGTACTCTCGGTAGTTTGACATAATAATACAGAACTACTTTTATATTGAGTAACTTTACATTTGGCATCTTTTCCCGCACAAGACTTTACCGTCCTTTTTATTGAGATTACTATTACTACTGGACCACTCTCTCCTTAGAATGTTCCGCTTACCTCCCTTAAACCAATGTTGTATACATAAAAAAATAAAACTTAAAATTAAAATTTAAATATAAATTAAGAATTATGATTAAATATAAATAATAAAATAAATATATAAAATTTAATTTAATAAATATAAAATTTATAAAATTCAATGTCACAATTTTTATATCTCTAAATTTTTTAAACCCGGGAGGAAATGAAGTTGGTTAAAACTCGTGAGAAAATGGACATGGTTCTATGAGCTGATTCTATATATTGGGCAACAATACAACAGAGACGCGCGCACAGGCAGCGAGAGATTTCCCGAAATCAAGAAACATAATGGAAGAAAAATGGGAACCGTAACAAAACAGAGCCATGAAGAGACTGCTTCTCGTATTAAACTGCATCCTACTCTCCATAGGCACCACCGGCGGCCCACTCATCATGCGTCTCTATTTCATCCACGGCGGCCGACGCGTCTGGCTATCCACCTGGCTCGAAACTGGTGGCTTCCCCATCATCCTTATTCCTCTGGCCATCTCTTACTTCCATCGCCGCGGCCAGTCTACGGCAGCACAAAGCCCCAAAACACAGCTCGTCTTCATGAAACCCCCCTTGTTTTTCGCGTCATTCATCATCGGAATCCTCACCGGCTTGGACGACTACCTCTACGCCTACGGCGTTGCTCGGCTTCCCGTGTCCACTTCTGCTCTGATCATCGCCACCCAGCTGGCTTTCACCGCCGGCTTCGCCTTCCTCCTCGTGAGGCAGAAATTCACGGCGTACTCAATAAACGCCGTTGTACTGCTTACTATCGGTGCGGGAGTTCTAGCCCTGCGTTCCAGCGGAGACCGTCCGGCCGGCGAGTCTACGAAGCAATATGTACTGGGATTCGTACTGACACTGGCCGCAGCCGCCTTGTATGGTTTCATATTGCCTTTGGTTGAATGGGTTTATAGTAAGACGAAGCAAACTATTACTTACACTCTGGTGTTAGAGATTCAGCTGATTATGTGCGCTGCTGCTACCATTTTCTGCACAGTGGGGATGCTCATAAACAATGACTTCAAGGTGATTCCAAGAGAAGTAAGAAATTATGAGCTGGGGGAAACCAAATATTATGTTGTGTTGGTGTGCAGTGCAATAATATGGCAGACTTTCTTCTTGGGAGCAGTAGGAGTTATCTTCTGTGCTTCTTCTTTGTTGTCTGGTATTATAATTGCTCTTCTTCTTCCAGTTACAGAAATTTTGGCCGTTCTTTTCTACAAAGAGAAATTTCAATCAGAGAAGGGTGTTGCTTTGGGACTATCTCTTTGGGGCTTTGTGTCGTACTTCTACGGCGAGATCAAACAATTGAAGAAAAACAAAAGGATCCAAAACCCTGAAACAGAGCTGCCTCAAACAACTCCTAATCCATGATCTTAATGCTTGTATTTTTCAATCCAATGTAATCCTATTTTCACGTTTGTATTTTTGCCTGTGCCTCACATACTCTCCAATAAATTACTGTAGATGGTATTCAGCTGCGACAGTTATGTAATATGTAATATCATGTATCTTTCTTATAGACATAAATAGCTAGAAGGTTTGGAACTAAAAGCTTTAGTATATTATTTACGATAACCTTATATTGAAAATGAAATTTAAAATTAGATTTTAAAGATAAATCCAAGGTTGATACATTTGAAATTGAGTTATAAAAATAAATAAAGGATTAATTAGAATAATCAAATAAATTTGGAAAATTTAATTCAATACATATGAAACTCTCTTTACTAATTGTAATCTAATTTGGAATTCTACTCTCGTTAAATCCAAATAACATACTTTTTAATTATTTAAAACCCCATTTATTAATCCCCCATCTATTTGCTTAGCACATCCTCTGTTTTTTATTGGTCTGTTATGTTGTCAAAGAGGTCAAATCTGTTATTATCGTAGGCCCAATTTGAAACCGTGGTCAAAACCAAATCTATTACTTTTATGATTAGGATGTTTGGAAATTGGCGGTGTCAAAATAAATTGCATGCGGGTTTTATCCCTATTTGGATTCATATATTCAGATGTTTGGAATCCTTACCCAATTATTTCTAAGTCTAGTTTTTATTATTTAATAATTTTTATTAATGATTGTTTAAGAGTTACTTGACTTTAGAATTGTTTAGAATTATTTAAAATATTTGTTATTTTTCATATTAAAATTTTAAATTAATTTCCAACATCTATACACATTTTGTGAAGAGATAATGTTAAAGAATATTTTTTGTCCAATTTTCATCTCATTTATCACAACATGGTATAATTTATTAATCTTTTTGTACAATCATTTTATAACAAAATAGAGTAGTTGAAAGAAAAAAATTGTCACTTAATGGAAGTTTCACATACTCTATTATTTCAAATGAAAGGGTTTAAGGTATTCTAAGTTGAAGCAATTTCTACAACTTGTTTCATGATTAATTGAATACCCTCTTCAATTCTTGATAGTCAGGTACTTTACTCTATTTTGTTTACTTCTTGTTCTTTGTTTCCTTTCATTCCATGTATTTTTTATTATAGTTATTTTGTTCAAAATCATCATCCTCATATTTCCAAACTAGACCCATGATCTTTAAAATGTGTCTTCCTTAGGTACTCTCAAACTCAAAAAGGATATCAATGTTATTTTTTTTTTTACTTTAAATCATTATTTAATTTCTTTTAATTTTACCTTTTTTTAATTTACTTTATTTTCTAAGTTTTCTTAATCTTCCTCTTTTTCACTCAAGTCAGATACTCTTGATGAATATTTTCTTGTATACTCCACTTCTCAAGACACCCAAGCCCCCTAAATAAGAATTGGATTCAACATCTCATTAAATATGTTTATTCCCATAGAATGCATCTACCAATTGTAGAATTAACATTTAATAATGTTAAGACATTTGGTACAACATTAATCATTCTATGTCCATCTATTTCGCTTCCCCTATTAGCTTCTTCCTCATCAAATCCATCTCCTTTATCTTCTAACCTTGATCTCCCAATTTCTTACTAAAAAGGTACTTATAGTTGCACTTAGAATAATAATCCTAATCCCCCTTATTACATTTCTTCCTATATGTCCTATTCATCTTTGCTTGTCTTGTCATAACTTTTTATTACCTTATTGGATTCTTTCATTGGTCCTATGTCTATTACAAAGGTACTTTCTCACAATAGGCGATGTACTGCTATAGAGAAAAAAGGTGTACTGCTATAGAGAAAAAATGTTAGCTTTTGAAGCAAATCAGACATAGGATATTGTGCCCTTACCAAGTAAAAAATAATTTATTGGGTGTAAATGGGTGTTTCTTGTGAAAGTTAACCCAAATGGTATTATTGCACAATCAAAAGCTCACTTAGTGGTAAAAGGGGTATGCTCAAACCTATGAGATAGATTGCATAGAAATTTTCTCCCCAATTGCCAAAATCACATTTTGTACATTATTTATCTCTCTTATTATTTCTCATGGTTGATCTCTTGATTAACTTGATGTTAAAAAATATCTTTCTACATGATAATTTACTTGATAAGGTGTATTGGAGAAGCCGCTTAGGTTTGTTGCTCAAAGAGAGTGTGAAAAGGTTTGCCATTTAAAAAAATATTTCTATAGCTTGAAGCAAATTCCTTTAGTTTAGGAGATTTAGTGAAGTGGTGATAGGGTTTAAGGTTAAGAAAAAGTAGCATGATCATTTACTGCTCTATAAACAATTAGACTTCTGTTGTATTCTTCTAACTATCAATATAGATGATATTATGATTATTAATAGTGATAAATTAGGTATTTCAAAATTAAAAGTTCTTCTTTAAACCAAGTGTCAAAATAAAAACCTAGAAGACTTTATTACTTTTTATGCATTGAAATTGATTAAAGAAGGAACAATTTTTTTTGTCTCAAAGAAATATATTATTAATATTTTGAATGAAATAGAAATGCTTAGCACTAAACTTTGTAATACCCATATGATTCCAAATGTTAAGCTTAGCCCAGAAGATAGAAAGTTGCTAAAAGATCTAGAGTAATACAAACAATTAGTTGGCAAACTAAACTACCTTGTCATAATTAAGCATGATTTACTTTCTTAATGAATGTAGTAAGTTGGTTTATGAACTTTCTAAGAACCTTTCATTATGATACAATTATGCACATCCTAAAATATCTTAAGAAGGCATCTAGGCATGAAATCCTATATAAGAATCATAATCATTATAGTATAGAAGTTTTTTTTAATATAGATTGGACAACATGCCTTATAAATCAAAGGTCCATTTCTAGGCTCTTTATATTTATTGGTGGGAATCTTATGTCATGAAAAAGCAATAAACAACCAGTTGTGTCTTGTTCAAGTGTAAAATTTGAGTATCAAACTATGACTCATGCTACATCTAAACTTATATGAATTCCTTTTTCACTAACTTGAAATTGAATCTTTCAAAGCTATATATTTGCGGTGTAACAATCAAGTTACTACTCATATTATCACAAATCTAATGTTTTATGAAAAAAACAAAATATATAGAAATTTATTATCATTTTGTTAGGAAAAAACTCCAAGAATTAGTTATTAATCTTAGATATATTAGAACTAGAGAATTGCTTATTGATTTATTTACTAAAGCTCTTATAGAAAAATAGATTAATGATATTTGTAACAGGTTAAGCATATTTAATATCTATACTCGAACTTAAAATAAATTGTTAGTATATGACTAAGAATTATGAGAGTCATAAGATAGGAACATTTAAGTGTCAAAATAGGCAAATAACTTTTGAGCTAATATAGATTAATGAGCTTTGTGTCTTAGGCCTAAGTATTATATTCACATATTTTTAGTATAAATATATAATTCCTACCTCTTTGAAGATTATGCCTTCATAGATTATTCTTTTTTAATAAATGGGAAGAAAGAGGAATAAATTATCATTGCATTACTAGTAGAGCTTAAGAAACCCTACTACTTCACATTGTATCATGAGGTGTAAGTCTCGCTTATATCTTAGTTGTGATATCTAATTATCATAAACAAATTTTGACATTTTATTTTACCATTGTATTGTAATTACCATTAGATGCTTGTTATGGTATACTCGAAGAAAAAGCTCATCCTTTGATTAGATCTTTAGGCAAAAAAGAACAAATGACCTTGAGGTAAGTTATGGATGAAGCTCTACATGAATGCTACAAGAAGGGCTTACACTTGAAAAAGGAAAGGCAAACAAGTAACATAAGATGAAGTGAAGGTAAGTTTCTAAGTAAGATTGTAACATGTTACAAATACAAGCTTTTGCATTAATGAGATGAAACTAAATGTCATTTTATTATAGTGCCCCAAACAAGCTAATAATGTGGAATATAACTACTACATCATACAATACATAGATAATATAATATTAAAAAAAACTGTCTTTGGTCATCTCTTACTTATTTACAACTCCTTACACAGTCAATTACCTAAATTGGTCTTGACACTAACATATTAATTATGTATAAATTGCAATGCTTTAGTAACGTCAACCTACTTATTCAAGATGAGCTTAAAGAAATGTGAGAGCTTTAGGTAGGATATTTCTTGAAGGCCACCGCTACATTGAAATGAATGGTTTTTATTTGAATATGTAGTACTTGTAACTTGTTTTAGATATTAATGACAATATTGTGTTTATAAATAACATGGTTCTATTTTTCTCTTTTATATTAGTGTTGTTGTATTTTGATTTATAAATGAAAGTTCAAAAACTTCATATAAATGCTCCAACAATTATTTATATTATTGTCAATTGCTATCTATTTCTACTTTTATTGTCAATTATTATATGCTTCTCTAGTTATAAATTGGTTATTTTTTATGTAAGCCTAAAAAAAATTAGGGTCTTAAAAAAGATGGATCAACATTACCACATTGGTTATCTCATAAATAACTAAAATCCTGATGTATCCTAGTAAGATAACATTATTGTCATGTAAACATCGATTTTATAGTTAATATCTGGCATCTTATGGAAATTACACTATTTTGACAATTTCTACCTTTTAGGGTAAGATAAAGAAAAATCAAGTAAAGCACTAGGCCTAGTTGTAAATTTCAATCCAAAACTCTTCTAACCTTAAAATGATTCTCTATCTAATAAGATATGCTTATCTTCTAACTTTAAAATAATTATCTATGATTTTATATCTATACTCACTAATTATTTTACAAGACTGAAGCTCTAGTAGGACATCGCTAAAAAAATAGCTAACTTACAAGCCCTCTTTCATACAGTTATAAGTTAACCTAACTAAGCAACATACTACAAATTTCTAATCACTAGTTCTAACAAAAAGAGTGACCTTGGCTAAACTAATCCTACTTAATTACATATATTCAATTTATATATAATATTCCATTTGCTACCAATTCTGCAAAAAAGTAGTAAAAGAATCCTTTATAGGAAAGTATCCTACTTATTGTGATAAAGGAGGTGGCATATCCTATTACGTATCTAAAATGTTAAATTCATAAAAGAGTAACACTCTACCTAAAATAATTATCATAATATGATAATTAAATATAAAAAGGTAGGGATAAACCCTAGAGTTCTATTTAAGTTTCTATAACAAATTACAACCTTTAGAAATGTAAACTAGTTAGCTTATTATCACCATTTAAAGCAGTCATATTAGTAATAGCTATTAAAGACCATACTTGCTAGAATAGAAAGGAAGAGAAGATTTTCCCATATCAAGAAGGTATAAAAAGAGATAAAAAATAACCTAGCAAAAATATTTATCTTCCTCTTAACTCCCTTCGCTTTTATCATTCATAACCTCAATCTTGTTCCTACAAAGTTAACATTATTCCCTCACAAACAAACATACGAATTTAATGCATATAGCCACAATATGAATATAATTGACCTTATATCAACAAATCTCATTCATATCACAATTTAAAAAATTGTAACCAAATGTCTCATCTAACATGTCAATCTAAAAATAAATTAAGTATTACATAATAATATATATAATTACATGTACAAAAATTTCTAATAAGTTTATCCACTATAATATCAACCATAACATAATTTCATAAGTTATAAAACCACCATGCCTCTTTGCATGGATTTTTCATACTCACATGTCATTTAATATGGATATACATAGTTATATTGCAAATATGAAATGAATTAATGCATCTGAAATAATTAAAAAAAGTAAAATTGGAAAGGGGATATGGCATAATCAATTCAAACTAAGTAAGGAGTCTTCAAGCCTAGCCTAATCAATTAGCTCATCTTTTTCTATTGGCCTAATTAATTACCTAGTTAATTATTTTATCTTTTTCTATTAGTCTAATCAATCACCTAACTAATTAGGTCTAAGTAAAGACCCTTAAGTCTGACCTAATCAATTATATCATTGTTTTCTATTAGCCTAATTAATTTCGTAATTGATTAGGTCTAGGCAGAAAACCTCCAAGTCTAGCCTAATCAATTAGCCTATGAAATTTTACAAATTTCCTATGAAAAACATTGTTCATTCGCCACATTTAGTCTCAAATCTCCCTCATAACATGAAATCTTGCAACCTTACCATTAAAGCTCACAATAAACACATTAATATAACATAATCCATCACCAAAATCCCAATTTCAAAGTCCATAATACAACACTATTCAAAATTCCTCAAAATCCTATATTTGCTAAAATGCAAGGAACATAATGAATTTAAGTAAAATTTCAAGTTGCACTCTTGAAGGAAGAGCTTGGTGTAAAGAATTTGGAATGAAGGAACCTATAAACATCAAACAATGGTTCTTAGGTTAGGACATGCTTTATGCAACTTTTCTTCCACCAAAATCAAATTAAAATTTAACTAAAAAGAGTGAGATAAAGGAGATTAGAAGAGTTAGTCCATTAGAAGTTAATGATTTAAAGACTTCTTACCTTGCAAAGAGATGGAATAAAGTTGGAATTAAGATCTTTCCCTCTTCTTGATTTTGGAAAGCTAAGGCTAGTGAAGAGAGTTAAGGAAGAAATGAGAAAAAAGAGAAAAATATGGTTTAGGGTGTTTTATAAGGAAATTGGGAAATGTCTAAAGAAAAGCAATTCAGGAAAAGCAAATTCTATAATTCTCTTTCATCATTTATTTCCCCTAGTTTATTAATCCTCATGAAGTAAAATAATTCAAGAACTCTTCTTCCTTTTTGGCATATCTAGCCACAAATAAATTTTCAAGAATTTTATAAGCTTTCTTTTGCTAAATTTTTCTAACACATGCAATTCAAATACGTCTCTTATTATTCATTTCAATAATTTATTAGTCTCCTTTTACTAAATTTCTAGAGTCCAAAGCAAATTATTAGAATTAAAATGAAAAAGTTTTAAATCCTAAGGGTGTAAAAAAAATATAATAGTAAACATAATTTTATTTATTTTAAATTTTATAATAATAATGATAAGTATTTATGATTATTTCTTTTAGTAATTTCAATAATTACAAGTGATTTCATTATTGTACATCCAAATAAATATACATTAATTATAAATTCTTATTAAAATATAGAATCAAATGTGAAGTAACCTATTTTAGACAACATATATAGTAACAAAGTTTATACAAAATATTCTTATAATATAAACTTTTATTTAAGCTATTTATCCGAACATGACTAATAAGCTTCATTAGTTAGCTCACAACTTATCTTTTTTTTAATTTATTTTTTATTTTATTAATTAGTTAACAACTCATGCCTTTAATTATGTAAACCTAATACATGGTTTATGCTTGTAAATTCAGTATAAATAACTGAATAAAAATTAAATAAGTAAATAAATAAATTTGTGATATCATACACTTTAATTAATTAAATTTTATGTAATTATACTTTTATTTTGAATAATAAATAAATTGATATATGGTGTCATAAAATACAATTGATTCAATTTTAGGTAATTATATCCTTATTTTGAATCATAAATAAATGAACATAGGTATATAAATAAATATGTAATATCATTAAATATGATTAATTATATTATTATTTTAAATAATAAAAATAAATAACAAGTACATAAGTAAATAAAGATATAATGTTATAAATATAATTAATTAAATTTTAGATAGTTATATTTTTATTTTAAATATCTTGGTTGTATCAACATAATTTGATTTTGAAAATAAATATTAATTAATTTAATTTTATCTATTAATATTAATATATCATTTTATACTTACCAACTAATTAAATAACCAATTTTATTAAATATTTTTAATAAAACTAACTAATTTATCAACTTTTAATTATTAACTTGCATTAAACACTAAACAGAACAAAAAAAATGAGTCCATAGAATTATTTATTAAAAAAATGAATCATATGTATGTTATATTACTGAAATATTATTAACTAATATAATTAATTTTGTAAAAAAATAATGATTTATTGTGAAAGAGAAATATTTGCATTTTAAGTATTTAATCAAACATTGATAATTTAAATTGGAGCACTCATGTGAATTTAAATTTGTCAGGTGATATCATAATGATATTTAATTTTGATGCTTTAAAGAAAATATAATAATTATAATTTATTACTTATTGTCTTATAATAAATCACTTCTCTTAATAATAATATGTACAAATAATAACTTTCATTAAATTGTATAAAATTCTTTTTAGGTAAATAGATAAGACTTAGGGTTCAAAAAAAAAAAAATTACAAAGGAACTACTTCAGGGGTAAAAACTCTAATAACATAATCCAAAAGAAAACTACTAAGACTTATAAAAGCAAACTTAAAAACTCACATTCCTAACTCATACTTAAGCTAAGTTGAAGCTAACCAGTTTGCAAACTTATTTCCTTTTTTAGAAGTTTGCTTAATAACTACTTTTCATCTCCCTTTAAAAAGAAAGCAACATTTATAAAGAAGAGCTTGATGTCTAGAAGAAATTCCAATCCCTTTAAAAAGAAAAATGCACAAATTGCTTAGAGTCTACCTTCAAAATTACTTGGTGAAAACCAAGTAGCATGAGAAAAACCTTTAAGGTTCAACTATTATAGAAGAACACTCACTTAGATTACTAGCAAAACCACTAACCCATCCTCCTTTATCCTTTCTAATAATACCTCCACACCTTGCTAACTCAAGATTAAACTTGGAGGCTCCATCCATATCTAACTTATACCATTCTACAAGAGGTTTCTCCTACTTAATTTGAATTTGCTTATAACTCGTAGGATGAGTTGAATGTAAATCTCTAGAAAAGGCTTTCCACTAGTTCCTAGCTACTTGAATAATTATCTCATCAATCTTTGAATGGTAGAGTTAAACACCAATTCATTTCTTTACTTCTATAGGAACTAAAGAGTTGTACTTTAAATAATCGGCCAAGCCACTCCCCAATTCTTCCCCATCTCCTTGATAACCAACCATATCCTTCCAATGTAGGAAAAGAGAAAGAAAATTATGGCAATTCAACAAGGCTAACTAGATTTCACAAGGAATTTAACAATTTTGTATAATATGAAAAACTATCTTCAATCACATAGCATAACTAAAACATTTTGATAAACTTAAACTAAAGGTTCATCGAAAGTGGTTCATTAATAGTCCTCCATAACAACACCTCTAAACAAAGAGATGGATTCTCTCTGGAACTTGTAACCTCCATACAAACTTTTATAAAAGATAATGGGACCGAAATATCTTTGATGTCAACATATAATAAGAAAACTTCACACTAAAATTCCTAAAGTTGTTATCCTATAAAATTACATTAGGACCAGCATCCATCATTAAAGGTGGGATAACCACAATCCACCTTAATATTTCATCAATGAAGTAGTTATGAAGTTTTCCATAGTCCCATAATCCCTCTTTTAGAATAAACTCAAAAACACAATCATTTACAGAATGCAAAATAAGCTTTAATTAACTACTTCTCAAAGAGAACTTTGACCCACCTATTCTTCATGCTAGAAAAGGGAACCACTTCCATCATTTATTTAACAAACAATCCCCTTCGATGTTCTATGCTATATTTTATAAAGATTTCTCTAAAGTAAGGAATTCAAGTTTTGAACACTTATCCCTTCCTTTCAATCTATTTCCCTTTGATATTTAACTTGAAGAATAGAAGACCAAATACTTATTTCACCAAAGATTAAATTCCATACTAACTTCATGAGATAAGCAGTGTTTATGTTTTGCAAATTATGAAAGCCTAAACCCCTATTATCTTTAGATTAACACATAATTTTGCAAAAGATAGGATGAAATCTTCTTTTATTTGTTTCATAACCTCACACAAAGCTCCTTTGAATCTTTTTAATTTCTTAAAGGTTATAAATAGGAATAACTAGCAATTGCATAATATAGATAAGGATATCATTGAGAACTAATTTAAAAAAAGCCACGCTAACTACCATTGAAAGGCAATTCTATTTTGAACTTAAGAGCTTATCTTGAACTTTTTTTACTAAATAGGTATAAGTAAACTAATCAATAATTTACAAATGATCAAAACCCTTAAATATAATCTAGGATCATTTATTTTAAAGAAGTTGCACAAACCAAGAATAACATCCTTGATCTCTCATTTAACATTACGAGAAAAGAAAATGCTAGTTTTAGCTTAGTTAATCTTTTGGATTGACATTCTACTAAAGCAATCCAAATAAGACACAATTGGATTAATTTAGTTCATAAATGCTTGCCCAAATAAAAGAAAGTCATCTACAAACATTAAATGTGAAAAGCCTAATCTATTTCTTTCTACCTTTTAAAGGTTTCCAAACCTTATTATCAATTATCTTATTTATCAAATGTGACAAACATGTCCATGCAAGGGACAAAAAGATAGGGCAATAAAATATCCCTCTATTTAATGCCTCTAATTGAGGTAAAATCAAATGTTATACTTTTATTCCAATGAATATTAAAAGCTATCAGTTAATACACCTCATAATCAAAATAATTATGTATGAATCCACTTAGATTTGATGCACAAGTTGTTTAATGAATTTCCAATTTAGCCTATTATAGACTTTTTCTAAGTCCAACTTTATAGCAAAATAGCTTGTTCTTCTTTTCATTTTTCTTATGGAATGGAACATCTCTTAAGATATGATAATATTGTCTTAAATGCATCAACCTAGTATAAAGTTAGCTTGAAAGGGAGAAATTAACTAAGAAAGATAAAGCTTGAGCTTATTAACAATATTTTTGTAATAACCTTGTACAAGACATTACAAAGTGAGATAAATCAAAATTAGTTCACAAATTTAGGCTTCTTTAACTTAGGAATTAAGCAAATGAGAACACAATTAACATTTGAGACATGCCAAACACCCTTGCACCCATAATATGCCAATTTTCTAACAAAAAATAGCAAGAAATCCATTTGAACTAAGTGCTTTAAGATCTCTAATAGCAAAAACCACTTTCCTCACCTCCTCAAAATAAATAATTCTACCAATATTCAAATTTTGCTTAATAGCAAGAACATAATAAGAAATAATAGTAATAGCTAGAATCTGATTCTTCAAATCATTATGGAAAAGATTCTTATAGAATTAACAAATGTGGTTTTCAAGATGCAATTTTTGTTCAATCTAGTTACCACATTGATCATGGATAATATTTGTTCTATTCTTGCTACACCTCACAATTGTTTTAGTACGATAATATTTAGTATTTCTATTACCTTTAAGAATAAGTTAGATTTGGATTTTTAGTGCTATAATATTTCCTTTTGCCTGAGAACTTAATCTAATTCATCTTGAATTTGACACTCAAGATTACACATATAAGGATTGAAATAAATCTCTAAAGCTTTCTGAATACCTACTAGTCTCACTAGAATGATTTTTTTTTCTTTCTAATATGCCTAAAAACATTTTTATTCCAATCCATTAATGCTAGAATTAAATAATTTAAGTTTTCCACAATGTCAAAACTAGCTTTCCATTCATAAGAGAAAAATTGCTAGAAATTCTCATAAGTTAACCAAGCTGCTTTAAACCTAAAAAGCCTTTTATCGATGTTGCCTTGAGAGCTACACAAATTAACAAAAACAAAGTGATGGTCAGAATGTACTCTAGGAGAAGTCTTCACATAAGTTTCACTAAATTTCATCCTCTAATCTACATTACATAAAGCTAAATCCAATTTCTTTAAAAGTTGAAGATAGTTTATTTTTTTTTACCTCACCAAGTAAGCTAGCTTCCTTACAACTTAACTTTTAATAAATTACATACATGAATTCTCTCATTAAAAGGATTCACTCTATGCCAATTGAATAGAGTGCCTCATTTCTTCTGAATAAAGTCCCAAATGTTGCTTAAATCCCCCATAATTAGCCATGCATATTATTACTGTAGGCCAAGTTCTCCCACAACTTTGATTTCATTTTTGGGTTAGGGTTTGCATAAACAAAGGTGATAAACTAACTCTTACCATGATTAAGAATAACCTTCACATGAATAAATTAGAAATTATCTTCAATCACTTTAAGAGACAAGCTAACCAAATGCTACTAATTCAAAAATATTATGTATTTAACCACTTTTAATACAAGTCTCTATTAGCACCAGAACTTTTGAATTAACAAAGTCCAAAAAAATGTTAAATCTATTGGCAAATTCCTTTTTCCTAACTCCATAATAATTCCAAACTTATATTTTTTAATCATTAAAAACAAATTAAAAAGAAAAAAATCATAGAAAAACACATATAGGCAATCTCCATTACCACGTCCTCCATTTACAAGGATATATCATGATTATTAGCTCATTAGCATCCACTATGACATGGTTAATACCTTTATCAAGGGGTTCTTCCTCCATATTTATCTCATAGATCTTGTTTAGAATGGGGGCTAGCAAGTTAGACCTCACATTATGCCTTTGATTTTCAACACTTGCCATGCAATAGAGCATTTCCAAGACTTGGAACATGTGAATATCATAAATAGTCAAGCTATTCTCTTTACCTTTAAAGGTTACCATTGTTCCCTTAAGACCCAGCAAGCTTAGATTTGTGTTACTTTTAATGGACGTCAGATTAGGAACCACATTAATGATCAAATTGTTCCACAATCCATTTTGCAGAAGCACTCGAAGGTTCACCTATGGAAGAAAACCCTACATTAAATTATATATACTAGCTAGCTTTATTTTTTTATCAAAATTTCTAATGTGATAAATTTTAGGAAGGTTTTGGATAAATTTGAAGGGAGTCATTTATTCTTGTTAAATATGATTATTTATAAAAGAAATATTATATATAAAGAGGTTTTCATGCCAACTTAAGCATTTGTTCACATTAACTTGCACCTAGGTCCACAATTATTCCATGGTTTAAATGAAAATGATTCACTTCAAATTTAAAATTGGTTTAGGTCTAATTTATATTCTTCAAAGACAATCAAATAATTAATTGATGAGTATATAGCAATGTTTGTCAATTTTAGTAACTAGAAGCTCAATCTGTTCAAGTAAACTCTTGGATTCAAGTTTTGTGAATGGAGAAAGCATTAGGAGAGCTTCACCCCTAAAAGAGGTGTAATCCAACTCAACTTTGGATTAGTCAAAAAATAGGAATCATACTAAAAAAATTGACAAGCATACTAGATACATTGTACATGATCTACCAAAGCTTAATGCCGATTAGTTAAGTAGAGTTTAAATGCATTTTTCACACGAAATGTATTAATTTGTTGATAGTGAAAGCAAGCAGCAAATTCACCTTAAATATTTGAGTGAAAAATAAGAATTTAATAACACAATAATATTATTGCACATCTTTTTTATATATATTTATAATAATAGGAGTGGTAATTGACTTAACATACATATACTTAACTTTTAAAATAATATCAAGTAGTATTTTATTGTTAAAGTGCAAAACACCTTTTTTTATAGTAAGCCTTAATTTTACCTCTAAGTAGATTGATTTTGAGCGGCATTTATTACATAGTGTGATTTATAGTTATATTATAAGAAATTTTTGCTTGTCCAATATTTACAAAATTTATGTATACTACTTGTAAAAATTAAGATAAATTTAGGAAGAATTAGTTTGAAAATTAATTGTTTTATTAAAAATTTTAATAACAATAAACTAACAAATATTTAATGATAAATTGGTAGTGATTGTGTAAAATATTCGATTCATTAAAAAGATAAAGGTTTCAATTTGATTCATTAACTATGTAAAATATTTTATATTATTAATAAATAAGAAACTGATACATCCTTACAAAATTAAAAGTAACTAAATTTTTTTTATTAACAATAAGAAAGTTTTGACTAAGATCAAACTAGTCAATTCGACTAATCAATCGAAAATTGGATTCTGGTGTAGTTCACGTAGTACTAGAAACTCGATCAACTGTTTGAACCGTTTTAGACTGATCTAACCTGCTATCATGTTAGTAAACCTACCAAACAAATGCAACCTATCCAAGCAAGTCAATCAGAAAGCTTCAGTGAAAAAAATGAAAATATTGCATTGCTTGAGCTTAAAGCACACCCCACTTAAAGTAAAGATGCAATCTATTACCAAAAGCACTAACACCTTCATTATTACAAAGGTGACATTCATTAAATATAATGCACATTATTTTTAATTTTCTAAATTTTTGCTCCATTTACATTGTTTATAAACAATATATATTATATATTTATATTTTATATTATATGTAATCAAATCATTCCTATTTGGAAAATGTTTAATTTAAAATTTCCATCAAAATGATGTATAATTTTAAATTTTTAATATTTAAATTGTGTCAAATGATTGCAATTATTATAAGATTAAAATATTTTTTTATTTCAAAAATATATTTGTACATATCAAGTGAATTTAATTTTTATGTGCATATATGTGATATATAATTTTATACATATAAAAATATATATATTAACCAATTTAACATCCCAATTCTATCTTAATCCACTCATCTTACAATATCAAATTATCAATGGTTAAACTAAATCTGAAAACATTGTTTAATAATTTTTTTTCTATATAACAATACATAAATAGATAATAATATAAATTACAATCAATCAACTTTAAATCCCAAAGATAACACAACATCTATGTCCTCATTCTCATACTGTCGTTCAATTCCTTAAATTTAGGGAGGATTTAAAGTTTGAATTTCACCTAAATATGAGAGAACGGATGAAAGCGTGGGTACAAGAACGTCAGTTGAGAATTACCCCCACAGAGATGAGAGTATATTAATGGGGATCACTCCATGTCACCTCATATTTAATTGCTTTGCCGTCATGTTATCTCAAATTTTGTCCCGTGGGGCTGAATGCATGCTTTACCCCATCACATAGCCAATTAGGATCATCCAATTGTCCTAAATTTTGTAATTATTAATCTGCCAAAAAAATTATGGTCCTTATTACTATGTAATGACAAAATAGTCTCTGTGTAGTGTTCTTACTCAAAATGTCCTTGATATTATTATTCTATCACCGTAGTTTGAACACAAATTTTCTTGTGAAAGTTTAAAAAAAAATCAGATTAAAAATAGATTATTTTAGCCCCAAGTAGAAATGTATGATTAATTAACTTTTTCAGAAGATGATTTTAAAATAATGACAATAACTTGAGGAACGAGTTTGTTGGGAGCCTTACCAGCTAAATCTAAAAGTTACTTGCAGTTGATTTGGGTTTCACAAAGGAGAAATTGCTGGGACCAGGAAAAGACGTCTTTTTGGGTTCTTAATTTTGTGAAAATCGGATTTCAGATAAATTTGAATCCCCTAGAGTCCAAGACATTTCATGCTGTCATCCCCGTGCAAATTCTTACATACCTTAAATTATTTAAAATAATTTTTCGAATATTAAAATTATTCATAAATTTGAATTCAATATCGCAATTGCAGTTATAATTGCTATATTTAACTGTCCAAATGCATAAGCACCCTATATTTCCCCTAGTCCCACGAACCCTGATCTTTAATGAGTGGAAGACAATGAAAATGCAAAAGCACATTCATTGGATCGATTAAATGCAATTCTGAATGATTAAATGCAATTGTTGAACTAGATTCAAAATCATAGGTAATTTCTTATTTAAAAAATTATTTTAAACGATTTAATATTAATACATTCTATGTAAGCAGGAATTTCTCTAGACTAATTCGAAGTCCAAGTTTTTTTTTTTACTTAAAAATAAATAGAAATGAAGAAAAGCACAAGAGGAATAATAGATCCACCATATTCACATCAATATTCATTCAAACTTACAACAAATGAATCAATTTCTCCTTCAAAATGTATATCTATTAAGTCATGCAAGAAAGTTCCATCTAAGATTCTCACTTCCAACAAATCATTTCATATGCCACGAACACAAAAACAATGAGTTTCAACAATATTACAATCCCTCCACAAACTATAACAGAGAACCACCACAAACAAACATCAGGTAAGAAATTCCTTGTTTCCGCCAAGCATATTTTATAAACATCAACCTTTTCACAAACTCACCTGTCTGATGATTACATGCTGGTGGCCTTTTGAACCTTGGTGGCCTTTTGAACCTTGGTGGCCTTTTGAACCTCTGCATGTCAGTGAGGCTGAGGCTGAGGCTGAGGCTGCAGTGCTCCTTGAATATTTTTAACAGCACTGTCATAGTGTACAAATCCCATAAACCAAAATTCATGGTTGTCAACAGAGATAATCTGTATATATTTCTCGGTTGGTTTGGCTCTACTTGTTGATGGATTCACTGCTCTCAGCTGATGTAGGGGAATCACTACCTATTCATGCATTAAAAAAATAAAAAAAAGCTTCCATGTAAATGTTTCCAATGGTGTAAAAGTAGAAAATATTTCTAATCCTACTGTACTACTAAGATCTTAATACCACTGCCTCTTATATTTTGACAAGTCAAATGTTTTAACATAATGATTGAGTGGATGCTAAAATCAAGGTGATTTTCCACCCTATTATAGAACTAGATATATTTCAATTAAGTGAGGCTATAAATGGGGATAGAAAAAAACAAGTAGAACAAAGGAAGCATAATAAGAGAAAAACTAAACTCACTAAATAAAAAGTTGACAATCTTGGGAAACAAACTATCAGATGAAAAGCATGCATGTAAATATATCGAATATTGCAAAGAAAGGTTCTAGTAGAGACAACTAAATGAAACAAGGAAAGCATACTCACAGAAAGACACATGTTTCTACAATAAAAAAAATTGGCAACATGAGCAAAGACAAAATATGTCGATCATAGGGCGGAAAAGACTTGCCAGTACATGGGACAAGTAGTCTTGGGAATAAGCAAGATAGGGGCAGCTGTAACAATAGGAAACGGAATAATTTTAGGCTTTTCAAACTCATGAATAGCCTAATTTTATATAATGAAATGTTGGCCAACCAAAAAAGAGAAATGAAGTACTTCAAAGTACTAAGTATGAATCAACGTAGTTAAAGAAAATTAGAAAATATCATGTCATTAACATAAAATGGTAACAGATTTCCTATTCCCCATTCCAAATCCTCTGAGAAAATACTGAGAATCAGAAGGTCAATATCATCGTTGACAATAGGACTTCTATGGAAAAGAATACAATATAAACTTTCAGGGTCCATAAAGAAATTTAGAGGCTGAATAATCCATCATAAGGTTAACTTGCATTCAGATGATAAATCTATGTATTAGTGACTGAATCTGTCAACTTGAATTAAATTGTTAATATCTAAGCTAAAATTTCATTCAATTAACATACGTGATGGAAACTTTTTTCCCTTATTTCAATTGAATCAAATACACATCTACCTTTTGCGGATAACCACCACAACTTAAGTTATTCATACCGCGGGAAAGTATGATTCATGTTTCATTTTAATTTAGAAGATAACGTGAAGCATAAAACTTCCAGCATACCTTATAATAGCTCCATTGAGTCTGATCACCCGCTTTGTAAGAAAGTGGATTGTCACTACAAAATGCCAGCTTGGCCGTAGACAAATACAAAACTCCCATTACAGGTCCCGCCGAAGTGGACAGATAGCATGCATAAGTTTTTAAAAGTTGCTCCTCTGGAACAGTCTCAAAAGTCTGCCTAAAGATCTTCTCATAGCCACCTTCTGCAAGAACTTTTGTACTCTGAGCAATCCTCCCCACAGCAGCATCAGCAAAACTAGGACCCGTTTTCACTGTTTTCAAAGTAAATTAATATCAAACAAGTTTTATAAAGGAACTGCATAAAATTCATCAAACAACTGTAACAATCAATTGTTCAAAAGAACTGTAAAACCCAGGCACCGTTGCTGCGACCTGAAATCACTCAGAATGGTTGCAGAATCGACTTTCAGAAAGGATATGACGATCAAGAAATGTATACAATTCCCAAAAAAATTGACATTATGGATGCAAAAGGAAAATGAAGGACGCAATACATACAGTGTTGCCACATATTTCCAGCAAGATCCTCAGCCTTCTTAGTAGCCTCTGCCGCTTTCTTCCCCCATTTCCCAAGAACATCCTTCACTGAATCTAAAGTATCTGCACAAAACAGAAACCCAGGCGTTCTAACAAATAATCACTTCGAATACAGAATGGGAACACCGAATCAGCCGTTATACTCAGTTAAACAGAATATAAGTACTCACTCTTAGCAGAAGATCCCGGTGCAGGTGCCGCCGGAGATACATAAGGATTAGACTCCCTTGGCATGGTAGTGGCAGCTTCGCCGGAAATCGGGGCGCGTTCCTCGGTGGCGGGTGGACTATGGATGGGCTGGTGGATCGGGTTTAACGGAGGTGGAGCAACATCGTTGGGGTCAAGTTTAGGATAAGGAGCGTAATCAGAGGAGTGGGAATCTTTGGGAGGAGGATGAGAATCTGATGGTACAGGGGTGGATTCTGATGGTTTAGGAGCGGAGTGCGTTTGATCGGAACTCATAGTTTTGGTAATTCCAACTCCGGAGATCACAAGGAAGAAGATGATGTTGGCTTCTCGTCTCTTCTGTGCAACGGGTAGAATCTAGAAGATTTTTGGCTTCCAACAAATCAGATCAGAGGGTATACGATTCAAACGAGGGACTGAATTCAAAATCAATCGATCAATATCCTCAAAACTGTCAATGTATCTTGGACTGGTTGATCAATGATTTTTGCGCTAGCTTTGCCAGCTGTTTCTCTTAACGGATCACCAAGAAAGCCCACCAATGCTGTCATTCTCGGGCCTGTAATATTCTGAGTTGGGATAATAATCAGGCCCGTCTATCATCATACTAATATTTTACAAGTTGGCCCAAAAAGTATCAATCCCATTTTGGTTTTCTTCCGCAGGCCCGTGGAGTAGTGGGTCTAGGAGAATTTTCTCTGGCCCGAAAAAAAATTATTTGTATGACATTTTAAAAAGAATTCAATTAATTAATTAATTCACCAAAAATATGGAATCTAATTAAGATCCTAATTGAGAACGTTGGAAAAACAATCTAAACTAACATTATGATTTAAAAAAAGGTTATATGAATAAAGGTTTACGATTACAATTTATATTTATATTTAATTTATATGTATATTTATATTTATATTACATCATTGAATAAACATTTAGATAGATATTTGCCATTTTTTTAATGTTAATAAGGGAAATTTATTTGTCATGCATCGCTGATTGTGTGAATCAGTTCAAAATAAGAAAGGGCCTAAACCCAATTACATTAACCGAGGCCCAACTTAATGCAGCCACTCTTTTCATTCGAATGGGCCTGGGTTTAAGGACCCAAAAGAAAAGACAGGTGTACTTTAGTGGGCCCAAAAAAATACCTTGAGGGCTTTTAATGTCATTTTCTGGGCCATCAAGGCCTTTTCAAGAGTCTCAAGACGAGCACTTCTGTTTTGTATGTAGAAGTGTTGTGCAATATCCATCCTTTTCCTCCCAATGCTTAGGACGGTAGAGAAAACAAGTTCGCCTTTGTTAAGAATTAGTTTAATTACAGTCACACTCTAATATTTTTAAAAATATATGTATTTTAAATTAAAAAAAAGGAATGTGAGTGCATAAGAAAAGAAGAAGATTAATCTACATTTCTAAAAATAGAATAATATAAATATATTTAGCTAAATTTAAAAAAAAAAGTAAGTGTAACTGATTCTAATTATTTTATTTCTAATCTAATTGGTTGGGTTTTGTACTCATAATTCAAAAACTCAGTTCTGATCTTGTAGATTCAGAATTGCACCTGTGGTATTAATTTGATCCTTTGAAAGGTTATTGTTTTGGCTAAAGATTCTCATTTTGAGTTTATTAGGGACTGACATCAAAATTCAAATTTTTAAATTTTAGCTGACAAATTACTACGAAAATCCATCTTTTGTTGAGGCCGTCTTAGATAGTTAAAATCCTTCATTGTTACAGGGAGTTAATACAGTTGCAAAATGCTTGACAAATTTATCTCATTCTTTCGAAATTTTGGACTCCACAGATTTTTATCTCCTCCCATCATGTTTCTAGTAGCTTAGCCTTTAGTGACATGATGGGAATTTTTATTCACTAGTGTATTTTTCTTTCTTAATTTCAACAATACAAAATAAATGAGCTCAGGACTAATTAAGTCAATTTCAGCTAAAATTCTTTAACAAACCAAAAATTTTCGGATTACGTATTTGTAGACTTATGTGCAAATATGTGAGATTACCAATTCTAACCAAATTGTTATAAATTATGACATTGCTTTAACTATTATAATTAGACTGCCATTGTGCATGCACGTTGGTTCGTTTATTATGGTTTTTCAGATTTGTGCGCATATATATACTGCAAACAAGTTTATAATAAGTGTGCTATGACCGTATTCAGAATTTTCAATCAAATGATTATGTTGAAAAGTAGACAATAGATTGAATCGAAGAATATGACTTGAAATTCGATAATGAAATGATTGTTTTGACACAATAAATTAGAATTTGGGTTTACCGAAAATGTTGATGAAGGAATTAATTATAAGAGAAGAATGTTACTAGTTGTTTACTATTAAAAGTTAGATGTCTTTTGCTTAGCAAATACATGTAACATTCCATATCCTTCTATTACTTAAGCAGTTATTTAAGGTAATTTTAAGTAGTTTTTATTAGTTTTGTGACATTGTATAAATTGGAGTGGAGTAAAAATTAAAATGCCCATTTAACCAATCAAGTACTTTACTTCTATTATATTGATACTCTGTTAACCAACTCAGTATTTTATTGTCGTAGTTTAATTTTAGTTTACAAACTCTTTCATCAATCATCATCTTTGCTATAAATTCATTTTTGAAGTACTTATGCTTTGGTGGCCTTTTATATTTTTCTCAAACTTATGATAAAGATTTGCAATTCTACATTTAGTTGAGGTTAGCAGCGAATTTAAAGCAAGGATTGTTTTGACACAATAAATTAGAATTTGGGCATACTGAAAATATTGATGAACGAATTAACTGAAAGAGAAAAAGATTAATAATTATTTATCCCCAAATAGTTATTTAAAGTCAGATGTCTTTTCATCGGCGAATACATATAACATCATCTTTCTATTAATTAGGGAGTTATTTAAGGTAATTTTAAATAGTTTTCATCAATTTTGTAACGTTGTATAAGTTGGAGTAGAGTATAAGTAGAAATGGCCTTTTTAGTCAATCACGCACTTTATAACAAAATTACAAAATTCTATAATTTATTTGCTCATTTTCATTGTTACATCTTTATTCAAGAAGGTTTAACTTTACTTATTTATTGTGATAATCCACTTTATAAGAATTAAATCAATTAATGCAATTTTTAACTATAAATAACAGGATTTTAGAAGATTTAATATTGCAAATATTGGGCTTATATCAATTCTAACTTGTTTTTCAAAAATTTTAAAACCAATTTAATCCTTATAAACCAACTTATTTTTCGATCTGGCTAATCGACGCGATTTTGTACAAGGCGTGACGCCGTGGTTTAAAAGGTTTGAATATAATTTTAATTTTCAAAATACAAATTCAATGATTTTGATGCTTATAATCTAAAATATATGATTTTATTCCTCCTCCTCCTTCTCAAATAGTGAGCTTGACTTTGGCTCTTCTATTAAACTTATATCAAATTATTATGGGTTGGTCGGAACCATAATTTTCTAAAATTAATTTTATTTTATTTCAATAAAAATAATTTTAATTTATTTATAAATAAATTTTATTATTTAATAATTTCATCAAAAATAATCATTTTAACTTATTTGTAAATAAATTTTTTATTTAAAATGTATTAAAAATACATTAATTTCAATTAAAAAGTATATTTTGATAGTATTATAGTAAACATACTATAAGTGATGGGATCAATTTTTAATACAATATATATTTTAGATGAAATGAAATAAATTTTGACAAAATTCTTTCAAAATTTAATGGATTTATTAATGGTATAAATATAACTAAAATAAGAGCTCTAAATGAAATGAAATTTTTTTACTTAAAACTAAATATCATTTCAAAAGGAAATCTATTTGAAAATGAACTAAAATTTTATTTTTAGGGATATCGAAAAAAGGGTAAAAAAAAGTTGATACGGAATCAAAGTGAAATGTTTTATCCATCCAATACGATGTCTTTTATACTTTAATTTACACTATATAAATATAAATATAAATATATATATATATATATATATATATATATATATATATATATATTATAAAACATAAAAAGTAACACGCTTAATAAAAAATAAAATTATTAATTTTGTGGTGCTTGCTATAGTGCCCTTAGGGGTTTGGTGCCCGGAGTGGTATGGCAAAATACAAGCCACTGGATGAGATTACAAAAATCTTAACATTGACTTAGCAATCTCATCCAATGGCCTGTATTTTGCCACACCACCCTGAGTACCAAACCCCTAGGGACACCTTAGAATTCACTTAATTTTGTTCCTAAAATTATATGACACTAACAAAATGGTAAATAAATTATATAGAATAGTCAATTTTATCTTTAAATAATAGTTCATATAGATAATTTTATCCCTCTATATAAAAGAATAAAATTAACCATTCTATATTATTCAAAACCTATTTTATCAACATCATATAATTTCACAAACAAAATTAATAATTTTATTTTAATAAAATGACTTATCATTATCAATGTTGGCTTTCTATCAATATTGAAATTAATAATTTTATTTTAATAAAATGACTTATCATTATTAATGTTGGCTTTCTATCAATATTGAAACACTAGAGAATTAAAATCAAGTTTTAAAAAAAATTAAAATTACTCTATTCATATTTTCAAAAGACTCATCTTTAAGTAAGAGAATTATGTAAATTATTATATTTAGATTTAAGAATGGCGAAATCTCATTAGCCCATGCTAGGGTAAACAATGAAAAAGGTTGATCTAATCAATAGAAGCACAAAGAAGGTCAAACAATATACAGTGGAATTTTCAAGGAACGAAAGGAAGTATGTGTCCTATGCTAATGTTACCACCCAAGAATTAGTACCAGGGAATTTAACAAAACCTAAAACAAGTGTCAAATCATCAAAGACTCATTAATAAGGTAATCAAGATTGAAACAGATGGAAATGTGGAAAGGAGATGATACTAATCTGGAAGAGTATGATTTCAGCGGATTCCAAATTATCGAGAATGTGAATGATAGGTGTCTGTGCCTAAAAATCATTGTGTTATCGAGGAGGAAAATATAATACACAAACCTTGGAAGCAAACCTTGATTATTAAACTTTTGGGGAGGAAGTTAGGGTTTAAGATTTTAGAAAGAAAACTACAATAACTCTGAGAAAGGGATAGCATGATTGACATTATCAATCTCACTAGTGAGTATTACCAGGTCTATTTTAATGCCCAATTTGATTATAATTTTGCACTAACTGGAGGCACATGGATCTTTTTTAATCACTACCTATCAGTAGAGACACAGGATCCATCCTTTGATCCAGAGAAAGATGTGATTAAGAAGATGGCAGTATGAGTTTGTATCCCAAACCTCCCAATTAAATGTTTTAATAGGAAATTTTTAACTTTCTTAGGAAATCAAATTGGATGAGCCCTAAAAATTGATAATACTACAAAGGAGCAAGCAAGAGGTAAGTATGCAAGGATTTGTTTTGAAATTAATCTAAAATAGGAACTTTTATCATTATTCTCTTTCCAAGGAAAAAACTATGCTATTCAATATGAAAGCCTTCATCATATTTGTTTCGTATATAGGAAATATGGGCATATGGTAGAACATTGCCCCAATAAATTAATGGAGTCCATGCCATTAAATAAGGATCAAAATCTTATTAGAGCTAACCAAGGGGAGGGCGCTATAGGTGATAGCACTTCTATTAACCCATAAATTTACAGATATAAGGACTAGATGATAGCACAAAAAAATTAAAGGGGGAAAAGAAATGGGAAAGGGTTAGGTACCAAACCAAGAGTCACTAGGGTGTGGGGTAATGAAAACATAAGGGAAAATCACTTTGACGTGCTAAATAATAAAGTATTTAAGGGTGTGGAAGAGATGACATGTATTAAGGAGAATTTCAAATTAAAGAAAGAAAATGGTGAGAAACTTTTTATCAATGGCAAAGTGATAAAGAAGGACAAATCTAACAAGATATCGAGGCTCAAAAATTAAATAGGGGTTACTCTAGATGACATCACTAACAAATTGGTGGTGGAGTAAACAATTAAGCAGCCCATAAAAAAACCCTTAAACAAAAAATTAAGGTCTAATTAGCTTATGTTGCAAAAGACTCTAAGCAATGGACCCTCAGCAATAATATACACCAATGATAGGAAGGAAGATAAATTGAATCATGTTCCTAAAATCCAATTTTCGATGCTTGATGAATAAGATTAGCTCAATGTCAATAAGTCTAATCAAATTGACACAACTATAACTACACACCCATATGAAGATATTAAATAGGATCCACCGAATAACAATGAGTCTCCACATAACCATATAGAAATTTAGGTAAGTGATCTTTCTTTATCAAATGTCAAAAAGAATAATATGACTAATAGTCATGGGGATCAAGAGGTGATGGATGTAGATGCCTCTCAGTAATGCTGACAGCATATTGTTTTCTCCATTTTTATATATACATATCATGTTACGGAAAATAGTAATATAGAATTGCAGAGGAGTAGGAAATAAGCATTTTGTCAACAAATTTACCATAGTATAAGATAATATTAATCTAGAAATTCTTGTCTTACTAGAAACAAGGGTGGAAAGCACTAGAAGTGAAAACATCTTTAAAATGTTTGGGTTTGACTCTCGGATAATATCATAAAGAAAGGGTTTTTCAAGAAGTATACAGGTGGCTTGGAAGAAAAACAATGTTTCTTTAGCATTGATTGAAAAAAAAATTCCAACTAATGCATCTAAAAGTTATTTCTGAAGTAATTGCAGATTGGTTTGTATCCTTTGTTTATGTCAATCCTAATGAAACATGAAGATCGCTCTTTGGAATGATCTAAAACATATCACCAACAATATGACATATGTGTGGGTGGTTTTAGGTGACATGAATGATATTTCATGATTTGTCAAAAAAAAAGAGGTGTTCTTTTCAATTGGCAGCAAGCTAACCTTTTCAACAACAAAATTAATGAGTGTAACCTCATGGAAGTGGAGAGGAAAGGAAGTAAGTTTACTTGGATGGGTCCTAAACACCTTATCTACCCTCAACTATTTAAAAATTTGGATGGAGCCTTGTGTAATGCAGATTACCATTTAAAATTGAACAATGCATTTATTAAAACTCTCTAAGATTCCATTTTGATCATCATCCAATAACTATTCAATTTCATAGTTCACAAGGTGAAAAAGAGAATCATCTTTTTAGATTTAAGGCAACTTGGTTGACACATGAATATTTTTAGCATTTCTTATCTTGAAAATGGAACTTGGAAGGAAATATTTGTGAAGAACTAAAATTGCTAATCCTGGCATAGAAGGAATGGAATAAAGAAGTTTTTAGTCATATTAGATAGAGGAAAAAAGACCTTTTAAACTAATTATCTAGCATCCAAAAGGCTATGGAACGTAAATGCAATCCTCATCTATACAGATTAGAGAATTAACTTTGTCATGATCTTGATAAAGTCCTTTTTTAGGAAGAGATACTGTGGCACCAGAAATCCTAAACCTTATGGATCATTGAAAGTGATAGAAACACAAAGATTACCACACCAAGACTATAATAAAAAGAAATAAAAACAAAATCACTATGTTGCAGATTAGAAAGGAAACTGGATTAAAGATAAACTTTCTCTATAAAATCATATTATATCCGTTTTTTAAAAACCTTTTCACTGATGATTTGGAAGACAAAATTTATGCCTCCACTAATACATCTTATTGTTAGGAATTTGGATTATCACATGTAGCAAAAATTCAAAATTTAATCCGAATTCTACCTAGGATCCATGCAAAAAATTATAAATCAATTATTAAGGTTTTATCTATTGGGCACTTATATTTCTACTAATTAAAATTTAAGAGTGGATGAATCAAATGTCAGCTGGAAGGTAGAGCATCTCTACAGTATCTATACGGAGTGAACAACAACCTCTCACCCTCCACAAATCTGCTAGGATGCGTTTTTCTCTCTAGGATTTAGGATTGGATGTTTTCTGATTGATTTAGTGTTTTATGGAAGCTTGTGAATGTCTATTAAAAGTGCTACCCTCAAGCTCCTTTTTATAAAACTTAGGCAAGCCACAATCCTAATCCTACTAAGATAATATTTTCAAAATCCTAATCATACAACAACTCATCTTATCCTCATCCTAGAGATAATGAGAAGAGATCGGACTTATTTATTAATTATCTAATATTAGATAATATTATCTCATAATATAAATATCTTAATATTAGATAATTGTATATAGTTATTAAATATCAAAATTATATTATCTCATAATATATTTATCTAATATCTGATAACGTAATTATTTAATATTACTTTAATATCAAATAATATCACATAATATTATATATATATATATATATATATTACGTGAACAACATATTATTATTCTTAATAATAATATATATGCATAAAAATAAGTTCAATTAATTAGATATTAATATAATTAAAGTCTAATTAATTATTATCTTATTTCTACTCTTTTTGTGTGATCCTGTAGGTTCTTACTACGTTGATAATGACTTATTATTAAGCTATAGACAGTGAGCGATATCTAGCAATACATCACTGCCACTCAAGTAGTAAGAATGTCTGTGATTCGATATCCACCTAATACATTATTAACATTTTACATCATAATCCCTTTTTGTAATAATAACCAAATTAAACTGGAGGCATGGAGTGTGTCATCCTTATCAATGTTCAATTTATATTTCTTAATACTAAGTAGACTTCAAAATAAATGATCAATATCACATATTGATTCATTTGAGTATGACCATGCATTTCTAAGTCTCACTCAATCAAGGGGCCCAAGGATATATCTCTTTTATAAGAGTAACAAAATTTCATTTACATCACTCACTTCCCTCTGCATGATTCATGACACACCCAATTAACACCCTACTTGTCATCTCGATTAAATGTGACATAGGAAGACATTAAAGTTAGTAACCTCTCATGTAAGAAACTGTAATGACTTCAAGTCAAAGAATTATATGCAATTATGACCATATGAAAACTACTAATGACACAAGTCTTATCCATGCAGTATTCTCATATTGGGTCAGTTCAGTACATCTGTTCACTAACAATGTACTCATGTTTTGACTTAATATCACATATGATTCATAATCATCAGTTACTATACATGCCAGTCTCGATATACTATTACTATCCCTTTCGTAATAATACTTAATTAGGGGCATTTTAGGAATAGTAAAATTATTCCAGGGACAATTATTATATTAAGTTATAAATTACGCAAAAATTGAAAATAAAATGTAATAATTGCATTGCATGAAATAAAACATAATATATTGTGTATTATTTCAATCATTTATATGATTGGTTCTTAAGACACACACCAACACTTATCCAATACTTTCTAAAGACCAGAACTTGTAATTAAGGAAGGAGATTACATTTGAAAAGGTACGCAAAGCAATGTTCACCATTAGTGGACTTAAGGTACCAGGTGATAATGGATTGCACTCTTTTATAAAAAAAACTAGAAGTTAATGGGCAAAAATGTACGTAACTTTGTAAAGAATTTTTTCAATAAAGGAGACATTAGTAAAGCTAATAAAACTCTAGTCTATTTGATCCTAAAATCTAAGAAGCTAGAATTTATTAATCAATTTAGGCTAATCTCATTGTGTAATATGATATACAAATGCATCTCTAAACTTTTAGTGAATCGTATTAAACATATCTTCCCTCAGTTGATTTTCCCTTACTAGGTGAGTTTCATCCTAAGAAGATGTATTTAGGATAACATCATTATAGCATAAGAAATATCCCGTTCCATGAGGAAGATAAGAGGACGTAAAGGTTTCTTCACTATTAAAGTGGACTTAAAAAAAGCTTATGATCGTATGAACTAGGAGTTTATTAACGATGTCCTACAACATATTAATATGTCTCTTGCAATAACTACTCTCATCATAAAGTGCATAACTACCACATACTTGAATATTCTTTGGAATGGAAGCAAGACGACTTTTTTTCTCCTATAAGAGGTCTTTGCCAAGGGGACCCTTTATCTCCATACCTTTTCATGCTATGAATGGATAAATTATCATATATCATAAATGAGGTAATTAATGATAAGAAGTGGAACCCATTGAAAGCTAGAAGAAATGGCATAAGTATCTCACACTTAATGTTTGCTTATGATTTGCTCTTATTTGGTGAAACATCTCTTTATCAAATTAATATAGTTATAAAGTGTTTGAATCGCTGTAAAATGTTAGGCCAGAAAGCCAACTAGACCAAAACAAGCATATTCTTTTTCAGGAATATGTATCAAAATTTACAAGCAACAATTATAAGCAAATGTGAATTTTTAGAGACTAATGATATTAGTCGATATCTAGGAGTCTCTATAATCCATAGAAGGGTGAATTGTCATACATACTCATACTTGGTCAAAAAGATTCAAGATAAATTAATTAGGTGGAAAATGAATTGCCTATCTAAGGCTGGTAGAATCACCTTGGCTAAATTAATGTTAGAAAGAATTCCTATATATACTATGCACTCAACTCCAATTCCAATAGGCACTTTAAATGATATTGAAAAAATTCAATGATGTTTTCCTTGGGGCCATGAGATTAATGAATGAAGGGTGTATTCAATTGCATGGAGCACCTTATGTCAACCTAAAAACCATAAAGGAGTGGGATTTTGGAATTTGAAACATATGAATGCAACATGCTTGATGAAATAGATTTGGAAATATATTTATAAAGATAAGGGCCTTTAGTTATCTATTTTAAAAGGTATATACCAAAGACATCATAATTAGAGGAAAGAAGTTAGAATTTAGAATTCAAATTCTCTATTTTGGAAACAACTTTGTTACCTCTAGCAAGTCACATTGAATGGCACTACTAAATTAATAAACAATAGCTAAGTGACCTTATTCTACTTTGATCATTGGTGTGGGGAAAAAGCTTTTAGCTCCCTAGTTGAAGCAATTCTAATCCAGTGGAAGGATTCTATAGTGGCGGGTTTTGTTTCCATCAATAGGGACTAGGATACGAATGCTTTAAGTAGATTGCTACTAGGGAATTTACTTCATTGTATTGAAAGTATTCCCTTACCTATAGATGAAAGTGGTGAGGATAAATTCATTTGGGTTAAGTCAAATGATGGTTAATTCTACATAAACTTTGTTAGTGTATGTCCTAGGATCCAATCATATAAATGATTGAAATAATATACAATGTATTATATTTTATTTCAAGCAATGCAATTATTATATATTTTTTTAATTTTTTTACGCAATTTATAACTTAATATTATAATTATCCCTAGAATAGTTTTACTATTCCTAAAATGTGCCTAGTCAAGTATTATTACGACAAGGATAGTAATAGTACATCGAGACTAGCATGTATAGTGACTGATGATTATGAATCATGGATATGTGATATCAAGTCAATACATAAGTATATTGTTAGTGAATAAATATACTGAACTAGCCCACTATGAGAATACTGCATGGATAAGACTTGTGTCATTAGTAGTTCTGATGTGGTCACAATTACATATAGTCCTTTAACTTGAAGTCATTACAATTCCCTACGTAAGGAGTTATTCACCTTAATGTCGTCTTATGTCACCTTTAATCGGGATGACGAGTAGGGCATTAATTGGGTGTGTCACGAATCATACAGAGGGAAGTGGTGATGTAGATGAGATTTTGTTACTCTTATAAAAAAAAGATATATATCCTTGGGCCCCATTGATTGAGTAAGACTTAAAAATGCATGGTCATGCTCAAATGGATCAATATGTGATATTGATCATTTGTTTTGAAGTCCACTCAGTATCAAAAAATATAAATTGAACATTGACGAGGATGACACACTCCATGCCTCCAGTTCAATTTGGATATTATTACAAAAGGGATTATGATGTAAAGTGTTGATCATGTATTAGGTGAATGTCGAATCACAGACATTCTTACTACTTGAGTGACAGTGATGTATTACTAGATATCGTTTACTGTCTATGGCTCAATAACGAGTCATTGTCAACGTAGTAAAAACCTACAGGGTCACACAAAGGGAGTAGGAATAAAATAATAATTAATTAGACTTTAATTATATTAATATCCAATTAATTGAACTTATTTTTATGCATATATATTATTATTAAGAATAATAATATGTTATTCACGTAATATATATATATATATATATATATATATATATATAATATTATGTGATATTAAAGTAATATTAAATAATTATGTTATCAGATATTAGATAAATATATTATGAGATAATATTATTTTGATATTTGATAACCATATACAATTATCTAAATATTAAGATATTTATATTATGAGATAATATTATTATCTAATATTAGATAATTAACAGATAAATCTTATCTCTCCTCACTCTCTCTAGGATAAGGATGAGATGAGTTGTTAAGTGTGATTAGGATTTTGGAGGCATTATTCTAATAGGACTAGGATTGCGGCTTGCCTAAGTTCTATAAAAAGGGACTTGAGGGCAACACTTTTACACACGCTTATAAGCTTCCATAAAACTCAAAATTACTCAAAAAACACCCAATCCTAATCCTAAAGAGAAAAACGCATCCTAGCAGATTTGTGGAAGGTGAGAGATCATTGTTCACTTTGTGTGGATACCGTAGAGACGCTGTACCTTCCGGTCGGCATTTAATTTATCCGCTCTCTCAAGTTTTGATCAGTAGAAACACAAGTGCCTAATAGGTAAAACCATAATCATTGATTTATGTCTTTTGCATGGATCCTAGATAGAATTCAGATCAAGTTTTTGAATTTTCATTGTGTATGATAATCTGAATTCCTAACAAACACAGCATGTCATAGTCTTATCAAAGATAACTACTTGCCACCTAATAAGCTATGGTGTCATATATGGAATCATGCTACCAGAAAAAGTTAAACTTTTCATTTAGCAATGCAATCAAGGAGGTTTGATGGTAAATGTACTGCTATACTAGAAAGGATTGGGAAACTTATGGTGTAAAGTATACCAAAAGAAACCAGAAGATATTATCCATGCATTTTGTGACTGTCCACAAGTGAGATAAATTTAGTTCAAATTAATAAATATTAGCAAAAGAGCCTGTTTCTTTGGTACCTAAGGAACGAATTGGATTTTGCTGAATTTAACCGAATAGCTTGGCATAACTAGAGATATTCCTTGAAAAGTCATATGGGGAGCTGTGGTTTGGCATTGCTAGAATCAGTGAAATCATACTCTTTTCAAAGATATAAAGGAATTACCGCACAATGCAACAAGTATCATTTTATCCTATACTAAGCAAATTATCTCAACTTTCCAATTAAGCCCAGGTGATCTAAGCCAAAACTTCCACAAGGTAGAGGTGAGCTAAATGAAGCTAGGTGTAGTGGATTATTTAGAGACTCAGAGGATAGGTGGTTGCATGGATTTTCAAGAGTATTAGGAATATGTTCATTTTTAATGCTAAATTATGGGGAGTATACCAAGGCCTATACATTGTATAGGAATGAGGCCTAAGAAAAATCATTTTAGTATCAAACTCAAATTTTTTGGTGGAAGCATTGAACAAGAGGCACAGCGAACAAATCAAATATGATAATATTATTTCATTATGTCTATCATTAATCTATAAAAGATTGGGGAATAATTATTCAACATAAATTTCGGAAAGGAAATGAGGAAATGAGTGTGCAAATTGGTTAGTTAACTACAATCTTTCCAAGGATTAAGGATTAAAGAGGATAGATAACTCACCAGCTGGAATTAGTAACCTTCTATTAGGCAATGCTTTAAGGGTTTTTACCCTATGAATTATCTCTATGTAATTTTCCTTTTGGGCTTAGGCCCTATCTATTTATTACAAAAAAAAGGACCACAAATGCATTTAAAAACACTTAATTTTCTCTAAAAAAAAAAGCACATGATAACTTAGTTTAGTAAGGTGGGCTTCTTACCCTACACATGCAATTGCGGCAAGAAGGCATTTAGTCTTTCTAGAAAATTCTTTGTTTTCCTTCAAATACATATTAGCACGATCTTGCTGGCATTTAGACCGGTTCCCATTCATGAAGCTTTTTCTCAAATTGAATTCATCATTTAGCTCAAAAAATATAAGGATTTATATATATGTATTTAAATTTGTTGACTTATCAATATATAAATTTCTACATCATTAATAAATATAAAAATAACATGTCATTAAAAACATAATAATAATTAAAAATTTTATTAATAATAAAAAATTTAATAAATTTTAAAAATATAATAATATAAAAGTGAGTGATAATAAAAAAATTACTTAAAATTATAATGTATCAAATTTAAAAATATATATATGCTCAAAAGCATATATATCATGAATTGCAGCTTTCCTTCTCATCAATAAATATAAAAATAATATGTCATTAAAAATATAATAATAATTAAAAAAAAATTATTAATAATAAAAAAAATTTAATAATTTTTTAATAATATAATAATATAAAAGTGAAAGATAATAAAAAATTTATTTACAATTATAATGTATCAAGTTTAAAATATATATATGCTCAAAAGCTTATGTCATGAATTACAACTTTCCTTTCCTTCCCTTCCCACCCCCCCTAAAATTTTAAACTTCATGTAGCAATGAACATAGAGATAAATCTTGTTACCAAATTGTGTGGCCTAATAGAATCATTGACTTAGAAATTATGCAGCATCTCAAAAGCTAACTCAAACATAAAGTTAGGGCTATTAAGTTCTAGAAGTTATTAAACTTCACCTTGTCTGCATTGACCTGTATTTAAAGGTCCCAAGGCTAAATTAGACCACATTCCTCTTGGATTTATGCTTGAAACTATTTAATCAAGAACAAGAAAATTAATATATTATTATTTTATTTTACTTATTTTTAAAAATGGTGTTAACCATTGCTCTCAAAATGATGGTTGAGCTGTAATTGTGTTATAACTAATCAAGATCTAATAATTGCATCTTAACCATCATTCTAAAGGCTATAATTAGCATTATCTTTACTTTTATTGTATTTTCAAAATTACCATTTAATCCGATGGTGAAATATTTCATCATCACTTTATTGTGTACTTAGGTCTCTATTGACTATGCTAACATAAGAGAGTTGAGAGAAAAAATTTTACACCTTCTTTAAAATATAGTAATTTTGAATTTCTTTTGCAAAGAAATAGTTAAAATAATTGGTCAATTTTGTTAAATTAAAAATTTTATATATAAATTATGAAATGAAATAAATTTATTAATTTAATAAACATGGTAATATGAATTTTATGAGAATAGATGAGAAAAGTTAAATAAAATTATAAAATATAAGATTTTAAATTATTATAAGTGAGTATATAAATATAGAAGAAATTTAGGAATGAGATTTGAAAAATATCCCTGAGGATAATATTCCTTATTTTAAGCCAACTATTACCTTTCCTCCCTTATTTTTCCTAAATTCCTCTAACATGACTCCTCTTCTCTTACTCTTTATCTTTTTCTTTTCAAGAATTGCAATGAAAGCATCAATCTTTCTTCAAATTCTTCATCCAATCAAAGTAAAAATATCATCCTTGTTGAAATTCCCCCTATTTCTTGTGGTTGAATGTGAATTAAAACTTATTTAATTTCCATGGAAGCTTGGAACCCTATCTCAAATATTATTAATTTTAATATAATTATAGTTAAAAGAATTCCAATCTAATGTCATAACATTCTCTTCTATACAAGGTGAGTGGTCACTCTATCCATTGTTAACAAATTTGAAAAGTTTAAGTTCAATTGTTTATTTTGAGTTTTTATAGCTTTATAAACATAAATGTTTGATTTTTTTAGTTAATTGATGGAAATGGCTTGATTTAATGATGGTAACAGCTTCATTAATATATTGTTAGTGTGTATTTATGACTGTATAATATTTGGTGGATAAATGGATGCATTAAATGCAAGTTTTAAGATAAATAAATAGTGAAAACTTTGAAATTCTACAAATTTCTCACGTAATAGTCGACTATGCCCTAAAAGATGCATTTTGCAGGGGTATAGTTAATTATTTGACCTTAGGTTACTCTTTGAGGATTGATAATAAACTATATAGTTAATTATGAACCTTCATGATGCTCTCTTAAGCCTACTAAATGATTATATAGTCAATTATTGTACTCTAAGTTCGCCTTTGGACCCTACTACTTGACTATATAGTTAATTATAATACCTAAAATTATTCTCAAGGCTCTCATAGTCAAGTATATAGTCGACTATATTAGTTTTTTCTAAAAAAATCATGATCTCTAAAGGTCCATTGAAGGATGAATGGTTTATAAACACTAAAGTAAGATGGCATATAGTACTTATGAGTCAAATACACGCTTTAGTGATTCGTAAATGAGGAATTGAATTATTGTACCATATAATTAAATAAGAATGCATTTGTGATATTGTTAATGCAATGAACTGTGATACGTCACTATAGAAAATGGTATGGTGTTGTTAAAATATTATGATAAAAAATGCTTATTGTCTAGTATGAGAAATGAAAGTTTTAAGCTAATAACAACTATATATGATGCAAAATGAAAGCTTTTAGTCTAGTCAGAATTGAATTATTATACCACAATATAAATGTATTTGTGATGTTATTGATGCAATGAATTGTGATATATGATCATGCATATTATGATAGATAAGGTTTATGGCCTAGAATGAGAAATAAGAGCTTTAAACTAATTATGACTTGAGAAATGCAAAAAAAGGAAATATGAATACCGAATGAAAATTTTTCAATAATATGCTTATGGAGGGTATAAGGTATACTCTCGAAAGACAAGTACGAAAAGCTTATAGAAGGTATAAGGATGACCTAAAAGACATAAGAATAAATGTATGTATTTATTTACTTCTTATTAGTTTGAATTATAACATGATCCTAAATTCTAATTGTTCTTGTAAACTCTTATGTGGTGTAAATGTGATGAAGGATTATGTGTAAGCCTTTTAAGACTACTTAAAATTGAATTAACAATCTAATTAATTATATATTAAATCTTACAAGAAGATAACCTATTAAATAATTTATGGAATTGTATTTTTTGTTTAAATGAAGTATTTACTCATTGAATTTCAAATTTCTTCCCCTATAATTTATTTTGTCAATAATCACATTAAACCTTGACCACCATAACCTCAAAGTGAAGTATTTTATAGGATGACCTAGTAGGTAAGTTATTACATTGTATTTTTCATTTAAATGGAGTATCTACTCACTGAACCTTGAACTCACTCTTCCATAATTTATTTTATAGATACTCAGATCGACCCTCCACCACCATGTTTTCTGGTTATTTGATAGCATTAAATTTTGCATATAGAATGTCTTTTGGACCTTATTCTATGTATAGGTTTAGGTAGAGGATACAAACATTGAATTCCATTTTAGGTTAGTTAAAGTGACTTATCCTCAATTTAGGGAAGTTATAAATAACTCTAACTTCTACATATTTTGTAAAACCTTATTGATGAATGAATTATTTCTTCTTATTTAATGTTGCCTTCCTTTTTACTCATTCTCTAGCAAAGTATATAGGATTATGATAAGTAAAATGAATTAGGCTACTAGAAACCAATTGGTGAGTTTCATACTAATCACGATCGAGTTAAAGTCATAACATGATTATACTATTGAAGTGTAACATTCTAATTGCAAAGTTCAAAGTAATTGAGAGTGAAAAAAGAAACCTGGTAAAGTAAATTGATTGAGATATTTTAAGATAAATAAGTAGAGTAATTAAGCATCTATTAGAGGTAAAGAAAGATAAAATTAAAAAAAATAATGAACACTTCATTAAATTTCTAAAGTAATAAATAAAAAGAGACACAAATAATGAAATATTATGCATTCGGTGCCATATATAAAATTAGATATTAATTATAAGTATTAATTTAGATAGTAAGAGAGTTTGCTACTTTTCATGTTTAAATTTTAAACATGATAAAAGGCAATGTGAAGTTCATAAAATAAATTTTGTAAGAAACTAAAGTCAATAAAAAAATTAAGTATTTCGATTATTAAATTATTAAGTTCCTTAAAATTCATGCTTAATGAATAATTTAATAGTGATAACTCTAAAAATAACCTAACCCATTAAAGCTTAGTCCACGAGGCCTAAAAGTACAAAACCCTAGTTTTGACCTTCCATATTATATATACTATCAAGTTTGCTTTATTCTTGAGAACTTCTATTCCATTTTTTCTTTACTTTAGGTTGTTATTAGTTTAACTATCAGAGAACTTATGGTGGACCCTTATTCGCCACCTCCTAATAGTGCTTCCTTATTTTACAAGTCCCTAACTAGACACCTATATAAAAAATAGTTCATCACTAATGCCATCTGAAAGGATAACAATATATACATAAGTGCTAGACTCGTAAGCATCAAGCATTACAAATCTTTAACATTACCTTAAATATGCTTGTGGCATTTACTTGTTATATTTATTTACGTTTAATTATTTACTTTTATAAAGTGCATAACTATTCATTACTTATTAGCAAAACAAAATTTCACCATCACATTATGACTTGTTGCATGAATTTGAGATTAATAAGATAATTTCATAAAGCCTCTACTTAAAAGTTTAGGGCACATAAAGGCAAGTCATCATCAATGAGTCACCAATCAAATCCAAGATGCTACCATTCATAAAATGCCTAATAATCATCAATGAATGAGTCATTAATGAAATCTTAGATGTTTAGTATTTGCCGATGAATGATTCATCAATCAAATTTGAGATATTGTCTTTCATAGGACACTTGATAATTACTAGTAAACAAATTGCCAATCAATTATGACACTTAATAATTGCTAATAAACAAGTCATAAATCTAATTTGGGATGTTACCATTCACCAAGTAATCGCTAGTGAATGAGTCGCTAATCAAATCTAAAATGCTACCCTCCATAAGACATTTGGTCGAATAAAGGATTGCCAAAATGTTGCTAGCTAGCATGGCTCACCATGATCAGTTTGCAACTCTTGTTATTATTACTTATTTCCAATATCTTTTGTACTTTTATCATTATTTGCTTTATTTTAAACCCTAAAGGCTTCAATTCTTGTAATCATAGCTAGATTAAAAGGATTTTATATATATATAGAATTTTATGGCAAATGATTCCAAGGTTTGAAACTCTTTTATAGCAAAGGTCGTGACCCATCTTAACGTATGTGATCGATGTAAGGAGTCATTTTGGATGACAACCTACTAACATTTTTCAAAATACATCTAATTCAATGTTTTTGTATTTAATCATATTTTTCATGAAAAAGAGTAAGTAATTTTCAAAAATCCACTATGGAATAGGTGAAAATGAATTTTCATGTATAATTTTTACAACTATCTTAAGGCTTAACATCAATGTTCTTTAGCAAAACCACTCCTTATCTATCAGACAATAACTAGGTACCTAAAGGGAAAAGTCCCTAAAAAATATAAAAAAAGAGAGTAAATTTTTATGAAACTTAATGAATGAATAACAATCAATAAAAAAATTATAAAATATATCTATACCATGCTATAAAAGTTACAACTAATTTTTTAAAAGAAGCTTTTAAATTTTATCCAAGGAAAATAATGACATTATCATACTTTTTTCAAGAAAAAGGAAAAGTTCCTAAGTATAAATATATACAAACATGTGCAATATTAAATCCTAATTAAGATCACATCACACATTTTCACACTAGCATAATTATAAAGGAAAAGTAATTCTTTTGTTTAATACCATTCATAAGAAATCATAACATAGATAAATAAAGAAAATATGTAAATCTTTTTGTGACTTTTAGTCATCCTTATCCTTTCATAAATAGATACTTGAATTCGAAGCATATAGCTATAATGAGAATATCATCTTCCCCAACATCATTAAATATTATTTATAAGACAATATATTAAGATAACAAATGCTTCACTAGCACTTCAATTCCATAACTTGTAACACAACATTCATATGTAAGAAAGTCCTAGAAAATAATTAATATTAATAATTCAAGTACAACATTTGCCAAATCATATTCATAATCATGCACACTTATCATAACATCACCTTGCCTCTATGCATGGCCATATATCATGCATTTAACATTCTTCAACATTTAACAATCATTCTCAATATTATAGATCATATAGTATATTTGACCCTTTTATATGTCATATTGTATAAAACTTTATAAAGAATAATTAATTATGAAGTTAATTATGTAATATAAAGGTTTAGAGAGCAATGTCATAGGCTTATAATTGATTATGCAACCCCTAAGAGTGTATTTTCAATAGTATAGTTAACTAAAAGATGTCAAAAAGCAATTTTGATGGGCATTGTAATTATGTAAACTATGCATACCTAAATATACATTTTTTAGGGCATAGTTAACTATGCAGTTAACTACAACCTATTGTCCTATAGAATTTCATATAAATACACTATTCATATGACATTTTAATATCAAGATTTCATCTCACAAGCCTTTCATATCTGTTCTACCACATATTGCATTCTCATTGTAATACACTTAATATCCATCTAGAAATTAAAATTAAAACACATATATTATACAATCTCCTCAAATTTTGGCTAAAACATAGAAAACATATCTTTAAACAACTCATATCATACAAAACCATCCAAATTTAGTTAGGATGATCATTAACCTCACTTAAAAAAGATGTTAAATGAAGAAATTAGAAGCCATTTGCTCTTAATCAGTCAAAATCATCAAATATTAAGGTTTGGGTTACAAACCCCTTTTTCTAAAAAAAAAATTAGTCACCTTAAATCTATAGGAAAAAAATGAAAAAGAAGCTTAGCAAGGATTAAAATTTAAGAGATTTTACCTTAATTAAATTGAAAGGCATAAAAGTTTGTGCTCTAGTTAGTTAATAAAAGATAGGGGATAGAGTAGAAGTAGAATAAGAAAATGAAAAAGGGCTGAAAGGTGCTTTTATTATGGGAAAAATAGGGATACGGCTAATAAATGAGGAAATAAAAAAGAAATGTAGCTGGGGACATTTTAGGAAAAGTATCTTAAATTTTCTTTACATTTAATTATCCAACCTTAAACACATTTAACCTTTAAACATATGACTCTATCCATTTTTTCTTATCTATTTAATAAAAAATTCTCATTCCAAATTCATAAAAATAATTAATTATGCTTTATAAAATTTTACCTTGTATTTTTTTAATAACCTTATTATTCTTGTATGAAATGAAAAATTAAAATTTTAGAAGTAGTAACAATAAGGTTTAATCTACCTAATTAACATTTATACTTTGTTATTTTTATACTACAAGACTACAATAGCCTAATTTACATCTATATAACATCATTTTTATGATTGCAGGATTCAATAGCCTAATTAATACCCTTCATCGAGCTCTTCTAAGATTAGTGATGACTATGTAAATAATTATTCTACAAAATACCTTTATGATATCCCTTCACTAACATACAATTAACAATTAACAATTATTACATAGAATAATTTCTTATTTCCCTTAGTTGCTTGTGCATCTCACCCACATTGCTAAGTTATTTGAGCACTTCATTTACATAAAGGACCGCAAGAATTTGCACTTGAATTATACATAATTACTATTTCTCTTAAAATTATCATCATTAACCTCTTTAATGATGAAAAGTGAAAGGCAATAAAACTATCTCTATTTATCCCAGGGTTACACACCAATATATCACTAATCTTAACAACTTTGTAACCTTGCTTTTATGCAAGGCAATTATCGTAAATTAGCCTAAATGTCATTTGTTAGCTTTATGGCTCACCTTCATATCTCAATGGTGTTGTGCCTCAACACACCTATGATTATAAGTAGGTCAATGTTGCTATTTCTTGGCATGTGATTGGTGTTTCCTTGTAAAAAAAAACTTAATGGAAACCCTTCAATTACTTTCTTTAAGGATAAATATATTAGTGACATTTGTCAATATCATTTCACTCACACCAAGCTATGCATAAGTACCTTGTTATTAGTGGGGTGGCTAGTTGCTAAAGACCTTTATATTAGCAATATATTTATATAAATGTCATAAAACCTAACATCATGGGCTACCAATACCACATGAATATGGAAAGGTAAAAATTTTCCTCAACACAAACTCTATCATATGTATAACATTCAACTATATGCTTATATACTTAAACACTTAGTATTTTCTTAGCATACAACCTTTAAAGCTTACAAGGTGTCTGCACATAACTACTCTCATCAAAGCCACCACCGTAAAGCACAAAAGGGCAAATGCCAACTTTAAAAATATTCCAACCCCTTATATCCATCACCCAACTAACTAAGGTTGACTACATAAGGCTTAAAAGCATAAAACCCTAAGTTACTCCCTCTAAACTATATATACTATCAAGTTTTTTCTATTCCTTAGAATTTCTACTCTATCTTCTTTTTCTTTATTTTAAGTTACCATTAACTTAATCATTTGAAAGCTTATAGTAGGCTTTTATCTACCACCTTCTAATAGTGTTTTCCTGTCTTACAAGGTCTTAGCTAAACACCCATGTGGAGAAGAGTTCATCAAATGGTAATAACTAAGTTAGCATATGAATTAATCTTCGAATTATTTCTTTGAATTTAATTCATGTAGATAAATGAGTTTAGACTAGCTAAAGAAAGAAGTACTAATAATTTATAGGTAAATTGTACTTAATAAGAATAGACTCATATTCCTTTATATATATATATATATATATATATATATATATATATATATATATATATATATATATATATATATATATATATATATATATATTAGTCTTCCTTTTTATATATAGACAAAATTAACAATTTTATCCTTAAAATTAAAGGCACAAGTAAAATAATTCCAGAATTATATAAAGTTATAATTTCATTCCTAAATAATAATCTTTACATACAATTTCATTCCTCAATCATATTATTTATGAATGAAGTTATCAACACGAATTTGTGCATAGGGATCAAATTATAAGTATAAACTATTATTTAGAGAAGAAATTGCAACTTCATGTAATTTAGGAATCATTTTACAAATACCTTGTAATTTTAAAAATGAAATTGTTAATTTTGTTTTATATATACTAGTCTTTTTTTTTATTTTAAACATACACTCAACTCTCCTAATAAGGAATGTGAGCGCACATTTTCAAAAACTAGAAAGATATAAGTGTAATTTGATTACATTTCAAAAGAAATAAAATGAGTATAAATTTATAATTCATCCAAAATTTTAAACATAATTAATTACTTCTTCTATTTCTTTTTAAATGTCATTTTACAAAAAAAAATTGTTCTTATCTATTTGTCATTTTAGGAAACCAAGATTACATTTATTATGTTTTCCAAATATTATTCCTACTATCTAGATAAATATTTAATAATTTTATTTATCAATTAAATTTTGGTAAATGATATATTAGTAAATTAAAATTCATATATCCTAAAATTAAGGTTATTTATTACCTTTCTCAATCTTTGTGTACAAGAATGGCAACTCATTGTATTTAGGGGATTGTGGCCCCTTAAATTTTTAAAATCATATATATTAATATTTTTGTGAAAAAAATTATTGATTTAGCCCCTTTAAAAAATAAATTAAATGTATGTGATAATATAATCAATAAAAATATGTTTAAAAATACCAATTGCTTAATTGGAAAGATTCAAAATTAAAATGACATTCTTTATTTAATTTGTTAAGGATGAATATTAATTTACATGAAAACTATTAAATCTATTTAATAGTTACTCTTATTTTAATAAAATTTTGTTGGACAAATATATCTAATTTATTTCTATTTTTGGAATAATAATTGAATATATAGTCTATAATGTTATATCATTTATCAAATGTAACTTTTAAAATCATAATCAATGATAATTTTGAAATCTTATGAGATATTTACACTTTGTAATAAAATTTTAATTTATTAACTAAATTCAATATTCAAAATAAGAAAAATTTCAAATACTATAAGTTTAATATTTAATAGATTTAATACTTAAAATTCAATACTAAATACTATAATATTTTCAAATACTTTCTACTTATTATTATATTTTATTTCTTCTAAAGAAAAATAAAAAAATAAAAAAATAATTGAGAAAAATAAAAAAGACAAATATAATGTGAAAATGATTTTGTTATATTTTTTATCATTATTTATTAAAAATAACCATTAAATATATCATAATACATTTAAACACAATTCAACTCATGTAATAACGAAGATCAAACTCGAATTTTGAAAGCCCAACAAGCTTGTGCTTAATGTCATTTATTTTAGTTAAGCTCGAGTTTGAACAAATATATGTTCAATTGTGGTTATCTTTGATGGTATAGTGATATTCAATCTTATCTTTAGAAATATTAAAATAGATTGTGTCTAATGAGTTAACTTGAAATTAGTATAATTTTCCTTAACTTGAAATTAGAACTAATACAACAAATGATAACAATAATCTAACTTAATAAAAGACTATAACTAATTAGTCTAAGTTGGTAAAAGGTTAAGACTGATCGGTGTAAACTTGTCAAACTATTGGATTTGCTTATTAGTCTAGTAATAGTGACAATATAAAATAAGTAATATAAGTTATAAAATTAATTAATTAGCATGTATATGTATATATGCTTATATGTATGTGTTTATTAAAATTATATATTTTAAAATAATATTAAATAATATTTAATATTAAAATTAATTAATTTATATATTTAATATTATCAATATATATTTTAAAAATTTTATTAAAATCAAATCCAAACATAAACGTTTTCATCCCATAAATTTCCATTAATTTTATAATAAATTAGTCTTTATCATTTATAATTTTAATTAACTTGCAATTAAATTATTATATTTATTTTTTATTAAACTTTTCAATCCTTTTTATGATTATGATTCTTAGATCATGTAATAGTATAGAATGCATAATGTTTGGTTTATAACTTCATTATTGGGCATATTTTAGTTTAGGCTTTTAGCTGATAGAACTGAATGAGACATTGAAACTAGCCAAGGTCCATTGGCAATGCTAATTAGTAATATGCTATCTGTTGCAATACAATAGCTAGTCACCTTTACATTACAATAGTTACTTTTCTATTTTTTAAAATATTTTTATTCTTTTATAAATAATTTTTCAATCAAACTAAATTCATATAACAAAGGTGAATTTTTTTTTAAAATAGTGTATAAAATTTCTAATTTTTTAATTCTTCTCTCATACTAAAGGTCATTGATAAAACTCTTCAATTCTCTCTATTTACGTTTCATAATTGTTGTTTATTTTTATAACATTTAATTCTTATAGTATTATTATTGATTTCATAGTTATCTTTTTTGTTAACTTTTAAATTAGTAATCATTTTTTCCTAATATTATTATTAATAAGTTGAAACCATGAATTTGAATGATCTTAATTATATGCAAAAAATTTTAAATTATGTAATTCAAATAATGAATTTATAAATACTTCTTCAAGCATACCCAAATTTGCATCCTCTCATCTTCCTTGTCAACATCCCTTTTCTTTACAATGCAACTGTAATCGCAAAAATGCAAACAATCTTTCTTCCTCAATCAATTTAGTAAACTATGATATTTGGAATCATTTTGATATAAAAAAAGGTAAATGATATAAATAGAGCATTTTACAAATAGTGTTTAAAATCTTATAATTATGATAGCTATATTGGCACAACTTCATTGTGGAGTCATTACTCTTTTAAATATGCAAATATTGTAAATGCTAAAAAAATGATCATAATATGTCTAGCTAACATAATTGTAAATATCAATTATATAAATAAATTTATCATGCTAAAATACTTTTTAATTTAGCAAGTTATCCAAAATTTAATAAGATTTTTCAACACTTTAATCTCTAATGACATGGTATAAGTGGGAATACTAGTGTTAATAAGTTAGAAAAAAAAATTTGGTAAAAAAAATGATTTTAGCAAATTCTTTTAAAAAAATTAAAGATAAAATTGCATTTGCATCCGATATTTAGATATCATCATCTAAAATAGTTTATGTTTGTATAACCACTTATATTGATAATAGCTTTATTTTACATAAAGGAATAATTTATTTTAAACTTATTTTACCACCATATGATGCATCAAATATTGCTTTTTATATAATAAATACTAGTAATGAGTACATAATATTCAATGAGATATTTTCAATTACTTTTAATAATGTATTTAGTAATATTAGTGCTATTGGAATTCTAATTCCATATTTAAATTTTATTTTTAATGCTTAATTTTTTATCTTAGATGTGCATGTTATATTTTAAATTTAGTTATTCAAGATGCATAGAAATTATTTCCATACTTGTACAAAATTTTAGAAATATAATTTTATTTATCAAATCATCAACTACTAGGAAGGATGACTTGAAGTAATTATATGTGCAGAGGTCTAAAAAATATAAGATGCTCCCACAAGATGCTTGTACATAACAAAATTCTCCTTTTAATATGTTTGAATTTTATTTAAAGTATAAAGAGGTTATGACTACTTTTTATTCAATAAAAATGCATAGTATTATCTTGAAAATGTTGAATAGGAAAGAACAAAATTTCGTTTACAATTTTTGTAAATATTTTATAATTTAACTAATTTTTTATTCGATTCTTATTATCTCACATCTCATCTGATGCTTGAAGTTTTACTTAATTATAGTTTTGCATTTTTAACATTTAGAAGTGCTAATAATTTTAAGATTATTATTGATGAATGTTTACCAAAATAAAATAAATATTTTAAAAATATTCCTTTTTAATATATTATAACTATAATTACATATCTTAGACTTAAAGAATTAGGAGTGAAAAATGTATTAAATAAATATCATTCAAATATGAAATATAAATTTGATGTAAAGTCAAATGTGTAAAATGTAAACAATTTATTGTACAAGATTTTTAACATATACATATAATAGTAAATTTAATTTTTTACATTTATGCATAGATTTTTCATCTTTATGAATATTTATATCATATCTTGAAGAATATGATAACTTCTTAAATGTAATCAATAATTTCCCTTTAAATGACAATGAACTTAGTCCTTAATTACACCTATTATAGCTAATATATCAAAATTTGATATTTTAGAATTGTGAAAAATATAAAAGATAGTATATTTTGTAATTTCTCTTGTGAGTCATAATATACTAACTTCTCTAGTATCCTTAGTGGCATTAAAAAGTATATTTTTTCTTAACGAGCAATTTTGGATAACAAATATCTATCAATGAGTCACAAGAACTTAGGAATAGCCATTTGATTAACAACTTTGTATAATGCGGACGATAAATACCAAAACAATTTTAGAAAAAATGGATTACCATTTGATAAAAGAGACAAAAGTTAGAAATAGTGATATATATATATATATATATATATATATATATATATATATATATATATATATATATATTATAATTTATGAAGTTACTTAATAAAATATTTATACTCATTTTATTTATAATTAGTGAGTTTTTTTGGATTACTCCATATGATTTTTATCTCTATGCTTAAGAATTTTCCAAGTAAAAATTAATGTGTTGATTTATTTTCTTATAATTTTAATATTAATCTATTTAATAATAATATTCCATCAAAGATGCATTAAATTTTTTTAAAAATTTCAATATTTTATATTAAATTTACAATTGATAAATTAAAATTTTTAAATAATAATCTTTTAATTCTAGTAGAAGTTTGAAATATGATTTTCAAGTAGTATTTTATTTTAAAGTCCTCTTTATAACTTATTATTTGTGATTATTATTTTTTAAATATAACTTCATTTTAACTAAAAAATAAGAATTTTATTTAAAATAATAATAACAATAATAATATTAAATTTTAATTAATTATTACTACTAATTTGAAATTAATATTTTAAACTTAACGAATTATAAAACCCATCAAGGATCATTTAGTAAATGTCAATTTAAGATCAAGATTGAGATTATAATACTCTAATCTAATCTAATCCTTACATGATGAAAAAATGATTTGCCTTAATACTTACTTGATATATAACTTTTACCTTTTAGATTAGTCTAATTTAACCTGTTGACTTGTTTTAGTAAATTTAATTGATTTTAAAAAATATATTTCTTTTTCATGTCTTGAATTTGAATCTTTCATGTATGGATTAAATAAATTAACACCCTTACCTTCACAATAAAAAAAAAAAACTTATTAATAGCTTAATTGCGCTGCAAAAAAGAAAAAGTTCAACCCCCTGAACAAGTTTTCACCTTCTGTCTCTCTTTATATCTTAATCTTAAATCCACTTAAATAGAGATAAGAATGAAAAGAGTATAATTCATGCAAAAAAAAAAAAAAATGTTGAATGTAGCACGCAGCTTTCGGTCCCACTCAGTTCACATGGTGATATACAAAGGACAAATCCCTTACCGACTTGCTGTATTCTGAACCGTGAATCGCGACAATTAATACGCTTTGTTCAACAAAGTAAACACTAAAACAAACTATAAATGGCACATATCCATCAGAGATTTTCTAGGCTTTTTTGTTTGTTGGCTTCTTTACTCATGATACATTTTCTCAGCTCAAACCCCATCATATTGATATCATTATTTTTTGTGTCAGCACAAGAAACAACAATTTTGGTGTCAAGGCGTGATAGCCATATTGCCAAAGGGTCAAAGATAAGGTCGGTGAATTATTTTGTATCTGATTTTTAAGTATGGAAAAAAAATTTAATGTTATATTATTATTGAACATTTAATATTATTTTTATATAATTTTTATTGCGTGTGTTTTTCTTTTTATTCTTAGCATCAAACTTAATTTTTATTTCAAAAAATATATTATAGGCGATCTTTATAAAAAAAATAATATTTTTATTAAAAATTATACAGAAGTAATTTAACATAGTACTATTTTTTCCCAAAAGATAGAAAGATAGGAGGTTGTTTTTTTAACTCTTTTATTTTTTGTTCCTAAAAATAAATTTGCTTGATTGAAGATGGAAATTATATTTTGAAGTTTTCCATGAATCATGTGGGAATCTCAAATCTTTTCTTTGACTGCGCAAACCTCTTTTGGTGCGAGAATATGATCGGTAATATTAGAATGTTTAGCATTGAAATTAAATATTATATTTTAAGTGTTGAATTTATTAAGTATTAATTTTATAGCATTTGTTAAATTTCATTTAAGCATTGAGTTTAATTATTAATATAATAATTTAATTTCAATATATTAAAATTTTACATAGTTTAGTTTCAAAATTATTCTTAATTATGATTTTTAAAAAATTAATATATATTATTTTAATCATTAAGCACTGAATTTAAGTATTAAATTCATTAAATGATAAATTTACTATTTGAATAATTTCTTATTTTAAGTAAATGGTTTGAAATTTTCATCAGAAAATATCAAAATTTTATATAATTTAATTTCAAAACTACCTTTATTATGATTTTAAAAGTTCCATACCCAAGACTCTAAATTGATGTGATATATCTAATTATTATAAAAAGAAGATGAAGATGACATTCAATATTTTTATTCAGTAAAATCTTACCAAAATAAAAGTAGTTGTTTAACACATCTTTTAGTGAGGGACTAATCTTTATTTGGGGTAAAAGCAATAAATGGTAAACATCTTCCAATAATAGTACGTTGAGGATCAAATTCAAAACTTTTTAAGCCTGAAAAAAAATATAATTTTAAGCATGAATAAATTGAATTAAGCGTTGAACTAATATTTTCAAATATATTGCTATTGAATTTTTGCTTAATTTGATATTTAGCATGAACAAATTAAATAAGTAAAATATAATTAATTAGTGTTTTTTATTATACCCTAGTTATAATTTTAAATAACAGTTAATAATCATAAATTATCATAATGGAAAGCATACCTGTATATTAGTGTTATAATTTTTCATATTTATGGATTTGTTTTCATCTTTCATATTATTTTAACAATTATTAATTTTGATCATACGTCAAATTTGATTTTTTTAATAATAAAATGGCTGAACAAACTAATGCAATGATCAGAAATTAAATTTTAAATATATATAAAAAAAGAAGATATAAAACTTTTAAAAAATATCCAACATTGCTTAAATTACATGCTATCAAATCTGCCTTCTTTGCTGAAACACAATTACTATCTAAGTTTGTAATTTAAAATAATGATTTAGGTTTTTTTTAATCTAATTTAAATTATTTTTCTTCCCCTTCAATGAAAGATACATAGAAATGGCCCTTCCTTTCGGCAAAATAGGATGAAACAACTTTTGAAGTGAACATATTGGGCGCGGTGATAATGAAGGGCAATATAAGTATATCATGATTTTAGATTACTGAAGTAATCAATACGATTTGGTAACTGTTTGTGAAGTTGATAGATTAAGCATTCTTCTCAACCCACTCAAAGGTTGTCGTTTTCACTTCTAAGTTATCACAATGTGAACAAAGATAATATGCAAGTGGAATGAGACTCCCATTTGCTTTATTCACAATTACAAAGCCATCAAACAGAGTAGTTTTAGTTGAAATGTTATCATTAGTATTTTTTTTTTTTCAAATAATATATATACATACATATATCCATCCATCCATCCATCCATACATACATATATTATGTATGAATATATGTTAATCCATTCAGATGGAGAACTTGGAATACTTACGACAATTAATCACTCTTTTTAGCTTTGGGACAAAATTTAGCAACACATGAAAATAATCCGTTACTAATTAATTATTAATGCATTGTTTACTAATGCTTTATTTTTTATCACTATTTTTATCGTTAAATACTTTATCAACAGAATTTTTTTAATTAGTGATGGATTTTTCAATCACTAATCATTTTTTTTTTATAATGGTCAATATGCCAAAAAAATGAATAAGTTATTTTAATATAAAATTTTAATTGTAATCTTAAGTTATATGTATTATTCACAAAATATCTTCATAAAAAACTATATCTTCAAAATAAGAAAAGAATAGTTCTCAAAATAGAATGTGATGAACAAATTTTAAATTTTTTTTTGCGTGGGAAAATTTTATTTTGAATATAATTTTTTATAGAAAAAGCTAATTTAGATAAATTGATTATAAATTAATAAATAATTTTTATGTGTTGATTCCAATATTAACTTTGAAAATAAATATTATGATTTCTAATTTTTATTTTGAAATCAGCTGTGGACTTCAAAGTAATTTGGATAAGTCAGTTTTTGTATAACTCCAAGCACTTCGGCGAAAATTATATATATATATATAACCTCTCTCTATCATTAAGGAATTAGAAAAAAAAATAATGGAATAGGTTTACTATCCAATATGTATAATTTAAATATTTAATCACATCTTTTAAAACAAAAAAAATTACACATAAATATGGTTAAAAAAAAACTGCGTATTTAGCCAATTCCTAGTTGACGGGGTTTTTACTCCACGGTTGCCACTCGTGTTCAAGGGACTCGTAAGCCTATGTCCTATTCTTATATATTAGCACTTTCTACTTTCTAGGAGATTTCCTTTTTTACTTTCCTGAATCCAAAAATCTTTATTTTCCTTTTTTTCTCTACATTCATAATGTCTTTTTATAGAATAATACTCCAATGCAAATTAAAAAATTTTATGAAAATTTAACATAAAATTTTTAATAATTATAATTTCTTTATAATTTTTTATTTTTTTCATAAAATTCAAGTATATTCAAATTATGTATAACAAGTGTACAAAAATTATTATTTCATATTTAAAATTGCATTAAATTTTTAAAAAGTTATTATTTTTATATAAAATTGTAATTTTTAATAAAAAATTGGAAAAAGTTTAATATGTTTTATAAATTTTTCTTATGTAGCTAAGAAAATAATATATTGTTAATTAAACCCTCTTATATCTTTCTTAGATACTTTACCATGAGTTTTTATGCTATAAAAATTCTGATAAAGCTGGAAGATATGTTAGTTTGGCAAGCAATATTTTTTAAATTAATTTCGTTTTAATGGGGATTGTTTCAATTTATTTATAAATAAATTATATTATTTAAAAATTTTATCAAAAATAATGATTTCAATGGTAAAATGCATAGAATTTTGATTCTATTATAATAAATACAATATTAAAACAGGGGTAAATATTTTTATAATACATTTTTTAGGTCAAATGAAATGAATCACAGTAAGATTTTTATTAAATTAAATGGAATTAAAAATTTCACAAATATAATTAAAATATAAATTATAAATAAAATAAAATTCTTTTTTATTTAAAGACATACTATTTAAAAAATTATTTTCAAATGAAATGAAATTTAATTTTTTACTATATCAAAAAAAGGAATAGTCTAAATTCATCTGAAAGTTCATAATTAATTGGAAGTGACTTTTTCTTTATAATTCAAACTCTTCTTCTCTTCTCTATATAATAGAAATGGCGGAGGCAAACAAAGATTAGAGCCGGGGAAAATGGTCATAATTTTTAAGTCTATTGAATTAAATTGGAATTAGACGATTAAAAATGGTCTAAAATTTAGAGTTGGTTTGTGATAGGTAATTTTTTTTAAAGAAAATTTGATTTATAATTAAAAGATATTTGAAAATTTTTAATTATTTCTAATGGAACTTATCTAAAATATTTTTTAACTAAAAAATTATGTGTTTTATTATTTTTTATTATTATGTTTTCTTTCAATGATATAAAATATATGTTAGATTATATAGTTACAGGTTTAATAATAATTATAAATTTATAATGGTTACAGCTTAATTTTTGTTTCAATGTTCTATTTTTATATTGATAATTGATATAAATATGAAATACGCATATAATATTTAGATTCCATAATAAATATGAAAATTTTAAATTTATAGATCATATGTAATATTTTGATGTTCATAATTTGATAATTATACATGATAACTATTAATAATGTTTCAAAATAAAATAATCAAACTCTTATATTATAAAAAATATAAAAATTAAATATAAATAAGTTAAATCATTATAACAAAATTAAATTTAAAAAATTTTAATATGTTTAAGCCCATGTTAATCACTTGAAAATATTAAAAATAATTTTAATAACTAAAATTAATTCTAATATTTGAATTAGTTAAAGTCGGGTGATCCAAATGTAAAATCAAAAAACTTTGTTCAGTTAAAAGAATTCAAGCAAATCACCTTTAATCAAATCGCGCACATCCATAATACAGACACAGAAATATGGACCCATAGGAAAACTGCAGATACTCGAGAATTCAATAGACATGACAGCTATTATGTATATTATATATATGGTTTAAAATGACATTGGCGTGCTTATATATATATATATATATATATATATATATGTATTAATTTATGTGGATGGATAATAAGAGCTGACCAGAAGAAGCCGGAAGAAGCCATCTTTTCCAACAGAGGTGGTTTTAGCAGTATTCACTCCACATGGGTTGTCCACAGGTTGCGTCTTCATCTCATTAGCATCTTACGTGCTCAAATACAGCACTGCCCTCATTGGCTTTTCTTAATTGTAATTTATTATTTATTTATTTATTTATTTTATTTTTATGAAAATAAAAGCGATTAAATTTCTTGATGAACGCATGCAAAAATTTGAGATCCAAATATGAAATGTAAAGAAAAATGAAATTAAAAGAATATATTATATATTACTTAAGTCAAATCAAATTTCTGATTTCTTTCTTATTTCTTAGCTTTAAGAAGAATTATCGGCAAGTGAAAGAGAGAGATGTGTGATTAAACATACATAATGAAGTTATTATATGTCACTTTACCCAAACCAAATCTCTGATTTCTTTCTTATTTTTTATCTTTACTTTAAGGAAAACTAGCGGCAAGTAAAAGAGAGAGAAGTGTGATTAAACATATATAATGAAGCTTCAGAGCTAAATCAAATTGAAGAGAAATGAAGCCGGTGGTTTTACGTTATGGAGCGTTGTATGCTTTTTTTAATTACAAAAGTTAATTTTAGGGTTAATTTTTTTAGTTATAAATTAACATTAAGTGATTTTTCCACAATCAATGTAAAATAACCCAATAATCTTCCCACATTATTAGAATATTGACATCAACTAACTCCTTTATAAACCATTAAACTAAGATATTGTAACCAGATTTTGATATCAATGTTGAATACTTTTTTTGAACTTTCACAACTAAAAAAATTAGTTTCAAAATTGAAGTTTTTCCTCATATTTATAAATCAACATTCAACTATTTATGTAAGATACTCTAATATGGTGTTGAATAATAGAATTTTAAATGTATATCTCTTTTTCATCATCAATGCAATAAAAGAAGAATTGAAGGAAGATGCTTTATATAAGCACCTAATTATAAGTAGTACTATTTGCACAATAAGATTATTCATAATTATGTGAGAGAAATAAGTCTCGTTACTAAATATGTATAATTTTTTTTTGTTATAATATGAGGTCATTGTAAATATATTTCATTCTAAAAGTAGCCCTTTCTATACAAAATATATTTTAAATATTTTATTTTTACTCAATATATTTCTATACATGCAAAAATGGAATGCTTTAGAGCCCATTCCACAACAACAAATTCAAAGTTTTCTACAAAAATGAAATATATAATCCAAAGAAGTAACAAGAAAAATAAAAAACTCGCATGATTATGTTGGCGAGAATAAGGTGATTCCTAATTGGATTCCATCCATGCCAGCTAGACCAGCTTAGCTGCAGATTTTGTACAAAGATTTCGTAAAAGTCATTCTCAATGCTTACTAAGAGGCGTTTTTAGAAAAGTTTGCTATGAAGCAAGATATGATGTCAAAAGAAGAAGCAGAAGGGGATCCATTAGAAGCCCATTAAATCAAAGCTAGTTTCCTAGTTGATATTAAAAGCAAGATTAGATAAAAATGGCACAAATCCTTAATTATTAAAGTTTTTAACAAGAACATGGGTTTCAATTATTTGAAGTGGAAATTAAAAGAGCTATGGAAATCCAGTGATCACATTAATGTAGTTAATTTAGGTAAAGATTATTTTATCATAAGATTCTTTATAGATGAAGATTCATAAAATATTTTGAGAGGTAGGCCTTGGTTTATAGGTGGGTATTATCTCGTTATTGGGAAGTGGACTCCAAATTTCTTGACATCTATCATTTCTTTTTAATTTGTGGTTATTTAGGTTAGGTTACTAAGCCTCTTGTGGAATATCATGACCTTACTACATTAAAGGAGATTGCTAATAAGATAGGGCTATTGCTCCGTATTGATGTAATCATTACCTCAAAACTTTTTCATATGTACGATCATTTATGCATGCAAGTAGATCTTAATAAACCTTTACTTAGGAAGCTTAGAACAGGTAAATCTAAATAGGTGATTCAGTATGAGGGATTAAACTACTTTTGTTAGTCTTGTGGTAGGACTAAATAACAAGTAGAACCTTATTCATGTAATGTGATTTGTGAACAAGTTCTTGCTAATAAAGATTATGAATATGTTGTTAGTGATTTTGAAACTTCAAAAACTTAAACTATTCCAGAGTAAGAAGGATAGTCTATAGTCCTTTATAAAAGGAGTAAAGCTAAAAGTTCGAGAAAAATGATACAAAAAGGTAACCATATAAGACAACAGGTTGAGGATAATTAAGGAAATATAAAATTAAAGATTAAAGCTAGTCACAGTGGTAATACAAGGCACTTGGTTTCAAAAATCCCAGGTTAGTTATAACATCGTTAAGTGAGATTACTTTTAGGAAAATTCAACTCAAGATATTAGAGAAGGCTAATCAAAGATTAGTCACATTCACTATCAATAAATAATAGGACTAAAAGATTGATTAATCATCTGTAGTTAAATCAGTTATAGATTCTATAAAGTGTTTGTTAAGAATAATAACATTTTCAACTCCTGCTAACTCAAAGGTACCTCTATGAGTAAAGGCATTTTAGTGAACCAAAAAAGTGTTGTTCTTTGTTCTCCTAAAGTCAAGAATGTTCAACAAACTTATATACTAAGTCTACAAGCCATGATAGATAACAAACATTGATTCATCGTTAGGCTAACTTTGGTGCCATTGCACACATAAGCCTTGATAGAATCATTTACAATCAAACAAAGAAACCATCTTTCTTTAGTTGTTAAAAAGATCAATCTACTATATTTTCCAACAACAAAGTGATCCAAAGCAAGTGGAAGAGTGCTTATGTGCTAATAATGGCCAAGTCCACTGTTAAATTTAGCCTAAACATGATATCAATGTTCATGCCAACATTGGATCTCATTCAACAAAAAGTACCATTCAAACCTCTAAAGACTCGAACATAGAATAACTCACACATGCCAATAGAAGACTAGTTAAGGGAAAGACCTAAGGCTTTCCCTAAAAGAGCCATAATAAATTTTTTCCTTCTTTGTGATTTCAAAATGAAAATTTTGTTATGGAATTATTGAGAAGCTAGTAATCCTAACTTTAAAAAAGCATTAAGGATTTTCTTTCTTAGTATAGTTTGAATATGTTATTTTGACCAAAACAAAGCTATTTAGAGATCAGGCCAAAAGTATTTGTATTGATTTATCCTTTAATCATTACACTATCTCTAAGATAATAGGTCAAGCAGGTGGAACTTGGGTATTATGGAAAGATGATAATATGGAGTGCAAGCCCTTAACTTTATTAAAAAAAAAATTCATTATTATTCAAGTAAAGAATTATCCATCTTGGCTCCTTATTGTTGTTCATAGCAATCCTAGAACTAGGAAAAGAGAATTCTTTAGGAAAATTTTATTCATATTGCTAATTTATATACTCTACCTTAATGTATAATGGGAGATTTCAATGATATTTTATTTAATTATGAGAAATTCGAGGGTAGGCTTATAGATAATCATAAAGTTACATTATTAAAAAATAGTATAAACAATTGTAATATAATAAATTTAAGATTTTTTGGACCTTTTTTCACTTGGTCCAACTCCTATGATGCCGTCAATACTATAAAAGCTTGCTTAGATAGAGTTTATGCAAATGTTAACTATACTTTTGCTTTTCCAAATTATGTTACTACACATAATTCATTTGGATCACTATCTTATTTTAATAAATCTATGTTTCTAAAATCAATTAGCCTTGCCTTGGCCATTTAGATTAGAAACGATATGGTACAATCATCTAACTTTTCCTCAATTAAATTGAGATAGTTAGGCTAATAACTTAAATAACTTTAAGCTCTAATTTCATTAATTCTGTCAAATCTTGGAATATGGAGGTTTTTGAAAATATTTTTCTTTAAAAAAAGTGTATTTTGGTTAGGCTAAGTGGTATAGAGTTGAAATTAATTACGAGAACTAATAATTTTCTCATTTAACTTAGAAAACCCCAACGATAGAATTATGAAGAGTTATTGGATTATGAAGAAGAATTTTAACATATGAAATCAAGATTAGAATTGTTTGTTAAAGGTGACGGAAACACACACTTTTTTCATGTTGCCACTTTAATCAAAAGAAAAATAATTAGAATTACATGTTTGAAAAATAAGGAACATCAATGAATTTATGAACCTTCACTATTCATGGATATGGTTAAGAATTTTTTTGTTAAACTTTATTCATCATCTTTTAATGTCCAACCTTCTTTCATTAATATTAATGATAACTAACTAGCTATCATCCTTGGGTTTGTTGAGTATAATTTAATCAATATACCAAAAGAACTTGAAATTAGGAATGTTTTTTTTTTTGTAAAAACCAAGAAAGTCCTCTAGTGTTAATGACCTTCATCTAGGGTTCTTTCAAAAATTATGGGTTAAGTCTTAGCTTATTTGAATGAGAATCTTCTTGTATTGATTCCTAAAGTCAAAGGCTCAAAGCATACCAGACAACTTAAGTATATTAAGTTCATACACTATTGTTCATAAAGTGTTGTCTAAGATTATAGTTAACAAAATATAGTCCTCTTTAGATGATTTTGTTTCTCTTTATTAGAGGGTTTTCATCCTTTATAAGGAGGCCATTGATAACATTGTTATTACCCAAAAGGCATATCACATCCTTAAAAGGAAAAAGGGTAAAAAAGGAGATATAATGATAAAAATAGTCCTTGAGAAACCTTATGACAAAGTTAAATGAAGTTTTATTGAAAAAGCCTTGAAATTTTATAAATTTCCTCCTAAGCTTAAATAACTTATTATAAGTTATATATCCTTTTTAAGTATCTCAATTTTGTTTAATAGGGCAAATTAGATGTTTTTAACCAATAAGGGGGATTAGACAATGAAATCTTATTTTTTCTTATGTCTTCATTCTGTGCATGAAGTTTTATTAAAAAAGCCTTGAAATTTCATAAATTTTCTCCTAAGCTTAAATAACTTATTATAAGTTATATATCCTTTTTAAGTATCTTAATTCTATTTAATAAGGCAAATTAGATGTTTTTACACTAATAAAGGGGATTAGACAATGAGATCTTATTTTTTTCTTATGTCTTCATTCTGTGCATGAAGTTCTTAGGTTATTTAATTAAAAAAAAGGTGGTTACTAATAACTAATCCTCTATTGTTAATTTTAAAATAAGGATAGCATTTTTTTAACTTTTTTTCTTTGTAGATGATGTCATTTTAATTGTTAAAACCTTTACTCAAAATGCAACCATCATAAAATCTATGCTTTTTCTAATATATCTAACCTTACTATTAATCATGCTAAGTCAAGGGCTTTCTTTTTCCTTAATACAACTAAAGGTATTAGAAGTAGTAATACAAATCTTTTAAGGCTAGAAAGTAGAGAGGATTTAGGCATTTACCTAGGTATTCCACTCTAGTTTAAGTTTAAAGAAAATTCATTTAATCACATTATTGATAAATTAAAATTTAAGTTAAGTACGTGGAAAATAAAGTTCTTGAATCTAATAGGTAGATAAGTGCTTATTGATAAAGGTGTCAAGCAGGTTACAACCCATTGATTAGTTCATACTTATTGTGGATTTTAACAGGTTTGAATCTTTAAAAAATTAAGCGTATTTTGAATGTGGGTAATACAATTCAATCTATATTTGCCTAATTTATGGACTCATAATTATAATTCTTAGACTAGTCCCTGTTAGTCACAAGTTTGGACCCCTAAAATTAAACTTATTTTAGACATAGATAATATGGATCGATCTATATTTGCACAAGCTAGGCCATTTGATAAGTTTACTTATCAAATCTATTTTGTAGACTATTCACAATCTATTTTCTTTAGTGTATATTACTGCCCAAAAAAGTTTATAATAGAATTGATTATATTTCAAGATATTTCTTATGGGGCTTAAATGGTGAGAAAAGAAAAATGCATTTAATGAGCTAAGATGAGGTAACAAAGCTTGTAAAGGAGACAAGTCTACGTATTCAAAAAGTTTATTATAGAAACTTAACCCTTATCACTAAACGTAGTTAGAGATTCTTGAAATATAGAAGCAAGCCTTGGTTTAAATACTTACTTTACATATATGTTTACAATAGGGTTAAACCCAGGACTATTTCTTCACCTATCTAGCAAGCAATGATGAAAAACTCATAGCTTTCTTATAAATGGTATCATGTAAATGACTTATTATGATAAAAATACTAGCTTTTGGAGAGGTAATTGGAAAAGGTTAAGTTCCCTTAAGAAATTATTCCAAGGGCCTCTAAACAGAAAGTAAGAAGATTAGAAAGTTTGTGATCTGTTGCTTGCCCTACGATCATGGAATCCAACTTGTTATCATTTTTTCTTTATGAAACTATCATTTTTTATCATCATTATTATTTATGTTAACTTGTTGTGTGATAAAAATGATGAGATAATAGAAGGACCAATGTATAATGGCAACTTCTCTATAAATTTAACTTATTCATTAATTAGAACCTTATTAGAAAAAAATGACTAATTAGTTGAGTTTTAATGGCACCTAGATATGGAAATTTTAGCTACATCCTAAAAATCAAGCTTTAATTTAGCTTTTATTGCATAACAGTGTGCAAATGCAAGCCATGCTTAAACATAGTGGTCTTAATATTGCTAGCTCCTATTGTATACATTTTGATCTTAAGGAAACTCACTTATATTTATTTAGATATTGTCCTTTTACAAAAAAAATCTAATGCAGTATTAGGATTCTTTATAACTTAAAATAATTTTTTGTAGTAGATATGCATGATTGGATTATTTTAAATTGTAAATCTATTTTTTGTGAACTACTAAATATACCTTAGGATGTCATGTTTAGTAATATTCTTTAATGCATTTAGTTGTTTAGAAATAGCTTAATTCATGAAAATAATACTAGTCTACTTGATATGGCAATTATACCATCTTTAGTATACCATATTAAAGGGAGAGTTGTTGAATCTTATATATTTATTTATGAAAGACAAGGGAGTAAAATTAGGAGGAGAGTTTAGAAATGGATACAGTGGAAAGCTCCTTAAGAAGGCTAGTTTAGCTTAAATAAAGATAATATTACTTTTACAGACTCTAGTTTGGCAAAATTAGGTGGTTTGATAAGAAATCATATAGGCAGGTGAATTGGAGGCTTCTTAAAAAGCCTTGGGTTTGCTTATTCTATAATAGCTAAATTATAAGGATTAATAGAAGGATTACAGTTAGTTATTAAGCTGCATATTACTTAATTACATATCCATTTAGATGCTCAAATTTTTGTTAAGGCACTAAATACTAATATAAATGAAAACCATCTGATTGATCCTCTTTTGTTTAAATATAGAAGTCTTTTGGAGAAAATTCTATGTAAGAAGATCACTCATGTATACAAAAAAGTAAATTATTGTGTTTATGCTTTGGCTAAAAAATGATTGAATGATTAATCTCCCTTATTAGTGTTTTATAGTCCTCTCATGGATGTTATCTTTTATTTAGTGTATAATGTAATTGTTGTTCTGTATCCTCGTGCTATGAACTATAATCTAAATGCTAGCTAGTTTTAATATATTTCCTTTATTACTTAAAAAAATTATTTGATATGATATGTTATTTAACTTTTAAAATCAGAGTTTTCATCTTTCACCTCACACTAACTTTATGTTTGATAAGATCTTCACCAAGTAAATTACATGGAATAATCTTGTATTTTTCTTAAAATGTAATTTACTTCTTATAGTACTAAAATGTATCACTTATCTTTTTGTATTTATTTAATCTTCACCAATTTATTAGATACCTAAACAAAATCAATATATGTCATGACTTAACCTTAAGGCATGTGACCTTAGTGTGTATGATTGATGCATGACAGAAATTGCCTTTAACAACCTCCTACTAGCCTTGCTAAGTAAAAAAATGCAGTTATGCCAAATGTGTTACAATGATATACTAATCCTTAGTGAAAATGTGTATTACGAATGACCTAATATGGAAGGATGCAATTCCACTATGCAATGTATATATATGTACCATTAGTTAGTCCAATTATCTAGTGACTTGCCTTAATATGATAATGTTTGAATGGGCCTATTTCCTTCCAACAAGCAGCAATTAGGTACCTAAAGGAAAGATTTCTCATAAAATAAAAAGAATTAAAAAATAATAAATTAAGTTTAAAAAACTTAATAAGTAAATAAAATATTATAATTCAATTTAAATGATCTAACATTGGATACTTCATAAAAAGGAATATGAAGAGTATCTATACCGTCTCAGGGAAAGGTTATTTATAAATTGGATTACCTTTTTAATAACTAGATATGTTGTATGAGGTGTAAGGTTTAGTCATTATTGCTTTATTTATCCTATAATATTACATTTATAGGAATAATATAAGTTTAAAACTACTATATTTACATGGATAACCCTATTGGTCAATTATAATCATTCACTAATAATTTCATGTATATCCTAATGATAACAATGTACCCAATAGAAAGTAAACAATCTATTTTTCCATATACGCATAAAAGTATTATAAAACCCCTTTCCTCTCAAATTAATTCCTATTCATATATAAATGTTCGTAGCTAATAACATAGATAACATGTTTAACAACCAAAATAAATAAACAATATAAGAAAGTATGTAAATCTTCTTATAATTCCTAATTAAGTTTATCCCTTCATAAACCCAAACTTGTTCCTCCAGCACTAACCTTATCCCTTCACAAATAATTTCTCAAATCTGATACTATTCATATCATATATCATTTCATCACTCCCTTTCACAATCATGACATAAACTTATCCTATCCAAGAATTTTATCATTAGATTATCTTTTCACAATATTTGCTAGTTCATAACATAAATATGTCATTCGCTAATAAGTACCATACCACATTTATATGTAATTACAATAGCATTCACAAGCTCAATATAAAAATATCACATTTTTATATCATTACCACCAAATCTATAAGCTTATTATATTAAAACCATAGTTATAAGCTCTCACCATAATGTTCATTAACATAATAAATGTCACTTACATTCATATATGATTGCAACACCTTAAAAATATTTAAAATAAACAACATTGAGTAACATAGTGTCATACTTGAGTATATACTTGCTTATAGGGGTCCTAAGGCTAACTCTAGTCCTCATAATCGAATATATAATTGCTTATATGTGATCCATAAGCAATTTTAAATGTTATACTTGAGTATAGGTATCCATAACGCATTATTTCTGGGCAATCCAAAAGCAACTATGGATGCCATATTTTCTTATATACTCTAGTATTAATTACAAATTTATAAGAAATCTATGAATTCACTATTTATTTGGTCAAATTTCTTCATTTTAGTTATATACATAAGCCTACGCCAAAAATTTATAATCACATCAACTTGTATACTTATTTACCAATCATAAAATATCATAAACCTTTTTCATAAACACCTTTTACATAACCAATCATTAAAACCTCTAGTTTCTAACATTTTAATTATAAAAATAAAAGTCTTATAAAACTAAAGGTTTAAGTAAATTGTTTACTTACCTAGATATAAAGGAAATGAATTGAAATTGGAAACATGGTATGCCCAACACTAAAATAAGGAAAATAAATTGAATCCCTATCTTTTTTTTACTTTAAAGGCTCAAGAAATCTTCAAACTAAAAACCATAAGTCTTGCAACAAATTACCTTAATTGTCCAAGAGTTAAGAGCGGTTAGTGATTATTTAAAGATTAATTTTGTTGATTTTGAGAAAATAAAGATAAAAAAGAGTAGGATAAGGAAGAAGTTAACCAAGGTAAAGAAAAATGGCTAAAGATTTTGTGATTTAGGAATTATAAGGGTGGTCTAAGGGCATTTTAATAATTACAAGTTAGTTTAGGGGCAAAACTAAAAATAGCTTCTAATTCCCTCCATAGGCACTTGCCTAATTTCAACTTCACACAACCCTTGAATTAATTTCTTTCTTACTATTTTAGCATAAAACCCTCTTTTAAATTTAAAATTATTTTCCTAAACACAATTATAATATTTAAATAACTATTTGCATACTTAAAACAATCAATAAATTTTTAATTTTCTAAGGAGCGTAACAATATATCATTTTTATGTTATTCAGGATCTTTCCAATATTAAAAAAATTGATGTTAATTTTAGAAAAATCTCTTAACCTTCTTCCTCCCCTTATAATATTGAATAGTGGAAATTATTATTTATAAAATAGCTAAATAATCATATAATCTATTTACACTTCAAACATTCCTCTCTAAGAAAAATAAATGTTACCCAAACTATTTGTTTGAAGTATTCTTAGTTCGAAAAGACATTTTTCCTTGCCTACCTCTAACATTAACAACTACTTCACAAATTAATTTTCATGGTCAAAGTGTTATCCAATTATTGCTAGCAATTAGTAACAATAAAAGAAAAAGAATTTATTATATCAAAGAATATCCTATAAAAATGGCCCTTTGATGTTTATACATGAGAATTCATGAAACATATCATATGAATAACATGTATTTGATTTCCTCCTAGCAGAGATTATAGTCTATTTTCCTCCATTAATGCAAATAGGGTTCTTTTATTTTGTTTCAATTTCATGTTGGAAATAGTAGAAATATACTCCCATCATTTCTTATAAGTTAAGGTAAATTTATAATGAAGAAAAAATAAATCATTATGTTAAGAGAAATAAGCTAAATCATACTATTTAAACATGAGAAACTTATATTGATATTCCCTCTTGTTAATCCCAAATGAAATAACTAAAGTTTAAAAATTTTGCTTCAATGAAGGAAAAGTTTTAGAATGACAATTAAAATTATAAAAAAATTAAAAGGAGAATATTAAGAATTTTAAAAAAAAATTAGTATCAATTTCTTTTAATCTTGAGGGAAACTAAATCACATGAGAATCATATACTAATTTCATTAAAAGACTGAATGAAGAATTAATGTAAGAAGGTTATATGCACTATTAAGTAAGTACAGGTTGTGAATAGCATATTTTAATATTATAGGGAATAAATCACATATTAAGAAAAAGTATAAAAAAATTATATGTACTTTACCTAATTTTAATGGTAGTTATTATATGAGAAGTGCAAAAAATTAAGAAATAGGTGACTTGGACAAAAATACTGTGACTTATGTTTAGCTTATGAATCTTTCCTTGAAATATCAATCTAGATATTAACAAAATGTTGTTTCCTAACCCCATTATCTTTTCTTTTTCTCCTCCATCAAACCCAAATTATATCTATATGGGATGGAGAAATTTTCACAAAACTAATAATTTCATCCTAAAATTACAAGGTACCAGTGAAATACTCTGTTAATTATATAAAGTTATGATTTTATTTTTAAATAATAGTCCGTACATAAAATTTCATCCTTCAATTGTATTATTTAAGAATAAAATCATCTATAAAAAGGATAAAATTATATGTCTAAATAATTATTCATAAATGAAATTATAACCTTATATAATCTAGAAGCCATTTTACTAACGTTTAACAATTTTAAGAAAAAAATTATTAATTTCATTTTTTTATAATAAGCCAATTCAAATTTTATATGTCAATATTATAATTAAAAATTGTATAGTGATGGGTTTATCTTTTGAGTAATAGATATAATTTAAGTTAAATATTTTGTATCAAAGGAATACTCTTAAGTGGTATTTAGTTCATGGAATCTTTCCTACATTCTTAAGATTATTTTAAAAAAAAGATAGGATTAATTCTTATGTTTGATTCAGTTAAATAAATATTTTTAGAAATATTCATATTTCTTATAATATTTTTAGTCCAATGTTCCCAATAGAAAAGGTGGTTATCCTACATTTTTATGATAAGAAAATTCTCTAATAATATTAATAGATTTTTTATCTATCATTACATTAAGACTTTGTCACTATTAATATATCATTTCTTCACTATCTATTATGGTTAACCATTACTAGCCACTACTTATAACCAATGACCATTGTTACCCATACTTATTATTAATAGCCACTGTCTTCAATCACCCCCATAATTGACCATTAACCACCATTACCACTACCTATTATTGGTGACCTTCGTAGGTTATCATCCATCGCTAATGACTACTATTGGCCATTACCTACCATAAATGTCTATCATTACCATCACCCATTACTAATAGGAATATTAGAATTCTTTAGAATATATGATTCCATGAACCAAACGCTATCTTATGGTAATGCTTAAAAAAAGTAATTGACATTAGTTGCCTATACTCTCTTTTCTTTAATAAAAAAATATAATCTATGCATGTAAATTGTGTATTGATAGAAGATAAAATTAACAATTTTACCCTAAAAATTTAAAGTGGTAATAAAAGTCTCTGCATCATAAAAAGTTGCAATTTAGTTCATAAATATAATTTTGTTGCTTAGTTATATTATTTAAGGTTGGAATTATCTGTGTAAAAGGATAGAATTATAAGTACAGACTATTATTCAAGAACGAAATTATAACTTTATATAATTTATGAATCATTTTACTCAATACCTTACAATTTCAAAAGTAAAATTATTAATTTTATCTTGATATAATTATTGGTAATAGCAAATTAAATTTAATATTATTTACTATTTTATTTTTATTAAATTAGTAGTATTATTTTTATCTAATTAAAAGAATTAAGATTGTTAACCTTTACATAAGGATGTAGAGGTTAGCTATCCCTTTGTGTGTTCATACACACACATACACACCTCTAAATCCTTATGTCGAGATTAGCAACTTTCATTCTTCTAGTTAGGTAAAAAAATTATATTACTAATTTAAAATCAATAAAATAACAAAGGATATTATAATTAATTTATTACCACTAATTTTTTTAATTTAATAACTGTATTTATTATGAAAATGAGAGAGAATAAAATTAGTTAATTTAAATATTTTAAATTAATATTTTTTATTAAAATTATATAAATATCCTTTATTAATTTACTACATTTAAATTAGTGGCATTTTTTTATTTAAATAAAAAAATAAAAATTGCTAACTTTCATATATAGATGTAAAGGTTATATTAATGTTCAAAATGCATTAATGAAATCCCTTGTGCATTTACAAATTGCAAATAAAGAAGAGTTTTTGTTCATTAAAATAATATATATAGGGTGTAGTTAGGATTGACAATACGCCATGTTAGATCATAAGATGCTTAAAACTTTATGAGTTAAGCTCATAATCCATATGAGCATTGCACAAGTTAGATAATTTAGCTTATATATTAAATAAGTTGAGCTTGAACTTAAAGATTTTCAGCTTAATTATATCATGAGCTAACTCGAATAAGAAATATAATTCAAGATTATTTAACATATTTATATATATTAATTATAAATTTTTTTGTAATATATATTCTAAATTGAATACTTGTTTTGAAGAAAGATTAGTAATCATAATAATTATAATTTAATGTTTACATTTTATGAATATATATTAATTGTAATTTGAGGTTCAAAAATTATATATAAGAATAATGAAGAAAAGGCTAACATAATAAGGATAAAAAAGTTTAAAAAGTATATATGAAAAGTCGATCATTGGTTTTGTACCTATCATATATCAAAATATTTTATGAAATTTTATCAAACCCTTTATAGAGAAAGGAAAAAATATTAAAGTAAGTTTTATTTATAATAATGATGCTTTCAACTATGATCTTTATGATATAATGCATTTGAATATAATAAATTCTTTTGAATATTATAATGAAGAATTAATCATTTTTTATGTCAATATAATAGCTACTAGTAGAAAGGTTGATTAAAGGCTTTAGAAAGGCTAATGTTATTTTACTAAAAAAAAATGTAAATAGTTATTAAATATGCGTTGTTGTCAATTATGTTTGAAAGAAATTTACAAAGCTTTAGAGATATGCAATAGAATTGATACCTAAGTTAATAAAAAAAGGATACTAAATAACTTTATTTTACAATGGTTGTCTCAAGTAAGAAAAAAATTGTATTGGAATAGTTACCATTGTTTTCTTTTGATTATACTACAGAGATAAATCCAATTGAAATATTATAATGAACTAAAAGCTTATTGATAAAAATACTTAGCATAATTCATTAAGCCTTCCTAGATAAACAATGATGTGAAAAGTCACTAAAAGTTAATAAGGTTATCCATCGAAGAACTCGAAGATTCTTCAGTTTAATAAATTTTAATGTGCCACTTATTCTCAATGCAAACTAATTATAAAGTCATTACTAGTCAAAGTTAGGATTGAATCCTTAGTCTTTTTAAAATGAATACAAGTTGACATTTGTTCATCTATTTATCCATTATGTGGGACTATTTTGACATTTTATCATTTTAGTTAGGCTTAAATATATTTTTAATCTCTTTAATATTGGAATTGGACAAGTTTGGTCCCTCTTAAATTCAAAATTCTATTTTTGTCCTTATAATATCCAAATGAATCCAAAAATAGTCAAATCGATTAAATTTGAAATAAAAGTAGTAACGTGACTCAAAAAAAGCAAAAATAGCAATATTTAGCTATATAATAGAACTCGCTTGCATACTCAATAATGATATGGTACTCACGTGTTCTTTGGCAATAAAGTGACATTTGGTTCATGAAATCAAACATTCCTAGGAATCCTAGTATTTTTTATAATACAATTCTCAAGAATTTAATTCTTGAAAATATAACATTCTTATATTTTGTTCAATTACAAATATTTTTAGGAATATTATAAGATTATATTTTAATTATTTTTAATATTTTTAAAAATATTATTTAATTACCAAGAATATCCTTATTAAAAAAATGACTTCTCACTAGTGGCTAATGTTAGGTGGTGACTAGCGAGGCCATCGATAATGAATAGTGACTGATCATAATCACCAAGGATAGGTGGTAGCCAATGGTAGGCACTAATAATGAGTGGTGGCAAATAGTAATCATTGACAATAAATGGTGATTAGTAATAATAACTAGCAATGGATGACAGTTAGTAATGATTATTGATAATAGGTAATGGCTAGTTGTGGCTACCAATAATTGGTGTAGTAGATAGTGATAATTAATGATGAATAGTAATGAATGATAATCACTAATGGTGAATGGTAGTCAATAATAGTTATTAATAATAGATGATAATTAGTAGTAGTTATTAATAACTAATGGTTTTGGATGGTGGTCACTGATAATAAATAATAACTAATAATAATCATCGAAAATGAGTGGTGGCTGGTGGTAATTATCGCTAATTGGTGGTAGTAAGTGGTGATTATAGGTGGTATGTGATGGTGGACAATGGTTAATTACAATTAATAATAGGGTAGGCAAAATAATCTTTTTATGTTAATTAAATATTCTCATGTCATAGAAATATAAGATACATTTCTCTCCTCATGAAAAATATTAGGCTACAAACATTCCTAGGAATGTTAACATACCCAATAATATTTTTTTTTAAAATTTGAACTAAGTATAAGAATATCACATTCTCTTAAAACATTTTCAAAAATATAAGAAAGATTCTGTGAATTAAATGTCATCTAAAAGAAAGTTCTTTGTGATTTTATTTAAATTAATTCATCCATTTCAATATTAAGCAATTTTTTATTTTTCTATAATTGAATATTAGTATAAAGAAATCAAATAAATAAAGATAAAATATATTTATCTTTTTTTATATTTGAACAAATTACATATAATTTTTTTATTTTAAAAAATTAGCTTTTGTCCCATGCATTTTTGTCCCATGCATTCATATGGATACTTATTGTTTTTATGTTATGTTATTAACATATAAATAATGTGTATGTGATGAAAAAAAATTATAAAATGTTAGAATATATTTTGTCTTATTTATTTTATAGTCATACATTGAGGTTCATAAATAGCAAATTTTCAACACTCCATACATTCAATATAAGGTGTAAAGCTTTGACAAAATCGTGTATATTTAATTTAATATATAATAATTAAAATTTAACATAAAAGTATTGATAAAATATAAATAAATAATTTTAACTTATTTATCAAATATCTTTATTAAAAATAAAATATATAATAAATAATTTTCATTAATATTTTCTATATTGTAAACAATGGGAGAGAATATGAAAAAAAAATTACATGCAATTATATAAACAAAAAGAAAAGAATCATATATAAACTAAAGTAATAAAAGTTAAAAATTGAATATATAATCAATTAACTAACTTAATTAATTTAATTATATTAAAATTTTAACTTATTTTAAATATTTTTATAACAAAAATAAAGTATATTATGTTATATTTATATTATTTAGTAATAATGTTAACATTTAAACCATAAACAACATAAGCAATTAAACATAAAAAAAAAAAATTTAAAATGGAAGCATGCAATGGTGCCAAAAAAAATATGAAGAGATATATAGTCTTTTCAAGTGTAAAGTAATAAGAGCTAAAAATAGTACATGTAATTAAAAAATTCTATTAAATCTAATCTTTAACTTATATAAAATATTGTTATAGAAAAAATCAAGTATATCATATTATATTTACACTATTTAGTAATATTAATATGTGAGTTATAAATAATAGGAGAGAAAATAAAAAAATGAGAAACTAGCAATGAAACAAATAAAAAAGAAAAATAATATATGAATTGTAATGTAATTAAAAATTAAAAGTTCAATAGGAAATTGAAAAATTATTTAAAATAAAAAATTTGAAACACTAAAACAAAGAATTAATGCAAATATTTAATGACAAAAAGTGCCATTTTGACTTTCTATTAGGACCTCTATTTGATAGATTGGACTAATTTTAGATTGATTTAGATATTACAAGGACAAAAATAGAAATTTGAATTTAAAAGGGACTAACATTATCAATTTAATATTAGGGGACTAAAAAAGTATATAAGTCTTTTAATTAAAACTTCAAGTACAATTTTCTAATTATATAACTAAGGCCATACATCTTGATAATGCAAGTAGATTTATATCCAAAACCTTTAACAATTATTATATTCCAATGAAAATAATTATTAAATATCCTAAAGTATGTTCATATAAAAATGATTTGGTTCAAATAATTTTAATATCCTAAATTATTAGCTATATCAGTATTTACGAAATTCTTCACACATAGTATTTATATATATATAACTAACAAATTATAGTTCTCCCTTATAAGTAGCTTTGGTTAGGGGCAAAAAAGTTTTATATGCAGTGAATTTGACATGTGCAAAATATTTTCAGTTATTCCACCACAATGTACAATGATAATCTTTGATCTTAAAAGATGATTTAGAATATAATTCCAAGTATAAGATTACATTATCAATATGAAGGGATAAAATATGTAATTATAGAAATAATATATTATATAATCATCTTGATCTTTACACAACATTATATGAACCAAAAGTTCTTAAAATGATTGATTTAATAAGTATAGGAAAATTGGTAGATATATTACTGAACAAAGGAAAATAAACATATATTATATATTAACTGCAAATGCTTTTATATATGTTGATGTCCAAGTTGGACAATCTATTTATCAATAATAAATGAGTCTAGAACATGCATATAACATTATAAAATTATAGGTTTGAAGTATAAATATCCTCAAAATAAATGAGTAAATAAATGATGTTATTAAAGAATTAAATATTTTTGAAGAAATTTGAGATATAATTAATGATAAGCTTTTAGAAGAAGTTCAAGTACTTGAATTTTATGAAAATAAAGAGATTTTAATTGATTATATCTCTAATGAAAAAGGTGAAACTCAGAAGAAAATAGTTGTCAACAATGTTTATTATTATACATAATTTAGTGCTCATAATTATGAAAAATAGTGATTAGTGATGGTATTGAGTTTATAGAAAGATTATATATGATTATTAGTCCAAAGAAAAGAGAAAAGATGTAATTCTGATAGAAATGCAAAATTTAAATTTATTTATAGTGAAAAAAATTCAAAAGATGTTAAACTAATGAAACATCTAGAAGTTGTGAAGCTAATAAAGTACGTATGTATAATTGTACCATGAAAATGAGAAAAATAAAATTGTAATATAACACAAGTGTTTTTACAAATATTGTTATTAGTTATTAGAAATATTTATTTGTATGTGGTGGATGTAATTTTCTAGCAATATATCAAAACTTAACTATGTTTAATGGACTTAATATATCTTATTTCATGTGTGACAACTTGACAATGTTGTTACATGAAAATTCTTGAAGAATTTTAGATGCTTGGAGTATGAAATTTGAATTCTTAAGAAGTATATTTAATTCAATTACAAAATTTTTTGTATAGATTAGAATAATTAGGACTAATATGGTACAAGAATCTTAGTGAATATTTATTCAAAAATATATAAAATTCCTTTGTATTTTTATTAAGAAATCTAAATGTGATTTCACTATACTTGTTGCATATGTTAATTATTTGAATATTGTTGGAACTCATGTGTAGCTTTCAAAAGTAATAGAGTAATTGAAAAAATGAAGTTTGAGATGAAAAAATTGAAAAATCCTAAAATATTTTTATATAGATAAATCACATCCATTGAATGTTTTAATAATTATTCAATCACTTCATACTAATAAGAATCCATTTAAAACTCTAAAGAATAATAAAAATTTTCTTGTTGGAAGTATCATATCTTAGTGCAATTAATGCATTAATGTAATTTGCTAATGATACATGATCTAATATAACTTTTCAGTAAATACATTAGCAAAATATAGTTCTTTTCTAACCAAAAGATATTGAAATAACACCAAACATATATTTTTGGAATCTTTGTGGAGCAACTGGTATGAGGAAATGCAGGATGTTTTGATCCATATAAAATTTAATTTCATATTATTATTTGTTTATATATAATGAGGCATCTATATTATGCTTTTTGATATGTGCTATGAATTTTAGAAAGTAAATTTCAATAAATTCATATGAAGATAATGTTAAATGCAAAAGTTCAATTCGAAGGATAATATATAAAAAAAGATAGCTCTTTCTTATACCTACAAAAAAATTATGATCGTTAATTATGACAATGAATTTATTCAAGTGATTTTTGATTGAATTATTAGTAGAAGTACTAACTTAAAAGTTTTCAATGATATTTTTAATATGAGGAGCTAAGCTCATATTGCCTTTTTTTTTCCTTTTAACTATGATTTTTTTCCTACTAGATTTTCATGGCAAGATTTTTAATTAGATAAATTATTTACTAAAATAGCAATATACTCTTTTTGTTTTACTGAGTATTTTTCCATTGCATCTTTTCTAACGGAGGTTTTAGCAAAACAAATTCTTTACAAAATGAATATCTAAAAAGGAGTGTTGTAAATATATATATTTATGTGAATATATATCAAATCCTTTAATTATCAATCAATTGTAAATTTAAGTTTCATTTAATATCTGATTGCAACTAATAAGAGATAATTATTAATAATCAATAATTACCAATTAAAGATAATTACTATTATCAATTGTGATTGTTATCAATTGATGCATAAGAAGTTTATAAATACAAAAAGGTTCCAGAAGGACTCTACACATTCATGAATAAGAGCAACTTTAGTGTTATTTTATTCTCTTTATCTATTTTTCTATTATTCTATTCTTTTTATCTATTTCTCTATCATTCTAGTTTCATTTTCATAATAAATTTATAATAATTTAAATATTAATTTTTAAAAATTTCATTTGTGAGTACTTCAAAATGTATATTTAAATTTTTATTAATGCCTTTAAAAAATTTTCTATTTATCTTAAACACATCAATTTAGTTCATCGCACATTTTCAATATTAATTTTATCTACTGCATGTTATTTATATGTTATTTTTAGCTTATTGATATAGTTGTTAACATAATAATGAAAATATTAATGGGCGAATTAAATTAATTAATTTATTATTTATGAAAAATAAAACTGATACAAGATACTTGTGAAGGATGAATTTAAAACAAGTGAAATTAGTGAAGAACCAAAATGGAGTTTTAGTCCATAATTTTTTTAAATAATAAATTCTAAAGGTTTTTAGCATAGATTAAGATTGCATATGTATTTATATTATATTTTGTTATTATATAATTAGTGTTATGAGAGTATATTTTTATTTGTGAAGTCAACTAATGAATTAAAATTTTGTATAAAATATATTACATTAGAATACTAAAAAGGTAAACCAGTATTATGGTAAGTTTTGATATTAAAGATTGAGGTTTAATTCCTTATAAGTGCAATTTCTAAATATAAGGAATTTTTACTAGGTTATTTGATTTACACTAATTTAAAATAATTTTACGTTGGGTAAAGGCATTGATAGATGTTTAGATTAGATGATAAGTCAGCTCCTAGTCAAATTTGTTGATTTAATTTGAGTTTATAAAAATTATTTTAACTATTTGTCACATTAGTTCTTGTGACCATAGTTATTAAAATTAAATTAGACATTAAATTGGATGAAAGCCTAGTTCAACTAGCAAGTTATTGATTAAACTACTTATAATATAAAAATATAAAAGAAAAGACATGTTCAACCAGTAAAATAATAATAAATTCACATAAAGGAAATGGCATGAGATTATACAAAATCTTATGATTAAATAAATTATAATTTTCTTTTAAAGATTAATAGTTCAATATAATATAACAATTCAACTAAGTTAACCAAAAATTACCGATTAAATTAATTTTTTATTGATTGAATCGATTTTCTTCCAATTCACTTGTAAAATTGATTTAATAATATAATTCAGATCAGACCAACTATTAATTTACTAGTTAAATCGGCAAGTTAGTTTGGATTTAATGACTTTGCCTCTAACTCTATAAGCTATTAATAACATATTTTTCTATGATAAAAAAATTATTTATATTATGAGATCTTTTTTTTAATATTAATTTTCTTATTATACTCAATTATGTGATAGGTTAATTTAACTAGCATTCTTGTAATTGAACTGCGCGTACAATTGACGGTAAAGTTCGATTTTTTTAATGAAGAAGTGTGAATGAAAAATGATAATAAAAAAAAGTAAAAGCAACGTTATTATGAACAGTGATATCCTTCTTTCTTACGTGTGTTGAAAGGGAAACAAAGTATTTTTACTGTTTTTTCCTGTGAGAGATTTGGAAGATGCTTATTTTCTGTTCTGCCTAATTGCGGTGATGACGCCGAGGAGCGCTTTGGGAGCCAGACATGATCAACCATCGCTTTCCGATGCAATATTGTAGGTATTGAAATTTCTCGGGTCCTCTTCTTAATTAGCACATTTCCTTAAACAAAACCTATTTTCTTATTTTCTTAATTGGAAGATGTGGAAAATGACTTATGTGGCCTTGACTTTGTAGTAGGTAGCCTTCTCTTCTCCCTCTCTTCTTCTTCTTACTTGTCCCATTAGTTTACTCAATGCTTAATTTGTTCAGCAAATTGAAATTAAGGGATAAAAGAGAAAGAAAGAACTGACTTAATAATATTGATTAAATAGTAAAAATATTCAGTTGTACGTCATTGTTATTTGCAGGAAGCTTTCTCCAAATTGAGAAGGAAATGGGTGCATGACAACTAACACCTTTATTAGTGGTTACTATTCTTGTTTGGCTGCCAACTTCGTTGTTTACTTGGTTGAAGAAGAAGTATGAAAAAAAAATATGAAATCTAGAAAGAAAATTATTTTATATATATATATATATATATATATATATATATATATATATATGTAGAAATGCTTAATGGAATAGGTTTTTTAAAAAATAATGGAATTAATCGTGAGTTTGTTTAACTTTTCAATTTCAATTTATCTCGTTTGTGTTTCAAAGTTAGAAAATCCCTGAGGAAGAAATACAAGTGTTTATTACTTTGTGTTTGCATTTGAGCGCTTATATTTGTTTATTAAGCAAATATACGATTATTATTTTCTTTGAGGGATTTAATTTGATCAAGTGTCACTATAAGGTTTTGTACATAGGGCTCGTTTTGCATACTAATTTTTTTAGAATTAATTTTATTTTATTTGAATAGAAATAATTTTAATTTATTTATAAATGAATTTTATTGTTGTTTGAAAAAATTGTTAAAAATAATAAGAGTTTTTTATCAACAATAAAAATATTTTGATGACTATTTAATAATGAAACAATAATACATAAGTGAATAAGAATAAAAATTAATTTACATAACAATAAATAAAAACTAAATCACTTTTTTACCTTTTTTTTTCTTTTTTTAACATTCACAGCAAAAGGAGAAGGCTGATACTTCTAATATCTAAAGCAAGCTATCTAGGAGAAGGCTTATATTTTAAGCGGACAAAAATGTAAAATATCTCTTACAACATGTTTGGTTCAGGCGAAAACAAGGCAGAAAAGAAAATTACGGTAGAAAATGAGATAGATTTTATTATTTTCTCCTGTTTGGATGCAGGAGAAATAAGGGAGGAAGAGAAAAAAAAATTAAACAGTGATATGGGGCCCACCAAAAAGTTTACTCCTCAGTTTAGAGGAGAAAGGAGGAGAAAATGTGCATTTCTACGGACAGCTGCTGCGGAAGACCCTGCATTCTCCACTCTCCGACGTACGGCTGTCGGCGATCTTGCATTTCGGTAAGTACCAACCTCCTCTGTGCTTTTTATTTTTGGTTGCTGTCTGCTGTCGACGAACTGGTTGAATTCTCCATGCACGGTGCTGCTTCTGTGGGTGGACGCTTGCCTTCTGTGGTGGCCAGAAGTTCGGCGTCAGCGCCAGTAGCAGCTGATGTATGGCGTCCCCAAATTGTTGCCGAGCTGATCTGCTTGGAGCGTTGGGTTTATAGCCAAGGATTTTCCAGCCCCACCAGTTCGCAGTAATTCGTTGCTGTAATGTTATCCGAGTGGCCAATGTACCTTGCATTTGCAGCTATTTCCCCGATAAAATATGTATAATTTACTTACATTCTTCCACTTCCTTTTTGTTTTTTGAACAATGGAGATTTGCGTCCATACCTAACATGATTTTTTTTTCTACAAAATTTAGCTAAATTTTTTTAAATATTTACCTTGAAGTTATTCAATTGCATTTTAATATGTGTATTAATTATTTTATTTAAATATTATTAATAATTATAATTTGATAATTATGATATTTATTAATATGTTAATTATTTTGAAAATAAAATTGAAAGTCTGAAATTATAATTAATTAATTATTTTAAGTGTAAATAAATTTAATATTTAAAGTTTGAAGGTCATTTTAGAATAATAAATTTTTTTTTATCAATTTCATATGCATTCAAATAAAATAAATCACTTTATTTAATATTTTTCTTTCTTATTTTTTTCTTTATCCAAACACAACTAATTCTTCTTCTATTTTCTTTTCTTTCTTATTTTCTCTTACAACCAAACAGCCCTGAAGAAAATAACTTCTCCTCTATTTTCTTTTCTCCTCTATTCTCTTGCAACCAAACAAAGCATAATAAGGTGGTTGAATTTTGTTCTTTTTAATTTTAAGAGCTTGAAAAGTATTTCCTTAAATTTTATAAACTTTAAAATTAATACTCATCATTTACTTACTTAATTATTTTTATCAAAGTATATGATTTTTTAATGAAATTTTCAAACAATAATTAAAATATTATAAAATGTTGACATATTTTATTATTTTTCTTATAATTTTATACTTTATTTACAAGTATTTAATTAAAATTTTTATTTATAGTTTGATTTTTATTAATTATATAACATAAAAATTATATAAAATATAAAAAATTATTATGGTATAATATTATGGTTTTTATTAAAAAATTAAAAAAATTATATAATTTAATAAAATAATTAATTAAATAGATGATAGATATTAATTCTAAATTTTGTAAACTTTAAAGAATAATTTCTAAAATTAAAAAGGATAAAATTTAATCACCAAGAAAAATATGTGCATTTTTCCCTTTTAAGTATAACTAACCTAAACATTTGACATAAATTTACTTCTGCAATAACATTAATAAGAGGTGGTCAGAAGATAGGAGAAGATTAATACATTTTTTGGTTTGCGAACCCCCAGTGTCCGGTAGCTTTATTGGGCTCTACCTAATCCGAAGTCGAGCCGGGTTGGACCTAAATTGAAAGCAAAGCTCTCCTAGCGATAATTTTCTCTATTCATAAAGTTCGAATTCGAGACTTTGCTTAAGGGGACCGAACTTCCAGCCACTCAGACTAACTGCCGTTAGTAAGAAGATTTATACTTTAAGTATACACTACCTTATCTTAAGTAAATGGTTGGTGCATGCATTAAATAAAATAATTTACTTATTTTATTCTGTTAACATCAAATAATGGAAAGAGGGGGAGTTTGAAAAATAGAAGAAGAGTTGAGTGTTAGGGAGACTTCCTGAAACGGAAGAGGCAGCAGAAGGGAAAAAAATAAAGAAAATAAAGGAAAGCAATAGTATAATAATTTTATCTAAATAGATTTTTTTTAATTGTTGTTAATATTACATACACTCATAACAAATAATCAATAATAAATAATTATGTATCAAATATTTAGTAATATTATATTTTATAATCATTCTCTTGTATATTATCATGTAATATAAACTACACAAAAAGGAAAAATGTATACTAATAACTTCTTCTCCCTCTTTTTGTCTAAGAAAAAGGTTTTAGTTATGCGAATTCTAATCAATTTCAAAAAGTTCTAATTTTAAAGATCTAAAGGAGAAATTCTTAATATGCATTTGAAAGAAAATTCATAAGTATTTATATGTATCCTTACAAATTCACAAATTTTTCACGCTTTTCAAAACTTTATTTTCTCAAAAGTTTTAAACTGATATAATAATCAGAAAATTTTGAAAAATTGTTCGATGTAACCTTAAGGGTTTGTTTGGTTGCAAGAGAAAAGAGGAGAAAAGAAAATGGAGGAGAAAGAAAATAAAGGAGAAGTTATTTTCTTCAGGGTTGTTTGGTTGTAAGAGAAAACAAAGGAAAAAAGAAAATGCAGGAGAAATTAGTGTGTTTGGATAGAGGAGAAAATAAAAGAGAAAGAAATTGGATAATATAAATTACTTTTATTTGAATGGATATAAAATTAATACAAGAACATTTATTATACTAAAATAACATTTAAATTTAAAAAATTAAATTATTTATAAATAGAATAAATTTAATTAAAATAATTTATTAATTAAACTTAAAATACATAATTAATTATAATTCCAAAACCGACTGGGCAGATCGTCCGACTGGGCAGCTTCCCCGGCCAGCGTCAACCAAAACCGAGACAGCTTCAATCGGAAAACACACATGGACGAAGGAACCTCCAAGACGGCAGCAACAGACAACGAGAAAGAAGGAAAATAGAATACTAATGACAGAAATAAGGCTGATCGGAGCAAGGTTGTCAAAATCATAGATCCTACTTAGGATCGGGAAAGGGGTTTAGGATCGTAATTCATAGGATCATAAGTGGAATCGTAAGATCCTACGTATAATATAAGAATATATAAATATTATATATATGTATATATACTTGTAAAAATATTAATATATTATATAAATGTATATAAATATAAATTTATTAATATATTATATAAATGTAAATTCAAATTAGAACCAATAATATATAATTAGAAGATTCAAAACGAACACATAAAATTTTCAAATAAATGTATAATATAAAACCTTAAAATAAAATAAGATAAAAACCAGCATAATATTTCCAAACAAAAATATAATATAAAACCTTTAAATTTTCAGATAAATATATCAAAAATGTTAAAATCAGAATCAACAAAAATTATATATTTTTATTAATATATAAAATTAAAATAAATTAAATGAATATATAAAAGTAAAAGAAAATAATAAAGTATATAATATAAAACCTTAAAATGAGAACGTGCTTGCTTTTCTAATCCTTGTTTCCGCAACTCCCTGCTTCCAATTGCGATTGTGGGTCAGTGAAGTTTTGTTGTTGCCTCTTGTCTACGACGTCATCTCCGGTGGCGGCATCTCCTCCAAGCTTCAGCATCCCTGCTTCTGCAATTGCAACTGTGAGTCAGTGAAGCTTCGCCCTCATCTCTTGTTTGCGGCGTCTTCTCCAGTAGCGGCAAATCCTTCAAGCTTCAGCAGCAACTTCTGGAGCAACCATGGATCGGAGCTTCGTCGGCGGCAAAAATTACCAGAAGATGGCTCCACTGCTTGTTGCCGCTAGTCCTTCCTTCCCATGCACTGTGACTCTGCTTTTAGGTTTTGGTTTGTTTTTTCTCCTCATTTCTCCTCAAAACTGAGGAGAAATTCATCAGGTGGGACCCACGTACGATTTCAAATTTTTTTTTCTCTTCTTTCCGGTTTTCACCTACAACCAAACGGATGAAAACAATAAAATCATCTCCGTTTTCACCTCATTTTTTCTCTTCTCTCCTATTTTCAACACAACTAAACAGACGGTAAGTGATAGGATTATAAAATTTTATATACCTGCTAAACACAAAATCTACATATATTTACGATTTATTGTAAAACGTATCAAAATTTTATATTAAAAATTATAAAAGCCTTTTATGAAAACGTTTAAAATTTTTAAACACGTGTGAAGTCTCCCCCCAAAGAAAATTGTTGCTAAAATAATTGCGTTTATTTTGTTAGAAAATATTTTTATAGAAAAATATTATTTATGTGTATATATATATATATATAGAGAGAGAGAGAGAGAGAGAGAGAGAGATGAAATAACATATTAATTGTATTTATATTTTAAGAAAAATGATATTTAGAACAATAGTAATGAAGGAAAGTAAACTCCTCTTTGAAAAAGAGGATTTTTTTAATTTTTAATATTTAATATCAAATAAATAAAATATTTTTCATTATCTTAATATTAATTTTAAGAAAATACATTAACCTCTTTTTAATCTTAGTGAAATTACACAAACTTTTCATCTAGTTTCAAAATTTTTACAAGCCTCTTGAAACATAAAATAATATTATACATAAATTTAAATTTAAATTTTTTTAATAAAATGATAAAAATTGATTATAAATTCAAATCATATATGATAATTTAAGTATTTTTCTATCAAAGATATGCTTTATTTAAACTCAAACAGCTAAAAATTAATCATATTTATATTGAAATTTAATTTTTTTATCAATCATATTTTATCTATTTGAACTTAATTAAATATATTTTAATTATAAAATATTTAAAATATTTCATATTAGTATATATATTATTTGATTTGAATCTATAATTATTTTTATAACATTTTATTAAATAAAAGTTTAAACTTAGATTTATATGTAGTATTATTTTATATTTTAAGAAATGTTAATTTATTTAGATTTTAAAATTAAAGTAGAAGTCTGTATAATTTTACTAAAACTCAGAAAAAGTTAATATGTTTTTTCTAATAATTTATTATTATATTTTATAAAAAATATTTACCAATCCGTCCAAATAAAATGGAGCCTAAGTTTGGAAGTTTTGTCAACTACACGGAATGTTTCCGTCCTTTTATTTTTCAATACAAGAATATGCAGTTCTTTTTTTTCTTTTTAACGAGGGATAAAAATGAGATTTACGACATAGAATGATTGTTTTTAAAACATATAAAGGATGTGTTTGTTATGCTGGAAAATGTTATTTGAAAGAATATTTATATATATATAATTATAAGAAATTAAGATTATAAAATTCCGAGAGGTGCCATGACAAAAAATAAAACTTATTATTTTAAAATAATAATTATTTGATCAGGATATTATTATTTTATTAATTATAAAATATATAAATTATATAAATTATTTATTTATAAATAAATAAATAAATAAAATTATTTCATACAAGAGATACTGTTCATTGTTGTTATGAAAATATTTTCAATCTACTCATTATACTAAAATTTCAAAACTATTTCTATATATTTTTTATAACTAAACTATTTTAATATTATAACTGAATGATTCTTAAGATATAAAAAATAATTTACTGAATTATTCGGAACGTTAGGATTATAAATATTTATGATCCAGATTTGATACGAAGACTTTGAGAATCTAAGATACCGACGTATGGGCGTACTGTAATGATTCCTCTTACGAACATGCTATACGGACGTCGTCGAAACATACTACTTTCCAGTGCCAAATCACTTTTTTGCCCCTTATCTTTTTCTCAGTCAGAGCGCCTTACTTTCTTCTATTATCAAGTAATTTTCCCTTTTCCCCTTATCCACTTTTCCCGTACTTTAACACATCAATTACGGATCATTGACCTAACTTTGTATTTTCATCATAAAAATTGAGATAAATTTTATTTATTTTCCGCAAAATTTAGACATAATTTATTTATCTTGTTTCTTTTTTTTCAAAAACTTCGTAAACTTCCTTCGAATGGTAAGTGACGTTAACCTTTTTTGCTTTATGCCAATTATGTCCTTTCAACTATTATAAGACATAATTGTCTATTTAAATACTATCTAAATTAATAAAATTAATAAATAATAATAATTATTTTAAAATGATTTATAAGATAATGCTTTTTGATATGTATATTCAAAATATTTAAAAAAATTTAAATATTTTTATAAAAGGTGTAACTTTATAAAAATTTTGTAATCTCTTATATACTTTGCATGTTATAACTATAAAGAAAACTTTATTGATAAAAATTGTATAATTTTTTAAAAATTTGTAGTGAAAAAGTTACTTATTACATTAAAGAAAAGAATATAAATATTTAGCTAATATATATATATATATATATATATATATATATATATATATAGAATTCCTATACAATATTTCATGTGCGAAAAACTCCATAATATTTTAAAAGGTGCAGTAAAACTTTGAAACTAGACGTCCGGTGCAGAAAATTCCTTCCATTATTTCTCATTCCAAATTTTAACGGTAAAAGAGGAGTTTTCGTTATTATTTTTTATGCATATTATTGCACAAAAATATTTTTTTAAAAATTATTTTTATGTTCAAAATTATTTATAAATTAAAAATTATAAATAATAATATTAAATTTGAGGATTAATATTTAAATATTATAATTTTTAGAATATAAATTTATGATCGATTTTTTAAATTAATTATTCATAATCAATAGTATTCAAAATTAATTCCTATCAACAAAACAATTTTAGGAGATATTTTATTCTGTTGTGTCATATGCACTTTTCTTTTACGAGTACAAATTTTTGTGAAATTATTTTTTTAATAATACATATAACTTACAATAATAAGTAATTTTTTTTATTTTTTTAAAGTGCTAATAAACCTTCAAAAATGAAAAATAACACATAAAGTTGAAATAATATTTACATACTCATACCAAATTTGAAAAAGATGAATTCATGAATAAATTCTTAAAAAAAAGAGAAACGAAAAAAGAAAAATAAGTTTTGAAGATAAATTTATGTAAGACACTTTATTTAATTACGAATAAAGTATGTCTAAAATACATTCTCTCATGGACATTTTGATATTTTTAATTTCATTCTTTTTATATGAACTTAATATAATTTTTAGAAATATCTTATGGTAAATTAAATAAATTTTCTTGAATAAATGTAACTTCAAAACTATTTTTCTTTTGAATAATGTTAAACAACCCGAATAATTTGCATCGATGTACACCAGGTAAATAAAATACACCATAAGTAAATTCAATTTCTTATGAATCCCATGTAATCAATTCTAAATTATCTACTCTCCTGATGCTATATTATTTCCACATTGTTTCGTGTACCGATTGGTGCAAATTAAACGATGTATATAATATCACCCTTTTCTCTCTCTCTCTTTTTTTTTTATCTCTCTTTGTTTTTTTAATAATTTATTCATGAATTCATATTTTCTTTTGAATTTGGTATAAGCATGTAAATTTTATTTCAATTTTATATGTTCTTTTCCAATTTTAGAATTTTTTTTATCAGTAGTTTAAAAAATACAAGATAAAATTTTAATTGTTATTCCAAGTTATATGAATTATTAGAAAAATAATTTCATAAAAAAATTATATTTGTGAAAAAAAAAAGATGCATATGATGCAACAAAATAAAATATTTTTTAAATTTGTTTTGTAGGTAGGAATTACTTTGAATATAATTTATTATGAATAATTAGTTTAAAAATTGATTATAAATTAATATTTTAAAATTGATAATATTTAAATATTAACTTTGAGAAGTAATATTATCATTTTCAATTTTTAATTTAAAATTAATTTTATAAATAAAAGTAGTTTTGAAAAGCTAATTGTTGTGTAATCATAAATGTTAAAAAATTACAAAAATTCTTTTTTTACTGTTAAGATTTGAAATGAGAAATAACGAAAGGAATTTTCTACATAACATGTCTGGTTTAAGTATTTTATTATGCCTTTTAAAATATTGTGGAGTTTTTTACACATAAAGTATCGTATATGGGTTATATATATTTTAGTCAAATGTTTATATTTTCTTGTCAAGTAACTTTTTCATGCAAATTTTAAAAAAAAATATACAGTTTTCATCAATAAGATTTCTTTGTACTTGTAACATGCAAATTATATAAGAAATTATTAAATTTTTATAGAGTTACACCTTTTATAAAAATATTTAAATTTTTTTAAATATTTTGAATATACATATCAAAAAGCATTATCTTACAAATAATTTTAAAAGAATTATCATTTTTAATTAATTTTATTAATTTAGATAGTATTTAAAAAATTATAATATTATAATAGCTAAAAGGGCAAGATTGGCATAAAACTTAAAAAGTTAACGTGAACTAGCTTTTAAGGGAGATTTATGAAAATTTCAAAAATAGAAAGGAGGTTAATAAATTATATTCAAATTTCAGGGGAGGCGCACAAAATTTACACAAAAAACTATATTGAAGTTATTTATTTTATGAAAATATTAACTAAATGTTTTTTAATAATAGAGATGAAAAGTTATTTAACGCATACGAAATATTAAATTTAAACTTAAAATGTGATAAATGAATAACTTCTAAATAACATTAACCAGATGTTTTCTCATATTAATATATGGCGGTGACTTAAAGTATATATACAAAATATCGTAGACTTATAATATGATAAAAAATTAAAATAATACAAATATTACTGTATTATTAAAAAAATAAATTTAATTTAGTCTTAATATAAAATATTTTATATTATTAGTAAATATAAAATAATTATATTATTAAAGATTCAATAATAATTAAAAATATAAATAGCAAGAAGATATTAACTATTTTTAATTAAGCTGACAACATATAAATATATGATAATATAAAATTAATTTATCATGATAGAAAAGTAAATTTAATTCCTTATTAAAATTGTAGCCAGGTGTTTTATACTATCAATACGCGATAAAGTTGGAAAGTCCTCGCAACAGTATGATAATGGGTTTCATTTTGAACTACAGGATCAAAATTTAGATAAGAAAATATTTATTTTCTTTTATCAATACAATATAAAAATTTGACAAATGTAAAGCAAACAGACAACGAACTAGGAAGGTAAGTGGTGGTCCAGTCAGTACTACATGAGAAAGTATGGTTTGTGGTCTACAATATTACCTAAGATGATAGCTTGTTATTGTGTAAAGTAATCAAAGGCCTAAAAAATTAATTAAAATGATGAAAATAATTAAACTCCTTTTCTTTTCCCGGAATCTGGTCAGAGAAGCAACTGATAAACTTGAACTCTTTTTGTGAGAGTCCGAGAGATTGCCATTTAAACTATATAGTGTGTGTTTGTTTTTTTTTTAAAAAATAATTTTTTATTTTTTATTAATTTATTTTCAGAATATATTTTTAAAAATTATTTTCTAAATGTATAACTTAAAAATAAAAAAATAGAAATAACTTTTAAATGTACTCTAAATTTGTTTTCTTATTATAAATATCAATTTTACAATTAAATGAGATATTTCCTTATTTATAATATCAACAAGTCTCTAATTTTAGTTTTTCTTCAATCTAAAAATAGCTTTTAAGAAAAATAATTTTTAAAAATATAAAAATAAAAATATATTTAAACACATCCTTAATAATTATTATTTTTCTCTATTCAAATTAGATATTAGATATGAATCTCAAGTATGAGTAAAGAGAATTTTTTTTTAATATTTATTATGGAAATATAGGTTGTTCCCCTACTCCACTTAATATATACAATGCATGTTTATGTATATAAATAGTTATAAAATAAAAAATTAGAACTATATATATAATCTTTTAATTTAAATATAAAAATATAAAAAATTATCAAGATAAACAATTAAAACTTGTTAGGCTTCGGATCAACATGCGCAACGGAATTTTAAATTTTTTTATCCAAAACCTTCTTAGGATCCATGCAAAAGTCATAAACCAGTATTAGGGTTTTACCTTATTTGTACTCGTATTCTTTTTGAACGAATTCTTGAGAGATCGAGATGAATCAATGCTGGCCGAAAGGTACAGCGTCTCTACGGTATTCACACGGAGTGAACAACAATTTCTCTCCTCTACAAAGCTGTTAGGATTCATCTCTCTCACTAGGATTAGGATTGGATATTTTTTGAGTAATTTAGGATTTTCTTGAAGCTTATGTGCGTGAATCAAAGTGCTACCTTCAAGTCTTTTTTATAGAACTAAGGTATGTCACAATCCTAATCCTACTAGGATAATATTTAAAAAAAAATTCTAATCACACTTAACAAACATCACCTTATCCTTATCATATAGAGAGTGAAGAGAGATAGGACTTATCTGTTAATTATTTAATATTAGATAATTGCATTATCTCATAATATAATTATCTAATATCTAATAACATAATTATCTGATATTACTTTAATATCAAATAATATCATATAATATTATATATATATACTACGTGAAAAATATATTATTATCTTAATAATAATATATATGCACGAAAATAAGTCCAATTAATTTAATTTTAGTCTAACTAAAATTCAATTAATTATTGTCTCATTTCTACTCCTTTTGTGTGACCCTGTAGATTCTTACTACGTTAATAATGACTCATTTTAGGCCATAGACAGTGAGTGATATCTAGTAATATATCATTGCTACTCAAGTAGTAAGAATGTCTATGATTTGAGATTTACCTAATATATGATATTTTACATCATAATCCCTTTTGTAACAATATCCAAATCGAACTGAAGGCATGAAGTGTGTCATCCTCGTCAATGTTCAATTTATATTTCTTGATATCGAGTAAATTTAAAATAAATGATCAATATCACATATTGATCTAATTGAGTATGACCATGCATTTCTAAATCTCACTCAATCAAGGGGCCTAAGGATATTTCTCTTTTATACAAGAGTAACAAAATCCCATCTACATCACTTACTTCCCTCTGCATGATTTGTGACACACCTAATCAACACCCTACTCGTTATCCCGATTAAAGGTGAAATAAGATGACATCAAAGTGAGTAATTCCTCATGTAGGGAACCGTAGTGACTTTAAGTCAAAGGACTGTGTGCATTTGTGGTCATATGAGAATAACTAATGATACGTTTATCCATGCAGTATTCTCACAATGGGTCAGTACAGTACATTGTTCACTAACAATTTACTTATGTATTAACTTGATATCAGATATCCATGATTCATAATCATTAGTCACTATACATACTAATTTTGATATATTATTACTATTTTTTTGTAATAATACTTGATTAAGAGCATTTTAGGAATAACAAAGCTATTCTAAGGATAATTATTATATTTAAGTTATAATTTACGTAAAATAAAATAAAATAAAATAATTATATTATCAAAACGAAATGTGATACATTGTGTAATATTACAATCATCTCTATGATTAGCTCTTAGGATACACACCAACAAAACTTTATATTAACTTTTGTTGCATTAGTATTATTAATATTTTTATATGATTATTATCTTATTTTATATTTTAAAATTTTATTTTTATTAAAAAATTTAATATTATATAAATAAATATGTATTATTCAAATAAAATGAGAAAATAAAAATGATTTGATAATTTAATAAATATAGGAATGGGTATTCAAAAGTCTACACATACAAATAGAGATGCAAACGAGTCAAGCCAAGTTAAGCTGAGTAGAGCCAAACATTGACATGCTCAAACTCGACAATATTAAATGAGCTTGAACTCATTGAACTCAAAAAAGTTGAGCTCGATCTTGATCTTGATTTAAACATGAATTTAATCAAACTTATGTGAGTTTAAACAAGCTTTAGATTCCTTACTATAAGTTTCTAATTGAGCCTAAATATTTGAACTCGAACTCGAACTCGAACTCAAGTTTAGATTATATTCGAGTTAAAATGATCCTAAACGAGTTCTTATGAGCCTAAATGAGCTAAAATAAGTTTAGTGAGTTTTTTATATTTATATTATATATAATATAAAAAATAAAAATATATTTTATACCAAACTCACTTAAGCTCGCGAATAATTCGAGTTGAGTAATAAAAATCTTAGGCTTAACTTGTTTAATAAACGAGCCGAGTTCATTTAAGTTTGCTTGTTAAAATTCAAGTTCAAATCAAATTTTTTACAAATTAATTTTGAACTACTTATGAGTAGGTCAACTCGTTTGCAACCCTACATACAAATATGGATACAAGAATGAGAAAAATATTTATAGATATCAATATGACTATCTTAATCATCTATGCATACTTTTCTCATTTCCATATTTATAATTAATACTCTTAGGAATATTTTAAATAAAATTTAATTTTTTTTAAATTAATGTTCTATTGACACTAAACTCTTAAGTTCACAAGCCATAATTAAATATAATTGAAGTACCTATGCATGCCAAACCTTAAAAACACCTCACGTTAAGAGAGTATAAGCAAGATAAATTGAAAAAAAGGACAATTCGAATAGAGAAAAAGACACTTTATACACTTGATATATATCCCATTTCATAGTTTAGAAATTCAAAAAAGATACCAAGCCACACACCTTGACCCATTAGACTAATGCTAAGCTATCATAAAAGCTGTTAAATACTTTTCTGTAAAGATCATTTTGAACAAAAGCTCACTTGATAGAAGTTAACATATTTTTTTAATGTTGACATAAGGTGTTTTTCCCATGCTTCTTCTGCCCAATCAACATTATAATACATCAAAATGATGATAAAAATGTGAAGATCGCAATTACTGATTTTTCGAACCCTTTCGAATTTTTAAACTACGTTGAAATTATCAAAATATCTAAAAATTTGAAAAAATAAAAAAATAGTACATGAATTAGATTTATCCCAATTTATTATCATAGGGCTCCCATAATATGCTTGATTTTTTTTACCAAATTTTATATAAATTCAAGCACGTTTCCCTATTGAAATCATTACAATTGCCATCTTATGACATTTAATTCTAGTTTCATATAATTTCTATCATATGGATTATTTTTTTGATTTTCAACATCAATTTTGATTTGTATTTCCTTAAATTTAAATTGCATTTTGTAGCTAAATTTTTAAAAAATATTACATATGGTAGAAATTGTGTATAAGTCACGTTAAATTTTCAATATTAATGTAATACTAGATTTTCTTTTCATGAAGGGAATGGAAAAATGGAATTATTTTTAATAAATGAAAGGGTAAGAATAAACAGACTTCTCAAAAATAACTCTAAAAATAACATCGTGTTAACACCGGCTAATATCAGTAATCCATTTGGAAACTTATGTTAACAAATGAAGGGTATACGAGGTATTCCCTCAATAGCCAAGCATTTTGAGCAAATTCAATTATAGTTCTTGAGTTAATTACATTCAATTATTCATGCACACTCAGTATACCATTTTCTTCTTCTTTTTGTTTGGGAGAAAGTTCAAGGAAATTATACGGAGACATACATATTATGACAAATAGCATTAGAAAAGCTAAAGAATATACTAGGACAACGACACTTTTAGTTTTTACTTTAATTGAAGCATTGGCCTATGAACGTTTGAGAACAAAAAATATGTATAAAAATACCTAAAATTAAAGAGCCTGTTCATAAAAAAAATTAACCACATAATTACTGTCCTTCACAAGCCTTTTTACATGATTATTTTTTTGTAATGAATTTAAAAAAAAAGATTACTGGTAAAAAATCCGGTTGGAGAAATCTCAATCTCAAATGTAAAGAAAAAACAGTCTTAACTAGCTTGTCTTATTTGCATTAACTTACCTAAATGGAAAACTGTAAGTTTAGAAGCAGTCACATAGCCAAAAATAATTACCAAAATGAAGCAATAGAAAAGAAAGAAAGTACAAAGCTTGTAAAGGGGCAAAAAAAAAAAAAAAGAAAAAAACCCAAATAATGAAGCAGAAGTGAGGATAGCCATTGGATATTTCAGATGAAAGAGAGAGAAAGAGAAACGGAGAATCCCAATGCTCAGAGAGAGACACAGACAGCTGAGCCTACTGTTCTCACTCTCTGTGACCAATTAAACTAATCTTCTCAGCTGAAATTCATCAATCCCTCCTCCTCCTCTCTCTCTCTCTCTTTCTTTCTTCTCCTTCTTTGCAAAATCCCATCTCCTCCTTCTCTCTGAAATCAAACCCAGGAATCCAAATAGCTTTTGTTATCCCATGAACCAATAAAAAATTCGATCTTTTTTATCAGATCAGCTCAGAGAGTGACGCATGAAAGAGAACCAGCTTGAAACCACCGAAGACGACCACCGATCGTCGATTCCGGATCTCACCAGAGCCGACCTCACTGAATCCTCAACCAGGACCCGGAACTGCACTGTGGTGCCGGGTTTGGGGTCGGGGTCAAGCTCAATGGAGTTTCAGTCGCCGTACCCGGACCAGGTCCTTGAGAATGTTCTGGAGAACGTGCTCCACTTCCTCACCTCACGCGGTGACCGAAACGCTGCCTCATTGGTCTGCAAGTCCTGGTACCGTGCCGAGGCCCTCACCCGATCCGAACTCTTCATCGGGAACTGTTACGCGGTGGCTCCGCGCCGGGCCACCAGCAGGTTCACCCGGGTTCGGTCCGTTATGATTAAAGGGAAGCCGAGGTTTGCTGACTTCGATCTGATGCCGCGTAACTGGGGGGCCCACTTCTCGCCATGGGTCACCGCCATGACCGCGGCCTACCCTTGGCTCGAGAAGCTTTATCTGAAGCGTATCTCTGTTACAGACGATGATCTAGTGGTTCTGGCTGATTCCTTTGCAGGGTTTAAAGAGCTTCTTCTTGTATGCTGCGAAGGGTTTGGGACCAGCGGACTAGGAGTTGTTGCCAGCAAGTGCAGGTAGTTTTTATTTTAGAAATAACTTCTTAGAGTTTATATGCAGATTGTGGGAGTGTAAATACTTCTGAAGATGGATTTTTGGGGATTTAAGTTTTACATTTGTGAGTATTGGATTGTTTGGGATGTATCGAATTTGAGAGGAGTTCGATCTATTTGTGATAGATAAGGAAAGCTTCTAATACCACTTTTTCCCTTTTTACCCTGGAGTTTTGGTGGCATTGTTCTTTATCATGCTTTGAAAATTACTGTATGGAAGACTTTCTTGCACCTTTTTTAAAGCTATTTGGAAATTATTGGATGCGTTAAATTGAAGTGATGTGATTGTTGGAAAGGAAAACCTTTGAAATTTGAAGCGTGGTTGATTTCTTTTTTTCTTTTCAGACAGCTGAGAGTGCTTGATCTTGTTGAATCTGTGGTTGCTGATGATGATGTGGACTGGATATCCTGTTTTCCGGAGAGTCAAACCAATCTGGAATCTCTTGTTTTTGATTGTGTTGAGTGGCCAGTAAATTTTGAGGCATTGGAAAGACTAGTGGCTAGGTCTCCTTTGTTGAAGAAACTTAGGTTAAATGGCCATGTTTCCATCTCTCAGCTATACCGCCTAATTATCCGAGCACCACAGCTCACACATCTTGGAACGGGCTCATTTAGCTCCCCAGAGGGTGGAGCTGCAGTTGATCAGGAACCAGATTATGCCTCTGCTTTTGCAGCCTGCAGATCATTAGTCTGTCTCTCTGGATTCAGGGAGATTTGGGCAGATTACCTTCCTGCTATCTATCCAGTATGTGCTAATCTCACATCGTTGAATTTCAGCTACGCTGACATTAATGCAGAACAACTGAAAGCAGTTATACGCCACTGTCATAAACTCCAGATATTTTGGGTATGTTTTGTCTGTGTCATTTTGAGTGCATTGCCAAGAAATTGGAATGCAAGTCTTATGTTTGCTTCTATCGTGCAGGTCCTTGATTCAATATGTGATGAGGGCCTTCAAGCAGTGGCTGAAACTTGCAAGGATTTACGTGATCTCCGGGTTTTCCCAGTTGACAGCCAAGAGGATATTGATGGGCCAGTTTCTGAGATAGGCTTTCAAGCAATTTCCGAGGGTTGTAGGCAGCTGCAATCAATTTTGTATTTTTGCCAGAGAATGACAAATGCAGCTGTAATTGCCATGTCAAAGAATTGCCCAGATCTTGTTGTATTTCGCCTCTGTATAATTGGGCGATATCGGCCCGACCCTGTGACTGGACAACCCATGGATGAGGGTTTTGGTGCTATTGTTATGAACTGCAAGAAGCTCACTCGACTTGCTGTTTCTGGTTTACTGACTGATGAAGCCTTTAATTACATTGGGAAGTATGGAAAATTGATTAGGACTCTCTCAGTCGCCTTTGCAGGAAACAATGATACAGGCCTTAAGTATGTGCTTGAGGGTTGCCCTAATCTGCAGAAGCTTGAAATCAGAGATTGTCCATTTGGGGATGCTGCCCTACGTTCTGGTTTGCATCATTATTACAATATGAGATTTCTTTGGATGTCTTCCTGTAGATTAACCCGCCAAGCTTGCCAGGAAGTTGCTCAAGCATTGCCCCGTCTTGTGTTGGAAGTGATCGGGACTGAAGAGGAGCAAGCAGATGATACTGTTGAGACACTCTACATGTATCGGTCTCTTGATGGGCCGAGGGATGATGCTCCAACATTTGTTACCATACTGCAGTAGATGTTCAAATTCAAGTTGTTAGCTTATATCATGGTGGTTACCAAGCGATCTAGTAGAGCAGAGGATTTTTATATAAACTTGCTGGAGGATTTCTTCTGTCCATGTCAAACCAACTTGAGCTAACAACTTCTGTTCTTGGCCTAGGCTACCTTAAGGATGTGCCATGTGGAATCTTGTTGGAAGAGGTTTCTCTTTTTGCATTGTCAGTTATTGCAGAGGAATGAGGTTGGATAAAGAGAGGAGGTGAGGGGGAGGCATTGCAGAAGATGAATATCTGAAAGCATTAGACCATCCAATGTTGTTGTATTGCTATACTCTAAATTTATGTACTTTTTTTCCTTTTATATTGATTTTATCATAAAGGAGGACGGCCAAAGGAGGGGAAGGGAAGGAATGCCGAGTCTGCACAGAGGACTGGTTATTAATCAATTATTATTCATCCCTTTGTCAGCTTATAAAATTGTCCTTTGAGGATCAAATTCAGAAGTATCGAAATTGAAGGGTTTGGAGAGGTGACATTCTCTAACTTTTCCACCATACCAGTAGAGAAGCTATAAAGTGTAAGGAACTTATTAGTATGTTTATTTTTATTCAAATGGTAGTTCGTTTTTTAAGTTTTAGGTGGTGAGAACTAGCCCTCGGACTGATATATATACATATCTCGGTCTCTCCTTGTCTCTCAAATGTTTTTTTTCCTTCTCTCCTTTCTCTTCTTAAATGTGTTCCTGTAGTACCTGACTGATGAATTTATTGTTATTGTTAGCAATTGTGAGATGGTTAATAAATGCCAAAATATGCATGAATGGACCATATATATATGTATTTATATATATGTATATACCATAAACTTTAGTGAGACTGTGTCTATGGCTATGGCTTTCCTTTTCTGAATGTGGAAATGATCAAATAGACAGTGAGGCCCATTAATGATCTGTGGAAAGTGCTACACAAGTGCACGCTTCGGTATCCCGTTTCTTCTGGTGGGGTGTTATTTCAACGGACTGTGAAGGGAAATCCCTTCTGGTTTTTTATGCTACTATTTGTCCATCGGAACCTTTGATGAGAACCCGTCCAATATTCGCACAAGCTCTCGGTCTATTTGATGAGATTTTATGGAGAGTCTAAACATAGAATTTTCAGCTCATGTTATTTATATTGGTATTGGTATCCTCCTTAGTTTAAAGAGAGATATGGCTTCCACATGATGAGTGGGACCATAAAGTTGATGATTTGCCTACCCCCCAGCGTTTGCGTTATAAAAGGGCCAAGAGGGCTCTCTCTCTCTCTCTCTCGTATTATAAGGAAAGAAATCTAATCTGCCTGGCTTGTTGGTATGCAATCTGGAAGGACGCAGAATGGTAAAAGCAACCTGATAATCAAAGTGGGATCTGACTGTGCAAATGAACGAGTGATAGGAAGCAAAGCTTTGGCTTTCTTTCTTGTCTAGCCATTTTTAGGTGCTGCCACTGGACCAATGCCATTGGCCCTTGTACTGGCCACTGGCCTTACGACAGTTTGGACATTTTTCTCCCTTTACTTGCTTTCTTTGACCTTTACTCGTTATATCATGAAGCCAGGTTGCTTTGTTGAGGATAGTAAGCCTTGTGCACTGAACAAAAACAATAAAGGGCAGCACTTAGGCACAGTTCTCATTGCTTGGTTTATCCATTTTGCTTATGGTGGAAAAGGAATAGTCGCCTCTGTCAGCGTTACCATGGAGTAGTTGTCGTTGCTCTTTATCATTTTTTCTAATTAATGACCCTCTTTTCCATTTGGAAATTGAGGATTTGTTTGGTCGTTATTTTTAAATATAGTTTTTTGTTTTTATGCTTTTAAATTATTTTTAAAAATTTGTTTTTAATTTCAAAAGTTGAAGATCCCATTTGATAGTTAATTTTATAATTTGTTTTTAAAAAATTGTAATTTCAAATTTGTAATTTAAAATTAATTTTTTTTAATTTTTTATTTTTAATGAAAATGTTAAGATAGATGTATGATCATATAAAAAGAATAATATACGAAATAAGTGTATATAAGAGCATATTGGCATGATATTTATTGAGAAAATGATAAAAAATCAATTAAAATGATGTGGTTATATACAAAGAAGGACATTAGAGACACCAATAAAAAGAGTTGATCACATGATATGTAACTTTATGAAAAGGTATAAAGGGAGATTAAAAAACACATTAAAAAGAAGTTGTAAAAAGGAATCTCTTAATAAATAATATTACTGATAATCTAATTTTTGATAGAGTCAGTCATCCAATCTATGTAATCGACTCACTTCAGAAGATAGAGTTTTGTTATTATTGTTGTTTTATTTTTAATGATGATTTTGAAATTAAATTAAATATATTTTTATTTATTTCTCCAAAAACTCCTAATTTTTTTTAAATTTAAAATTTGTTTTCAAAAATAATTTTTTATAAGTTTCTGGAAAAAAATTCAAATTGATCCTAAGTTTTGCCATTTAAGGATTTTCTGTTCTTGGAAATTTTCTGTCAAAGTGAGAAATTTAAAATAAATTAGTCCATAAGAGATTTATGTGCAGCGCATGTTTATTTTTAATTGAACAGTATTATTTGTTAGTACGATGGATTGAGCCTGTAAATTCATGTGATAAGGGTAGTCAAATTGTTTCACCAATCCTAATTAAGTGAATTAAATTTATTTTAGATATAGAAAACGTGAGAAACAATACGGAAACAAAAATACACACAAAGTATCGCTATTCGTCTTTACTTTTGTTTCTCTTGTTTGAATCTTTGATGAGAAAACGATGCATCACTTTACATGAGCAAAAGTGAGAGAAAGAAAATAAGAAAAAACACAAATTTGAAAATGACATTACAGAAGGACGATGATACGCCCTTCTTTCAATACGGGCCGTCCGATGCGTTCAGTGGTCTTGCTGATGGTCCTGTCTCACCTACTCACCAGGCTCTGCTTCACTTTCTCAATAAATATATGTAAATTTTTAGCCAAGTTATACTCATTTTCTTTATTTTTAAAATATTAATTATTAATACTTTTCTTTTTTCTATGTACTCATTTTTTTAATATATATATTCATCACCTTTCTTTAAAAAAAATAGTAAATGTAAATATATACATTTAAAAATAAAAGAAGTATGAATATAATTAAATTAATTTTTTAAAAAAAATTAAGTGTAACTAATAATTGGATTGTTCTAGGAAGCAAGCTGGTTTCAATATATTCCAAATTTAATAAGGATTTTGAGTCTAATTTTTGAAAATGATCTTATTAAAAGAGATTTACTATTTATCGTTTTCTCATTTTGAAGAGGGGTGAGTCTAAGAGTCTCCTATCTGATAAAAAATAACGTATGAATATTCTTGCAGGTACTTTGATTCATTTTAATAATTTGAAATTTTCTATTTTTCAAAAAGTAAGAAAGGAATGAGTTGTTTGATTCATTTCAATAATTTAAAAAATTTTATTTTTCAGAAAGTAAAAAAAGAATGAATTATTTAATTAGTTATTATTTAATAATTTGGGATAAATAAGATTTTTTGAGGAGTTTTATTCCTCATAGAATATGAAAAGTTACTTACTCACTTTTTGCTTAGATAAGTTCTACTTCTTATGTTATCTATAAATATAATAATAAAATTATTCTTATTAAATTTAATTAATAATATTTAAAATTTATTAATTTATATTATACTAATATTTAAAATTAAATCAAATAAAATATAAGAAATTACTTTTTAAGATGTATTACTTCTTATGTGTCAATTAAATAATTTTAAATATTTTTTAAAAATTTTTTATAAGAAAATATTTTTTAAAAAATTTAATTTTTTAAAAAAATTTATTTCTTATGTGAATTAAATGACTCCTTAGTGTAAAAAAAGAAAAATAAGTGTAATTTTTTTATACATTCTTTCATTTTCGCGAGATTAAATGCAAAGCACACACCCCAATTTGGTTATCGCATGCGCTAAAATGTTTAGTAAAGCATACATCATATTACATTACATATTAATAATAATAATGATAAATTAAGAATAATAATTATTTTTCTTTTCGGTCTAAAGAAAAATAATAATTATAATTATAATTATAATGAGTTGCGAATGCCAAAAAGCTTAGGTTCTTTGGGGTTTATTGGAGAAGGCCCATCTGGATGTGTGGCCCACCATCTGATCATTTCAGTCTGTGGCCCACGTGTACGGTATTGGCTCTGAGATGCATTAACGGCTGTGCCATTAAGATATTAATTATATAATCATGGATTTATTTATTAATAATCATATCATTGTTTGTTTATAAAATAAATAATAATAATGGTGGGGAGCCATAAATGCAGATGCTCTCGTACAAAATAACAAAACAAAGCAATTAGGGAGTGGCGGTGGGTGGTTTGTACTGGTGGGGAAACCAAAAATAAGAAGACTCAATTATGGAAGTGTTTAAATGTGATCGAGCTGTGACCGTAAAGTATTTTGTATTATTAATAAATAAAAATATAATATATTATTAAAAGAATAATAATAATAATTAAATTTTAAATATTTTTTTATTAGATGATAATGTAAAATTATTTACACCTTATAACAAAGTCCATATAGACTTCACTTTAAAACTTTGATATTATTAATTCCGTGAAATTTGTCGTCCTAATATTTTTAATAACAAAAATAGATTATATAATCTGTATGTGACTTATTTTAACAATTTGTAAGCTATAACCCAAATAACTATGAAAAAAGTTAATAATTGTAAAATTTTCTTTCAATCTCTTTTAGAAAACAAATAAAACCTCCAATTTATTACAATAGTTCAACTTCGAAATATAGTGAAATCATTCTGTTTGAATGATATAGAATTCGAAATAGGTGAACCCGAATCAATTTCAAATTGCTTATTAAGTAAATTATCAATTTTGTTATTAAAAAAAAAGGAAATAAGTCAAAGGCAACTGGACAAGTCACTTGATTTAATTTTGTTATTATAATTAAGTAATTTGAGTCCGTGTCAAATAACATAAAATTGATTATAAAATTATATATAATTTATATTTTTACATAATTGCTTAAGATAAATTAACATAGAAAAAAATTGATACGATAAGAAAGTACTACCTAACATGTTCTAACTAAATAATTTGAAATGATTTATTTTCAACATCCCAACTCCCTACAGAAAAATATATGTGTAAATTTAAAAATTAGGAAAGTAATAAAATATATTAGTAAAGAAAAGAAATTCTATAGTAGTTCTTATCATAGTAGACACATCATAATTCATTTTATGTCAGAAGTCTTAACTAATAACTAATTGAACTTTTTTAAATACTACATTAGTTGTACTATCTGTAAATTCACTTTGTCATCAAGTAACAAATTTTTCAATTCTTTATGACTTCTTACTAATGACAATGTAATATACAATTAACCATGACTAAATACCAATCTTGGTAGATACAAGCCAACATGCAAAGGAGATTAGCTTTGACTTTTGCTTGTTGTCATGCCAAAATAGACTTGAAAAGGATATTGCATTTGTTGAAATTTGAATGGTAAATATGAGTATGTGGGAATTAGCAATATTTAAGGAATTTAAACAATATTACCAATCCTACTATCTGTTATGACTTTAGCCTTTATAACATGATTAGTTTAGTCAATGATAATTAGTTTAGTGCTATTGGACAAACCATGTTATTAGTTAATATTTCACATTAACATCACAAGGGAACTAATCTTTAATATTAACTCATGATTTGGAAGAACTAAAATTTTAATAGTGTTCAAGAATTCAAATAGATGAAGTTTAGCTTGATCATGACTATTAACATCATTCATGCAAAGACTATTACAACTCATATAACTTTTCAAAACACCTAGAATTATTAAGAGAATAAAATTATTCATTTTATCAACTACATCATGCATAGGTGCTAATATAGCTCTTTCTTGTAAGTAGATGTGATCTTACACATTTTGTAATAAAGATGGATATGTGCTATTAACAATAACAATAAGAGGTTCAATGGCATTTATTATCAACAAATTATTTGGAATTTGAACAATTACTTCTCCATCATTTAGTTCTCCAATGACATCATCTCCAATTTTCAATACCTATTTAGAAAAATTCTTAATGTCATTGATATTTACCTGATTACACCTTGTAATAAATTTACATTATTTATCACTATATAATGATATTCATACTAATTAAAAAAAATTCATAATACATGCACATTCACAAAAAGAAACAAACTAAAATTTATACACATGTATGCATGTATAATACACTTCATACCTGTTATTAGCCTTATATTTTGAGTAAGTTACAAAACCTCACAATAATCTTGTAAATATGATAAATTGATCATTGTACAAACAATATTTTGCCTAGAGCACTTTGGGATTATAGTAGAATTTGTTTGAAGTTACTTTTAAACATTTCAACCTCTCCACCAAATAGTTGATCAAGATTGTTGGTATTTGAGAATCTAAACACATCTCACATAGTTCTATCTAAAACTTCAAAATAAAATTTATTTACCATTGGAGCCTTATCTTATATTATTAACCTTGTTTGAACCCATAAATCTACCATTTCATCTCCTTAATGAATGTTGCATGCTGATAATTCATTGACTATTAAAGGAATACTAAAACTCATAAGTCTTATATACCCTTTAGGAAGAAGAAGAAAAGGAATTCCACTTGAAGCAACATTTAAAACTATTTAACCTGCAGAACATAATGTTGCAGATAATGCATTCCACATATATGTTTTTCTAGTTCCACCATGTTTATAAATTAAAAAAAAATTGATCTTTATTAGAAGAAATTGTAGACATTATTTTTTTTGTAAACATTTTTCTATTCCTTTGTCATATTAGATATAAGTCTTTCATGCTCATTTGCCCAAGCAATTCTATTGTACACAAGCTTTTCTAAGATGAGATTATTAAAACTATCTTATTGATGAAATTTGCTTGAATAAGACGTAAAAGGATAATTTGTAAAACTTTTCCCATTTCTTTGCAAAATTTTCTCAATTTTACACAAAGCATTATCTTTGATTTGCTCATTTGTTATCACCAAATCTAAGCCACAAACTCATGTCATTCAAAATAACATACTAAGTAGATTTGTTATCACTTATTAATTTTTTTTACTCACTTGGATTGTTCTTATGCATCTTTATCTATATAAAATATCATCAATAAGAACTTGTCAACTTTCATTCCAAACATGATTTGGTTAAGACATACTATTTTAATAATAGTAGAATAGTTAACAATCTTTATTAATATTTTGTTGTAACCTAAAACTTGCTTTGTTTATTGCATTAATATACTCTTAGTTATCATCAAGTAATCCTAAAATATAGCACATTCCTCTAAATGATTTATAATTAACACCATTAGTAATTTGAATATCTACAAATCTTTTGGGGCCCTTACATAAAGCAAAAGAATTCTCATGTAATATTTTTTATCATTTGATGGAGGAACAAAAAACAATTTTCCGATTGCAAATCTTTTTTATTTGAAATACCAATCTTGTTCAATTCTTTTGTAAACAAATTCATTTGGAAATTCCTCATATGTTAAATTTTGAGCTTAGGGGAATTTGTTATTAACATCCATCTAGGCCAAAAATTAAGGCGAATGAATATTAGGTATCTTTGCCACAATACTTACATCGTCATAGTCATTGTATGTAATGTATTGCTCTCCTTCAAGATGAAAATTTAATCATTCGATGGGAGGACATCTATGCTTAATCTCTTATCTAAATAATCTTTACACAATCTTACAAGTTGATACGTGTCTAAATTATGCACAAGAAATGAGAAAGATATTCAAAGGATAAAAATCATGCTTATGAATATAAACAAATACATAAAAAAAAATAATACACCTATAATCATAGTAAATCTTTATTTCATTTCTATCTTCCATTAAATCTCCATTTTGATTTCTTCAATAAAATCTAGTAATGATCTTATCATGACCTTTGTTGATATACTTGAATAAATATTTAACTGCAATACTCAACATTTATGTGAGCATGATATTTTTTAAGAAGCCATGCATTGAACGAAATTGCAAATGGATTGTCTGATGGAATTCCATTCTTCTCAATCACTAACCCATTATCTCTTCCTTTATATTTAGGGTAGCCATCCTCATCCAATAATGTTTTTTTATTCAAATTTTTCAAAAAATGTTTTGAACTTCTATTTTCTATAATGCAAGGTAAATTTCCATAATAAAACCATAAAAATCATGCATTATATGTTTTTTCACTACATATAAAATAAGGTCACTTAAGTTATCTAGGATTTTAGCTAAAATAAACTTATCAATCTTATCTTAAGATATTATATTGTCCTTTAGATATATAAACAATAAGATATGACTATGCAGCAGACTTCATTTTTGACATTTAAAATAAATAATAAATAAGAAAATAATTAAACATTTACTTACTTTGACCCTCCCAAGTATTTTTTTATAAGTCCCATCCTTCATTAAGTTATCTAACTTGATTTTAAACACTCGAATAATATTAACAAGACAATCTTTGGGCCCCAATCTAAGACGCGATGCTTCTTTTACAATTTCTAGCTATTTTGGATTACATGTAAATGTTATAAAAAAATTCAAAAAACCTAACTCATTTACAAATACCCATTGCATCTTGATAATTTTACATCATATGCCTAGCTCCTCTAGTAAAGGAAATTGGTAGAATAATACACTTGTTGTGAGAGGATGGTGTTGTTTTACCCTGAGAGATAGTATCACCAAGCCCTTTATCCTAATTAGTTTTAAGTCCTTTCTAATGATTTCAAATATACCACAATCTTTCAAATTTCACTATATTATATGTATCAATAAGAAATTGTTGTAATAATTTCCTAAATCTTAAAATCATATTAGTTTTATCAAGCCTAATGTATAGTCAATATTGCATAAACTCTTTGAAAGATAATCTTGTATGTTTTCTTGTATCATTAACAAATAGTCTTAGTGTAATTTCTTTACTATATTCATCTCCTCTATATGGAAACAATAAGGGATATTGCAATCTAAGATAAATTGGATGATGCTTATTAATTCATTGAAGTAGACCATTAAGTTGTTTGATAATAATATCATGACCTTTTCCCAAGTTCTCAACATCACTAACAATAAGCATTGTAACTTCATTAGTAGTGGGTAAATTATACATTTTACCCTCTTTACTTCGCTTTCTAATAAGTCAAAGCCCAATTTATTGAGTTTTATTTCGATTAAAAGTATTTCTTACCATTCTGAATGATTTTATAGCAACATTGTGTTCATCAAGCATCACTCTTAACTCATCTATAATAAATGGATTCAAAAAATCATGACTACTTCCATGATTATAAAAAATTTAAAAGGAAACTAATAAAGCAACAAATCAATCATATACAAATAATAATATTAAAATGAGTAAAGAAAAATATTTTTATAATAAGAATCATTAAACTAAAGGCTTGAATTTTGTTTGGTGCTTCGTGATTTGTATCATAAATATACAATTGAACAAATTTAGGATGATCACTGGCTTCATGAATTAAACTTCCCATCTTGTGATAATTTTGACCACTATTTCTATATACTTAAGCTCTAGATCCTTGATTAATTAAAAAGTTAATTCTACCTCTCAATGAAGTGAATGTAAATATTATGTTGTAAGCATTTATGTTTTGCTTCCATGTTGATTGTGTAAGAGATCATATAATAATGATAGTAGTCGACATAATTTAGGAAGAATAATTTTTTGTTGCAAACAACATATAAATTTTTTTGGCATTGAACAAGTCCTTTTTCCTATTGACATGCTTTTTTAACCATAACAAAGCTCCACGATATGTGCACTAGGTTGATTTGCTCCCAATGTGCCAATAATCTATAAAGTAATACATGTTTAATTTTAGGAAAAAAAATAATTCATAGTTAGATAACTTATATGATTAATTATTACCTATTCATGCATAAAGAAATGGTCTTCATATTCTTGATTGACATTGTGTACTTTTCTTTGTTATGATTTAAAATATTTGTACATAAAAATTCAAACATAATTTTTGTTAGTGTGTGTCCTAGGAGCCAATCATAAAGATGATTGCAATATTACACAATGTATTAAGCTTCATTTTGGCAATGCAATTATTATATTTTATTTTATTTTATTTTTTGCAAATTATAACTTAAATATAATAATTGTCCTTGGAATAGCTTTGCTATTCCTAAAATGTCCTTAGTCAAGTATTTTTACGAAAAGGAAAGTAATAATACATCAAGACTAACATGTATAGTGATTGATGATTATGAATCATGGATATGTAATATCAAGTCAATACATGAGTACATTATTAGTGAATAATGTGCTGGACTGACCCATTGTGAGAATATTGCATGGATAAACGTGTCATTAATTATTCTTATATGACCACAAATGCACATAATCCTTTGACTTGAAGTCACTACAATTCCCTACATAAGAAGTTACTAACTTTGATATTGTCCTATGTCACCTTTAATCGAGATGACGAGTAGGACTTTAATTAGGTGTATCATGAATCATGCAGAGGGAAGTAAGTGATGTAGATGAGATTTTGTTACTTTTGTATGAAAGAAAGATATCCTTAGGCCCCTTGATTGAGTGAGACTTAGAAATACATGGCTATATTCAATTGGATCAATATGTGATATTGATCATTTATTTTAAATTTACTCAGTATCAAGAAATATAAATTAAACATAGATGAGGATGACATGCTCCATGCCTCTAGTTCGATTTGGATATTATTACAAAAGGGATTATGATGCAAATGATTGATCATATATTAGGTAGATGTTGAATCATAGACATTCTTACTACTTGAGTGGCAGTGATGTATTGTTAGATACCACTCATTGTCTATGGCCCAAAATGAGCCATTATTAACATAGTAAAAACTTACAAAATCACACAAAAGGAGTAAGAATAAGATAATAATTAATTGAGTTTTAGTTGAATTAAAATTCAATTAATTAGACTTATTTTTGTGGATATATATATTATTAAGATAATAATATATTTATTCATGTAATATATATGTAATATATTATGTGATATTATTTGATATTAAAGTAATATCAGATAATTATGTTATTAGATATTAGATAATTATATTATGAGATAATATTATTATTATCTAATATAAGATAATTATATGCTAATTTAATATTAGATAATTATATTATGAAATAATATTATTACCTAATATTAGATAATTAATCGATAAGTCTTATCTCTCCTCACTCTCTCTCTGATAAGGATAAGGTGATAGTTGTTAAGTGAGATTAGGTTTCTGAAAGCATTATCCTAGTAGGATTAGGAATGTGGAATGCCTTAGGTCTATAAAAAGGAACTTGAAGGCAGCATATAATATACATGAGTTACCATTAAACCTTAACTCACCTAAGAAAAATGTATTAAGCTTAATCCGAAAGAGAGAGATGAATCTTAGCAATTTTGTAGAGGAAAAAGTCATTGTTCACTCTATGTAAATATTGTAGAGAGACTGTACCTTTAGCTGGCATTTGATTCATCTATTCTCTCAAGGATTTGTTCAGAAAGAATACGAGCACAAATAAGGTAAAATTCTAATACTAATTTATGCCCCTTTTGCATGGATCTTAGTAGGATTTGAATCAAAATTTTAAAAATTTCACTGCGTATGTTGATCTAAAACCTAACAATTTTGAATAATACATTCAATAAAAAATAAATAGCGAAGAAAATATATCTAGACATATAAGGGCTGTTTGGTTTGCAGAATCTTACATTATCAGAAAAGTATATATTCTCGAGAATGTGATTTTTAGGTATGTAATTCATGGGAATGTAAGATTCTTATATTTGGTTCAATACAAATATTTTCAAAAATATTTTTTTACATTACTAAATACATAATATTCCCATGTTTAGTTTACACTTTATATTCCTAATAATCTTATCACTTTTTAAAAAAATACCCTTATTAATTTTTTGTTATAAATTAAAATAAATTATAGATTTAATTTAAAGTATATGAATAAATACTTTTAAAGACTTAATAAATTAATAATTTAAATTATATTTGATTAAAATATAATAAAGAATTTAATATATAAAATATTAAAATTTTTAAGAATTTGAATTTAAATTTTCATATAATTAATTATATAAAATAAATAAATAATTTCTCTATTGTTAATAAAAAATTTTATTTTCTTTGAAAAGAAAATAAGAGAGAAAGAAGAGAAATAATCTCTTTTAAATTTAAATTAAAAAGAAAATAAAAATTTTAAAATTTTAAATAATTAAAATATGAATTAATTCAAATTATATGAATTAATTTACTTATAATCTCAATTCATATAATCTCAACTAAAATATATATAAAATATTTCATATTTATGTTAGATTATTATTAGTTTTCAATGGTATATTTCAAATTAAATTATATATATAAATATTTTAAATAAGTTATCATTTTAATATAAAATTTTAATTGAATTAATTATATATTATATTTTTATAAACTTATTTAAAAATTAAAATTAAAATTAAAATTTAAGAATTATATTTCATATTAAATATATATAAATAAGAATTTGATTAATGTTTTATAACTCACTTCTAATATTTAGAATATTAAAAAAATTTATTTATAAAATTAAAAAATAAAAATAAAAAATTTTAAAAACAAATGAGGATATAAAAGAGTAGGAGTAAAATTATCTTGTTACTTTAGTATCCACATTCCCATACATTCCCATAGAATAAAAATGCGAGATATCCACCTCCTCCCATGGGAATATTTGAGAGGAATATTAGGTACCAAATCATCCTTGGGATCATCCTTGGGAATGTTATATTTTTAGGTAAATTATTTTACAATTTAAACTAAACATGAAAATATTAGATTCCCATGAGATATTCATGAAATATTTCCGGAAATGTGAGAAACATTCCGCGAATCAAATGATTTAGTATCCACATTCTCATAAAATGAAAATGTGAGATACCCACTTCCCCTCACGAAAATATTTGGGGGGGGATATTGGGCACCAAATCATTCTCGGGAATGTTACATTTTTGGGTAAATTTTTTGACAATTTAAACTAAACATAAAAATATCGGATTCACATGAAATATTTTCGAAAATATGATAAATATTCCGCAAACCAAATACCCCATAAATTACTATTGATTGACTCTTGCTTATACAATTTATCTTGAATATCATCCTCGCCGCCCATTCATTTAACCATGAAACTAATCAATTCGAGAACATCATAAACAAATAACTCACATATTCATTACCAAAAAAAACAAAACTTACGATTTTCCTCAACATGTATTATAAATCCATTGTTTCTTGATGGCCTAGAATCTGATACATCAATTGAATCAATTGTCCCCAAATTTAAGTGTTGACTCAGTCTCCGTTTCATCATAGGCTGAGCAATGTACTGTATATTTTTTAAAAGCATAACATGTATACATATTAGATAAAATACATTAATTACAGTCTTTTGGAATTTATTCAAAGCACTTGGTTTGCCATTAGTTGCAGTCTTTTGCAATTCAGTAACACCTTGAGATTTCATAGATGTTAACGAACTTGATACTAGAACCGTATCATTATAACATTGTACATAATTTCTTACGTTTCTTTTGTAGATTTTGCACAATTAAAAAAAAAAAAAAAGAAACACCACACACGTGTATTAAATTAGTACAAATATACTAAGAAATGTTATAAGACAATTTCAATTTCAATGATATGGACATGCTTTCCTTGTGATGATCTTCTTAAGCTGAAACCCACCGCAGAAGCTGATGGTGTTAGTGAACTATTGTTCATTGTAGTGGATGGATTTAAATAAAAAAAAACGTGAATATATATATAGTCTCAAGTGAGAGAAAAACTTAATATCAAATAATCTATTATGAATTTCAAATTTCAATACTATTAAAATAATTACCATTTGTCTTATCTCTTATAACATTTATCTCATTATTTTGACATTCCTTATACCAAAAAACGCAGAACCATTCACATGAATCTTACTTATTCTAGAATTTTCTATTCAATAATGCACATATAGTTAGAACATAAACAGTCTAGAAGATTTCACATTCAATAAAATCAATAAAAATATTACCATTTGAAAATTTTCTCTTAATATACCAGTTTTACATAATGTAGCCTCTTTCTATTGCACATCTTTTGTCTACTTTGTATGAGAAGAAACTAGTGTATTTGATTTATTAATGTTTAACCGACATTTGTTTCTCTCTCTCTCTTTTTAATATATACAATCTCCTCTTAGCATAGTTGGTAGAACTTTGTACAATGAGCTTCATAAATGATAATCACTTGTCAACAAAATAATAATAAACGACATAAAATAATGAACAACTTGAAGTTTAAATAGCTCAAGAGCAACTTATAAAGAGGACATATATCAAGATGATTAATTATTAATATTCTAATATAAAATCAGATGGTTGAATGTTCACAAATGTCTTTTCATTATTTGAGTAGATGTGCAAAATAATTTATAATCCATGACTTTTAGATGATTAATTAAAAAAATCAGTCTTATTAGACATGGGTAAAATTAAATTAATTTAAATAATGTACAAATAACAATACTTAGAAAGAAAATTTTATCACTTTATGGTCCACTTATTTTGATAAAAAAATATTTTCTGTAAAAAATTAATTACAAAATGTTGAGATGTGCAAAAATATTTTGTTTGTACAATGTTAAATATGTGCGATTTGATGAAAGCAAACACCTATATTTTAAGAAAAATTTGCTTATGTATCTATTACCATGATTCTAAATAGTATGTCACTACTTTTCCAATCACAAGGAATTCTAAACATTACACAATATCAGTTTTTCATTTTGTAAGCCTATTTTTTATATAAAGTGTTAAAATTTTTAGCCCTATTCTACTTTTTATTTTATTTTTTTAAGCAAATTACTTGGTATTCAGCAGGTCTCATTGGGCCGCTGACAAATTCGGATTCGAGTTGAGTCGGGTCGGATCCAATATGGAGGTAAGCTTTCCCAATGCCATCTGCTTCATCCATAAAAATTCGAGCCCAAGACCTTACTTAAGGGGTGCTGAGTTTCTTGTCACTCAGACCAATAGTCGTTAGTACTTTTTACTTTATTTCTTATATAAGAGAAACATGATAGAATTAAATTTTAGTTCATGATTTGCAAGACCTAAAATTTTAAACATATTTAAGAAATTTGATTTTTTTTCAATTTGATCATGATTTTTTACATCCTCTCAAATAAAAATATGCGTGTTACATGAAAGTAGCTATAAAGTGCAACAATGCACTCACTAAAATAAAAAATCAAAATACAATCGACTCGAACTTGTGTGGCATTAACCTACTTCCAATATACTGAATTCAATTAAAAGATAAAAGATCTAGTTAGAAAAGTGTGTGTGTATATATATAATCTACTTCATTATCATCAAAATCATATTAGTTTTTTAATAAGAAATTAAAGAACTTGCTACTTTGAATATTATTTTTTAAAGTTTTTTTTTAAATTGTGAACGAGACTATTATTATTATTTTTAAAAAAATTGCTCATAACAAGAAAAATGATATGGCATAAAAAATAGTTTGAAAGAACCTTATAATTTAAAACTTTCAAATTTAAAATTCAATAAATAAAAAATATTACCCATTATGAATATTTACAGAATTTTTTAAAAACAATTAATATAATTTCCTATATCATAAATAAATATATGGCTAATATGATTATTATTTTTTTATGATTTTAAAAATGTTAATTTAGTTATAAGACTTGATATTTATATACATAAAAAAAGTAAAAGATAGAGAATTTATGTAAGTAACAACTTAGATTTGAATAGTTTCTTACATTTTGATCAGATTTGATGATATGACAATATACTAAAATTGATGTTCATAATTTTTCAAAACTCACATTTTTTATAAGATCAATTTTAAAATTCTATCTAAACTCAATTTCCCCATCTATATATATCTTATTTACAGGATCTGATATTGGACTTGTGTCAACTACAAATGGAAATTTTCATTTTGTTTAGGATGACACAAAATGACATAACAATGATCATAAAATTCAAATTGTCTTGAATAATTGTAAGAAATCAAATAGGAAAATACATTATAACGATTAAACACTAATACGTTCATATTCACATATACGTTTTGAAATATCAAGAAAATTAAACAACCAAACCATAAGCTATTATTGCATAAATATTCATTTCAGATTAAGATCCTTTGTGAGATTTAAATATATGCAACATATTGTGAATTGCTCTCCAAAATCACTCTAGAATGTTCAATTATTGCCATTTACGACTATCAATCATAGTGAAACAAATAAACAAAAAAATTGTGCCTTTATCCTTTCATAAAAGCGTGATTGTATTGAGAAACAAACTCTATTATCTGTAAGATTACTTCTATAAATACAATCTTTTTAGTGTGCATTAGAATAAAGGTGTTGCCCTAGAATAATAAAACGAAATTTATCCATGATGTGAATTTACTCACAGAATAGAACAACATTTTTACTTTTCCTTCAATATGTTTTTAACAATGCTGGTGGGCAAAAATTGAAAATAAACATGTAGAACTTGCAAAAAATATGAAAAATAATAATAGAAAATGATGTATGGAAAAGAAAAATATAAGATCTTTCTACTTTATAGAGTAATAAATGAAATATCAATAAAAGAATATGTAACCTCATCAAACATTGCTTAGACATTATCCAATCCAAAGTATGACATGTGTAGGCCTTGGCAACCCACACCTAAGAGGAGGGTGAATTATGTATTTTTAAAATTTTTACTATTTTTAAAATTTTCTTTGAAAAATCTTTAATTTTGGGAAGTCATGAGAATAATTTTAATTTAAACAATTCTAAGAGAATTTTATAAAGATGTTTGCACTCAAGATATGACAATTTAAAGAATTAATGCAAATTAATTCATTCAACTATTTATAAATAATTTATTAAGAAGACAATTCAATGAAGAGATTTACATATAACATATAAGAATTTAATGCATTTATACAAAGTAACTCATTTAACTATACATAAATAAAGAATTAAAAAGTCAATGCATAGATGGATTTCTTTTTTAACTATTCAATTATCTAAGCATAAAGATTAACATTGAAGTGCAATATATTCAACAAATAACGATAACAAAATAAAGCTTGTAATAAGTAAGGATGGCAACGGTGTAAATTAATGATAGATCGACGGTATACTGCCCTACCCCACCCCACAATTGCAGTGATTTGCCATCCTTGCCTTGTCCTCGATTGCAGGGTAAGTTAGTGCCCCATCCCAGTGATGTGCAGGACACTAGTAATCCACGGATAAATCTAAAAAAATTGAAAAAAAAGTTTAAAATTTATAAATTTTAAATGCACACATAATTAAAATTTAATATTCAACATAATGTAATAACATTGGTTTAAAATCATACATAATTTATTTAAGTAATCTTAAATTTAAAATAAAATAATTAAAATAAATATTAATTAAAATAAATATTAATTAAAAGAAAATAATTAATATAAATATTTTTAATTATGAAATTAATAAAATGAGTTTATAATAATATATATTTTTTAGTATAATATAAAAATAAAAAATAATTTTTTATTTTAAGGCAACTTGAAGCTCCACAGGGTAATATTGCCTTATCTTGTATAATTATTTCGGATTAAAAACTTGTTCCATAAGGTAAAATTCACAGGAAAAAATTCAAATTTTTTTTGCCATTTTTAGTAATAAGAAAAATAAAGCATATGCAAAAAAAAATAAAAAGATAAGATAGAGAGATAAAAAATAAGAATTTATAGCGATTCCTCCATTGAATATCCTCTTCAAAGTGTACATATCCACTCTCCAAACTTTTCAAGCTTGTATTTCAATCCACTATTCCTTCAGGTTTCAATTAATACTTAAAAAAGCTTTACAATGCTCTTGCTCTTCTTTGAGTAAATCTTCTTTTTACAAGGGATACCTTACCTTTTCTAAGATTTTTCAAAGGATATCTCACCTTTTATAATTAAAAAGTGATAAAAGATAAATATCATCTCAAACAAACTTTTTTATAAAGTGAATGAAACAAATGAAGCTCTTAAAATAGAGAAATTTAAAATAGAAAGATTAATTCATGATTTAGTTGAAAGAAATAGTAAAACGAAGTTAAAAGATGAAGTTTAGGCTTTCTTTTAATTATATTTGATGTTTCTTAACTTATGTAGGAAACTTATGGAGTATTATAGTCATTTAGGGTAGTTGAGAATGAAAATTAGGCATTTATAGCTACTATACATGCACCAAAATAGTCAAAATCAATTGATTAATTGATTTTGATGAAAGTTTTCACCTTTACTAGTTTGGAATCAGTTTACTAATTGATTTCTAAAAATAAAATTGTAAACTTAAATTTAGAAGGTCATAACTTCTTATTTTAAGTTCATTTTGAAAAAATCACTTAGTTGGAAAATTGTTTGAGTCTACTTTCAAGCGAAACTAGTTTCATACTCATATCTAATGTAATTTTTGAGATATTTTTTAAAAAATAAGCAAAGGTTAGAAAGATTAGATTGTGAAAATCTGATTTTAAAAGTCAAATTATAAAATTTATAACTCTATCATATCTTAATCATTTTAAGCAAATGAATTATCTATAGAAACCTCTTTGAGTTTATTTTCAATAGAAATAATTTCATGCTCATATCATTTGTATTTTTTGATATATGGTTAAAACAATGAGCAAAGATCATAAAAGAATGAAATGTGGAGAACTAATTTTTAAATTCAACTTGAAAAAATCAGAACTCTTTCATATATTAATCATTTTAAGCAAATAATATATCCATGGAAAGTTATTTGAGTCTATTTTCATATGAAAAAAGTTTGACAACCAAATCACAAGTATTTTGTGAGATATGATTAAAAGAGTGACTAAAGATCGAAATTAAAAAGATAAAAAATTTCATATCTCATTAGTTTTTAAAGTATCTCATATGTTATCTTATAAAAACATGATTTTAGGCTATCTTTTTAAAATATTTTGATTAAGCTAAGATTATGAAAATATGTTTGAGCTTTATATTATGAAAACTCTATTTTACATAAAACTCTAAGCTTAAAATAAAAAATTATACTAATGAAGTGCTTAGGCTTTTCTTGATGCTTCCAAACTTTTAAAAACTTTAATCTTTTCATTCTTCAATACTTGGATCATATCTTCTTTCTTATATTTCTTCCTTGTTCTTGAGTTAGGCATAATATAATCTTCCATTTCTTTACTTTAATGGTAACTTCTATTTTACTTATTGGACTTTCCTATATATAAGTTCATAAATTTTGCAAACTATATAGCTTGTCTAATCAAATACATTAAGATATTGATATGCAAGATTCATATATAAAATATATAATAAATTAGCATAAGAACATGCATAATTATCATATTATATGTCTTGATCAATCATATGCTTAATGATACTTGTATAAATATAACTCTTTTATCATATAATCAAGCATTGCTATTATAACCATAATATGACATGTCTATTAAAGATTTTATAACATTTTAGTATAAAGATATGTAATGCCATTGTAACATTCATTTATCATCATCAAAATTCATTATATAGAATCTTAGGGTTAATAATATGAAAAAGAATAGAAGATTTTTCCACTTTATGGAGCAGGAAATAAAATATTAGGAAGATCAAACAACTAAACTATCAACTAGAATTGCATATATATTCATTTGGAATTAAGATTTATCTTGAGTTTAGATATATATAAATAAATTGTAAATTACTTTTCATAATTACTTTAGAATATTGAGTCATTGATATCCATCATTTCATTATACAAAATAAAATTTTTTTGCCTCTACTATGACCTAAAAAAAACATAACTCATCATGAAAATTATATAATGTAATAGATTATGCTTCAAGTCTATTTCAATGGAATCCATTATTTGCTTACAATTAAGGATACTTAGTTAAGTGAAGCCACATATGACTTGAATAGACTAAAAGGCAAAGATTTCATAGGGAGAAAATCAAATATTTCTAATTATATACCTGTACAAAAGCTCTCACATAATGAATTGAAAATTCTTCATCGTAACTCACCACAAACCAATCATGTCAAATAAAATTTGAAAAAGCAATAGACAAACATGATGGAAGGAATATGGTTCTTGTTTAATGATAGAGAAGTGTTAGAATCAGGAGTCAAATAGTTCCAGTAGAATTTAACTAATTCTAGCTAAGGATCCATGCGAAATGATTAGATTAAAAAAAGGATTTAATCATTATCTTTTACAAATGATTCAAAGGCTTGAGCGTTGATCACCTTTTTTACTTACTTTCAGTTAAAAACTTTAAGGTATTTACACAAACCTATGAATCACTAGTGAACGTCCAAGAACCACTAATTGGAATTCTCTTCCTTTACCTCGCAGTGCTAGCTACACCTCTTCTAGAGTTGTAGTCAAGGAGGGCTGCTAAGATTTTTTATGTTAGGATGCGTGAATAATCATAGAATTAACACCTAACAATCCTATTTAAATAGGTGTACATAAAACCCTAATTAATTAGACTTTGTTCCATCTATAATTATAAGTTTATATTATGCCTTATAATTATAATATAAAATTCTCATATATCAGGTCTAAACAATTTGGTTCATTAATTATAAACTTGCTAGGTTCTAAGTATGTGACTCTATAAGCTTTCATTACATTGACAATGATCATAAATCATATTAATGATCATAAATAATAAATAGTGTCTAGTAATATATTATTGTTACCTAAGTAATAAGAAAGTCAGTAACTTAACTGAACTTTTATATGTGATCATCATCTATGACCTTTTTGTCCTTAACATCTAGATTGAGCACGAGATATGAACCATGTCATTTCCGTATAGCCTAATTCAAATGTTTCTTAATTCTTAAGTAAGCTGACTAAAGCAAATGTAATTAACATCCTATGTCAATCCATTTGAGTATGGCCATACCTTTTTCTCAACCTTACTTAATTAAGAGGCCCACAGATTGCATTCCTATTATATAAAAAGGAAAAATTCTATCTTGATCACACAAATTCCTCTGCATGATATGTGACACATGCAATAACTATCTTTGTATTCATTAAACCATGAGTGACATAGAACAGTATCAAAATGTGAAACTTACATATAAGGAACCTGGATGATCTTAGGTCAAAGGACCATATTAATGATGATCGCTAAGAATTACTCATGACACTCATATAACAATCCATGTAATGTTGTTAGGGTGGGTTAATCCAATACATAAGTTTTCTAACTTGTACTTATATATAGACTTAATATTTCATATAAGTTACCACACATGTTAGTCTTAACATATTAATGTAACTCAATCCGCAACGATATATAATTAGGAATATTTAAGAATATAATTATTTTAGAGTTATTATCATAATTAAATATACCATGTAGATAATATATGTATAAAATGATAATTGAAATTGCCTTTAAAATAATATGATTCAAATTTACAATTATCCATATGATTAGTTTTAGGGCATATACAACAAAGTGAGAACATGAAAAGAAAATATAGAGTAAACAAATTATATAGAGTAAATTTATATAATGTGAATTTATAAAGAAATTAATAGGTATATACAAAGTCTTAGAATTTATAATCACACATGACAACACTAATCTTAATATATAATAAATATGTATGATTTCCAATGCTTATTTAATTGTAAAAATATAATATCATGAATAGATGACAAATAATGAAGCCAAGCATACATTAAATATTGAACACATTTTCACTACTAAAATTTAAGATTAACCTAACATTAAAGTTAATATATTAATGTCATATGAAAACTGCTCATATTCTTTATTGTATTTCATGATTAATTACTACTAATTACATGATTTGATCTTGTGCTATTACTTTCCAATTTTTATTTGAAAATATATGGAATTGGAAAGTCTAAAGAAAGATAATAAGGATATAACTTGTAATAAATTAAGACAAGTGAATAGTTAAGAAAGAATTAGGATAAATTACTCGTAGAGGACAAGATTTATTGATTAAACTATAATATCCAATACATTTTCAAAATAGAAATAATAAAAAATAGGACAAAGACTCTTATAATACTAAAAAAAACTTTTAGACTTTGTTTGGATTAGGAAGAAGTGGAAGGAGAAAGAAAATGAGAGAGAAAGAAATTGGAGGAGAAGGAATTTTCTTTTATGTTATTTGGAAAGAGAGAAAATGAAAGAGAAAGAAATTAGGAGAGAAGTTATTTTCTTTTGTTTGGAAGAGGAGAAAATAAGAGAGAAAGAAAGTGTAATTAGGTTAATTAACTATAACGCCCTTATGTACAAGATGTAGAAATAGTTATAATATTAAATCTTAGATATAATGAGAAATTATTTCATAAATTATTAAATTATATACAATTAATTAGTTGTAAACTTTTATTACATAATTAAATATTTATAATTGAAATCCAATGAAATAAATGAGGAATTATTTTATTAACAAAAATTATATCTAATTAATTAGTCGTAAGCTGTCATTACAAAATTAAATATTTAAAAAAAATTAAGAAATATAAATTTAATTAGAGTAACCTTCAGAGGAAATAACAATTATTATTTGGTTATCTCATTTCAATTTCACTTGGAAAGAAAAATTAACTTTGAAAATCCCTAACCATCCTTACTATTAGTAAGCTTGAATTGATACATTCGACCAGTCAATTTGATTAATGAGTACACCAAGGGAGAGGAATGCAGATTAGTTATAAACAAGCCTATTTGTTTCACATTACACTTTTTAGAAACAATGCCTTTCTCCCCACCATGTTTCATGGAAAATCTTCCAATGTCACTGTAGAAACCAAAAACTTCTCATTACAGAAAGATCACATTTCTAGCCTTTCTATTATAAACAAATGAAAAGGGGTGTACAAAAAGTAAAGAAGCAGACCTTACACTACTTGGAATAAATTATTGAAGAAAGGACAAATATAAACTACTATATCAAATTTCAAACCAAGTACAAAGATAAGATCCATACAAAGTGTTCCACAATTGATAAGCATACAGTACAACAATTTTTCATCATATTAACAAACATAACATAAAGAAGGCATCAAATTGTTTCATCATCAGTGGATCAACTAACTCTTGCATTGGTCATGAGTAAATACAATATTTGTAATCATAACTGTGGTAGAATACCAAAAAATTGCTTCATTGCTTTTTTATTATTGCATAAGAAGTTGTAGCATTTCAATTGAAATTCTTAAGGAACTCCTATATTCTCTAACTCCCTCATTACATTAGTTAGATTGTTAATTCTTACATTTAGTCTTTCATATCCCTTTTCAATCAAATCAATCTTTAACGTTTTTTGTTTAGAACATTTTAATGATTAAATTTTTTGAGATTGATTTAAGTGAGCATACTCATGAGATTGGTTGGAAGGAGCACATTCAGAACTAAATACATCAACATTCTTTCTAAAATTTGGGGCATCATTTCCTCAATGGACATTAGAATCAGACATAAGATCAAAACTCTCACTCAAGTCCATGCCTTCTTTCTCTCATCTCCTTATTTTGTCTCTGAAACTTTTGACATATGCACCAGTAGCTCATTCTTTTCCAAAGAGCTCCAATAATTTATTATAATTATGGATTGGAGTATGTTTCCATTTCTAGGCTTTGAGCTTCTCCTATAAATATATCCTTAATTAAATCCTTGTACATTAACAATTATGTTATGCAACATCCTTCTACAAGAACTACTAAATAAAATAGTACCATCAAAAGGCTTGTATATTGTTTCACATATATGAAAATGCAGGAGTATATTGTTATCAACATATATACCTTATGATAATGATGAATCTTATTCCAAAATTCAAATATGCAATTGGTAAGGGGTATTATAGGTATGCGTAAGATACTAAATTTATTATCTTACAAATCCTGTTCCATACTTCTTGTTCAACTTTGAACATTTGTATCATTGGATTCCAAGTGATTCCATTCCACCTGTGAAATAAATTACAGCACTTATTGAAGTGATTTTTTAAGGCCTTCATCTTATTTTTTATATGTTATTTTTGGAAGAAAAGACCTATTGTTTGCTTAAGCTTTGCCACCATAGTAGTATATGTCATGGAAGTAAAAGTGCCATCAAGTTAGTTCCCATTATAAACATCTTCTAGTAATGCGTCCAACAACATGGTATCTATTTCAGGTGTTCATCATAATAACTCTTTAGAAAATATTTCTCACTTACTATCAGACTTCTTGTTCTTTGGCATACTTCAATATGCAAAGTATTATACAACCAAGTAATATGTGATAATACCAACTGTACATAACTATACAATACATGCATGATAGTAAATTTCTATTCATAAATAACTCACACACATAAATGTGACAATCAGTTCTAGTGCAATTAGGGTATTTTATTAGTTTCAAGTGTTACACAGCATACAATGATCTATATAATCCACAATTGATATAACTCATACATGGAAAATATAAAATACAATTCACAAACCCATCTGTCGCATAAGAATCATAAGCATCACATAATAAAATACACAATCTCGTTAAATGAAAAATAAAATTTATGACAAGCTGTATTCATAATCATTTCACATATGGACTGCTATGATTTCTTTCAAAATGAATATATGCCTATAGTCTTCCTTAATATTCCATGGTTTACGATCCATTATATCTTCTATGTTACTATTTAACAATTCATGGTTTACTTTATTAATTAACCATGGATCAGGATTAATATCCATAAAAAAGTTATCAATATACAATAGGCAATAGTAATATTTATTATAGTCCTAAAAGAATAATTTAGTTCTGTACCATTAGCTATTATTAAAAAAAAAATTTAAAACCTTGAATGCCTTTTCAATTACATTTCTTAATGATGCATGCCAATGGTTAAATATTTTCTTTGCATTTTGAGGATCACATGTTATGTACTCCTTTAGGTGATAATGCATACTCTTATATGGTGTGAGTAGTCCTTTTTTTAGAGTAAAATTTTCATCTCTTAAGTAAAATTTGCCTAGAATATATAATAATGATACAACTATATGTTAGAAAACATAATCATAATGAAAAAAACTTATAGGAATGACCACTGACTTTTCATTATGAATGACAAATCATATTTAAGCTTACCTCTTGGGATTTTCAATCTATCCCCCCTTATTTAAAGCATGCTTAAGAACTTTAAAGTCAGATGCAGTTTTTTTCTAATTAGAAAATACATAAGTGAACTGCATATTAAAAAAACATATTGTCAACACATTTTATGTTGGATAATCTTTTTTTCCTTAAAAGTAAAAGACATCTTTTCTTAGAACATTGGCTCATAAATGTGACCTATCTAAAGCTCTAACATAATTTTGTATTTTAATTTTTTGAAATGTTAATTATATAATACAACAACTAAACATAATTATATGAATTAAGTATTGCAACCTATACAACTTATTATATTACCTTAAAATAAGGATAAAATCTATTATTATTGATTATTTGTGGAGGAACTTCTAATCTAGAAGGTTATACAAGATACTCATCCTCGAGTAATATAATAACTTATAGAATGTTGCAAAAATCATAACTAATTGCCTCTCCTAATTAATGGAAGAAAAAAGATATAGTTCTATTTTTTTGGTTGTGTCCTAAGATGTGCAAAAATTTAACAACTTGTTCCTCAAACGTAGAATATGTAAAATCTCTTACTCTAACTATTACTTTTAACTTCTTACATAATTGTAGGAAAGCATGACAATTCATGCGCATCACATTATGACATTTATCTACTTCTAATAGGTTTTGCAATAATAATTGTTGCATCTAATCTCTTTTTTTAGTTGCACCATCAATGGATTTATGCACAATATTTACTTGCAATTGCAATAAATGTAAAAAATAAATAATATAATAGTTAAGTTACATAATGCACATTTGACATAATTTGTCTTATTCCTCTATCATATTGATATTAAGTAATATGTCTAATTTCAACTTCTGTTTATATACATCATCCGTGTTATCTTCTATGATCACCTGTAAAATTTTTCCAAATTGTAACTATTAAGTAGATAAAAGTAAAAGTCATTACATCAATCAGTATATATTTTTGGAAAAAAAAATGAAGAATAAGTACAATGGAGATTGATAAATTGAATTTGGATGTTTGAATTAAGTGACATTGAAACAAATAATTTAACATACAATTTTTGTGATATCATTATATATTACTATTTGAATTATACAAGTAACAGTCAATCATAAATATAAAAAAACTTATGGACTTCGTAATTAATGGACTAGGCTAAGATTACTAAGAAAAAGAAAATGGAAAACACATATGATCAAAGTCTATACCCACAAGCATATGCATAAGGAAATACAAAGTTGCTAATAAACATACCTTTAGGATAGGAAAGGGTTTATGCAAGTTTGATGAAAATTTTATGTAGATATATGTCCTTTATAGAATGTATCTTTATATTGGTGATTTCTCACAACACTTATAGAGATGAACAAGCCATGTCAAAGAACAAATTTCGACATACCCATACTCTTTGTATGGTGAACAATGTGATAATGTGATTACAAAGGCCTTTGTTAATAGTCATAATATGATATGAACAACATTTTTTACCTATTAATAGTCTGTAGAAATTGTTTTTATTATGTTCTTATATTATGTCTATATATATATACACTATATATGTGGGTGTGTGAAAATTTGATTGCATTCATATTTGTATGAAGTAATAAATAGTAAATGCATAATGTATAAATCATATATCAACTTATGCATAACAGAATCACAAATTTGGTTAAGATTCCTGAATATGAACTTATTATTAGGATGTGGCTAGTTTGCAAATTGCTTTCCTATATATACAACTAGGTGGTTCTATGTTGTGTATAGGGAGAAATGGATTTAAAAAAAATTGTAATTATATTTAAAAAAATTCAATAAAGTACAAAAAAATTGCATGTCAGGTCGAGTATCTAATAGAATTGGGTCACGAATAAATTGGGTCAAATCTGTGACCTAAATTGATAGATGCTAGACTCGAGTATGGCGTGTGGATAAGGTGAGTTGGATGCAATAACCATCATCGTGAATTTGCACTAAATGATATTGGCGGCATCCACAAAGCTCTGCCGGAATCCTTCACTAGTAACCACCACTTCTGTCATTATGTAACAGAATAATAAAACTGCATCGGCACCTCTCTTTGCACATTTGAGCTTTAGCCAATCTTTTCTATAAATCATAGGAATGCGAAAAAGAAAGGGGAAGAACTAGTTCCTTTACCTAATCGGAACTTCTCCAATTAATAGTAGTGGCAATAGATTTACAATAATAAGGGTAGTGACTAGAAAATGGAAAAAATAGGGTCCTTTTCGCTCAATTTCTCCCCCTAATTGAGGTAAAAAAATTTCTTTGGGCCCTACCTATTATCTTCCTTGGAAATTTCTTTTTCCCCACACTTCTACCATTCTAAACACAACATTAAAGTATCTCTCATAAAACAAAACTTAAAAAGACTGAGCAAGTCATGAAGAAACACATCAGTAACCTCTTTATCCTTAATATTCCAACCTTAACCTTCACAAAAATGAATTACTTCTTCCAAATCTTCATCTTTAAAAGCCAAAGTTCTTGTCATTGAAAGCTTGATTCTTTCTTATCAACCTATAACAATGCACAACTAGAACAACCTTGAATGACATTAACCTTTCTAAACTACAATTGTTCCTATACATGTTAGCTAAAGTCTACAAGGAAATGAGTACATTCTCTGTATCATAATTATCATATCATATAACCCTAACTTTACTATTGTAACTAATCAAAGTTGAGGCCCCTATATTAATTTGAAAAATTAGGATCTCATATAAAATTTCAAAAAACAAGTTATAAGTAATAAGTCATCTCATAAAACCAATATATTTTTTAAATTTGAAACCAAACTAGCAAATACGATCACTAACAAACAATAAATTCTCTCCAAAAGCCTTAAACTCTAATTTAAGAAGCATTCTCATACTAAGATAATTAAAATTGACATGATAAATAAATATATAATTCTAATTTGAATTACCATCAACACAATAACAAAATTAAAAGAACTATTATCATAACTAATTGAGATAGTTAAATGAGTTAATTGACTATATCCCTTTAATGATCTCAATCTTTTGCATTGATTGGTTATAGGATTTCATAAAAATACCATTACTTATTCACTCACAATCTTATACCTATAGCATATTAGACCATTGACTAACTTGGTAACAAACATAAAAAAATAGCAAATCCACACTATTCAAATAAGGAAACTTTATAAGATTTTGTTAATTTGGTGGAAGAATTAATATAACACTCTTTGAAAAAAGATACATAGCTACCATTGTATGTAAAAAAAAATCATACTTTTTTTTTCTATTTCTCAAAATGCTACTTATGAAAAGTTGGATCAAACATGCTTTTGTTCCAATTTTTTGAAACAATCCTTAAAATAGCAACCTTATGAAACAAACAAGTTTACCAAAATTCCTATTATCATTTCACCAAGTAAAATTGATTTTGATAGAAAAAAAAACACTCCATTATGCAAGCACAAAAACTACACCCTAATTAAATTGAAAGAGCTATATATACTAACTACTTAATGGAAGTATTTTATGATAATTGGAAAAGAAAGGAAAATAGACAATAAGACATCTACTCCTTTTAAATAGATAATTCAAATGCACTATAGAATTGCATGCACTATACGCGAAAAGATAGAAAATAACTTGGCATAGATTAAGTTGTGTATTTTAATACCAATTAGTTTTGCCAAAAGATTATTTCAATTCTAATACAATGTATATATCATTTATGGTAGCAAAAAAATTTAACCATAAATTGGTACAAATTATTATTCCTATTTAAGATTAATCTCTTTTACCAAGAGACCATCCCAATTTCAATATGCAATTATAATTATTGTACAATGTATGTATAGTGGAAATCACCATTGTCAAAGAAAACTAAGATTACCCTAAATTATTTATAAAGGAGATTGAAAATTCTTTATGAAAAAGGAGAATATTAATTTGGGAATATACTAATAAAGTGAAAAAATGTAGCATAAATATATAAATAAGATAAACCACTACCAAGAACATAAACCGTAAGCAAAATCAAACAAAAAAGAAGAAGAAGAAAATGATGATGATGAAATTTCCATATTCAAGAACAATCAGTTCTTATAGAAAAGGAAATGGCATTTAATCATACTCTATTTTAAGTGTAGAGGAAAATGAAGAATTCATTTGAAGTCGACGATGAAGATGAATCTAGAAACCTAAATCAAATAGCAAAAAATATTCCCCCATGAGAAAAATGATAAAATGATGCCATCAACATTTTGAAAGTAAATTGTAACTATCTATCTATTACTTAATCTCAATCAAAACGAGATCCAATGGCTAATGATGCAAATGATAACTTACACTAGATTAAACACAAAATACACATAACGATTCAATGTTTTTATTAGCACGACCATAAAGTAGACACAGATTTGATGCATTTAGAAAAAGGACAAATGTCAACTTCTTATTTCTACATGTTGATGTGTCAATCTAATAGATAATCTTTAGCAACTAATAACAATTTTATAAATGTAAACTTTTTTATATACCCAAGGTAAGATAGGATGCTAACAGAAAAGGATAAATTATACGCAACTAATAATTGAGACATTCATTATAAAGTTTTAAATAAGTTAATATTTTTATTGTATAGTGCTTGTTTCTAAAGTTTTTTTTTGTATCTTAAGTTTAAAATCAGTAATTTGTACATATATATTAATATTAATTAAATTATTAATTTTGTTGTTATTATTACTAGGAATATTGGAAGCAAATTGCTCAGATATATATCAATTCTAGTTAGCATAACTAACTTATAATTGATAAGTTAATTAATTATATTAGAAGTGCTTGATAAAATTAATTATTGAACTAATAAAAAAAATAAAATGATATAACAAGACATATTAATATAAATAAATATATTAATTAAATTGATTTGTATTTACTTTGAGATCGAATTATATTAATATAACTTGAAATATTTAAAATAAAAATATAATTACCTAAAATTTAATTATATTTATGACAATACATATTATTTATTTACTTATTAATTAATAATAATATAATAACCTAAAATTTAATTAATTATATTTTCGTAATATCACATATTTATTTACTTACTTATTTTTATTTTTTTATATTGAGTTAATGAGAAAAAATCAAATATCTATTTATATAACTAGGGTATAGGTTATCATTTAATTAAAAGAAGAGAAATCAATTGAAAAAATTTTAAAAATTTATTAGTTTATAAGTTATAAGTTACCTTATGAGATTTATTAAATAAGAGTTTATAAGTTATTAGCTTTTAGTGTGCCAAAGATTTTTAAAAATTAATTATAAATTAATTTATTTGTTATGCAAAGTACACACATAATGTAGGAGAATTTCTTTCAATTTAACTAATAATAGGAATTTATCAAATAAGAGTTTGTAAGTTATTAATTTTTAATATATTGAATAATTTTATAAATTAATTTATAATTTATTAATTTAATTAATAAGTTATAAATTAATTTATTTATTATATCAAATAGCAGCATATAATGTAAGGGATTTTCTTTCAATTTAACTAATAATTTAATAAAAAATGTACTGAGGGAAACCAAATGGGTTTTTGGGATTTCGCAACTCTTGTTTGTTATGCACTATCAAATCCATGGCTGATCTAGGCACGGGTCAACCACTAAAGTTTGCTTCCATGTGCTATATTTATAATATTACTATTTGTTTGATTAAAACACCTTCAATCTTTCAATTATAATATCTTAAAAATTCAATTAATAATATATTCTTTCTACGCACCATTTCCAGGATTGATCTTCTCATTTTATTAAGCTCTAAACCATTAAAAGTTGTTTGGATTTTCATGTGCAATGCAAATCAGTGATGCTACGCACTGAGTTTTATAAATAATAATAATTAAAGATAGCATGGCCTTTTTTGTAATAAGAAATAGTAAGTTTATATAAATTTATTCTTAAAAAGAAAAAAATGTTAATATTTTTATTTTTTTAATGATTATTTATTACATTTGGTGATGCACAAGAATGAAATAGAAAGTCTATGTGATTTTCGGTAATGCTGAGAATTGTTTAGAGTGTTGAAATTTTTATTGTTAAAATAATTTTGCTTTAAAATTTCAAAGTAAACTAATTAAATAACAATAAATCCTTTTCTTAGAATTACCAAATAATGGAAAATGCTCATGATTATACGACATGCAGTTTTATAATCACTTAATTTCCATTAGTTTCCTAAAAAATGTGCTTTGCTTTTTCCTACAAATAGTCGTTTTTTTATGCCATGCTTTTGTAGAAACATGAGTGGCTAAAGGTTTCATAACTTATTGAGGAAACACGTTTATAAAGTTAAATCATAAGATGCATGAAATTATGCATATTAGCTTATTGATTGAATCAACTTTTACTGTTAGTTTAGTTAGGAGGGGGGAAAAGGAGAGAAAGTGGAGATAATGAAAAGCAATAGCTTTGTAGTTATAATAAAATTTTGTCAAAATCTCCATATTATTAATTCTTTTATAATTGAACTCCTAATATCATTTAATATTATTAAGGCTCCCTTTTATTTTGTTACAAAACATTTTTTATAAAAAAATTATTTATTTGTTTATGTATTATTAAAAAACTTCATATTATTCATATGTTTATATAATTAATAAATAATAATATTATAATAGTAAGAGAAAAGTTAAAATTAAATATTTTATAATATACTGATTTATTTATTTTTATATGATTAGATCTTCAACTTCTTCATTTTTTTTTAAGAGTAACATTATTCTCACGCTTTACAATTTTACTAATTTCATTATCTATTAAAAAAAAGTGAATAATCATTCGAAAATATAATAAATATTTATCTTTTTTAAAGTAAGAATTGATGTTGTAACGATATAATGTTAAATTTGATCGTTAATATATTAATATATAACATATTTCAAAAAATTATTAATTTAATATATGATTGGATTTGATAATTTATTGTTACATAATTGTTTTGAGTTTTTTTTTTTTTTGTCATTTTTGGGAAGATACATGTACAAATTTTATTCTCAAATTTACAACTTTTTACTAAAAGCTAAAATTTTAAATAAAAAAATTTACATCTATTTTTTTTTTTGGTGAAAAAAAGAGAAGGATCTATTTTCGAGAGAAAGAGAGAGAGAGAATGAATGCGATATTGTGAAGCACTCTTTTGGAGAATGAATTTTGCTTTTAGCGGAAATCCATGGCAAATAATAAATATGTAGCGCATCCTTCCACTTCCACTAATATAAAGGGTACTTGTCCTTAAATGAGGCCTAAGACAGCAGTCAAGTCATACTGTCGGAATCTTTTTGCTGATTAATTTGAGGTCCTCAAAAGCCTAATCATATTATACAGATAACCATTAAAGCAAAAGCGTCAAAAGAGAAAGTAGCTTAACATCTATCTTCGTCCAATCCATCTCTTAAATCATTTCACTATTTGTACATCTACGCCGTACTTATACGGTAATGTCTACGTACTCAGTCCGGTAAAGAAAGAAATCATCAAAGGGAAGAAATAAGGAAAACGAAAAAGAATAACTCATAATTTCTTATTTTATTTGGTTAAGAAAAAAATTTTAATTTTCTTTAATTCACTTAATTAGCATTTTGTATATTCAGAAGAAGTTAACTTTTTATTATTATTAAAATAATTATTTATTTGTTATCATTAATATTTAATATTTACTTTTTATTATTTTTCTTATTCATTATTATTATTAAATTCAAAATTCAAAATGAAATAATTACATTCATAAGATATTGGGAGAATCACCACAATCTGATATAGTATAATTCCTATTAAAGAAACACAAGAATAAAATCAACTTTTTAATTTACTAATTATATATTAGCCGTAGTTTGAGTTTTCAATATTTGTCAGCCCAAAATTCTTTTGGTGCAAGTTGCTTTTACGCACCCTTTGAGAAGCCAATGCCTCTTTCCTCTTAGACGTTGCACATCACACACCAAATACAGAAGATGAAGGCTTGGGGTTTCTATTTGATTTACACTTCCTAATTTCTTGTGTTTTCACGTCATGTGATTTCATTCTTTTTAAAAAAAATTGATTTTCTATATCCAATTTATTTTGTTTCAACCACCTTGATTTCGTGATTTTAAACCTATTTGATGCACGTATATATATCCTTTCTAGACAAAATTTCCATTAATTCTAAATTAAAAAAATTAAGTAATTAAATAATTTTTAAAAAATTTAATTGATAATGTCACAATAAATATATATTGTGTGACTATAATCAAATTATAAAATTAAACTTTAAATCATAAAATACTTAATATGCATGACAAAAATATTGAAATTTGAAAATAAAATTTTCATTGTATAATCCTTTGATGTTTCTATTGTGACAAATAGATAAAATTTGTCTGCATTTATTTTAGATAGAAATATTTTTATCCTTATCTTCATTATATTTTAGATATAATTTAAAATTTATAAATTCTCATTTACAATGCAACATACTTTCTCTTCATGTATATTTGATAAAATCTCCGTTTGCCTACATATATAAATGAATAGATCCACTTGTAACCATTGAAAAAAGTTTAAATTTAATATTAAGTTCGTTTCTTATTAATATCATCTTCTTTCTACAAAAGTTTAAGTTTAATATCTAACAATATTTTTTTGGTAATATTTTCTTCAATATCTACATTATTTTTCTAATCTTTTTTTCTCATTCATGTTCTTAACATATTTTTTTAAACTTCAACTAAACTATTTCATATTTATGATTATATTAAATTTTTTAATTTTATTGTCATTTTTTTTTATAAATTTATAGTTTCATAGACATAATTAGTCATGATTTTTAAGAAAGCACCAATTCATAATATTATTGTGTCTATATGGGTTTTTTTTTAATTTTGGAAAGAGCTTTTTTTTATCAATTTCTATTATAATGCCACTTTTAAAAAACACTTAAATAGGAGTCCCTTATTAATATTTTCCTTCCAAAAGCTATTCCTTTCTTCTATGTGAATTGAAAAATGAAAAATATTTGATATTAAAATATTGAATTTTAGTCAACAAATAGGTAGTAATTTGTGAATTATATTTAATAATTTTTTTCAATATAGATTTATTATTTGAAAAGTTTTTTTTACAACGCACTAATATGGTAAATGAAAAATTTATTACCATTACAAAAAATATATATTCTTATCATAAATTATGTTATTAAATATTAGTATTAATGATAATAATTATCTTAAAAAATGATATGTAATTAATGGAATGTTTGAATTTAAAATCAATCTTTTTTATAAAATAAATTTAAAATTAATTATTTACTTGGATGTTAAATTAAATGAGTGGGAAAATAAATTTTTTCTTTTCTTAAATTTCTCTCAATTTTTATTTTATTAAATACTTCTTCTTCAACTATCTTTTTCCATAATATTTTATTCTCTTGACTATTTTTCAAGAGTTTTTTTTTAAACAATCCTAATTTCTTTCCCCTATTTTACCTTTGTCTTTTCTTTTTTTTTTTCCTTTATAGATTTTCTTTGTAAATTCTATAATTATTACTATTTAAAAAAACACTTATACTTAAAAAAATGAAATTATTATTCACTTACAAACTTACAATTTATGATTGTAGAAGTATAAATGAATTTTTCAAAGATTGCAACACATATTCGAAATAATTTAGAGTAGTTTAGCTTTGATTTAATTTACGAGTATTTAAAGTAAGAAAAATTTTTAAATTTATTTTATATGATCTAATGTATATAAAAAAATTTGTAAGTCAATTTTAATTATTTAATAATATATATAATAAAATTATAATATTTTATTTTATAATATATTTTTAAAATTATTAATTATATATTAATTTTTTATTTACTTCTTTTTGTAAAAATTTAACATATAATTATAATTTTATATTATTGAAATAAATATTTACTCGTGTATTGCACGGATGACTAACTAGTAATATATATATATATATATATATATATATATATATATATATATATATATATATATATATATATATAAAGGAAACGAGAATTTTTTATTCTCTTCTCCTGTTACCTCCATACAAATGACCCATTATATACTCTATGATCCATGCCAATCCGATAAAACACACAAAATTATAATTGTTGCACTATTATTATTCACTATTTTTTTATAATTATACATATACATGATTTGAATTAAATAATTAAAATATAAATTATACTATTTTTAAATTAATATAATTATATTTGTCCTATTTATATTAAAACGCTTCTCTTGTTTTAAAATATATGAATCAAAAAGTGGATGTATATTTATAAAAATAAAATATTATGAGTGCAATTAAGTAGAATTAAAAAAATAAATATAATCTATTCATAACTAATCTTATTTATTTTAAAGCAGTTAAAATTAATTTTATTTAAACTTTATAGTTTGTACTGCTAAAAGAAGTGTTAACTATGGTTGCTTGAAAAAAGAAAAAAGGGGAAAATTATGAAATACCCGATTTCACCTCACAATTTTGATATTTAGTTATTAAAGTTTTAATTATACAAAAGTTTGAATTAATGCTTATCGTTCACCGAATTGACGGGTTTATATAATTTTGTGTTTTGCATAAATTTTTGAACAAGTATTATAATAATAATGGATGTTAGTTTATTGCATCATTTTTTATATATTAATAAAAATTTAATTAATTATATAAAATTTTCATTAAAAACATGAAAATGAGTTTAAAATTATGTTTGAAAAACAATATGTTAAATAAATATACAATAGAGTTAACCTTCTTTTTTGCTCATGCGAAATTTAATTTTTTTCAATTTCATCTTTATAAAATATTTTGTGTTATATTAGTACTTATAAAATAACAATTTTTCCAATTTTATTGCTAGAGAGACAGAATTAACAAATTAACTTTTGTATGGATATTAATAAAAAGATGAAATTGAACAAATTTATATATCATTTGGATAAAATTGATATAAAATATTTCATAAGAACAAATTGAGAACAATTAGATTTCATTGAGATAAAAAAGAAGTTTTACTCTATACAATATTAATGTGATTCATGTTTAAAATGGTTATAAAAAATTACCAATAATTGATTAGTTTAGTGGTAAAAGGTTGAGTCCTAAGATATTTTAGGCTGGAAGAGATTCTGAGTTGGATTATTGAAGGTATTATTTTTAAGAGATGTTTATTGTTTACTGTACCCACCTTGAACATGAATTAATCTCATATCAAAATGTGTGGGGATACTTGGGTACAAATAAAAACTATAATTAAAAGTTGGGTAATGTTATGACAACTTCAATTTTTTAAAAGATTAAATATTTTTACTATAAGATTATTTTAATACATTAAAATTTATATTTTTTTATTTTAATTCACTTGTCTTAATATTTGAAAGAAAATAATCTAATACTGAAAATGCTTAATTTTAAAAATTATGCGTTTAAGCCCTTTTGTTATTTTATTGTTTTCTAAGTTTAATGACATAAACCGTTACTCTATTACGTGACTAATTAATATTGTAAAATACATGTTTACCCTCTCAATACATCATTTGTAGATTTTTTTTTTTTGGGTAAACATGATTTGTAGACTTTAAAATTTTAATTTAATGCATCTTTGTTCCAAAATTTATTATTTGTGGATTTTATTTAAAATTTTAAGTTCGGAATGTCTACCAAATTACCAATACCAATTTCCCCTTGTAACCAATTTATTGAATGATAAATATTTTTAAAGTATTAGTTAATCATAAAACAAGCATATAAAATATTTTATTGAGTTTAGTGACAAAAAGTTGACATAAAACAGTTCCGTGCACGATTCTTGAAGTTTAGGGTCTAGGTTTGGGTTAGTCACTTACCGATTTGAGTTATTTAAGGGATTACGTGCACATTTGAAATAGTTAAAATTAGATAGATAGGGGAAAGGGAATTTTGCACAGTTCATCCATTTACGTCAAAAGGGGAAAAAAAAAAGATTCAAAATCTCTTATTTTGAATCATATAAAATTGAGTTTATTCTAATTTGATTTTTATTATTAAAAAATTTATGTTAAGTTAATACCTATAAATTAATCTCTTGATATATAAAATAAAGTTATTGAAGTATCGTCTATAAAAATTAAATTGATATAAATTCAATTATATATAAATTAAAACAAAATTTTAGCCTTAAGGATGGCATCGAGGCCCCTCAAGTTGATAGACATTGTGGGGGCCACTTCCAACCAGAAAATTTGACGAATGGGTGGGTCATCGTCCTCCATGGATGGTTGCTCTCAGTCATAAGCTTCAAAATTGATGTCATTGTAGTGTCAATGGCACTTCAAACAGAGCCATCAGTCCTGTTGTATCCCAATGCTGATGACTCCTAATGAATTCAATCAAACGACTTCCCCCACCCATGGAATATGAATATCTCAAAACAAAGCCTTTGAACTTCCAATCCATGAATTTGGGTCATACAGCTTTTCTTCTGAATGATTTAAAAGGAGATTCAAAAGGATCTTTTAATAATTTCTCCTTTCGAAATCCTTCAATAAAATAATTCATTTGGTACCTTTCAAGTTTGACAAGTAACAATTGTTGCATGCACTGCCACTATAAGCTAGAATATGATATCACTAAACACATATTTTGCTTATATTTTTCTCACAATATTTCTCCTCTAGCTGATCCTTCAACATATTTTAACTAATTTATATGAGCACGAATCAATATGAATTAATTCTAGATTTCAAAAGAGTTGTATTTTCTTTAAGAATCTCTCCTATGAAACATTTATCAGTGAATTTTGTTGTGCTCCAAAAATTTTGAAATTTAAAATAATATGATAATTTTTAAAAATTATTAAATTAAAATTATTTAATTATATTTATTAAAAAATTATAAATAATTATAATCGAATAATTTTAATTGAATAATTTCAAAAATTATTACATCATCTTCAATTTTGATTTTCTAATACACCCACTTGATTAAGTGAAATCCCAACCTCTCTGAAAAGAAAGTGGAGCAGTCAGTGAGTGGTGAACTTGGAACCAAATTGGCCTTTCAGAAAAAGCAGCGTGTCCGTCAGGTTTCAGCTTCAAATTTGGTCAAAAGAAGTCATGAAAGGAAAATTGCTGCTATTATTTTCCAAAATAATAAAAAAAAAATTATGGTGGGGTCCAGTTTGGTCGCGATCGACTTCAACCTAACCAAAATCTTAATAATATCACGAAACGTCCACAGGAGAAGAGTCCAAACTTCTGGTGAAGCATACACCGATATGAAAGGAAATGGGGCCCTCATCTTTTGATGATGAATGAAAATGAAATGGGTATATTTTATTTTATTTATTTATTATAATTATAATTATTAATATTAATCTCATTAATACTTGTTCCTCCCTCGTGATTCGGCATGAACCACTTTTGGTGCTGGCTGTCTAACAGCACATTAAATACGGGTTGTGTAGTATGGACATACATTGGGACAAAACATATTCTGCATATTCCCTCGCAGACAGTTGTAGATGCCGAGAGGAAGAAAGACACCCACAAAAACAGTTTAAAAAAAAAAAAAAAAGTCATTTTGGGCAGCTGGGTGGATGAAATTTGGAGCTTCATAGTAAAAAGGCTTCTTACTATTGAAGAGAGGTTGCACTTGACAGTTGGTCAAAAAGGGTCTATAAAAACTTTGTCTTTAATGAATGATTGACAGTTGATCATGTTTTTTTCCCCTTCCTTTTCTTTCTTGTATTTTGAGAGCATGGTTGGATCTATGTTTTTCATATTAAGAAATTAGACGTTATGATCTAAGTAATTGTAAATTTGAAAATTATTCTTTTAATTAATTATTATATATTAAATTTTAAGCCTTTAATTTTCTGGTCAAAATGTATAATATTTCACTTTATCTTCTAAAGTACAATCCGCATTTAGAAAGAATCCAATCGAAGGTGGTATTATTGTTAAACTACTTAATAGACCGATAACTTTTATTTCATCTAAAAATAGATGTCGGAATACATTTTCTCATAAAGAATGTGAGGTCTTATTTTCTGACCAGATATGAAAATAAAAGAAATAGAACGTAAGAGTGGCAGAACATAGCAATGATTAATTTTAACTATTTGCCTCTCCATATTTTTTCCTTTGATTTTTCTGCTTCTGAGCTTACTCTATATGCTGGATGTAGAGCTCTAGCGGCTAAATTTGTCCTGGAAATCTCAGACTAGTAGAAGAACGTTCCGGATAAACATCAGTTCCCACACTTGCGTATTAGTTATCCTGAAGTGATAAATGTCAATCAAAGAGCTTTACCAACAAACACGAGGAAGGAAAAGTGGGGATAATACTGAATATCGACAAAATACAAGTGGAAGAAAATGAGTCACGAGGCCTATGGAGTCCGTCATATCTAGAAAACATTTGGGCTGCGTCTATATCTGCTTTTGTTACGTTCAGATTCCATTGTTTTCACGAAAAAATAAATAAATTTAGTTATAAGTTATTAAAATTGTAATATATAATTAATATATTCAATGTTAAATGCAATAAATATGATGAAAGACAATATCCTCTTTGAATTTCTCCACAGACATAACCCTAGAAACCATTTCTTTTTTAATCATAACTTACAAAGATAGATGATATTCCTTCATTCATATACAATGAAATGGAATTTTTTTACAAAAATTTATCTGCCATAAAACCGAGCCTAAATCTTTCCCCATATTCATCAGTTTTATTTGACTAACTGTTTTGGCATCGAATGGCCACCATAACTACAATAACCAAACTTGATCATATCATTATCTTTGGTATTATTCACCAATCACACGTCTGAATCATACCAAGACAAAGGCGCCATGATTGGCCAACCTCTCACAAAACAATCACTCTTGAAAGCAAATAATTTAAAACAGCAATGCAATTATCATCATCATTGACATTTACGGGTAATACTACTGCCTTCAATATATTTCAGAGTTGGACGTATACAATATGCAGCGCTATTCCATTGCAATTTGCACATCACAATCTACTTTTGTACTATTCGTTTGCCATTCCTAGTTCAGTTTTTCTCCGAATGACCAAGAAAAGATGTTTGAGATTATTGACAAGAACACCGGTTCCTATAATTCGAGAATCACGCCCAAGATGTTGAAAAGACGCTTTCAGGGGGCCAACCTCTCAACCTTCCACACTCGCTGTCCCTCGATCTCATGTGGAGAATATCGCAACCTGTCAATAAGACGTGAATAGAGAATCAATAAGCTAATGGTAAATTCCTAAACACATACTATAAAATTAAATTAATATTGCTCTTGATGAGACTGTCATAGATGAATTTATCATGTCAGCAAAACCAAGAAGCAGAAGAACATGCATAAACACAAATCAACCAATTCTGGAACTAATGCAAAATAGAAGGTAGACATTTAAATAAAACAGTAGCTATCCCCCCCCCCCCAAAAAAAAAAAAAGAGGAAAAAGGGGGGGGGGGGGGGGCAGAAAACATATATTTGCATTGGCTCAGGTCATTCCATGCACATATTGTTCATCCATGTAAAGAAAAAGAAACCTGTCATAAACGGGGAAACAACCACCTGTCATGCAAGCGAGATTGCTGTCCTTGCCAAAACTCAAAAAGCTGAGGTGTTAGCCTGTATCCTCCCCAGTTCTTAGGTTTAGGAATCACACTACTGCAATTTACAAAAGTAATAGTTCTCATAACTGCTTGTAGTCAACAATGGAAGAAAACGCTTGTTAAAGAACTTGATACTCTTGGACAAATAAAATTGGATGACCTAGGCAGATCATAATTCTAACTCAGGGAAATATGGAAGGAATTGCAAACAATCAATTATATCGTGTGCTGAACAACCAGAAAGTGGTCAACGAATAGGGGAGAAACTATGACATGGATCCTCTAAACTTTCCAATCACAATTTTATCGGTTTCCCACCCTAAAAATAAAAATAAAATAAAAAATTTATCAAGGATAAAGATTCAAAAACATACCCATCAGCAAACTTTTGCTCCAACTGTTTATACTCTTCTTGAAGAACATGCCTTCCAGGCACTACAGAACTCTAGAGGTCAAAAATTGATATCTCAAAGTTAAAATGCCAGATCACTTATGTTTTTAACAACTATACAATTAAACTGAAGCAAACCTGCTTGCTAACTATGGCTCCAATCTGACTTCCTCTAGGACGGCTATGGAAATACTGCTCCGATTCCTCATCAGAGACCTTTTGAACAGGGCCCTCCACACGTACCTGGGATAAGAGTATAATAAGAAAACAATCGACATGAAATTTATAAAGAAGGCCCTCATCCACTATAATTGTTATGACTTGTGCGGTGAACCTTCATAAAGAAGAAGACTTGCATACAATTCAGGTTAGAACAATTAGATGCCTAAGGTTAAGTTGGTTATCAAACCACTGCTCAGGCATTTGCAATCTTATCAGAAGGATCTATATAATGAAAAACATACTAGTTTGCTACAAAATTCCATTACAAGGAGATGCTGCTACAAATGATTAATTTTTCTAAACATATTATACAATTAGCTTTGGCTTATGACATGAACATATAGTTAAGCAGATTTTCTTATCAAAATAACATGATTCAATATACAGTAACAATTTCTTCTATAGACCAACTTACAATAACAAATTACGAAATAATATAATCTTTCAACATAAACAATTTATAGCTGATATATATTTATGTTCATATTAGTTTGCTTCTCCCATAGATTGTCTTAAACATATAGTACAAAACCTAAATTATATGAACATTCACTGTAACAAATAAGCAACTGTAGTTCTAAAAACTTAAAAGCAACTAGGCATCCACCAGTAGGGGGAAAAAGATATAGAAATTGACATAAGTAAATTAGTGCAGAGTGCATTGCAGACAAATATTTTTCCTGAAGAAATGAAATGCAGATAGAGAAGATAACAAAAGGAAACACTACAGTGAAATGCAGATAGAAAAGATAACAAAAGGAAACATTTAATTGTCATCAGACTTTTCCTGTGAAATCTAACAATAATCATACTACAAACAGCTCGTGAAGATTTTCATTAATTAGGCTCTCCAATTGTCTAGAACAAGAACTGCTTACATAAAAACAGGATTTTTGCATTTGAGGGCAGAAAAGTATTGGATTTAAAACTAAACAAAATTTGAAGACTTATGACCAAACAAATCAAGCACCAAAGTTAGCTTGTCAAGACGTCCTCACAGACCGATTCTCAAATTTTCCACAGATGGGGGTATGAAGGCATTGGGTGGCAGTGGGAATCAACGTAAAGGATAGGAATGAAATAGACTGCCGAAATTGGCTTTTGGAGGTCAGGTTCCAGATCAATAACTTTATGAATTCTTCTTTGTCTGCCCATGTCTCCCAATACTTGCCCTGACACTAGTCTCCATGAATTTTCAGGCGAGAGATAAACAATTTAATAATGTACATCATAGTCAAATATCCTAAGTTAGGTGAAAGACTTCAAATCTTCACTTTTTATGCTCTACTCTCTGGATGTTAAAAAGGACTACCTATCAAATAGTATAAATGCCCTTATTTTTAATGAGGAAAGAACATGCAGGCAAGTTCGTAGCTATTAGCATTGAAAAGGAAAATTGGAAATCAGATCCATATAGTAACAAATCAATTTGAATGTAAAGCTAGAATGAAAATAATGGTTACCTGCCGATTTAGACCATCCCAGTAGAAAAGAAGTGCTGCATGAGGATTTTCAGACAATTCATGTGCCTTTTGACTTTCATAGTTTGTGTACCTGAACAAAACAACTGATCAATAATCACTTGCCATATAACATTGTCAACACAATTATAACTTAAGGTTCATTTACTTACCACACAAAACCGTCCTTGTCAACTCCCTTTAGTAATACCATTCGTGATGAGCTGCATCCATTAAGTTCATATTATATATTACACATGGATATATTGTTGACTCTATTGAGTTGCAAAAACCACCATGAAGAGCTGATATTTAACATCTGACTCTATACTTCATTCATTCAGAAAAATCCACTGACTTGAAGCAATAAGCACTGTGTGTGTGTGAGTGAGAGAGAGAGAGAGAGGGACAGTATCTCCAAAAAATAAATAAATAAATAAAAATAAACAAAAAGATGGTCTTACGGTTTTCCATCCTTCCCTACAGTTGATAGGGACATAGCATTTGGTTCCTTCAAGCCAGCAGCCAAAGCATCATCAAACCATTTACGAAACTGCAGGCAATGAATGGCTTCAAATAAAAAGGAATGATGTGGATAATTCAGAAATAGTCAAAGCAATTATAAGATCTTGGTTTCAAACATACCGTGTGACAAATAATGTTCTTTTACATGAATTTTACCTGATTAATGGGGTCAGTATCCACCTGCTCTTCAAGAAACTCCGGAGATATATAGTTCTCTCTTAAAGCTGAAATATCAATTTGAGGAGGCTTGCCAATTCGGACACATTGGGATGTCCCAGGATATGGTGGTAGGTTAAGCTTGTATTTTTCTGCAATAGAAGGTGGGACAAATCTTCCTCCTAGAAAATGGTGAGGACCACTAAACTTCTTTGCACATAATTTTGGAGCGGTTAAAGAAACCTAGAGAAAACTTAAATACATCAATGACATGGTCATTCAATAGAGACACAATTTAAGCTTGTCAATCTCTTAGGACATTACAGTGAATTTCAAAATTTTGAGTGAGAAATATCACAAGAAATAATTACCAGCATGTCAGGTTTAATGCTTTCACCATCAATATCTCCTTCTTCAACATGCCACCCTGAAGGAATATCTATAGAGATTATTACCGAACCCTTTTTATCAGCTGGATCATAATTATGCAAGGAAACAAGGCTTTTGATCAGATCGTCGAAAGGTGGCCTTGGAGCACCTGAGAAATCAGAAGATAACAAAATTTATGTAACAAATACAATTTCTTCAATTGATAATAAAGAATCATAAGCATATGCAATTGTATTTTGTTCATAAAGTTAAACAGTAATTTGACATCCAGAGCATGTAGTAGTGAAGTACAACCAAAGTTCAGATAAGTTCTTGGAATAGAGCAAACTAATACTAATAATTGTCACTGTTTTGCTTGCAAAAATGGCCCTACGTATTCTAGGGTAAAAGATAGAAATCCCATCAACAAAATCCCCGCCTTAAGAGGGAAAAGAAAAACAGAGGGGGAAATTTTTTTTTTTTTAAAAAAAAAAAGAAACAGGGCATAAAGGGAACATGGGAAAGAGTAGCCCTTGCAACAAAGTTCTTCCAAAATGATAATGTTTCACAATGATGGGGTTGCAAACATGAATAAATAAAGAAGCTACAAAGGTAAGACTTGGTTGCAGATACAAAATATTTTAAATGCAAGCAAGAGCAAGTTTTTCTAGACTAATGAAATGATGAGCAAGAATATTGTGCTTCCAGATTTCAAATTTTTTTAAACTTCAACAATAAATTGTGAGATAGTTTTGACATTTTAAATTTAAATAGTATGAAAAAGAGAACAAACTTTCTTTTTTTTTTTTTCATTTTTTTTTTTTTGGTGAACCAATAACAATATTTAGTTTCTATTATCATATAATCAACAACCACAAGCAATTGAAAAGCATTGCACATTACCGTGGAAGGAGAATCCAAACATCGCATCTACTAGAATGTCAAAGTCCTTTGACAAGTCTGATGGTAGATCTTCCACAGATAAGAATGGGATTGACAGTGATTCAAGCTACACCATCAGTATTCATATAAGAAATGCACTCTCATAAAAATCCTGAAAGAAAAAAAGTGGCAGGGAGAAACTAGCTCAGGGTAAAAAGTTTCTCTGCTTGTGTTCCTTCTTACCTGAGTAACTAGTCCGGTGTAAAGAGGCTTGGGGGTCCGCTTTGGATAGCAGACAAAGGGCTTATACCCAAAGTGATGCAGATGACGTGCGGCCACCAGACCATCACCACCGTTGTTACCAGGACCACAAATAGTAAGAACACGGCCATACTCATTGGGTTTGTAAACCTGTGGGTAAAACATATTTTCATGTGCATTAGGAGAACTGTAGACAGACTATCATGGACTAGAAACATAGTTTTTGAAAGTATTTTTTATAAGGCATAATAGCAAAATTGCAGAACGAAGTTCAAATAGCCTCACTGCCTGTTCCGTTAAATGTAACATGCACATATAGAAGAACTCTATCCTCGTGTTTCATGGGACATAAATCGTACTCTAGGGCAGAAGATTGCAAAAACTTGTCCTAGCTTATATCAACTATAAGTCCAAAAGATTCTAATGGTTGAATTATAAATTTTAATGGGAAACAAAAGGTGTAATACGACCACGTTGGGTTTGTTTAAAGCTGCCTACTTGACTAACATGTATCCCTTTTGTTGTTGTTGTCGTTGTTTCAATTAAATTATTTAACGAAAATGAGAATTTATGTCGAACCAAAAAGATAGATTAAAACAAGGATTGATTACCTCAGCTATGGATGTGGCAACGCTCAAGCCAGCCAATTCCTAAAATCGAAAACGCAAGAGACCCATTCTCAGAAATAGCACAAACGCAACACATTAAGCATCGAAACAAGACGGAATTATACAAGAAGACGCGAAATTGCCAATCAATCGCTACCATAAAGACTGACCATCAACTGGTCGACACTAAACCCAAAAGGACCCATCAATGTTTCGTCAATCTCAGCAGCTTCCTGCTGCGTCAAGAACGATATATTGTCGCCGGTCGCCATAGATTGCCCCGAAACAGCAGCTATTATGCCCCCTCCGGAACAAAATGCTCGAATTCCCGGACTGGAAATCGGTCTCAGAATAACCTGAAGCGAACAAAAGAAAGCTTTCAATTTGGCGAACAGAAGAATGAAGAGCTGAGACAAATACATTGATGGAAGCAGACAAAGGAGAAATGGCTCACGGAGCAGAATTTAGAGAGAGGGGTAGGATTGTGGTTCTGGAAAGAGCGAGAGATTCTTCCAAAGTTGGAGTGTAGGGCGGTGTTATGGGTTAGAGTGAGCCAATGGGTCAGGTACAGGCCGGTCATTGTTCTTCCCTTGCGCACCAAAGGAATCATTTGTTTTCCCTTCATGGGCTACTGTGTGATACCAAAGCCGAAAGCCTGCTTAGCTATGAAACCAAGGTATCAAGTACCATCTAGTAGTGACGTCTACTGTACTACGCATAATTTTCAGGAATTGGTTTATGGGTTACTTGGCTTGTTTGATTCTTAGTTCGCTTCTTATTTAATGAAAAAGTGCTAATTTAGGTGCCCCATTCAAATTTTCTTCTCTTATCATGTAAAATAATAATAATAACCACCACGGCAATTTAAAGCTAATTAAAGATTAAATATCGGATTGCCAAATAATTTTTCATTTTTTATATATAAGTAAATTTTATAATGTTTGAAAAGTTTTAAAACACCTTTGATTATATTGAAAAAAGGAAAATATTTGGTTCATATCTTTATGTATGTATGGTAGAGTATTTGAATTACATCTTTGTGTACGTATGGTAGAGTATTTTGGTTGGATCACATGAAAGTTGAACGTCAAATAGTAGAGAGTTGAAAAATCCGTTTTAGACATCACGTTGGCACTTGATAATAATATGAGAATCGAGAAGAATGGTCATTAAGAAGTAACTAGTAACTAGTATTTCTTAGAAAAAATAAAAACTAGTGACTAGTATAATTTATGAATGAATAAAGATTTTTACTTAATTAAAAAGTGAATTTAGAAATATGTATAAAATTTCACTTTTGAGTACTTAAATGTATTCTTATTGAACTAGGTGTTTTTTTTAGAGTAAAACTCTTTTTATATTCACATGAGACATTAAAATATTTTCTAATAATTATCTTGTAGTTATTAGTCCAAGAGTCTAAATGTACAAGGAAAATGATAATTTCAAATCATTATTTTAAATGACTTGTTTAATAGTCCGGATGTATAAGAAAAATAACAATTGACCTATGATGATTCTTTAAAAATTTTGGGTCTGTTTGTGTTTTGTGTTTTTTAAAATAGTTTTATAAAATAGGTTTCAAAAATAATTTTTAAAAATAATGAGAAAAAGAAAGTATTTGATAAGTTATTCTGAAAATAATCTTGAATTACAATACTACAATTAATGAAGTGTGTTTTAAAAATAGAAAAATAAAAACAATTTAAAACTGTTCTTATATTCTTATTTTTAAAACACATATTTTGAAAATAATTTTTAAAAACAAAAAAAAAATACTTAAACAAACAAATTATTTTATTCTTTTGTTTCTAAAAACTGAAAATTGTTTTTAAAAATAATTTCCAAATAGATCCTTTGTCTTTTTCTATCTTCTGGGTTCCATTACAAAACTTTATACATATATAATTAGTGATGTGGAAGTCTTCTTTATACAATATATTCAAAGTCATCGTAAGTAGAAATAAGGAAGTAATAGAGTCCTAAAAACTAAGTGATTAGTCTTATGCACACAAGAAATAGAAGGGGACAACGGTTTTAAGAAAAAGAGTTTTTTTTTTTATTAGTATTTCTTTTTATGATATATGCCTCTGACATTTAAGTTAAGAAGGAGAATTAGAGAAGGCACATTATAATAATTTTCTGCACTATGCGCCGATGTGTATCGCAGCTTGCATTGTAGATGATAGTGGGCTGGTCCAACAGCAGAGCAAAATGGCAAAATAACTGTGGAGGCATACATGAAAGTACTAGAAGCAACTATAATTTAAAACAAAAAAAATTGGTCTGGATGTTTTTATTCTTCAGGAATCTGCATCTCTTGTAGTCTAAATGTTTATTTGGCAAAAAAATTATCTTTTCCTTGGGGAAAAAAAACTATAATACAAAAAAAGGACCAAAAAAAAAAAAAAGGCAACTGTAATATCCTTGAAATTCATTGTTAAACTCATTGCTCTTTTTCCGACATTTTTTGAATCCTTTCTATGAAATTCATCACGGTCTTCGAACTGTCTTCATCTGAAAGGGAAAAGAAGGATATCACTGTCATATGAATAACAAGATAAAAATAGAGGGTGAAATTTGATAATTTAAATTTTAAAATTACAATAAAAAATCATTGTTCTAAGAACCGACATAAATTAATAGAGGCAAATAAAAGAGAGAAAGAATTGGGCACCTAATCTTGGTATTGTGTGGCCTTTGGGGTGATTAATCACTACAGGTTCAACACACGTTTCCAGCAACTCCTTCCCATATTGCTTCAAGAAATCTGTCTCTCCTGCAGTAAACATGCAACATTGTCACGGTAAATAAGACACATTTTACTTCTTTTTATTAACCAAACTTCTGGTGATCTGGGTCTCCCTTGGTGTTTATAAGATTACACTCAAGTTATTTGCAAACAACATGTAACTTCGTCTATGGTTAATTATAAAAACTGGTAATAGAAATTGTTGACAATAGATTATGTCAAAAAATTGTTAGATATCAAAAGTGCATTATTTTGTCACAAAAAGCAAAGGGAAAGGCTCAAAGCATGTAAGAGGGTTTTATTTTCGGGGTACTCAGATATCCCTTCTTCCTTTTTAAGTCTATCTCACCTTTAATAATGTAAAAATCCTCGTTTACTCAGATATATATATTAAAATTTTGATAGCATCTTTCTCAATCTTATGAAATTAACATTTTTTTTTTTTTTACTTTCACCTGCATGAAATATTTTGTATATTAATTTTTTTTATAAAATATTAATTTATTCAATTTATATCACAAAACACTATATAAAGATGAAAGTGAAAAAAAAAATCGCAAGTGAGTTTGACAAAAGAAAATAAAACGGGATTACTCTTCAATTTTTCATGGACCGCAGTGGACCGATGCTGTGGGGGTCCACAGGCACAACAGCAACTTTACACAAGTTATGGATCAAAACCAAAAGTTTGTTGGGCTTGATAAATGTCATCAACCAAATTGTTGGGTCAGAGCCCAGAATGCCACCAAGCCCAACAATTGACCGACGTGCCAACAAAAAACACAGGAATAGAATCAATCAACATCAATCAAAGGAAGCGAATGGAGAATACCTAGAAAATGGAGGGAAGGGCATCGAATTGGGGAAGCATATGCATTCTCAACTACAGCGGGTGCCCGAAACTTGGCCCCACCTATTATTATCAAGTATTTAATTTTAGGAACCTTCGTTAATGCCACTTTCTGCCAACCAAAACCACAGAAAAAAAAATGGCCACACGTTAATATTCTTCTCGTTTCTGAAGTCAAAACAAATATTGACTACTCCCAGGTTCCACGCACCTTCTGCTGAAGCCCTGGAAGGCCTGCCGATAATATTGCTCCCTGTATTCTCAATCTCAAATTTGTCAATACATTATATTCAGAGCCACCATAATTAAACAGAATATTATTCAGAATAGAAAAATACACTAATTTACCTGCGAGAAACCCAGAAGGCCATCGAAGGGTCCGTGCTTGATCATGCATTCTTCAATGTATTTCAGACATTCATTAAAGTTGGTGTACTCTGTGAATTCCTGTTTATTATTAAGTTAAAAATTATAGACACGACCAGAAAAATCAAACAAAAAATTAAATCTAAAGGAAAATTAATCGTCGTAAACTGGATATATAATAAACGAACCTTGTTGAACTGGAACCATTCGTAATAAGGAGGATCGAAAATGCCTTCCACATCGGATTTTCCCTGAGAGGGATAGGGCGCGTCGACGAATACAAGGTCGAGCTTTTCGAGGACGGATTCAGGCCATTTCATGTGAATCTGTTTCTTCAGGATTTCGCCGCTCGTTCTGAATCCGTGAAGACACAGAAACTTAGGTTTCCTCGAAGTCCCAGGGTTGTTGTCTTCGTGGATGCTTCCCATTGGATGAGTTAGATGGAGAGAGGGCAAGTTGATCCCAAGGCTAGGGGAGATCATTTCGAAGGGGGAAATTCCCATCGGGGCTGAATTTATAGGGAGGGGTCAAATGTAAAACGACGCTGGATGGTTGCGCAGACCCATAATTTTGGTCTAATTTGGCTGCTTCCGTTTAACTGACAGAGGTCGACACGCGAGGTACTACCGTGGAACAAAAAGCGGACGAGTGATTGGAAACATGTGAGGTTGGCTGGTAAGATTTCGAACCCACGGTTATGATGAGCGAGTGCACGAGTATTAATGTAGATGTTATTTATGTTACGGTGCGGTCATGGATCGTGGTGCATATGTGAACATGCGGTTTGTCGCACAAATACAACTTTGTTTCACGCATTTCTCGTTGATATTCTGGAGAGCCGTGTGAAATTACTCTGGAGGTCAGGTGGTATCTAGCTTTCATTGTCAAGCCCTCCGTTCAACGAGGAGGCCAAGGGAATTATACTCGTGTTGTAAATTGACAATGGTGAGAAGTTTGATACATAAATATGTACGGTATTGGATGAGATTTCATAAAATAAAATAAAATATGTTGTAAGTGTTTTGTAACTAAAATTTGATATCAATTCAACTTATATATTATTTTATTTAATTTCTTAAGTTTAAAGGTATTTTAATAATTTTGATAACATTTAAAAATTTTAAAAAGTTTAAAAAATTTGTATTTATTATCCTCATATTATTATCTTTATTTTGGTGCATTGTGGCACTAATTTGACATCAAGAGTATAGCAAAAAATATTTATGACACTCAAAAATGATATATTTATTTGTAATAAATAGATTTTTGTATAAAATACTTTTTAGGAGATAGAGTATTAGGAGACTTGATTGGGTCACTTGACACTAAACTTGAAAATTTAAGTGTATTAACTTGTAACTAATCCTTACACACTCAAAATTATGAAATAACATGTATATCAAATGAATGGAGTATCCATTTCTCTATTTAAAATTATCCCTTTTGATCTATTATGCCTAGAAACTCCTTGTATGGCATAATGTTACAGCTCGACATACATAGTACTTTGATGACATTTAATTATAAGCTCACAAACTTGCAAGTTTTGTTATCTATTTCAAGTGTGCTATGTGGGTTCAATAGAAAGATTGATATGTTTATCAAAAGTAGCAAACATACATTACACAATTTTGGTTACAAAACTATCAACCCATGACAAGATGACCTTGACTACCTAAAGATCAATATTTACTTGTATATGTGTGTTATTATAAACTTTGATTTCCTAATATTTTAAAACACATACAATCATAATATAAAAAATTATATAGATATGCAATAATAGTAAATTTTATAAAAAAAAAATAGAATAGATATGCAAAGTACAAAATTATGATTCTCCTATTATTAAAAGTTGTAAATAATTTATGTATTAGTTTTTTTTGTCTTTCTCTCCCTTTGCTAAATATAAATATTTTTATTATATTATACCTTAAAAATACTTTATAAAGCATATAATTAATTGTAACAAAAAAACTTATATGGCTTACAAAATGATTTTTTGAATTCTATTTTCTCTAATTTTATTTTAAAAATATATTATGTGCACTAAAATTTATATCCACTTATTTACATTATACATGCAATATAATTTTATTACAATTATCACTTACTTCATATGCACTCTATTTTGATTTTATCATTCTAAGTTTTTAGAATAAAATCTTTATACATTCACACAAGAAAATATATACATATAAACTTTATTAAAGTAGTTATCTTTTTATACATTTTATAGATTTTTGTTTTAATTTTTTTATAAGACTTTGAATAATTTATGCATATATATATTAAAACCGTTATAATTTAATGTTATATTTTTATTTACATTATACACTTAATATAACGGTAATAGAATTGTAACTTACTTCCATTTTAATTTTATCATCCAAAATTTTTATAGTGAATATGTCTAAAAAAAATACATATATATATGAATTTTATTAAATTAATTATACTTGTAAAAAATTTTATTGTAACTTTTTTGTAAAAATATAAATAATATATGTGCTACATTCTTTATAAATAAGCTCCTATAATTTTTCTCATAATTTTTTTATAATTTTAATTAATGTTTCATAATTTTTATATTTAATTCTTTAGAAAACTTAAAATACCTTAAATTAAAATTATCATAAAAATTATAATTATTTTATATAATTATTAAATTTTTAGTATACATCTAAACAAAGTATCTTTACTTACAACCAATCTGGCCCCTAAGCCAAAATTTTTGTTTTTGACAATGTTTCTATTTTGATTCTTCTTAAAAAAAGAAAAAAAATAATATTGCATTTATTTTAGTGAAAAATATATTATAATAAAATATAGTTATAAATTTTTAAGATCCTAAAAATATTTTATATATTTGATGTTAAAGTTAAAAAGTTTGATAAAAATAACTTCTTTTTTCAAAAAAGAGGTTGCTTTTTTCTATCACCATGACTTTAGTGATTATTATTATTTTTTATAATAAGGTATAAAGAAAATATGTTACTCCTTCTTCTATATACACTACTATTGGATTGCAAATACACATCAATGGATAGATATCGATTAAAGTAAAAATCGATATCTATTTAGATGTAAAAGCCTAAGAAATCTTGTTATTTCATATCATACCATAATGGGTAAGTGTTACTTATGTATTAGTTATGATTTTTAAAATTTGTAAATTAATTTTTATATTTTCTAATAAAATTGAATTGTAAGCACCATTAGATGCTTGTCATAATGTAACCAAAGAAAAAGCACATCTTTTGATTAGATCCTTTAGGTAAAGAAGCACAATCGACCTTGAGCTAATTCTAGAGAAAGCTTTGAGTATAAGCTACAATAAAGACATGTAACCAAAAGGAAAGGCAAAATAAAGTAAAATGGGTCAATGTGAAGGTACATTTCCTTTTATAAGATTTTATCATGTTGTAAATAAGAACTTATGCTTTAATAGAATGAAATTAGCTTGTTAGTTTATTACGATTCTTTAAATAACCTAACAATGTAGAATATGGCTATCACATGATATAATATATGCTTGACATAACATGTATTCAAAAAAAAAAAAAAACTTAACTGTGGTAATCACTTACTTAGTTACAACTCTTCACATGCTTCACTACCCAAATTGGTCTTGATACTAGCATGTTAATGATGTATAAATTGCAATATTTCAATAACATTGACCAATTCACTCAAAATGAACTTTATGAAATGAGAAAGCTTTAGGAAAGTTATTTCCTAAGGACTTGTCTTAGACTGAATTGGATGGTTTTGAGTATATTTGAATATGTAATAATTGTAACTTGTTATAAATAATAATGATAGTGATTTGTTGTAAATAACTTGTTATAAGTATTTGTTTGTTTGTAAGTAATAATGTTGACTAAATAAAAGTTTGTTTCTACTATCATGAATTGCTATTCGTTTTTATTGTTATTGTCCATTATTATTTATTTCTAAAATTATTAATTAGTTTTTTTATGGAGGTTTAAAACAAATTAAGTCCTAGAAAAGGTATTGGTTATTCACTAGAAATCAACATCTTTACTAATAAGATGTCAATTTCTTAGTAAAAATAGTTGCGGAATTTCAACTTACCACATTGATTATTTCATAAATAATTGAAATTTTAAAGTTTCTTCCTAGGATGATGTCATTGTTATCTAAATGTTAGTTTTCAACTAATAACTAATATTTAAAGGAAAACAATGTCATTTTAACAACTTCTTCCTTAAGTGCAAGGTGAAAATAATACAAGTTAGGCACTGACACTAATTGTAAATTTCATTGCATAACTCTTTCAACTATAAAATAATTTTCTATTCAATGAGTTATGCTTATTTTCTAACTTTAATATGATTTTCTTTAATTTTTGTTTATACTTACAAAACATTTTTTAGAACTAAAGTTTTGTTAGCCTGTCACTAATTATGTGTGGTTTTGCATTCCCTAGAAAAATGCAATATATAAATGTAAGAATTTGTTTAATTTTTATTATTGTGCTTGCTATTTAGTTTCCAACTTCATAATCTATCATATTTTGGATTTTATAATTTTTTAAATTAAAATGAATTTTCTTGTAAGAAAAAGATATCTATGTTTCTATTCATTGTTATATTTTTTTTTAAAAAGGCCATTTTTATATTTCATATATGTGTGAAAGTGTACACAAAGATGTTATTTGATTGAAGAAAGGGTATAAGAAGTATAACTTCCTAAAAAGTAGGAAATCTTTGAAAATGCATTTAACTTGATGGAATTGAATGGGAATAAGAAATGAAAAGACCAAAAAGTGTGATTCATAAGTATTATGAAATGTGAATGCCCATTCCTTAAGAAATGACCATTTCATTAAATGAATTGGACTTATGACTATATTATCCTTACTAGATTTTTGAAATTCTAAAGCTCTTTTGAATGCCTTGCACATTTTTTATTGCTTTTATTACAAGTGCAAAAATATTTCAAACTAAAAAAACTTCAAATGTCCTACCAAATTTATTAGATTTGACTTTTTTAACAATGTATAATACTAATGAATATAGCATACACTTAAAGTCATCCACATTTTCATTTAATAACATGTAATTTTTTTTAACAACGAAATAAAAAGCATTCATTAATAATATCTTTTTGTATATAATACAAACTAACAATGTTACAATCAAAATTTTTAATTAAAAACATACAAATTTCATGTCAAATCAATGTAGAGAGATTGCTATTATGCATTCATCAACAATATATTTTTTTAATTTAACATAATATAATCTTAAATTAAATTTATTTTTATCATCTAACATTTATAAATTAATCATTTTAATACAAATTATTTATATGCTCAAATATAAAAAAATTATAAATAAATAAAAATAACAATATCTTCTTTCATATAAAAATATATTGATTTTTACACTTTTTTATTTTCAATTTAAAGGTATTATTATCATTGATATCTTTTTCCTAATCCATTTTATTAAAATTTTATTGTACCAAATATAAAAATGAAATAGAATACCCATTCCTTTCGTTACTATACCAAATATAATTATGGAATGATTCTTTCATTTTAGTCTCATTCCTATTCCATTTCATCCAAACACAAGATAAGTTATTTTTAAGGAACTAAATGGGAAATTAATTTGAAGTTTTAAGGCCTTCATATTATAAATAATTCTACATGAAATTTGGCTACAAAAATATGAAGTTGGATTTTTTACTTAATAATTTTATTTTATAAATCAACTTACTTGAGTAAGAAACTTTAATTTGCAAATTCTAAGCCTATTAATTATTTCAACAAGACTTTGGGCCATTACTTTTCCTAATACAAGCCTAAAGATTGCTTCGTAAATCTTATTTCCCTATATGACAAAATCATATTACTTTATGAAAAGAATTCTCATTTAATTTATTTTTCAAAACACCGAGCTTGCACTCTAGGAAATCATTTCATTGGCTATGATTTTAAAATATATTTCAAAAAGTTAAGCAATACAATCCAATGACTATTATTTAGTTTCAAAGTCTTTCTATATCATTGGATCATTAAAAAGATGGAATTGAAATCTTATTTAAGCATCTACTAAATTTGAAAATTAACATATGAAATTGTTGTACCATTATACAGCTAAAAATCAAATAAAAATTGTTTATGCATAATTTTGTTTAGCTAGATCAAAATGCAAGGAGAAATTTAACTCATGCTAAAATAGCAAACTACTTACTATCTCAAGTATGGATAGAGATTAGGTGAAAAAGTGGATGAATCTTATCTTTTATTGTACAAGCATGCTTTTTCAACATAAAAGAAAAAAGAGGAAGCTTGTTGGGCAAGCCCAAGTTATTTTCACCAAAATTTCTCTATATATGATGCATTTCCTTAAAGGCAAAATTCCAAGCATATTGAATTACAATTTACAAATCTCTCTTGATCTCTTAAAATGCCTGAAACTCTCCTTATATTCTTGAATCAAAATTTGCATACTTACACTATTGATTATTGGAGTGAAACACAAAATTACTCTACTCACTTTAACCAATGACTATTAACTTTTTATCCTTCCCATGAATTTAAAAATTATAGTAAATATAATATAACTTATTTATTATAAAATATATATAATTATCATACATTTATAATAATAAATATAATTATTAATTATATAAAATATAATTATTTCATTAATTATAAAGTAAATAGAATGAATATTATATAAATTATAAATATACTAATAAGATCTTGACTCAGTGGAAAGCATACTAACCTTAGGTAAACTTTACATGTCAATAAATAGGCATTTGAATCTCGCATATGATGTTCGTTGGAAGGAAAAAAATTTGTTAATACTCTCATTTTAGATATAGCTCACTTACTGGGTATCTCACTAAAAAATACAATTATAATAAAAACTTAATTCTAAATAGAATTATATTTATTGTATAAATCTATTATATTATTTTATATTTGTTATCTTTATATTCAATTATAAAAATAAAATTTTGTTTATTTCTTATCTATTTTCTCTAAATTGTAATGCCCCAACTTTGTGCATGTTACTAGCATAAGAATTCACCACAAAATGGCTTCCTACAAGCTTGACAAACTTTGATTATGACATGTAAATCATAAACAAGACTAGTGACTCATAATGCAAATATAGCTTTCTAATCAAACTTATCAAAATTTAGGCCAAATCTCCCTTATTTTTCAACACTAGTCAAAAGGCAATAACTTAATAAATAGAAGGGTCACACATCCATACAAACCAGATGACTATATATATCACAATTACAACATGACCACACATTCTACAACATGTATGCACAATTAACAAAGTACATGCAAGATTATAATTCCTATATCATCTATCTAATTTTTATACCCTACAATTTACATTATAACTCTCGAATAGCCTTAAGCCTCCTTTTTGAAATGGAAATGGTGAAGAATTTGGAAACTTTAAAAATAGAAAAAACTTGTAAAAAAAAAAGAGAATAGTGAGTTCAAGGAACTTAATGAGTGAATCACTTCTATAAGATCATAAATATATATGTGTTTGATAATTAAAATCTTATTTATGATTTGAAAATCAATTTCCAAAAATAACTTATGTTTAACTTTCAAAAATATAAATATACATGTTGATAGTGTAAATAAAGAGTATAGAAAAGAATCCCTATTTATAGTACATTGGCATAAAGTGAATGGCAAAAATAAGAATGTAATAAGAAAGCAATATTAAACCATAAGATAGTGATAACTGCACCATCTATTTTGATACTTCAATTTTATTTTGATCTAATGGGACTTTACATAATTAATCAAATAGAAGTCATAAATATAAAGGGTCAAATCTCTTTCTAATGTTATGGTCAAATTCAAGATCTTAGTATAAAGTTAGAAGTATAAATGATTAAATCCATTTCTAAGGTCAAGGTAAAATGAATCAAATCTATAGCCTTAGTTAGAAGTTCCAATATCCATCTAAACTCTTTCTTATCACTCTACATAAAAATCTTCTTATATACCTGCCATAATAATCATGGTAATACAAAAATATAAGTGTGCTTTGTGTTTTCCAAGGAAAATCTTCAAGGATATGTTTCCAACATTAAATGCTTTTCTTTTAAAAAATAAACATGCAATATCAAAAAATTTCATAATCATTAATAATACACAAAAACCATCAATCACAAACCATATACACAAAAATTTGCTATAAATCATACTTTATATTTTAGAACTATTGATAGATTCAAAAAAAAAATTTAGCTCATATAAAACATATCAAAACCATTTACACATATTACTTATACTTTCAAATATATATGCTTTAACAAGTACTTATGATAAAAAAAAACATTCATAAAATTGAAATGTTGTTATTGTATATCAACTTTTCATAAAACTCAATACAACAATTGTAACCAAACATTAATGCTTTCAATTTTTGAAATTTACAAAGACAAGTATCTAAACAAAATACTTTGTAATATAAATTGAATTTAATGTTAAAGATAATGTGATCTTTAGGTAAGAAATTTCAAGTTTAAGGTAAGTTGTTCACTCACCTTAATGATTTCATTTAAAGATCAAATTCTTGTTTGAGGGTAAATCTAATTTGTAGTTAGGTCCCCATTATAATATGGAATAAATTTAACACCTAATAAACTTCAACTTTACTCTTAAGGTCCTTAAATCAATTTATTTTTTAACATATTAAAATTTGGCAAATTAAACTTGGGTTCTTAAGAATATAAACCTTATAACTTGGATAGCTTGAATCCATCACCCAAATCTATCATTATAAATAATTAAAAATTAGTCTATTTAATTTCCACATTATGAATTGTAAACAATAAAAAAATAATCATTTATTAAAATTTAAGATCTCATGTGGAAAATAAGTTAATATGCAAAAATCTCTTGGATAACAAATCAAATTAAGCCTAAAAAGAAGTATTGGTTATTTATTTATTATTATTTTTCTTATTTTTATGAAGTCCCATATCATGTAGAATAAAAGTTTTAAGTTTAGAAAATTAGTATGAATATGTTAAGTATTACATCGCTCAAGTTATGTGGTTAATTTCTCTAGGATTAGTATATATAAAGAGCTTATTTGTGCTATTGAGAATAATAAGTCATTAGAGATATAAACATGAAGCTTTCCTAAACTTTGCCAACAAAGATCAAACATCTATAGTCTCCAACTATAATCAAGAATAACTATTCTGAGTTAAAGATTTTAACCAAATTCATATTAAAGTTTATGGATCTTTTCAAGCATGAAGCCTCTATGAAGATTTAACCTTTGATTAGAGATCAAGTTTCTTCAAGTCTTCCATCAAAGTTAACTGTTCAACCTTTGAGTTAAAATCAAACTTCTTTAAACCCTTCTTAAGCCAAGATTAAACCTTTTTAAACCCTTATTCAAGGTTATCAAATTTAATCATTGAAACAAAGATCAAGCTTCTTTAAGCCCTAATTCATACTTATCAAATTCAACCATTTAAGTTGAGATCAAGCCTTTTTAAGCGCTTGTTCAAAGTCATTAAATTAAAATATTCAAGCTAAGATTAAGCCCCTTCAAGCCCTTATTTGAGGTAATTAAATTCAACCATTTCAATTAAGATTAAGCTTCTTTCAGCCTTCGTTCAAAATTCATTAAAGAAAAGAATTAGAGGATCAACTTATATTCTTTATTAAGAATTAAAAATTAGAAATTGTACTCATATTCATTAAATTAATAAAATTATTTATTTTGTATAAATTTCTTTATTAAAAATTTTTCTATCTATAAATTTTTGGCATGCTTAATAGGACCATTTCCACTTTTTATATTTTATCTTCAAGATCAAATTCGTTCAACAAGTTCAAATGGAACCAAAGAAGCAAGCCTTCAGTAACCCACTATTCATTGCACCTAGAGCAAATCCTCTAATTAACTCATTACATTTTGATTCTTAAGGTCTTAAGACTTGAAGCAAAATAAGAGCTTTTGCAAATTTGTATGCTCAAACAATTGTAATATCAAATCTTACTCTTATTTTTACAAGTTTGTTATCATAGAAATCACCCTCATTTGTAGATACAATAGGAGCAAAATTAAATGTTATTGATATTCTTAAAGATGTTTTAGCTTTACTTATTTATCTAAAAATTTTAAATTAGTAGCAAAGACTAAAACCAATGGAAGGGCTAGTATGGCTAATACTATCTTTTCTACTACAAAGACTCTAACATCTAAATTAAAAAAAATTCAAAAGATTACTCTTTTAAGTTTTTTAAATTCTTAAGTTTTACTGTAATGCCTATCATAGTGATGAATGTAACTTCTTTAGAAGAGTAAGTTTTAATTATAACACAGACACTTGAAGCATTAATGAAATCCATCTAAGATAGAGAAGCAATAAGGGATTAACAAATCTTTGACATTTTGTAGAAGGTTAATAAATTGCATGGTAATTTAAGAGAGGCATCTAAATATGAGTTAGACTAAGATAAGCAAAATAAAATTACAAAGAAACAAAATGGCTCTAAGAACAAATAGTCTTATTAAGATGACATTAGTCTTGCTAGCTAGTTAAAAAAAATCATTTAAGAAGTCATTAAAGACTTAGTAGAAAAAGGAATGTAGTCTTCCTTTTCCTATGTTAAGCCATATAGTTAAAGGATTAATCTTTTAAAAATGCCTTAAAATTATCTGCTACCTAAGTTTTAACAACTTGATAACAAAGGAAATCCTAGGCAGCATATTGCTCATTTCATTAAAACTTGTAACAAAGGTGGAATAGATTGAGACCTTATGGTGAAATAATTTATGTACTTCCTTAATGAAAATGCCTTTGATTGGCACATAGACCTATCACTTAGATTAATTGATAGTTAAGAATAACTTGAGCATGAGTTTGTAAAATGATTCTACAACACTTATTGCACAGTTAGCATGTTTGAGCTTACAAGGACTAAATAATCAAAGGATGAGTCAGTCATCAAATATATTCATTGGTGGAGAAATCCAAGTTTTAATTACAAAGATCAACTTCAAATTTTTTTGCCATTGAAATGTGCATACAAAGGATGAATTGGAGCTTATGTCACATTTTTCAAGCTATTAAGGCTTAAATAATTAAAGAGTTAGCAACAAAGGCATATGACATGGACTTAACATTACTACCAATACTAATTAGCAACCCCCGATCCTAAATAAGTTAAAGAATAACATGAATTTCATATAACCAATAAGCCATCATCTTCAAAGTATAAAACCAAGTAATCGATGGTTGTGTTCATTTCACCAATTAAGCTAATTATCAAGTCAAATTAGAAAAATAACAAAGTTGTTAGTACTCCAAGCAAAAGAAAGAAAGTTACATTAAAGGAAAGGCTAAATAAAGAATATTTATTTCCAAATTTTGACATTTCTTTGATATTATAATCTTTGCTTAAAGTTAACTTGATTAAGCTCCTAAAGATGAAATAACCTAATAAGACAAGTAAAATAGATAATCCAAACTTTTACAAGTACTATTAACTAATTGGTCACCTAATTATGAAGTGCTTCATGTTGAAAGATAAAATCATGGAATTGATCAAATAAAGGACAATTAAATTTGATAAAAATAATGCAACTTGACAATAGCTCCATTTGCATTAAGCATTGACTCTCCTCAGTAAATGATCAAATTTGGTTCATTTAAATCGATAATGCTAAAAAGAAATATTAGACTTCCAACAACTTCTACAATCTCTTAAATCATTAGGGACAAGTAAAATGATAAGTTAAAATCCACCTTGATTAAGAAAGAAGGATTGAATTCAACCATAAATAAGGGAAATAATAAAGAGACTCTATAGATATCCTTCAAAATAAGTCCAAGAAAGAAAATTATAAAGATTAAAAATAAAGTTTTTAAACATGAAGAAATTGTCCATACTCATAATATTACTTCAACAAACTAAAATTAACAAATTTCTATAACCTTTTTAATCACATAAGGATTTTTAACTTTCTTAAGGCATTTGTTACTAGATCTGGCTCTACAAGTTTAGTCTCTCATGACTTAAACTATCCCATAAAAGACTAATATTTTTTACCATATAAAAGGTCACAAGAAGTTATTTTAATGCTTAATTAGAAATTTTTGTTGTATACAAATTTGATTAGTGGTAAGAATTTTTTCGAGTTACATTTAAACTCCATAACACAAGCTTTAAGCATGTCTTTTAATATTTGAATTGTGTGTTCTGATTATCCATTTGTTTGTAGATGGAAGGTTATGTTAAAATGTAGCTGAATTCCCAAAACTTGTTAAAATATTTGTAAAAAATAAGCTATAAATTATGTACCCTAGTCTAAAATGGTAATGAATGGAACTTTATGCAATGATATTATCTTTTCCAAGTAAATTTGAGCATATTAAGCTATAGAAAAAGTGACTTTAGTTAATAAGAAGTAAGCAGTCTTAGTTAACCAATCCACAATTAGTTAAATAGAATCAAATCCTTTAGGACTTTATAATTATCCTATTAAAAAATTCATATTTACACTTTTCGATTTCCATTCTAAAATAGGAAGAAGTTAGTGTAAACTAATGAATTATTAGTGCTTTGCCTTCATTTATTATTACGTAAGACACTTACGCAATACATCTCTTTTCATTCCATTCCATAAAAAATTTTCATATGAAATATAATACATTTTTGCTACAAAAAGGATGCATGGTGTAAGAAAAACAATAAGACTGATGCAACAGTTCATTCTTTTCATAAAAAAAAAAATTAAAGCCGTCATTGGTATTTGATTACCCCTTTTTATCAATAATTAAATCATTATTTTTATTTGACATTGTTTCCTTTCTTAAAGTAGGATATTAGGATCATTCTTTTAGAATTCTTTTATTCTTTCCATAAGTATGGATTGAACAATTATCTATGTAAATATTACTTTCTATTCTTTAGCTTGAATATTAGTTACCACACTTGAGGACTTCTTGCTTAATGCAACCGCCATTGCATTTGCTTTGCTAGGATTACCATAAATTGTGTAATCCTAGCTTTTAATAAGTCCTATCCATCTTTAATACCTTAAATTCAAGTTTTTTTAGTTAAAAATATATTTTATGCTTTTATAGTTAACATAAATTTCACACGTTTCTTCATACAAGTAACACCTTTATATTTTCAAGGAAAAAAACCATAACATCTATTTCAAGATCAGAAGTTGGATAATTTAGCTCATGTTTTGTTAGTTATTACGATGCATAGGTATAACTTTCTTATTTTTTATTAATACATATCCAAGACCAATATGGGATGCATTATAATACAGCATGACTCTCTCATGCCCCATCAAAAGAGTTAAAATTGGATTGAAGTTGAGTATGCTTTCAATTGTCGAAATTATTTTTACAATCATCAAACAATATAAACTTAACTACCTTCAAAGTTATCTTGGTTAGTGGAGTTGCCATTTTTAAAAAATCTTTTATGAACTTTTTGTAATAACTTGCTTTATCCAAGAAGTTTTAAATCTCTGTCATTATAGTAAGCCTTAACCAGCTTTTAATAACTTTAATCTTTTAAACATCCATTTATATTTCATCCTAGGATATTACAAGTCTTAAGAATTTTACACGGGATATCTAGAATTCACATTTGGAAAATATGGCATAAAATTAATTTTCATATAGGATCTACAAAATAATTTTGAGATACTAGCTATACTTTCTTTCACTCTTAAAAAATATTAAAATATTATTTATAAATACAATTATAAACTTATCTGGTAATTGTTTAAAGACTCTATTCACAAGGCCTATTAATGTAGTAAGGGCATTTATTAACCTAAAAGATATAATTCAGAATTCATAATGGTCATAATGGGTTTTAAATGTTATTTTTTGTATGTCTTCCTTCTAGATCTTTTGTTGATGGTATTCGGACCATAAATCAATCTTTAAGAAACATTTAAATTCTTGTAACTAATAAAAGAAATCATCAATTTGAGGTAAAGGATACTTATTCTTAACTATCACCTTTTTCAATTATCAAAAGTCTATGTACAATCACGGATTCATATCCTTCTTTTTGACAAATAGCATTAGAGCTCCCTATAGTGATGCATTGAGGTAAATGAACCCCTGATTTACTGACTTTTACAACTACATTTTAAGTTTTTTTAGTTCAATAGGAATTATCTAATATTGCAGTATGGAAATTGGTTTCATGCTTAAAATTAGATCAATATCAAATGCAATTTCTCAATCAGGTGGTAATATTAAAAATGCTTCTAAAAGTACATGTAGAAGTTCATATATAATGAGAACACTATCTATATTTAGAGAAGATTGACTCAAGTTTTATATTATAGTCAAGTAAGCAGTGCATCCATTTCTAATAAGCTTTAAGTTTTAATACTAGAGATCATTTTAGCATTTTAAAGTGTTTTTCATCTTGAAATATAACAAGTGAGACTCTTTATACACTAGGGTTCCTAAAATAACATCATAGTGTATCACTTCTAACAAAATCAAATTAGTAAGCATTAACTAGTTATTTACATGCACAAGATAATCATTGATAATCATAATAACTACTATAGTCTTATCAATTGGAATAGTTACAAACAAAGGATTTTGCAATCCATTACTAGGCTTAGTTATTAAGGAAGCAAATTTCATAGAAATAAAAGAATAGGTAGCTCCAAAATCAAATAATACATGGGATTGCAAATTAACAATTTCAAGAATGCTTACAACTACTACATTTGATGCTTAAGTTTCCTATATAGTTACTATGAATACTGAAGCTTAGTTTCTAGCAAGGTTTTTACCTCGATTATCTCTAGTGCTACCTTGTCCTAAATTTGCTTTAGATTTCACTAGGATTGCAAATTAAGCTAATGGTGCACTTTGCTAAGGAGTAAGGAAATTCACACTATAAACGATGGATTTCTAAGACATTCCCTTTTTTTATGCCCCGATTAGTCACATTTGAAATGTACAATGTTATTTTAATTGCAGACTGCTCGATTCTTATTTCCATATTATGCATACTTGGGTGATTTTCTTAGAAAGATGCCTTTCCTTTGTAATTATCCTTTCTCAAAGCTCATAAAAACATTAGAAAAAAATTGTTAGTTTCCTTAACCTCTCATTTTTAAAGGTTCACTAAAAGTGTTTATGGGATAAGTTAGACGTGAGAAAGATCTACCTTTTTACTTATAGGAGCATTAGGAAGGGTATTCCTTTTATATTGGGTATAAAATTAGATTCCTCTAACCTACCTTACATTTAACTTCCAATTTGTGCTTCCTTTTCTTTCTTTTCCTTTCCTTTGCTCTAAATTCCGATTAAAATGCTTGATCTAACACCTATTAATATGTAGTAATTTTAGTGACATGCATAATGATCGTGTAATCCTTACATAAAACTCTCTATTTTAGCTTATTTTTGTAGGAATAAGATATCCCATATAATGAGATAAATAGGTAGACTATATATCATATTTGCTAATGAAAAGAACACCTTGCTTTGAATACTTAAACTCTTTTACCTTAGCTTGCCTCATAATAGGTTATAGAAATTGGTCAATAAAACATTTTTAAAAAGTGAGCTAGGTTAAAGGTGTTAATCTTGCATCTTTATTCTTCAAAGTGCTAGAGGACTAATAATATGCCATGTATTTTAATTAATATCCCACTAGTTTAATTATCATTTGATTAAAACATGCAAGCATTTTTCCATCTCTTTCAATCTGAGCATGAAACTAACATGGATTTGCAATTGGATCTAAACTAGAGAAACTAGGTGACTTCACCTTATTGAATTTATGAATAATATTTAACTTATTATCCATAGTTTCCCTGGAAGGGGTTTAATCCCTTTCTTGATCTTCTCTTTGACTACAACCCAATTATCTTAATTTTTATATCAGTCTTGCTCCCAATCTTATTAAAAAATCTGAGTTATCTCAGTCATAATCTATGCCTAAAAGAGCTATAGGCCATGAAAGGATGTTTTTATTATTGTTTCCTTTATGTTAGCAATTTAAGACTAAAAATCCTTGGATAATTCCTTATCATTTAGATCGTTGGTTTGATGACTATTAGAATTTACTATTTTTCCTATTTAATAGAATTTACCTATCATTTAGATAGATATATAAATCAACAATAAATGATTTATAAGGAATAACTCCACCATAAAATCTTTAGGCATTTTAGGATTCATTGAACTAGTATTAGTGGTATGTGATCCAAGTGTAGACATACCTTTGAGATGGTTTCAACTAACATTAATTTAGAGAATAAACATATATAACTTAATCAACCTATCTTGGGCCTTATTTCTCACTAAAAATCCTAAACCATGTGCTCTAATACCATTTTTCTCATAACCTTCCTGAGCTATGATTGACATAAAACCTAATAACTCAATTTCTATTAACCTAACTTAACTTTATTACTTGGTATCAAACATATGATTTATTAATAATTCAAGATGATTTGTATAAAAGAATAAAAGAATAAAATATTTACAAATAGGTATGTATATCCAAAACTACTAAGGTAGGGAAGTTAAACTTACTTACTTACCTTAGTAATTTAGGGTTAAGCTAGTTTAATTGACTCTAATACATACAAAATGCTCTTATTGTTTAAAATCTAACTACAAACTACAAGATTTAGGAAAGCATTCTTATATACAGACAAAATAATTTTCAGTTGCCTAGTATAAAATAAGCCCTAGTGGATCTACTTATGGTAAAAGTGATGGTGGAGTAGCTTCTGTAAAAGTATCTGCAAAATTAAATATGTAAAAGAGTGAATTTAAGGCTCAATAAGCAAAGTGTTTGCCTAAAATTAAGTATAAAAGAACACAAGTAATATGCTTATCATTTTAACTATTTTTCAATACACAATATAAAATTGTATACAATAATACAAATGATTAAAAATATTTCTATTTAAGTAAACAATTATAAATAAATAAAATATGAAAGCAATTAAACCTCACTGTGATTCTTAATCAAACTTATCTCTTCACAGACCCAATCTTATTCTTTTAGGATTTGTCTTATCTCTTCACAAACATTTACTAAACCCAATTTTATATCGCAACTTAATGATTTCATCTTTCCTTTTCACAAATCTTATAATAATAATATCTTACATTAGGATTTTAGCATTAGAAATCAAATACAAATGCATTCATAAGCTAAATATATAAATATATGAACCATGTATGACTACAACATTAAAAAATTCTAAAAACATGCAAAATCGGGAATAATAAGGTATGAGTTAACTATTTAATCAACTATGAGGGTTTAAAAGTAAAATTTGGCACCTATAGTTGATTATATGCATCCAAAGAGCAATTCTAAAGGCCATAGTCAACTATAGGCCTTTCAAGAATAACTCTTAAAGCTAAAGTTAACTATAAGTCAAGATCTATAGATTTTTTAGTATTTTTACTATTCATTTAATAGTTTGAGGCCAATTTATCATTATACACTAACTTAAACTAACACTTTATCTCAAAATAAGAATCCATATTCAAGTTTCAACCAAATATAACAAGAAAGTCATGCTACAATAAGAATTCACATTCATTAACCACAAAATCATCAACATTTGCCACTTTAACCCTAATAAACATAAATTTATATAAAACTAATTTAATGTGAGTAAATTGCTTACCTACCTAAGTATGAGGGAGATAATTAAAATTTAAAATCAAAAGTAACTTGTCCTTAGTCAAAGAAATTAACCAAAATTCAAGAATTAAAGTTGGTTATCCCAAAATCCCTAATTGCCTTATCTAAGGTGAAAATGTAGAAATTAGTCATTTAAAAGCCTTAAACTAAAGAAATTACCTTTGTTTAGCTAAGAATTTTAGATGATTACTTGAATTCTCTTGCTTGATCTTGATAAAATTTGAAAAAGAAAAAGTTAAGAAAATGAGGAGCTTTTGGTTGTTAAAAGTAATTAAAGGAAATAAATAAGGTTTAAGTTTTATTAATAATTAAAAAAGTACTGAAGGGCGAAATAGGAAAGAAGCTTTTTAAATCTCCTTCATGCACACTTAATTAATTTTAAGTACACCTTAATTATCAAATGTTTTAATTCCTTCAATCATTATTATTTTACCTCAGATTCTACCATAAAAAAATCTTTTATTTTCTTCAAAACTTCCATACTAAAAATAATCATGTAATCAAATAATTCTTTTTCATATGCAAAAATATTTTAATTATTTTTAATTTCCTACGAGGTGTAGCACATAAACTTATCCTTATTTCTTGATAATCAACCTTATACCTTTGATAAGAAATTTACCAAATTTGATTTTCATATATCACACCACACCACCCCTATCATAATTCACATCATTCTTAACAAACACATATATTTCATGTTATAATCACTCTATGCCTCTCTTGCATGGTTATATATTTTATTTTCATGATTATTGACACTTATTACCTTAAGTCACATAGAAATTACAAATTAGAAACATAACTATATTCATTAATAACATCATACCTTTATTTTATGACCCTAAGCAATTCATCAATTTATAAAAGGATATTCTTATGCAACACATATAATTAATACAGTGTTCAAATCAATTGAAGTCCCTATTAGCATAATTTCCATTAAACTAAATTCATATATTGTCAAGCAATACAAACCTATCACATTAACATATAATCAATAATGCAATATAAAAACACTTTCTTAATCATAAATAAGTATACACGTATAAGTACACAGATGTATTCACATTCATAAGAAAGTATTAAGTTAAAGATATAAGCTTTGACAAGGTATACTCTGTTATATTTGTTAACTATTTCAAGCCTTCTTTAGCCAATCTCATAACTTATTTCATTCCTTTAAGGACATAATCATTATATTTTAATCTCACTCCATACCCATTAAATCATGTTAGTGTTTATATTGGCAAATGTGTCAAAGAAGGAAACTAATGGTTAACTATTGGTAACCTGAGGGTTAACCATTCACTTTTGGTGAAGGGTCTTTCTAGTGGGAAAATGGTGAGCAATTTTGGGTTAAATGGTTAACCATTCACTATTGGAGTCAACCTTACCTAGAATTCCAAAAAAATAGTTGGCCATTATAACTAAATAGTTAACCTTTTGCTTAGGATTTTGCAAAAATCCCAACACAATAGACATTATACAAAACACCATTAATCCTATCTAAACTTATTTGTTCCATAACTACTCCAAACCCAATAATCAATACACCTTTATAACACTTCATTCAAGTTATTTCCATAATTTAAACATAAGTTAATTGTCACAAATCATCATTTTCATCACAATCATAAACCCTCCAACATAAGCCATACAACTAAACGAATTCCTTCGAATTGAAAACCAAGGGCTAGAATGGTTGCTTACCTAGTATGAAGGGTGACTTAGAAAGTTGAATTTGTTATCTTTTAACCATCATTTGTGTGAAAAACATGACAAGGATTTTTCCTATTTTATCTTAATTGACGAAAGATCGTAATGATAAAGGAGAAGAAGATGTTGAGAGTTTGAGAGGAAGAAGTTTTTTCTTGGAGAAAAAAAGGACTAGTGCCTTTCTTAGGCTAAAGTTTAGATTTATATATAAAGGCAAGGGCATTCTCATTTTCTTGCCCTAAATTTTTTTTATATTCACATTCTTACTTCCAATCACTTATAACATATAGTGCTTTTATTCAAGGCTTTTTTTTCTAACATATCATTCCTATTTTCTTTATCAAAGTTTATTTATTCCACTTAAAATCTCTAGACCAAAGTTTAATTATCATGATAATTAGCTAACTAATTATTCTCCTCGCAATATAGAATTTTGTAACTCTAAAAAAATATAGTAAATATTTGAATAAATAAGAAATGTTATTTTAGGAATATAACAATACTTCCCCTTTCAAAAAGAATTCATCCTAAAATTTTTAGGATATCTGAGCTAGTATTTATATGCTACAGTTATTATATAAGACTTAGATCTAATATTATTACTAATAACTTAGTAATATAACCCAAATTTTGGATTCATTCATTTAAAAGAGCCTTCAAAAGGGGGTCTCTTTCTATAGTAATTATTTTATATATTACAAACCTTTATAAACTCTAGCGTAAAATATTTGGGCATATTTATTTTTATCACTATTTATAAACATTCAAACTCATTTATAATGAAATGAATATAATACGAGCTCTAGCATTAACTATAACTTCTTCACACACATGCCATTATTTCTAGTTCATATACAACTTTCACAAGTTCCATATCATGCTCTAACACAAGTTTACTCATATTAGAAGATGGCTTCAATGAAACTTATATGCTATTATCATATATTAATTCATAAATTTTAGCACATGTAAAAATTATCACATAAATAGCATTCATTTATTGGTTTACATAACTCATTTCCTAATGAGTTATAACATGTAAAATGTCATAAGAAAGTCTTATTCTTATTCATAAAGTGAGAAAATTCCTAAAGTTGTCATCATAAGCATTTATAAGTAAGTTCAACTTTTAAATTGTGAAATCATAAAATACTTACCATAACTTCATACTAACATTGGTTTCCTCTTTAAACTTTATAATATAAATATGTAGATACGTAAATAACATAAGGTCTTATAGTTAATGTAAACCACACTTTACTAACTCTAATTCATCTAATTGACTCTATCATTACATGTTACTTAAGTGAAATAATCTAGACTTGTTTAATTCTATTAGAGTTTTGATTGTAAAATATCCATAGATTGCTTATCCTATCTTGTATTATCCATTCAATTACGACTTTAAAAGCTAAATATATTAACTTTGTAATTTTAAATAAACTATAATACATTAGTGTCTAAGTCCCCTAGTTTTAAGCATATCTTTACATCCCTTGTTAATTTTTATATTATTTTATTACCCATTATTATTGTTATGTTTTATTACTCTTTTCATAATGCTAATAAATTGGTTATTATAATAATCATCCCCACCCTTACCTTACAAACCTTTTCTAGTCTACTTATTCATTTTAATTGGAATAGTTAAATTACCTTTACTTCAATTATTGTAGTTCATTGTAATCTATTTGATTATTGTACTATTATAATCATAATCTCTGGCATGAAATTTCTCAACCTCCATATTATCCACTTGAACTTTGCATTATAAGTACCTTTCTATGTCAAGTAATGCTTATGAACTAAACAGATAAATCATAATAATGATAATATCTAATTAAATGTCTTAAAATTTTCAAATTTCAAAGTATAAGCACCCACATCTCATTCTTACAAATATATGCAAAGTTATTTGTAGTTCATTAATTTAAATATAAAATAGAAACTTAATGTTTCAAGTTTCTGTCAACAAAATAGAATTAATTTATACCTATATTTTCCTTTATTTAATCACAAATAAGATCATAAGTGATTTATCCTTACAAACAAGGCACAGAATTCAAACACTAAGGCTTTATACAATAATAATGTTCCATCACATCAAATCCTCCTTTTTCTTGGCTTCAATCATGTTTCCATATGTGTTCTTAGATAAAACTATATTTCATTCACTTGTTTAAACAAGATTTAAGATCTAAGATTTCAAGGTTTTATAACACACTAAACCATTTTTATAATTTTTTCCTTTTTTGTATGTATAATAACACCCAACAACTCTTGTCATCTTGATCTCTTATATTGATTACTACTTAATTTCATTTTATACGAATAAATATGCATAACATCTTTGAGGTCTATAAATTTTATGGTTGCATATAGATATATGATCACTTTTTCTTGTTCAATCATTGATAGATTTGATGACCACTTAAGCTTATCCATGCATTACTACATAAATATCAGCCTAATACTAAGCCATCTAAAATCATTAAGTAAACCAAATCATAACATAATAAAAAATCCAACTAATACGACCTTTTTAAATAAGACCATATAACTTGTATATCTCAAATAGACAATATACTCACCAAAGCATTATTTTTTTTTTTTGCCACACTTATACTCATACTTAAGCATGCTTCATACTCCTTTAAGCTTTCATTTCTTTCAATTGAAGTCTCATATCCCTTTAAATTTTGAATTCCTTATCTTAGCAAAATAATGTCACTCAAATAGGCTCCTTATTCACATAAACTAAGCTATATTTATTTCTATATCAATAGTTGCGACTCAATGACGTGTAACTACTACTAGAAGAAAGGCCATATCTATTGTCTCACACACAATATACCTCTTTACTCTAATTGTGACATGCTAATGAACTGACATACTTAAGGCATTATATAATCTCTTAATTCTCTTATCAAGATTTACATCTTTTCTTTTTTTTTTACTTTTTAGCTTTTATTACTTACACTATAAATTCATAATTTAAAATTTATCAATCTCAATAATTAATTAACCATCTTATAACACTAGGTGGTTACAATGCATGTTCTCATTGCTAACATAAAAATAGAATTATTTAAGCAAGCTCATATATAAGCAATATATATATTCATTAAACTTTCTTAAGGCATAAACATGCAAACAAGATTAGTCACTTAATTTCTTTATTGATTCAAACTTTCAATTCATACCTTTTTCTTATACTAAATCAATTATATGAATCACTGGTAATAAGTCATGAACAAATTTGTAAAAATAACAATAAGTTCAAGGTAGAAAAGTACTCACTCTAATTGTGCTTAGTGCACATAAGTTAAAGTAGCCTACAAAGAGCTTGACATATGAAAGTTAAATAATAAATTTATTTTTGTCCTTCCTTAATGGTTACAAGTTTACTATTGAGTTTAATATTTTCAGACCATTAATTTGGTATCTTGGAATTTCCTACTTTATGATTTCAATCAAATGCACCATTAGGCTTTAGACTATATTTTAAAACTAACTTTGTCATGACTTATCTATATGGCATATGATTGACATAGGAAATTACTATGGGTAATAACTTATTAGCCTTTCTTACAATACTTTTAATGCAACATTTTATATGCAAGTATGCTTTACTTTCAAAAAGTGTGCAATTTTAAAATTCAAATAGAAAATATGTTGATAAGTCATTGTGTAAAGTCTTCAAAGGGGCCTATTTTCATCACATCTAGTGGTAGCTAGACACCAAAAGGAAAAAATTCATAAGAAAAATAAATAGAGAAATGAAAAGAGTTATTTTTTTATATTTAATAGATAAATATCAATTAAAGAAATTTGATCATATTCTCATACATTCGCCAAAGGAAAGGGAAATTTGCAATAATCTAACTTATCTATAAGAAGATATAACACGCATTTGTACATTCTTAAATTCCCACTAAGGTCTCTTTACATAATTATTATATCATAAGCATACGAAAAAGTTAATCTTATTCTTATCAAAATTCATTATCCATTGTACATAAAATCACAAGCAATTTCTTGTTCATAACACAATTCTATCAGTAGTGGCATATTCACTACCATCATCTACACTTATTAGTGCTTTTATCCCTATGTATGTAATTATTAATTCCACAATCTCATTAAGTCATACATGTAATAACAAGATAAAGGAATAAGTAAAAATAAAAGAAAGAAATAAAGATTTTTATGATTCCCACTCAATTTTATACCTTTCATAAGCTCGTCCTTATCCCTCTAAAGTTAATCATATACCCTCTATAAGGAATTTATTATATCCAAATTTCATATATCACACCACCTCATTATAATTCACATCATTCTTATTAAACATATATGTATCATGTTATAATCACTCTGTGCCTATTTTACATAGTCACATATTTCATTTTTATGATTACTGATACTAACTACCTTAAATTATATAGGCAATGTAAAATGGAAACGTAATCGTATTCATTAATAACACTATGCCTTCATTGCATAACCTTACAAAATTCAACACTTCATAAGAGGATATTCTTATGTAACATATATAATTAATACAGTGTTCAAATCAATTTAATTCCCTATCAATATAATTTCCACTAAATCTAATTCACATATTATCATACAATACAAACCTATCACGTTCACATATGATCAACAATGGAAAATAAAAGCATTTTTATGAAATAATTATGCATGTATAAGTACACAAATATATTCACATTCACAATAAAGTATAAAGTCAAAAATATTAAACTTTATTAAGGTGTAAACTATTATATTTATTAACCATTCCAAGCTTTTTTTTACATGATCCCATATCTTATTTTAATCTATTAAGGTCATAAACATTGTATTTTATTCTCACTTCATGCTTATTAAGCCATATTAGTGTTCATATCAAGAAGTGTGTGAAATAGAGGAACTAATGGTTGACTATTAGTAGCTTAACGGTTGATTATTCACTCCTAACAAGTGGGTAAAAGGTTAATCATTCACATTGGAGTTAACCTTACCTAGAATTTCAAAACAATGGTTAATTATTTGTCTGTGATTCTGTAAAAATTCCAATATGACAAAGAATGATCAAGATGCCATTAATCCCATCCAAACTTATTTGTTCCATAACCATTTCACACCCAATCATCAATACACTTTTACAATGATTCATTTATGTTATTTTCAACATTTAAACATAAGTTAATTATCACAAATCATTAATTTCATTTAAATTAATAATTGGAGGTTAGTATGGATGATAATTTGAAAAGTTAAATTTGTTGTCTTTTAATCCTTATTTGTGTGAAAGATTTGAAAAGGATTTGCTTTCTTTTGACTTAATTGAAGAAAGATCTTAATGAAGAAAAATAAAAATAAAAAGAATGTTTAAAAGAAAGAGATTTTGTTTTAGAGAAAATGAGGACTAGTATTTTTTTTCAAGTTGAAGTTTATTTTATCTATAAAGGTAGGAGCATTTTTATCTTTTTGCCCTAAATCTCTTTTATACTCATATTTTTACTTCTAATCACTTATAACTTTTAGTGCTTTTATTCAAGATGTCCCCCCAATATATTATTCCTATTTCTTCTATCAAAATTTGTTTATTCCACCTAAAACCTTCACTTTAAAAGGTTAATCATCATGATAATTAGCTAATTAGTCACTTATTCCAAAACATAGAATTTCATGACTCTAAAGAAAATATAATAAATATTTGAATAATAAAAAATCTTTTACTCTATAAGTATAACACATAGGGTCATTTGAATGCTAATAAGGCATAAATCAATAGCTTTATTTCTTTTGGGATAAAGCATTGGCATGTAATGAGTTTGATTGCTAAGTACTCAGGTGAATATGATTGAACTGGATTTCATAGCAAAGATATATACTGTTAGTGTATATACCCTAAAACTAATTATATTGATGATTATAAATTTGAATCGTGTTATTTTAATGGCAATTCTAATTATCATAGTTATACATATATTGTCTGCGTAATATATTTAATTATGATAATAACTTTAGAATTATTATATTCTTAAATGTCCTTAGTTATATATCCTTAAGGATTAGGTTGCTTTGATTTATTAAAAGTAGCATGTGTGGTAACTTATATGAGATATTAAGTCTACACATGAGTACAAGTTAGAGAACTTGTATACTGGACCAATCCACCCTAAGAACATTACATGGATTGTTATGTGAGTGCCATGAATGATTCTTAGTAATTATTATTAATATGGTCCTTTAACTTGAGATCGTTAAGGTTACCTACATGTGAGTTTTATATTTTGATACTACTATATATCACTCATAGTTGAGTGAATGTAAAGGTAGTTATTGGATATGTTACATATCATGCAGAGGAATTTGTGTGATCAAGATGAAATTTATCCCTCGTATATAACAGGAGTGACATCTGTGGGCCCCTTGATTAAGTAAAGTTGAGAAAATGCATGGCCATGCTCAAGTAAATTGACATGGGATGTCAATTACATTTGCTTTAATGAGCTTACTTAGGAATCAAGAAACTTTTAGATTGGGTTATACGGGAATGACACGGTCCATGTCTCGTATTCAATCTAGATGTCTAGGACACAAGGACATAGATGATGATCATATATAAAGGTTCAGTTGAATCACCGACTTTCTCATTACTTAGGTAACAATAATGTGTTACTAGACATCGCTCATTGTTTATAATTATTAATATGATTTATGATCATTATCAATATAATGAGAGCCTGTAGGGTCGCACACTTAAAGTCTAATGAATTTGGAATTAATGGACTAAATTATTTGGATCTAATATTTGAGAATTCCATGCTATAATTATAAAGTCCAATAATAAGCATATAATTATACATGGAATAAAGCCCAATTAATTAAAATTTCTATACAGCTATTTAAATAAGCTTATTGGGTAATAATGATGATGATTCATGCATCCCAAAGCATAGAAAAATCCTAGCACCCCTCCTTGATCACACCCCATAAAAAGACGTAGCTAGTACTACAAGGCTAAGGAGAAGAATTCCAATCAGTGTTTGTACGGATGTTCACTGATGATCTACTGGTTCATGTGGATACCTCGAAGTTTTTTGCCAAAAGGAAGTCGAAGAGGTGATTAATGAACGAGTCCCTAAATCATCGCAAAGGTATTCCTTGAATCTTTTTTCTAATCTAACGTTTTGTTTGGATCCGTTGGCTGGGATCGGTTAATTTTGTTGCACTTGTTTTTGCTCCCAATATAGAACATGATTTTTAGGGATCATGGTAAATAAATGTGATACAATGGCAGCTTTGAATCACTTGAAAGGAATGACTAAAAGTGATATTTTATTTTTCATGATGTATACCACTAATAATGAGAAGGGATTATAACACTTAATTTAGGCTAATAAGGATTAATTTTCAATGCTTTGAGATGTTTTAGCATTTAAAAGCAAATACAAGGTTAATAAATAAAACTTACCTTGTATTATTTTTTTCGGTATGAACCATTACAAGAAAATTATTATATTTGTTTATGCACTTATTGTAAATGAAAGAGAAAGAACGTACAAATAGGTGTTAGAACTCTAAAAGGAGAAAAGGCCATTAAACATGTCATGCTAAGAGTGAATCATAAGATATATGTTTGAAACCTTAGAGGAAAGCCCAAAGCAATAGGAACTTTCATTTTACTAGTGCTTTTAAGGAATACTTGTTTAGTGACTTAGTTATATATCAGTTTAAGATAACTTTGGAAGTCCATTATAGATGAATATGGTGTTTCAGGCCACAAATAAATAGAAAAAAAATATATCATAAGAAAGAATGATAGGCATTTACATACCTTTGTGGAAATTTTTTTATAGGTTTAAGAATCACATCTCATTGTAAGGGTATAAAAGCATATATAAAAGAATTCATACAAAGAAATTCTAGCCTTATAGCATTCTTACACAATTTTCAAAGAGGCTAAAATTATTTTAGATACAATAAACTAAAGGTAAATTATAAGTCGATACACTAAACTTATTTTCACAACTGTGGTGAGGTCTATTGAGAGTAGTGTATACTAGGAATGAATTTTTTATATTTAGGAATGAAATTATTACAATTGCAAAATGCTTTGTCATTGATCAACTTGCAAAAGCAATAGAAAAGATTTTTTTTGTTAAAAAGTATTGCAAGCTAGATAGTAAGTAGAAAATTTAGTATTATTATCTTGAAAGTAAACTTAAATACTTTTGTAAAAAATTTAATTCTTTTAATTTTCCATGTTAACATGTGATATGTTTCATGGTACAAGAGAATATGAAAGAGTTACAAGTTAGATGTATATAAAAATGGTGGATAAGAACAATAAAATAAATGATAACCAAAATATAACAATAAAAAATGTTAGTGAGTAAATCATGAAACTACAATTTGGCACATTAATTCAAAGTTGTCAATGGATATGTAACTTGGCATCAAGATCCACTATTGATTTTTATGAAACTATGGATAAAATTATCAACATCTTAGAAATGTTAGAGATTGGTAAGAGTGGATCAAATGAAAACATATAAAAGTCTTCAATAGCAAAGATCATAGAGCTAATGAATATAAAAACAAGAGGTAAACCATTTGTCGAACAACTTAATGGCAAGTAAGCTATGTGTTGTTGTCACATATGTGGTGAAAACAATTATACTTGCAAAGCTTGTTTTCTCTTGAGGCGATTTTAGGATACCATACTTAGAGAGTGTGAAAGTTTAGTAGTACATGATAACAATTATGAACTTAATAGGATTAATGATGAAGTGATTAATTTTGGTAAATCTTAGCTTACCGAATAAATCCATAATCAAAGAAGTAGGAGCCTCTATAGGCCGAGTAAAATTAGTAAAAGCCCTTGAATAATAAATTATAGTGTAACCAGTCATTGGTTCAAAAGGTACTACCAAATTCATTTTGAATTGGTGGAAGACTTATGTAAAAACCAACAAACTTTTCCTCATTTTTCTCTTGATTAAGTTTTATGGAAGTGTTTCCTATTACATTTTTAACAATTAACTCTTCATTACTTTCACCTTTTTTATCATCTTTTTCATTATAACGCAAATTGCCTTCCTTGAAAATCAGAGTCATAGATTGAAATTGTTGTGAACCATTTTTTTCATATTCTATAGTATTCTTTGTTTTAGCCTTTTTTAAGACATTTTTAATCTTCATCCCATTTCTATAAGTTCTCTTCATCATGCTTATAACATCCCAAGATAATATTTACAATTTTTTATTTAAATGCCTAAAATATTTATTTTAAATAACAAGGATAGTTAAATTATACTTATTTATAACAAGGTAAGATATGCATGTTTAAAATTTTGACTATACAATATTATCATGATTTTAGCTAGCAAAAATGTTATTCAATTTTTTTGAGGACTTTTAGAATTTGAGAATGAGAAATTTATGAAATAAATGTATCAATTTTAATAGATGACTTTTATTCATTAATTTGTAAACTTATCAAAATATTCTCAAGATTCAAGGTGTGATGAATTAGGATGTATATATATATTAAATTTTCATTGAATATTTATTGAAAAGTATAATTAGGATTTTTTAAAATATAAGTAGGAAGGATTTTTATGAAAATAAATTTCTTTTTAGATGAATAAAAGTTAGGATTAACTAAAATAAGAAATGAAGGGTCAAGATTTTAGAAGAATGTGAACTCATGGTGTGTCAAGCATATAAGATCACAACCTATAACTCCTTTTGCTTTTTACTTTTTCCTTTTATTTTCCACAATAAACCCCCTGATGTCATTTTTCTCTTTTTCTCCCTTTTCTTTCTCCTTTTGTGATTGTCTCCTTCCTTTTTAATTGTTGGTGCTGCTGTTACAAGTTGACCACCACTCCATGCATCCCTTTGCTAAATGATAGCTTACGACGTTGTGATGGGAGCCTACATTAAAGTGAGTTAGCAGCATTTTAGGCATGGATTTTTTTGGCCATCTCACTTTTATTTTCATCGAGTTAAGCCATTATTGAATGTTAAAGCTCTTCCTCTAGCTAGTTGTGCATTCATCGTTAGGAAGTTAAAGGACATCGCTAAATAATAGTAAGAAAGGAGCTTATTTTCCTTTTATTTTGCTAGTGTTCCATAAGTTCCGATCTTAGCTAGCTTTTGAGGACCCCTTTAGGATGTGGTGAGACTTTTCATACAAAAGTTTTTAGATACTTTTTCATGATTGAAGTTTAATCCAAAAAAACTTATTTATGCGTGCTTTAAGTTATACTGCTATGGCTTTGAAAAATATGAAATTTATATTATAAGGTGATTGAATAGTGTAATTAAAGTCTTTCTCTATCATTAACTCTAATATTTTTAGATGATTTAAACTTGAGCTGAGGAAGATGTAGTTTTTATTCATATTTTAAGAAACTTGACAATAACTTCAAAATATAAAATGACATCTTTAGAACATGTTTAGATTATGAAGTTTTGATATTTATACCTACATAACTTTCATTTAAGAAAAAGCCTTTAAAATTTGAAATTTAGTTTCTTTAGAATATAATATAAAATGATATCTTTGGAACATGTTTATATCATCAAGTTTTAATATTTATACTTGCATAACTTTGATCTAAGAGAAAGTCTTTAAAATGTGAAATTTGATTTCTTTGGAATAGAGTTGAAACTATTGGAAAATAGTTATATGATTTTACATAATGATGTGATCAGAGCATGTCTAAAGCGTAAAGTTTCAAGATTTTACTTGTTTTATGCTTGATTCGGAGAAGCTTGTATTTAGAGGAGTCCTTAAATTCTTCATAATAATCTTAAAAGTATCAAAAAGATGAATACAGGATAATAGAATGGTATGGATAGACATTTTTTATAGAATCAAGTTTTAATATTTTTATTGGTATGGTTTAGATTTGAAAATCTCTGCATTATAAGGTATTTTTGATTTTTTATAATTAACTCAAGAAAAGATAATAGAATTACGATATTAAAGGTTAAAATATGATGATTAGGTCTTGGAATAATAATTTGGGAAGAAAATAAGTGACTCTAATATATTTATAAATTATCCTTATAAATTGAGAGTAGGGAGATAAAGGAAAGTTGAACTTGGGTACTTCAAAGCGAATTAATGGAACCCACTAGATGAGTATATATATTACTCTTAAATTTTATATTACTTATATTGGTTGATTATTATGTTTTATAATTTCCTTATCAGCTATATAAATCACAAATATATTCACACATGGAATGGAATTTATTTACAATTAGAAAGCTTAAATCTTAACAGTTGTGATTGCTTGCTTGATCAATATGTCATTAAGATAATTAGTTCATTGCATGTATATATATGGTTATCTAATAAGGTGTAGTTGTTTTCCATAAGGAATGTACCATTGTTACTCAGTATTATTTGATGGTGCTTATGCTTGATGGAAAAATAGGCTAAGAGTATGCATGTGGATTGAGTGAATGTGGATTGACCATACTTAAAGAATATGGTGGTTCTATTATTAATTGTTAATTGATTTAAATTAAGTTTACATTGTTGCTTATATGTTAGAAAACATAGTGCAAACTATATTAGAATGTAAAAGATTATTATGATCATGCAAGAAGACATAGTGGTGGTGTTATATATTGTCATGTGCATTGATATTAGCCCATGATGATAAAATAATTGTTTCATGTTAACATATTGTGATTTGTAAAGCTTAAGCTCTAGTGTGTATGTTATATTATGAATCACGCCATAAGTGGCATTAGAATTGAGAAATATGATGGGGCAATGATAAGAACACCAGATGGGAAATCCCCGATAATATGTTTGTGAAATGTATAAGGTAGACCTTAGGGAGAAAAAGATGAAAAGTAAGTGAAGGGTATAAGGTTAGCCTGAGAGTCAAAGGTTAATATATGTATAATTTATTATAAATTGCAATACATTGTGATGTGATTTTAAAATCTAATTGATTTGAATACTTTTATGTGATGTAATTGTGATTACACCTTAATGGCTATTTGGTAATTAAATGACCACCTGGAATGAGTTATGCATGTGATACAGTAATGACATTGTATGCAATTTGAATAGTTGAGACTATTATGAGTTATGATATGAAATAGAAAATTTAAGTTATGTGCTAGTATATATGTCAACTTAGGATTGGTCCCATATGCTTAAAAAATTCAAGAAAATCAGTTTACTGTTGTTATCTAATTTAATACTTAATTAACATATGATGTTCTATATATAATTGATTTGAAGCTTAGTCATGGTAGATATATGCTCACTAAGATCTTGTAACTCATTCTATTTTTATTTTCAATGTTTTTAGGTTAAATTGAATGCTTTCAAGTTTTATTATATCTATGGAGAATCAAGGCTGCCTTATTAGGAAATTTTGATAGTTAGATTAAGATCAAAATTAAAAGTAAAGTTAATTTATATTGGTATAAATATTATATGTGTCAAAATTTTGTGATATTGTGTGTAATTGTGTTAATGTTGTATCTATAAAAGTTATAGATTTCATGATTTAGGGTGTGTGCCTTAGTAAATTATCTAAAAATTAGGGAAACTCTGTCTATTTTTTTTTTTTAAAAAAAAGAGATGAATTTTGAATCCTTATAAAAATAGAAAAAAAATTTATGGATGGAATTGATATAAATAATATCGAGGTTGGTGAAAATCAGATAACAGGATCGATGTTAGTTATGATCAGATTTAGATCGTGACAAAACCTTAAACTCATCCTTATTTAATTACATTTGTTTCATATTTTAGCCTTATATGAACTATTAGTTTTCTATTTTCTTTTTTGTTTAACAACTTGAACCTATAGAATTTAAAGATCTTTGTGAACATTATACTATATAGCAAGCTCCTTTTTTTGGATTCATTTGCATGCTTAACCATTTTACTTAAAATAATATAATGAAGGTTGATAGGCCTATGACTCAAAAGATAAAATGAAACAAGAGTGTACAACTTGGTGAGTTAGTTTTAAGAACCAACTCTAAGCACAATCCATGATTTAAAAACATGATGCAATAATTTATTCTTATGCTTTAGATCATCTTTATTTAGATAACAATTAACAATTAATATAGGACATTCATATGTAGTTTGAATAGCCTTGTTATAGCTAACTAAAATACCCTTGTACCAATTTTTATACAAATAAAATTCATTACTTTCATTAATAAGGACTTTAAGAGAATTAGCTTAGTTTTTCTTGTTCAAGTTAATCTTTTTTTCCTTTTATATAAGAGAAAATCTTAAGTGGATCATCATAAATAGACATATTACAATAGATCATTCTAATTGATCTAGGATAAACAATTTAGAAATGTCAAATATAGGAGTCCATTGTTGTACCTCAAAAATTTCTCCAAAATTCATAGTAGTAATAATGAGAGTTTCAAAATTTAGCAATCAGTTGTCCACAATCCCTTTCTCTTTGAAATATTCTTCAAATTTCTTAGAGTTTTCTTCTAATTCAAATAAATAAACATTATACGAACATACTCTTTTTCTCTTCTCCATTTTTGATGTTTTAGATTTTGGAACACCTACTTCTTGCACTTTTTATTAGCAGGTCCAGTGTCTTTAAAAACTTTAACATTAACCCCCATTATTGCAATGTTTTCCTTTTAGTTCATTGATTCCATCAAGTTTTGCAAAGATAACAAAGACCTCTTAGGTATTTTGAGTTTCACCATTATTGATCCTTTGACTTAAGATTAACCTATGCTTCAATGATGATTTGAACCCTAAACCTTAACATCAAAAGCTATAATAGTAGTTTTGATTTTGGGGTTTGAAAAGATGGCCTATCTGTTTCACTACAAACTAAATTTTGACTTACATTTATTTTATTTTATTTTATTTTCCTAATGATATAATATAATAATATATTAAGTAAAACTTGAAAACACTTAACTAAATTCACTTTAAATTGTAACAATAGCCTTTTATATCAAATAATTTATATTTGAAATATTTGAATTAAAAAAATTATTTATGAAATAATGAGAATTTCCTAATTAAAATATATATTATAAACATAAATTTAATGTTTTAATTGATTCAAGTAAGATATAGTTGGTAGAATATCTTTGATTCTTTATGTATAGTTATCTTATATCAAAATTTGGTATTTTTATTTATATAACTCTTATATTAATTATAAGTTTTTTATTTCATAGATTATTTTTTGGAAAATAAATTTTAATATTGTTTAATAAATTTTATACGTTTGTATCAGCATAAATTTAACAATCATATATATATGCACAACATTTCTATTTATTCTCTTCTTATTATCACTTGTTCAAAAATTTATTGATTTAATTCATAATTGTATTTTTAATGCAAATTAAATTATTTTTATTATCAAAATATATTTTTATCAAATATCTATTTAGTTTACAAAATAAGATAATAATTTATCCATTACTTGAGTCATGTTTTACTAAAATTTAGTTAATCTAGTTTTGTTTGCAAGCTTGACTTGAAAAAAAAAATCTTTAAAATCCACTAAAAATATAATATTATGATCATTTATGGTCTTATTAGGGGTACTTAACTGGTCTTAACTTGTGAGTTTGGCAGATTGGACTTGTTGAAAATAGGCCTATAATAATGCAGGCTTAAATGAGTTAAACCCATATGGACTGAATTTATGCGTCTTGTAGGTCAGGTTTATTTATAAGATAAAATTTAGGGATTTTACATACTTTTATGTGGATTGAACTAGTCAAAATAAATCTATTTAAAATATAAGTCTTAACAAATTGAGTTTAAACGAGCTCGATTTATACAAACCTTGGCCCGATCTGTTAGACCCACACCATGAAGCACCGTTAAGAATCATCCATTAGCCTATAATATATATGGTCATTTTTGTAAAAAGTACAGTGTAAAAAAATAGAAATAATGCCGCATAAACACTATTACTTTCTGGATAGGTAACCCATATATTGATATTGGCTATTCATCTTTCCTTTCTCAAATCTAATGATTTATACTAAGTCAAGATATTTATAGAGTCCTTCAATTTTTGTATAGTAGAATTGGTCTTTAATTTTTTTATCTTATTTTTTATTTAAATAAGTAAGAAAAAATTATTTTTTGTTTTATTTTCTCCTTGCCCAAATAGAAAAAGAGAAAATTTGTCTTTTTTTTCCTTATTTTCTTTCGCTTCATCCTTTTTCTTTGCAATCAGGTAAAGAATTAGTACTACGCAAACAATTTTAAGCACTTTACCATGAAAATTATTTTTATGGGAATTTCAACTTCTTACGTTATTGTTATTCATCGCGGGAACCAAACACTCCTAAAACAAAAACAAAAAAATGGAAAATTTGAGAACTTCTGCTTTATTTTCATTGGCTTAGCACTTTCATCCTCACAAACGACCGCCCAGTTTATTGACCGTCAGATCCTCTGAAAAGCAAAATGAACGGTGGCTGTCTCACGGAATTATGTCCCTGCCGTCATCCTGCAGTTTAGAAACCAAGCAATCCTGCGCGTTCAAGCGGGCATTTATTTTACAACAAAATCCCACCTCTGTCTGAATCTGTGGATTGCTCTAAGATTCCCATAATTCGAATTCGTCGCTTTAAACGTTATCTTTGTTTCGCTACCACCGATCTGTTGCTTCCTTCTCCTTCTAGGGTTTTTGATATCCTTCTTTGATGGCTGCCAATTCGCATAGAGGGGGAGGGTCTTTCTACGGCGATGCTGCCCCTTACCGATCAAGGTTTAATTTCTGTGTTTGTTGCGCTTTTCATAGTCTGAAATTTGCTTCTCGTTATTTTTCCTGGAATTTCTGCGTTTTGTGGAGTTAATATATTTGCATTTTTTGGGATAAGAGAGGGGCTTAGCACGAGAACGGGTGCTGGTTCCGAAGAAATCCAATTGCGTATTGATCCGATGGATTTGGATGACGAGATCAGCAGTCTTCATGGCCAAGTTAGAAGGTTGAGAAATGTATGTACTTTTTTTTTCCCAAGCTTTTCTTCATATTCAGTCCTAGAATTTGCATTTTTTTCATTGAGTTTATAAAAATTTCAGAAAAGCAACGTTCATGATGAGGGTCTAGTATTTATGTGTTCATTATAGTGCCTGAGTTATGTTTGACTGCCTCATGCCAGCCCAACGTTGAAGTTGTTCTCAAGCAGTTCCAACCGTTAAATTTCTAGGACGAATGATTTAGTAGAAAATTTTGCTCAGTTATGTGTGAGAAACAACATAGGGACGCTCAATACATCTGTAGAGGTAATTTGAGACCGGATTACTAAGTCTGGAGAAGTGGATTATTATACATGTTTAAAGATGCCAAGGGAATATGGACTGAGAGAACGGCATGGTTTTTTTTTTAATTAATTAATTTATTTTTATGGATACTATCTTAGTATTGAATAACCCAATAATCAACTCCAATTTAAGATGTAATCATTGTGTTACAGTGTCATGTCTATTGTGCTTTTTGATATTGCAATAACTTAGCATGACAATTTTTCTAGAATGGAGATGAACTTGTTTTCAGAGTTTTTATTTCTATTTATACTTGATGCCTTGGTGGGTCTTAGATTAGCTCTCTATTCTTGGAACCTGGAAGGATAGATTTTCATAGAGTTATCAAATTATGAGGCTATGTTAATCTTGGGAGGGAACTTTTTTGATGATGCTGCGCTTGGGCCAATTAATTTTTCTTGGATTATGAGGGCAAAATAATTTCTTATTTTTCTTATGCGATGCATTGCTTCTTGTTGGTGGAATATAAGAATCTTTGATGATGAGGCTTGCATGCCTATTGTTGTAGCTAAGGTGAGAACTAGAGTTTATGTTTGAGTTTCCAACTCCCATTCCTTAGCCAGAAAAATTAGTGGCCATGAAATAGGGATTAAGTGAAACATAATTGATTGGGTGGTAAAGTTGTGGAACCACCCGTTTCTTAAACTGATAGAGTCTTGGCAGCTTGATTTATTGTTGTGTTCTATCATAATTTGTTTGTTTCTCTCGTAAGATTTGGTTGCTATTTCCGGGAAATTAATTTTGTAATCTGCATGCTCATGTGCTTGTAAAGTTAAGTATACTGTGGTGCACTACAGGTTGCCGAGGAGATTGGAACAGAGGTTAAGTATCAAAAAGATTTTCTGGAACAGCTGGTAAGTCATTACTTGATAACTTCTGTTTTCACTTTTTTTTAAAAAAAATAAGTAAATTATTGTTTTTGTTTATCATTCACACTAAAGCTTTTTTTTTTTTTTTCCTTTTTGTAAATAAAATCCAATAGTTTTCTACAGCTTCCTGGAATAAGAATCAGGCACAATGGATGATTTATTTATAAATCTAATGTGCAAATGTAACCTGGTGTTGCCAAGACATTATGGCAGGAAATGTATCTTGATCAGAAAGTTAGGATATGGCTCTTCAGTGTTAGAAAATTCTCTAGCAAGAATCTGTATCGTTCTTTCGGCTATCAATAGTTTAAAGGGTTAGAGTAAATACCATATGGTAGATCTACTTCTTCGTAGATAACTAGGAATAAGTTTGAGTTTAGTTGCATTATGGTTAAAGTAGCCAACAAATGGAAGAGGAGATTAGAAAATGGATACTACAATAACAGCTCGTTTCTGGTTTGCTTATAGAGATTATAATTAAATTGGTAAAGGTTTTGTCCCTGCATACATAATGGTAATGGACTTCATATTTGGCTTGCTTTCCTGTCTTTTCTTTAAAGATTTGCTGGTTTTCCATTATTCTTTCATCTTTGGGTTGCATTATTATTTTGTAGTAAATCTGTTATTTGCTTGGGGTCTCCTCCTATTTTAGCAGAAGGATGCCTAGATGTTGTTTTTGACATTTTAGTTATTTCTGTTATGATACAGCAAATGACAATGATAAAGGCTCAGGCTGGGGTGAAGAATAATTTAAGAAGATTGAATAAGAGCATCATCCAAAATGGTTCAAGCCATATTGTTCATGTAGTTGTTTTTGCACTAGTCTGCTTCTTCTTGGTGTACCTTTGGTCCAAAATGTCAAGGAAATGATTGCATTCTGGTCTGCTGCCCAGCATCCTTGTCAAAGGACTTCCTTCTGCTGGGCTTCTTGAGACCACACACATGAAGCACATCTGTGAAAAAAAATTGCTCCTTTATCTTTCGATTCTACAGTTGAACATCTATGAATTTTTAGTTTAGATTCTTGGACAAGTGACATACCTTTTAGTAACGGCTACAAATGTAGAGGAAAAAAAATGAATGAATGATGGTTTGCCTAGTTGAAAGATTGATTGGTGTTGTGGATAGAGATCGTCACTAGTACTCCAGAGCAAGTATTGAGTCGGTTGACAGTTCCATTTTCCGCTGCTAGGATGGAAACATATATTGGAAGAGCTTGTGTTAGTTCCAGATGTTAGAATTTATATTCCATTTGTTATGATGTTTTAATCTTCGTTATTAATACTTTCATCATAACAGCTGACCTTTCCAGAAGAGACCGCTTGGATACGAGTGTAAAAGGACTGGGACCTTGCGCCAAAGAGATAGGTCTGTACAGGCTTTCATAGAACTGAACTTGTAATTTGGGGGCACATATAAAAATGAGCCCGGTTGGTCTGCAGGCTTCCACGGATATAAACTAACGATTGGTGATACAATTAAAAATGAGCGTAAGCGGGCTAAAGAAGCCAGAGAGGATCGGATGGACCTGCCAAACGATTTCACACTTAAAAAAAATAAAATCAAATCAAATTTAACGAAGATCAGGTTGGAGCAATTTTTTATTTTTTATTTTTTATTTTTTTAATAATGAAAATATACGATGAATCAGAGGTAGATCAACACACTCCAAGAATAGCACAAGGAGAATAGATGGGGGCAAGTCCCTCTAGACACACCCCCAAGAACAAACAGCCAAAGCCAGACGACAACACAAAACTTTCCTGGCATAGAGCCATAAGAATAAGGCAACAAGCAGCAAGAATAATAAATGAGCCCACAAAGATATGGGAAAAATAAAATTACAAGCAAAACAGTCCTCCTCTGCGAGTAAGGAAGGTTGGATTGAATGTGAATGATTTCAAAACCTATTAGGCCAGATAAAAGGCTTCAGTAGCGAGCATTCACACTCCGTAACAATTGTGCAACACGATCTTCACTGGCACCTTAAGAAAAACCTAAGAGATTCTTGAGATAGAGAATCCAAAAATTCCACAATGGCAAAAATTCACACCCATAGGAAACAACAAAAATAAACATACAAAATGAACACAAAGGAAATTCCTACTCTGCAAGCGGCGGGCCCGTTTGCAGAGCAAGAGGGAGCATATCTACAAGAAAATGAGTAATTAAGAGAAGGAGAAAAATTGTTTTGGAAGAACAGGTGTGGCTCAAATGATAATAACAACTTCGTGCTTGCCAAGATGTGGTACCTAGTGAATTACGAATTCGTTCCCCTCCCACCCCCCCCCCCAAAAAAAAAAAAAAAAATCCCTTTCCCCTTCTCCAACTCCCTTCCCCACTCATGATTAAAATGATAATAATAGCAATAAAATTTAAAATTCTTAGGTTATATCTTTTTATATTATATATATTATTTTATTTTAAAAAAGAAAAAGAGGTTTAGAGGCTGTTCACTTATGTTGAAAACAGAAAAAAAAGTTCAACTTGTGTGTAAGGTGATGCTAGAGCAAAATTATTGAGGAGGTTGAAATAAAATTTATCCTTGTTATAGAAGTGTAGAGGGTGAAGTTAGAACAAAGTAATCGGGGGATAGAAATATAATTTACTAAAGATTGATGTGAAAGTATCTTAATTTTTAAAAAATTAAATATAAAAATTTCAAAACTGTATAGGAAACGCCCGGGAAAATTTTAATTTTCCACCCTGAGCTTCAATGTAACTTCGCCTCTACGTGTGTGTGAACAGGAGAATCGCCATTGGAAGTGGAGAAAATGCAATATATATATGCTTTTTATATTATGCATGAAACTAAATCTTATTTTAGATAAAAGTAATATATAATAAACCTTTTTATACCTTTATAGATCAAATTCAGGGTTCTCTGTTGAACCTAAAACTTTCATCTATTGGACTAAATTAGACATATAAAATGGGCTTTAAATTTATGGACTATTCAAAGATATAGGACACCATAAACTTTATATTTTGATCTCATTCTGATTATAAGTTTAAATCAGTTACCTATGTCAGCTATGATTGATGCAAGCGTGCATCAAGCCTAAGCTTTTTTTTATTATTACTTTTCAATTCTTCAAGTATTTAGAAAATTTTAGGTCAGTCTAACCTAATATTTATACTTTAATATAATTTTTTCTAGCCTTATTTAACTTATCCATTATACAAGATAAAAAAAAATCAATTGAATCATTACAATTACAATATATAAAACAAATGAAAAAATTATTTATGCAAGTTACTTGTGAGGGTGGGATGAACTTTCATTATTATTTTTCTTTTGAGTATGAGCTAACCCACGTGAGTTCAGTCTTACATAAACTCGCCCCGCTTGTTTTATATATATAGGCCAAACAATTGTTAATGAAATCATGTTTGGAATAAGATCATTTTTAACAAGAAATTATATTTCTATTCTTATTAAATTGTGTTTTCATATTTATATTTTCTAATTATCATAATTGATCATCCTTTATTAATGAGAAAAATATTTTTTTAAATTACTCAATATTGTAAAATAATATTAAAATTTATTAAATTGTACCTATATTATTAATAAGGTTACTTAACTATATTCAATCATTTGTAAAATCATAATGCATAAAAATAATCATGTCATAAAATACTTTTATACAATCAATGTTTGTTGATTTGAATGAATGATAATTCAATCCTTTTCAGTAAAGTTTTAAGTTCAAGTCTTTTAAATGGACAAAACAAGTGTTAGAAGAACTTTTTCCCACAAAAAGGGTTCAATCTAACTCAATTTTAAATTGGTCAGAAGTTCAATATAATCTATTGGATATCAAGAATTTTCGGACAATTTTTTTTTTTCATACATTCTTATTATATGACGTATATATAAATAATTATTTTCATAAAATTTTTGCACAAAGATTATACATTATTTCTTACATAAAGATTAATAAGAAATATTTATTTATTTTTATTTCAATTATTAATATTTATACAACTAGTAAATGATTCTTTAATTCACATTTCATAAGATTAACACAAGTACTAAACTAATATTAAGAAAAGCACTATATTTTGACTTATTTTGTATATAAAACCAATACAATCATATATCCAATGATATAATGATACAATGATAAATTATTTAGATTCAATTATTTTTATAATAATAACAATATTTTAAATTATAGAGTAATTTATTACATAGAAAAAGTATCTAATTTATTTTAAGAATAATAGAAATATTTTAAAATGATATTAGGTGGGGAAAATAAAAGTAGTGGAAATTTCTTCAACATGGCAACAATTTCATCTAACGAATTTTTTATACTACTTTATTTCAAGAGATTTCTTCATTAGTGTCAACAAGAAAAAAGCAGTTCAACTTAAAAGTTGCTAGAGGGGGGAAAAATTCTACTTACAGATACATGTCATAATGAACAAAACCAACTGTAAGAAATTGTTAATAATGAGGATAAAACCTAGGTCTTAAAATATCAAAAGTAATGATTGAAAATGAAAATGGAGAGAGGGAGAGAGCCCAAGCTTACACCAATAATCTTGAAGAGTTTCTAACTCCTTAGATGGTAGAGAAGTACCTATTATTGGGCATAGAAAGAGAATAACACAGAGAGTGTGAGTTGAGGTTTAAGAATATGAAACAAAAAAATATGATATGAATGAATAGAAAGGAAGAGATGATGAAGGGTGGTGCGGTTTATTATTAACTCGCAACAACTACAGCTGTTTATACAAGTGTGGAAGAGCAACTATTAAGAGACCATTTTTCCTTAATTCATTTTTCTCTTTTTCTTTCTATTTTTTTAATTATTTTTTCAAAATTCATTTTATTTTTCTAAAAACTTATAAAAAAAATTTTAATCCACGTAACTCCTTGGATTGGATTCAAAATGAAAATGAGATATAATGAAATAAAATAGTCATAATTTTAATTTCTACTATAGGATAGGGCTAAAAATAATCAGTTCATAATCATTTTTTTATATCATATCATATTTTTAGAGTAAATATAGGATAGTTATTTTAAACTTTTAAATAAACAATTTCTCAAAAATATATATTATATTAATTGTGACATATGACAATATATGTTTAACGAAAAGTGTTTGTTCTTTGTTCTTATTTATTTGTTCATGTCATTTTTAATTAGTTTTCTGACTGTTGACAAATGCGATACAAAACTGTCATTTGATTTATAACATTTTTTAATAATTAATTTCATTGAAATTTAATACTTATTTAGTATTAATAGTAAATAAAAAAAAGATGAAGGAATAATTAGGAAGCATTAAAAATTATATTTATATTATGTTTAATTATTTGTGTCTGGTTATATGTGCAAAATATTGAAATGAAATATAAATATATCAAGAAGTTATAAATAGAAATACAATATTGCTATTATTAATTTATATTCCATTGCAAATAAGTTATTATTTTGTCAGACATCCAAGATTGAAAAAAGATTAGAAATAATTTGATAAATACTCAGTGATGTTTTTTATTTTTTATTTAAGATAGAAATAGTAAAATTATTAAACTTACACATACAAGAACTCAGGTTGAACCTAAATTAAAAAAGAAGGTAAAATATTTAAAAAATTATCAACTTTTGGTTCTGTGTTGAAAATATTTGATTAATAAGAACTAACTACATTTAAAAGAGGAAAGAAATTAAAGAGGCTATTTGTTTTGTCACTTACACACTGTAAGCACTTTAATCGACATAAATCATATATACCTAGGTTTTATAACAAACAAAAACCCAAGGTCATTTCTTTTTCTTAATTTATATTTCGATGTGAAGATGTCATCACGTCGGATATCAAAACTTCAATTTTATTTAGCATCTGCTTATATAGATTGAAATTGTTTTAGAAATAGTAACTGCGCTCAAGGGAGGGGGGAAAGTTAAGATCTGTTTATTCGTGCCTAGAGTTTCAAGGAGGGGCCAAACCATATCATTTGCAACCTTAGCCCATAGTTTTTAGAATAAAAATATATTTTACTCTTTATAAAATTGAATTTGAATTAATTTTATTTCTAAGTAAAAATTTGTATCAATTTGATTTCTATAATATTAAAAAAAAATTAAATTTTAGTCCTTTCACACATTGGATGAAATATTGATTTATTATATGGGAAAACTAAAATTTGAAAATTTTTAATTTTATGAAAATTAAATTGATATAAACTTTTAGTTAGGAATGAAATTAATAAAAATTTAATCTTATAGAGACTAAAATAGTTTTTAATCCTTTTTTGAAGGAGTATTGCTATGGGGAGTTCAAGGAGTGTTTTACTATTGGATTACTTTTTTCAAAATATTGAAACAAGTGAATTAAAATTATAAACATATATCTCAATGTATTAAAATCTAACAATGAAAATACTTAACTTTTTAAAAAGCCGAACTTTTCATAACATTACTTTTTTTTAAGAGACTACCTTTTTCAATTATCTTTTATTTAGATTAGGCTACATATTTTATCAATTGTGATAAATACGATCTTTAGGTCAAGATGGAATATGACCCATATTCAAACCATTAGGGAACGGTTCAAGATAGACAAATAAGTAGTAAATGATCAACTTTAGGATGTGTGGATGGATTGCACTATCATAAACGCATCTAGCCAACTAAATTGAGCAATTATGGATAGTATATTTATGAGTTGGCAATGGAGAAATATTTTTGATTTATCCTAATTGTGAAGTTTCTAATGCAATGAATTGATCGGTTTATTACCTTCCAAAATGACCAATCTACCATTTGCAGAATCTTCTAGTAGAAAACTATATATAATAACTAGCTACATATTCTCTCTTTATGAAAACTCTCTGTACTAATTATCTTTATTTTCTCTCATACACACCTCTAACTTGAACATTAAGGGGTTTTAAATGATGACCACCACTTCAAAATTAGTTTATAGAAAGATTGATCTGTCTTTGCACATTGTAATTAGACCAACTGATCCTCATGGTGGGTGAACAACTTACCTCTACTAATACACAACCACTACTTTGGTAACACACAATAACAACTTATGTTTGAAAAGTATTTTAATCATTATATATTACACTAACTTAAATTTTATTGTTCAAAACATTAGGAAAAAAAGAATACTTTATTTAATCATTAAAAAAGATTTATACAAAATTGATGTGTGTATTTTTTTAATAATTAAATATTTGTATTATATTATATGGTATATAAAGATTAGAAATCAAAGTACAATGATAATATATATGAGAATAGCTAGTCTCTATGATCCATCCTTTTACATGGAGGTTACCAACAATTAAAAAGACCATTTGAAGAAATTAGAAACAATACAATCAAAAGGATATTAAAATAATTTTGCAAAAGCATTAATTGTTTAATAATTTAAGATGACCTTTACTAACTCATTCTCTTCTTCTTTACAATTCCTTCTCACTTTCACACAACTACTCTTTATACACACACACACACACACACACACACACACACACACATGTGCATGTGCGCACATACACAAACTGCATCATTAAAATAAACTGAATTATGAAGTCATTAATTTCAATTTCTACTATATAGAGGAAGATAAAATGCAAAAAATATTAAGAAAATGATTATTGTAATTCAAAATTTCATTTCATTCATACAAATATAAATACTTCAAACTTTTATACAATAAAAGTTAGGATTAATGTGGAAAAATGAATTTGGTCTTATATTTCAAAGACTTTAATCAATCACAAAATAGAGAATTTATATTATTATGCTTTCAGGAAATTTAATAATAATTCTTTAAACTACATACAAAGCCATTGAAATGGATTCTAGTCTACAAACAAGTTTGCAAGTCTGTAGAAAATTACAAATTAGGACTATTGAAAATGAGGTCCATTTAAATATGGACTTAAAGTTTAGCAAATTTGCAAAAATTGGGATCTACTGGACTGGATCGAACTGTTCATAATTTATTTTTTTTATTTTTTGATTTTTTTATATAATGAATTAACCAAAAACTAGTCCATTATTCTCTAAGGCCTAATCCCATCCTTCAACTAAAATTAAAATTTTGTATGAATTTATAAATGAATGCATGTTTTTAGAGATTTTTTAAAAAATATTTTGGCAATAGAGATGTTATAATTAAGAATTTAAATTTAAGAAAGGTTTCAAATAATTTTTTTAGAAAAAATAGAAACTGAGCCTTTTAAAAAATAGGCTTAAAAAAGACGAAATGTAGCATTTTAAAAAAATGCAAAATCCATGGATCCATACATTAGGTTTATAGGTTAAGCACTTTAAGATTAAGATTTCAATATTTAGAGTCTGCAAAATTTGTGAACCCATCTAGTATGATCCATTTAGATTTAGTTTGCATAGATTTGTCTTTGGACAATCTAGATGTGTATGTTAAATAGTGTTACATATTTTGAAGGTTAATAAAAAATGTAAATAAAAGGAATGAGAGACATGGGGAGTACATTGATAGGTAAGCTGATTTAGGAGAGAAAAATGGAAAAAAGGCACTTAAGGATATAATTGAGAGAAGAAGAAAGAATTCAAGAGCATTAACTTCAATTATTATGAAATTTTTTTTATAAAATGACTTCCATATCATTTTCATTATGTTTTTGAAAAAAATAAAGATTATTTTTGTTTAAAAAGTGGGAGAATGATATATCTAGGTGTAGAAGTTTACAATCTCTTATACATGTGTATGGAATATAAATTTCTCTTTATCTGTTAAGAAATAAGAAAGCGAATGAATTTCATAAGAGTGGCAGCCATTGTAAGTTTCACTTGCAAGAATTAAATTGCTTAATTATTAAAATCCTAAATCATGTCTTTAAACTATGGCATGAGTATGGAATGAAATTTTATGAACACATCAATAATATTTATGATGAATTTCTATAAGAAAAATATCTAAATTTGTGGCATCCATAAAAACACTCAATAAATGCTCCTCATCTAACCAGCAATAATGCAATTTTTCTCTTCTAATCCCTAAAATCAAAATAAACAAAAATAGGGTTAAAGAATTACCTTCTTTTAGCTAAAACCCTTGAACATTATTTCTTTGGGAGAGAGAAACCATTATTTTCATGATAGAGCAAGAACCAAATGATAGGATTTTAGTAAAGTAAGGACTTTTTTTAACAAATAAAATTAAGTTATGGATTTTATCAATTTAAGATTCATACCTACTAAATTAAATGAGTTTGGGCATATATCAAATAATTTTTTATTTTAAATGTTACCCAATAGCCCAATTGACATTAATATTCCTATTTAATAAATTATATTAATCTACAATAATAAAATACTAACAATCTATCACTTGGACCCAAATAATTTATAAATAGCAAATTAAAATATTAATGTTAATGGGAAATAGTACAATTAAACACATAATTTTAAATTAAGATCATGGACATTCAATAACTTAGAGTATCATATTTAAAAGGATATTAATATCAAATATATTGAATGTATATACCTTGTCGACCAACATAATTAATATCTTTCAAGGATATAACTTCAAAATAGGTACTATAAGATTACATAACTTTAATGTGACTATATATGAATCTTCATACAATGAGTTCTAACATTTACCCAAGATACTCAATGATAATTAAAATTTTTGACAAAATAATGAGATAGAGTCTAAATAGCTTTAATAACATAACATAATTGAAATGTACACAAAATATGGCAACATAAAATGAATATTTCATTAACAAATCCTAAGATAAATACATCATAATAATTTTAATACATATAACTTTCACTAACCCAAAATAACAAAAGTCTTTATGTAAACCTATATAGATTACATGATTTCTATTACTAAGCTTTTAGTTAGTAGATCTGTGAGCATATGATTTACGAAAATGTGCTTAATGTTGGTGACATGCTCATGCACTTTCTCTTTCACAAAATGATATTTCATATTGAAGTGCTTTGAATAGGCAAAACTTTTATCGTTGAAAAAGAGGCTTACATTAATAGAGTTGTTATAGAAAATGGTTAAAGGCTTTGTATGCTCTCAACAAGATTATATTTAGAAACATAATTCCTTATAAGTAACTTCATAATATGCTACATATTTTACTTCCATAATGGAGGTTGTTACAATAGACTGCTTGATATTTTTCCACAACATAACACCCCCATCTATCATAAAGATGTACCTAGATGTAGATTTTGTATTATTTGGACAACCTAGCAGAATCTGGGTTTAAATGGCCAACACTAAGATCTTCTTATCTCCTATAAGTCAGCATAAAGTCCTTTGTACCTTGAAAGTACCATAGAACCCTCTTTATAGCAATCTAGTGTCTCTAACTAAGATCATTTAGATATCTCTTAAGTATACTTACAACAAAACTAATATTAGGTCATGTACATACCTTAGTATACATTAGACTACCTATGACTAATGCATATGGTACTTTTTTCATCTTCTTTCCTTTTTCATCAATCTGAGGACATTAGGCTTTTGAAAAGAGTTCATACTTTTAAATAAGTGAAAAAGCATAAGAACATATTATTATATTAAATCTTTTTAAGATATATTACATTAGACTACCATTGAGACAAGCCAAAAACACCTAAGATTTATCACAGTGAATTTCTAATGCCTAGTAAAAAATAAGCATTCTTGAGATCTTTCATCTTAAATTGCCATAACAATATCTATTTAATCTCAATCAATAAGTTTAGGTCATTACTTGCTAGAAAAATATGGTTTATATATAGCATTGGAATCATAAATTTGCTTACTTTCATTAACATATATATGCATTGGTTTGCATTATTCTTTTTAAACTCAAGATAAGTCACTATCTCATGAAATTTAAGATATCACTATATGGATGCCTATTTTAGATCATATATTAACTTTTCCCATTTGTACACTAGGTGCTCTTTACTCTTCTTTTAAAATTTTTTTGATTGGTCCATCTATATGATTTTTGACAAATCATTATCCAAAAAAAGTTATTTTTACATTTATTTAGTGTAGTTTTAAGTTGAAGTGTGTTACAAGTGCTATGATAACCTAAAATGAATCTTTCATTGACACTAGTGAAAAAAATTTCTTATAATACATTCCTCCCCTTTAATTGTAACCTTTTTCCGTAAGTCTGGCCATATACATCTTAATTTATCCATAAGCATATTGCTTAGTGTTAAAAACCTATTTGTAGCTAATTAGCTTACAAGTTGCAAGCAACCTAACTAGATTCCATACCTCATTTTTATTCATTAAGGGCAGTTTGTCCTTTATTGCAACAATCCATTTATGAGAGTAAGGACTAAATATTGTTTATGAGAATGTTGTGGGATCAGTATCTTTATTAACATTGAATTCATACTCCTACAAATAAACAAGGTAATCATTACAAATTGTTAACTTACGCTTTCTATGTGATCTCCTCAAAAGAATTTCATTATCAAGATCTTCATCTTATATTATAAGTTGCATTATGTTAAACTATGGAATAACAAAGGAAGGAGATTTAGCATACTGAAGTATTAGAATAACTATAACTCTATCCTCTCTGAAAGTGATAACCAATAGTATTGACTCTCACTGTCTAACTTATCCTTAAAACATACCACTTTATTTGATTCAATGATTTTGGTAGTATGAGTTAAATAATAGAACCTAATGCCTTTGAAGCCATTATAATAATCCAAAAAGAATTTAAAAATTATCTTAGAGTAATCTTTTCTAGTGGTAGGAATATACGATTTCAACTTGCTTCAAAGCCCCAAACATGGAAGTGCCTTGAGTTAGACTTCTTACCATTCAATAGCTCATATGAAGTCTTAGGCACCAACTTGATTGATACTTAATTCAGGATGTAAGTAGTAGTAGTCCTCATTGTTTCTTCTCATAGGAAATAAAAAATAATGGCATGTACTAGCTTAACATTCACGGCAAAAGGTTTGGATTTAAAATATGTGTGTATATATTTTGTAGCGATATATGCAAGTAAGCATTCATATTGTAGTGGAAAATAGCTAAAATTCAATAACATGCATTCCTAGAAAATTTTAAATATTCAAGGTTCATTATGAATGCACGTGTATGCAAAATTACATGATTACAAATAAGCATATACTAGGAGAAATAAAATTGCATCCAAAAATTGGCACAAAAAAGTTAATAAATTTCACACAAATTTTTTTCAGAACTCAACCATAACTTAAAGGAATAATTAGGCTTTAATACCAATTGCAAGAATTAAATTGTTGAATAATTAAAACCCAATATCATGGCTTCAAATTATGGTATGAGAATGGAATAAAATTTTATGAACATGACAATATATTTATGAGGAATTACTATAATAAAAATACCTAGACCTATGGCATCCATAATTGCACCTAATAATTACTCATCCTATAATCAATAATAATGCAATTTTTTTTCTTCTAATCTTTGAAATCAAAATAAAGAAAAATGTAGTTAAGGAGTTACCATCTCTCAATTAAAACCCTCAAACATAATTTCTCTAAGAGAAAGCAAAAACTATTTTCATGATAGAGCAAATAATAGATGATAAAGTTCTAGTACGATAGGAATCTCAGTTGACAAATAAAACTAAGTTACGAATCCTATTCATCATAGGATCATATTCACTAAATTAAATGAGTTTGGGTGTTAGTACAAATGCTTTTTATTTCAAAAGTCACTCGATGATCCACTTGACATTAATAATTCTATTTAATAAACTATGTAAGTTCACAATAATAAAATACTAACATCACTCGTAATTTTTTTCTTTTTATTCTTAAAATAATTTTTTCTCCACAAGTATAATAGTATTTCCCATTAGAGAAATATCTAAAAATAAGAATATATGAGGAAAAAAACTAGTATTTATCATTAAAGAAATATCTAAAAATAAGAATTTATGAGGAAAAAAACTAATTCCTTTTGTTGAAAGGAAGAGAGAGGAGAGAAAATTAAGAGAAAATGAGGAGAAGTGAAATTATACTTTCTATCATTTGGTTGCAAGAGAAAAATTGACAAATGATAAAAATAAAAAAAATATATATGGACACAGGATTAGAGAAAAAAAAATCTCTCTTCAACAATAAGGAGAAAAGGGGTCCAAAACAATACTTTTGTTTATTTTGAGTAATTTCACCCTTTAAAAAATAATATTAAAAATTTTAATAAAGTTATATTTATCATTTCATAAATTTTCAAATAAAAAATAAAAAGTCTATTTAAATTTTATTTTCTTTTCTTCCAATTTGATCCTATTCAATAAGTTGCAAGAAGATTTAAACCCTCCCTATTTTCCTTTTTTTAGTTTTCATTCTTTCTTACCTTTTACTTTTTTTCTTCCTATCTAAAATGATGATTGAAAGAAAATAAAAAAGCAATAGATGAATCTACAAGGTGAATTTTAAAAAGAGATATAACTTTTTTATTTGATAATATGGATTCTAGTAAAAGAAAGTAATGGGATTCAAAGTAAAGATTATTTCCTTTTCTCTTTAAAAATAATAAAAAATGACAAAATAAAAAAAAAGATAAATTAAATCAAGAATGGGTAGTGATGAATTGAGTTTCAATAAATTCGAATTAGAGATGTATTAGACTAAGATCAATTAAAAAGCAATTTTTTAAGAATTTGAAAAGATTGAATTTAAAGATACCAATTTGACTCATTGGAATACAAACAAGCCAACCTACTCATGAGGTTGGAGATTAATTTGTGAAAAAATTCATTTGAGTTTGATTTGAAATAAGTATAACTTAATCAATACAAAGCTTGATCTTTATATTACTTAGTTTGAATTGGTATTGAACCTAAATAAGTTTAATAATAAAAAATATATTTTATATTTTTATATTATATATAAATAACATAAAATATAAAAAATTTAATTACATTAGTAATCGTTAATACTGTATGAAAAAATATAATACTTTAGTTGAAATAATTAGTTTTCCAAAATATAATTGTTAGTATTTTGTGGCAATTCTATAATTTTTTTTAATGGATTTAATGATTACAAAAAAATTATATTGATAACTAAAATGAGATAAAAAGTTTAGTGTTTAGCTTATTTCTAAAAGATAAAATATCATATATATGATTAAATTTAAGTAAAATAATAAACTTTTTGAATAAGGTTGCATGAACTTGTTTAAGTTTATATTTATTTGAACCTTGAATTCAAATTTAATGAAAAATTAGAATCTAAACATATACTACACAAATACGCTCATATAAGTTCGTTTATGTCTGAGTTTGGATCAAGTTCAAATTCAAGTTCTAATTATTCACAATTAATGATATTCCACTCAAATTCAAACTTAAGCCCAATTGTTTGTATCTTTAAGCTCATCTGAATTTATTTTAAATGAAAAAATTGTTACGAAATATTTTTATTGTAAGAGGAAATATAAAATCATTTTTAATAACAATATGTAGTTAATTATACAATGTATTATTCAGGTGATTAAACATATGGTTAGATGTAAATTTGAATTACTAAACAGTAGATTTAATTTAAAAAGATTACATCACTAATATAATAATGTATTAATATATTATTAAATTTAATTATTAATATACTCTTATATAATGTATTAAATTTAATTATGTATTAATATACTATTACATCATTAATTAATATGCCGCAATCTGGTCCTTTACAGCTACAAGGTTGCAAGGTACCCATCTTCAAAAATTATTCTTAATGTTCTGACGACAGCACGGGCCTTCAATTTTCAACGGAGGCTGTTTTTCGAATGACCTCAGAACTTCACTGACAACACCATCAAAGTTGAGCATCCGTTTTCATGGTTAGTATTATTGGTTCCACTTATATTTCATGTCTGTAATTATGGACTCAGCGTCTCTTTCTCTTCCACGTTTCTTCCTTTTTATCGCTGTAGAATAGTCGCTTCGTTGACTGAAAGTCTCAGAAAAATCAAAGATCAGGTGAATTATTTAATTGAATATTAAATACTAAAATAAAAAAATAAAATTTTTCAAAAAATTTTAGTTCCCATTCCTTTAGTAAATTTGACTTTGTACATTTTTTTATTTACGAAGAAAAGCATAAAAATATTTTTATTAATTTTAATTAACGATAACCTCAATTTAACTAAGATAAATTAAAGGTAAATTTCAATCACCTCACATTATTCAATAAAATGATACTTACTATTGCAATTTTTTGTATTTTCTTTTAATAATTTATTTAATTCTTCTTATTCTTTTATTATTTATATTTAGTCTATAAAATTTTGGGGAAAATGATAAATTGCATAGATTCATTGGATAACTATTTTAATTTTTTTATGATTATGAAAAATAAAAAATTACAAATTTAAAAAAATATGATACAAAAAATATAAGATATTAGTTCAAAAAAATTAAAATTTATTAATATTTCTAATTTTTTATTATAATTGTAAAAAGTATAATAATTATTATATTAACACTTCTTAAAAAATTTGAAATTGAACTATAAGAAAAACACATGAAATTAATTCTTTTGGAAGTGTTACTTCCTAAGAATAAATAAAATAATTTTTAACTCTGATCAAGAAGTTCACAATAAAATTTACTTTATAAAATATTTTAGTTAGTATAGAAATTTACTATTTGTGTCAATTAAACAACTTTTAAAATTATTTATCTCTATACGATTGCGATTGGTATTTTAGTAGTATAATTATATTTGATGTTATTTTAAAATTTTATTTTCTATTATGTTTGAAGTATAAATCTAACAATATACACACACGCACATATTAAATAAGTTGAAGCAAATAAGGAACAACAAGAAAAAGGCATTATTATTATTTCTAAAGTGTTTGATTCACTTAACAAATGAAATTACATTATTTATATTTTCCATTTTTATTGTTTGATTCATCAATTAAAAAATAAAATTACACTAATAATTATTGTGGTGGCAACGAGAGTGATTGAGTGATGACAGGCAGTGGCAATAAAAAAAATGTATTTTGATGGATAATGTAATCCAAAATTACAAAAAGAGGGAGAGATTCAAATAGGATAATCCTAAACTATAAAGAGAGAAAGAGATTCAAACAAGGGAAAAATGGAAATTTGTTAATAATAAGAAATCCCATTGCACGTTATATAAATTGTCGGTAAGGGAATCAATTTTTTAATTCTATTATCAACCGCTTAAAATATTCCAACTAAATGTTACTTTAATGATGTTGAAACTTGAAAGTATATTTAAAAGTTTATATACTATTTTATTTAGTTTATTCTCAAAATTTTATGTTGAATAAAAGTAAATTAAATTTATATCTTTTTATTTAATTTATTTTCAATGTCATTAAATTTTATATGGAATAAAGTTAAATCAAATTTATAAGAACCATATTTATTTGTTCCAACGTATCAATTCCAGTTATAAAAGAGATTTAAAAAAAATTGTAAATGCAGAAAATGAATTTTAAATTAAATTTTATAAATTTATTCTATCATCCATTATTTAATAACGATCATTAATTTTTATTCATAATTCAATTTTAAATTTTATTTTTAATATATATAATGTTGCTTATTTTAAAAATCGAATTTAGGCAGTGTTTTCACGCCGTGGCCAGTGAATCCGACTGAAATTCAAACAAAACGTCAAATATAATCATTTAATAATAATTTTGTGATAAAGTCTATCTGTCCAGGAATAAGAAAAATTAAGGGAATTGAAAAATAGAAAATGATACCCATAATTTTTAATGAAATTTTTACAAAATTGACAATCTACTGTAACGAATGATTTAAGGTTATTTCCCTTCCTGTTAGGTTTTGTGCAAATTGACATATGCCCACTGTCTGGCACCGTGACAAAATAATTTAGTGTTACTTAAATAGCCAAACATCTATCATTACATATCCATTTATGATCTTCCTGATGTAATCAATTCCCATTATTACAACCACTTCCTCTTAAAATTTTTTCTTTTTTCCGATCATTTGGTATGCATAGTATACATGGATAGTTTAAAGTGCAAGATCCACGGTAATAATAATAATAGGGTAAATATCATAATTTTTTATTAAAAAGTTAAAGAAGTGGATAGTTATGGATATAAACATTATTTTTAATTGATTGATATTTATCAAATTGAGAACCTTAATTTTATTGTTTAAAATTCTAATATTTAACTTTTTGGAAAAAAATTTAGTGTTATATTGACAACTAAAAATTCCATTCTATTTTTATACAAATATCATCAAATGCATTTTTTTATTTTAATATGAAATAAGCTACTTTTAAAAGAGAATTACATTACTAAATTAGAAAAATAATACATTTGATTATATTTGTATGAGAATAATACTAAATTTTTAGCATTGAATCTTCAATATTAATACAACATTAATTTTTTTTCCTACTTTACTTTTTAAAATAGAATCTTGCAGGATATAGATCCCCGTCAATTTCTTTTATTTGAAACTTTAAATTTAAGAGAAAAATTAATATAATTTTTTTATTAAAATAGTAAATGTCAGTAGATTATGTCTTTTATTTTTCAAAATTGAAGAAGGTTCTGATATGAGTCACACATTCTGAAACAAATTTGAAATTAACCTCACAAAGGGCATAAGAACACTGAAGAGAAGGGTAGTGAACTTGAGTGGAGTTTTGAGCTCAACCCTTGTCGCACATATGGCAACACAAAGCTATTAAGCAAACCCCAAAATATTAAAATCGCAGGGCCACCACTACCAACTTTTGTCACATTAATATTGTACAGTACCATATTCCATATCAAAAGAACTACACAGGTGCATGCATATATAAGCATGAGGGCAATGCTTCTTAGCTGGCATCGCTTCTTTTTGAACTCTCATATCAGCAACAAATCGTAAAAGTTGCAAAATGGATTAATACAGATAGCCAAAAGCTAATCAAAAATGAAAATTTGAATTAGGAGAAGAAGAATATGAAATGGTGTCATATGAAATTAAAATCAAATCATAATCGGGAAATATCTTCTTAAAGTTTATATCTAAATGTTCGTACACTTTTTTTATCAAGTACGGAATTAATCTTATTCATCACAGAAGGGGCAGATAATCAAATTCTCTAAATTAAAGTACTTTCAAGATTTAAATTTAAGATATTTTATGAATTATAAAACGATTTAAAGATACAAGTTAATGTGTTATTTATTAAGTCAATCAGGCAATCAACTGTACACTTTTATTTCACTAATAAATTAAGAAGCACACATTTCAAATATTTATGTATTTTTTTATTTTATGTTTAATTTTTTAATATTAAATTAAAGTGAGAATCATCGTTGTGTAATAACAATTTCTCGGAATCACAACGTTAGAGCGAAAGGGACGGGAGTGTAAGTGAGAAGGTGGGTATGTTTGGAGTCCATGATAATCAGAAAAGTCTGCAAATGTCTGCAACCCTATAGTGTTTTCTGTAACGCTACAGCGATTCAGTGTACGAGTTTGTCGCGTGAATACCAACTTATTGCTTCTTCCTCCCCTTATATCCCGTTACCCTAACCATTCAATTACGAACACGCCCTCGAAAGACAACAGGAAGTTCTTTTTACAGACAGTTCTCTTCTTTTTCTCAGGATTATGAATAAAAATAATGATAATAATTATGATATTTTTTATTATATCAATATAAATAAAATATATAAAATAAATAAAATTTAACACCTTAAATTATTAATAATTAATGCACCGATATAATTGACTTCTAAAAATCTCTGCCCGAATATATATATAAAATAGGGAGAGTCTACAGGGTAAGGTATGATGTGATGTGAGATTAAAAATATTATATAAACCTGATTTAGTAGTGTGCTACACCATTAACAAAAGAATGCACCATAAATTCACCTGGAAGACAGCATATGCAGAACATAGGAAGAAAAAAAAATTAAATAATCACGATAAAATACTTTCCCTCACAAGATTTGCGTTTCATTGATACAAGAGAAAATATTTCTAAAAGTGTCTGCGGCCTCACTCAAAAAATGAACTAAAACCCTACAAAGATCAATTAATTAACGAGGAGTCTATCAATTTGATAACTGAAAGATGCAGTATATATTAGAATTCTCCCGAAAAATTAATTATCACATTAATTAACTAAAATTTAGAAGGAAATTTTTTTATTTTTCAGGAAATTAGATTATTATATATATACTTATAAGATGTAAGACAAACACATGATGTAACCTACATCTTGATGGTTTACTCTTAATTAAGTAAAGACCCTTTGGAAATCATGTTTCATATCATTATATTAAAAGATAATTAATACATGTTGTGTTAATTATGGGACATAAAATTCGTTAAACATGCACATGATAAGCTAAACAGAGCCAAAAGGAGCATAAAATAGCGTCCGTTTGGATGATGATCCTCTTAACTATAAATAACATTCATTCTTTCTGAATTTTAGTATTTTAATATAGATGGGTTGAGGATTCCAGAATGAAAAGGAAAGTTTGTAGAGACATTAATATGAGAGAAAAGTGAGAGTGAATTTAGGAGAAGAAACGGTGGGAAGAGGCAGCAAGGAACGACAGATGTGAATCAACACAAAACAAATTCAAACAGCACTGCATTTGCATGCCGTACACGTTGAAATATATTGAATTCAACTTCAACTCAGCTCTCATCTCCATCTTACCTTCCTCAGTTCCCCATCCTCCATGGCTCCATCTAACAAAAGACTTATTCATAGCTACAAAGTATCTATTACTTTTCTTAGAAGTTGAATCTGCTCTACTGATAGTTCTGATTGACGGTAATTTCATGCTAATTAAAGGATTAATCATGTCATAATTTCATGCTAATCTTCTAAAGATTGCACTGAACTTACCTTTACCAGAGAAGAAATCATTAATCACAAACCCATAAAATACAACTAAAATGGATTGAACCACCCAAAGAGAAGAGATAAATTAAGTAAGAACCCTAGCTACCCAGATCTCCATTAAAAATTTCACATTACAAATCTTTCCTATTTTTGGCACAATTTCCCTATCATCACTGAACCCAGTAGTGCGCTTAAGAGAGACGGTTTTTCAAAAATGCCCAACCATGATCTTGAACTAATTAAAATGGAAGAAGAAAAGAATTGAAAATTAGGGTTTCTTACCAATAGTGTGCTTGTTATTGTGCATCCAAACCTTGAGCACTTGTCTATTGACACCAGTCTCTTCACAAAACTGCTCCACCACAGCTTCGTCGTGTTTCTGAACCCTCCACCCCAGCTGTTCCGCAAATGCCAGCATCTTCTCCTTCTGCTCCGGCGTGAACTTAGTCCTAAACCTTTTCCTTGTGCCGCTGCCACCCCCTCCGCCGCTACCGGCAAAGCCGCCGCCTCCGCTGCTACTCGGATTCGACATGTCTTCCTCGTCTCTACTTGTTCCTCCTCCAGATGTCGCGGCTGGCAGAGCCAGAGGCCGGTACTGCGGTGGGGTTGTCAAATGGGGATGGAGGTATCCCGCGGCTGGCGGCGGCTGTGCACGGTAGTATTGGGAGAATTGGTGGGGGTACTGGTGGTGCGGCTGCGGAACTGGCTGTTGCTGGTACGGGCTCGTTTCTCCGTCGATCTCTTTGCGGTGAAAGTTCCGGTGACAGTTGCACGCGGCGCATTTTAGCGCGTCGAGTGTGCCCTCCTCTCCCGCCGCCATGAAGTCGCCACAACCGTCCACGGCGTAGCCACCGATGCTGACTGCGTGGTTCTTTTGACATTCTCTGTACCTGACTGACCCTGTGGGCCCACCTTTCCTGGTCGGTGTGATGGCAGATGCACCACCCTCAGCTCCGACGGTGCCGCCAATTCTGGACCTGCCGGAATTGCCTATAGAATCATAACCCGGCGGTGCTGCAGGGATTTCCGTTTCTTCCTCGTGGCCTTCGTGCTCCTCATCAAATTCCATGTCTCTCTGGCAATAGCTCTAGCTGCAAATAATTTTGTTTATTTTTTTTTTCCTTTTTTATTTGGAAATTGGTTATGGCGATGAAGATACCCGAAGATCTACATCACCAGCAGCTGACCAAAACAAAAGTGACAAAAGAGAGGGCAAAATTCACCAAGAATAATAATATAATAATAACGATAAAAATGAGTTTAAAAATAAAACAAATATAATAACAATAATAATTAATAGAAATATAGAGTTGTAATAACAGTGATAAATAAAATAATAATAATATTTGTTTGAGATGGGAGAAGAAGATAAGAGAGGGGAGGAGGATGTGGTCATGAATTCCTGGTGCGCAGAGAAGAGGTGTCTTTCTCTCGAAAGCCTCTCCAATTCTTTCCATTAACATCATGTTTTGATCAGGCATTTACCTTTTTTAACTTTTTACCTCACTTGTCTTTTTCACATGGTTAGTTATTATTATTATTATTATTATTATTATTATTATTATTATTATGAGAAAAATAAAATAAAAAATTTAAAATTCTTTTTCCTTTTTGTTTGGATGAAAGAAAAAGAGGGAAGAAAAAATATTAAAAATAAAATTTATAATTAAAATTTTATAATTAATTTAAATTTAAATTTTTTATTTTTTATTTCAATTCAAATTTAAAAATTTTCTCTTCCTTCCCCTTTATTTTCTTTTCAACTAAATAAAGATTAGCATCTATCACTTTGTTAAAATGGCAAAAATGCATTTACGCTGCCTAACTTGGATACTATATTTTCCTAATAATTATGGTACATTAGTTGTAATAGCATATCAAGAGTCCAAAATTTTTAGATTTTATTTATTTATACATTATTATATAGTATGAATGAAATTTAATAGTAAAATTCAGTGATATACTAGTAAAACAATTACACTATAGCCTCTCCCTTAATTTTATCCTGTTATATAAAATTCATTTTAAGCAATTTTGTAACTAAGAAACAGAAAATTAATTGTGTACATTTTGAAAATATCATTTAATATTGAGTTCTAAATTTATTTATTTATTTTGTATTTAATTATAACTTTTAATTTATATTTAAAATCTAACTTCATATCTCATTAAATATTACTATTAAAAATATAATTTCGTTCGAGAGATTAATTATATTGTTTGGTTTTGTAGTAAAATTCTTATTGTCCAGTATGGATAATATATCGAAGTTTGAATATATACGGCCAAACTTCTGATAATGCTCACCTGTAATTTAATGGATAAATTATTTTCCATATTTCAATTTTGGGATTTGCGGCTTGCCCTTTTTTTAATTATTTATTAGTGTCAAATAATTATATAAATTTTTTAAATTAAATATTTTCATAAGTGATTTAGCCCCAATTTTTTTATATTTTAACTTCTTGCCCTCTAAATTTTAGCTTAAGATTTGCCATAGTTTACAGTGACAGAATTTTCAATGTAGTTAAGAGGTAGAACTCACCCCTTATAGCAAAATGTACTACATTTTTGGGGCTTTACCCCCTTTCTTATTCATTTTGGTAGTGGTATTAATTAGTTGGTTTCTTTTTTTTACCTCTAAGCGTTCTTTCTTTCTCTACTTTGTGCTTTGGTTTTCCCAGCAAAATGCACGTGAAAGTAAAAAATTTCATTAGGAAAGTGCACTATATCTCAGAGGAATTAGAAAATGGAACCGAATTAGCATCCTAAGTAAAATTGTGTTTTTAAAAAAAAAAAAAATTGGGACACAAAATTGCTTAAGATAAATTTAAAAAGATAAAATTGAAATCTATATGAAAATTAGTGCGAAAAACATTTGCATTTTGACCTCATTAAAATATACTCTTTCTCTTCTCGATATAAGAATTTTTTTTATAATAATAAGTATAGTTAAATCGTTTGACATACATACATACAAAATACCTAAATTCTAACGATATAAAAAAATTTTACTATGTACTAATACGTACATTTTAACAACTGTATCTTGGTCCGATTCTTGTCATCGGATCTCTGTTATACTGAATTAGAATTTGATCTAATGTAAAAATTACTTTTATTATTATTATTACTTTTATTATTATTATTATTATTATTATTATTATTATTAGTAGTAGTAGTAGTAGTAGTAGTAGTAGAATTTTAGTTTTTTTATTATTGGACAAATTTTGATTAAGTGAAATTATAATTTTTTTACAATGTTAAAATATTAAATCTAAATATTATAATATTACTTTATGCATATAACATTTACCAAAATCATCTGCGAGTTATGATCAAATCTTATTATAATTCCCTCTCTTTCTCATTAATAAATAAAAAAAAAAACCTGTTTTGTAGTTTTAGGGGGAAAATGTATTAGTTGACACTAACATGAGGTTGGGAGCAACGGAGGGCTAGCTAAAAGGGAAAAAAAAATTAATATTATCTTTTCATGCGCGTTTTTTATGTTTGATCTAGGTGTCCTCACATTAATCATTACACACAGTAATAATTTAGAGAAAGTAAATGGTGAATCTTGATATAAATTCATGCTGGAGTAAAAAATTTGAGAGGTGAAAGATTCTTTCTCCACCGAAGAGAGAGGAAGAAGAGGAGCACAGCGGAACTTTTAAATGAAATTCTAACATTTAAATTAGTGATATATAATAAAGAAAAAAATTTAATAATAAAAATATAATATATATATATATATATTATAGAAACTTTTTTAAATGAGATGGTCGGAAGTGGTCGTAAAATAATTAATTAATTATCATATAACAACCATTTTAGTCCCAAACATATTAGTATTCATCAGAAGCTAAATCAAATTATTTATGTAAATAGGTCTAATTTTTTAAAATAAATATATATTTTAAAAAAAAATTGGAGGCTAAAATCCTTCTAGTCCAATAAAACCGTCCCACTGAAGAAAGATAATTGACCAAGACCTGATAATTCAGAGTGAAATTAACAATTCTAGAGGAAAAAGAGAAGGGATTGCAAGGATAAATATTAAATATTTTAGTAATTAGAGAAAAAGGATTGTACACATCATATGTGACTTCTTATGTAAAAATTTAATTGATTTTTATATAAAAATTTATGGGAGGGACATTATTATCCATTGAAAAGGCTATGCAAATTGTTTGTGAAATTTCATGGAGGGACAGACCAAGGAACAAGGATAAGGGTAAACCGGGAATAGAAAAAGGAAGATGGGGTTAGGGTTGAAAATACAAGGAGAGGGGTGTGTTTGGACCGGGAGGTAGAGTAGGGTTGTTTGTGCTTCAGTATCTGGCAACAGGGAACGGAAGGGGAAGCAAAGAACAGAACAGAACAGAACGCAAGTTTAAGACATCACGGACTGGACATCGGAAAAATTAAATCTGTCGGCATTTATGGGAGCTGCCTTACGTGCCCTTCATCTCCGACAGCATCTGACGTCACTTCGGCCTTCGTACCAAACAAGGCCCGTAGGATTAACCTACCTTGCCCCATTATTTTTGTCTGTTTGGTTGCACGGTCTGACCACTGCCCCATTTCATGCGGATCCAATGTATGTATCCGAACTCACCTCTTTGCTTTTCCCAAAGCGAGCCATTATCTTCTTACAATCTCATCAACATTTCACGCCCCTTCCCCTGCCAACTCGCTGAAATCTTTGTATTTTTATATTCATTTACATCTACGTTCCATTGAAATGAGATAGATTTGCATCCACGTTCCATAAGGTTAAATATTTTAATAATTAAATTATCATTTTATATAAAAATTCATATTCTTTATTTAATAATTAAAATTCTCACTCTTTTAAAAGATCAAGCAAGCTTCACATAAAATTATTCTATTTACATACATCTATTTTATGTAAAAATTGTATAATATAATTAATAATAGAATAGTAGTTATCTAAAGATGCTAGTAATCTTGAAACAAAAAATGATGATATAAATTTTTAGCTTTAGTTTTAACATTGAAAAATTAATATTTAATTGAAATGAGAAAATTCATACTCTTAGTTTTCACTAATACTTTCCACATATTTATTTTAATTTTTTAATTATTTTATAAATTTGATTCTATTTATATATATATATATATATACATGAATATTATTAGTAATAAAATTTTAGCGTTGAAAGTATAATTTAATATACTAAATTAAATAATATTATACTATTAATATAATGAGTAACGAAGAGGTTGGATGGTATAATTTTTGCATTCAGCTGCGATACTTACAAGGTTATTACAAACATATCCATATCTACAATTCTTATATATTGATTGGACATGAGTTATATTACCATCCGTTATTAATTAGTGCCTAACTACACAATCTAATTGAAACTTAGGTGAGATCAATTCTTAGCTAGTCGTTCACCTATGATAATAAAAGAAATATTATACATGAAAAATAAAGTTAGAACAGTAATCACTGTGTTCATTGGAATATTTAATCCATAATTAATTTGTACTTTCATTTTAGACAAGCATTGCGTCATTCATATATACACGTGAAGTCGTGTAATTAGCTGATACGGAAGTTTGAGAAAATAGATTTATTATTTACTCTCTTTTAATAAATAATATTTTACGAATCCTATAACTTATGATGAAAAAAGAGCAAGAAATAAATATAGGTATGCATGAAAATGGATGAGGTAGGAAAAATTTTTAATCTTATCATAATATTGAAATTTTTAGCATCACTTTTTATTATATTTTCACAAATCAATAATTTCCTCAATTTTAAGAACTATTCAATCATATCATCATAAATGTTAATTAAATTTTCAATAATAGGAAAGGATTAAAAAAATTTTTTGGGAGGATAGGAACATATCACCCTCTTTTTTGCCCCACTGTAATTGGCTGAGAATGAGTTTCTGTAATTTTTCAAACTAATTACACATCATAGAATTAATGGAAGTTTTTGAGAGTGAAATTGGCTGAAAATGATTGAAATTAAGACCATAAATTGATGTAAATTGGGATGTGGCAGCTAAAATAAAAAGAAGCACAAACAAAGATATTATGAAAAAGCATTATTATTGTAGACAAAATGTGGGGCCTGGCTTTGAGAAATTGACTCGGGAAAACATGGTCCTATAATAATTCAGATCAAAGGCTAAGATTTGAATTCGTTTAAGGATTAAATATATTAAAATAAGTTATTTATCTAATTTATTTAATAATTATAATTGATAAAATTTATATTAAGAATTATTTATGAAATTTAATTACTTACTATTTTTCAAAAAATATTTTTAATTATTAATAAAATATTATTTGGAAATTTTATTATTATTTTATTAAAATAAAAATTTTATATCTTTCTTATATATAATTATTTATAATTTAATTATTAATTATTTATCAAAAATAATCTTAAAATATTAATATAAATATATCATATTTATATCGAATTATTATATCGTATTAGAAATTATCACTCAATACATTATTAGGGTTTAGGCCACGAATATTTATCTTTGTTATTTCCATGATATAATAGACTTGATATCTGGATACTGAGACGCACTTTTGAGCTTGTGACTGCAGATTCAATGCCATCCGATTATTTAAATTGAGTAAAACTACTTTAATTTCTATATATTTATTCCTTTTTCACTTTTTTAATATTAACAAAAATAATTTTAATTTGTAAAAAGAGGTTGTATTAATAAATTAATTTTTACTAATATAAAAAAGAGAGCGAAAGGAAGCAAATATATAAAAATGTAAGTCACTTGTTAAAATTTTAGGTCTGATGCATTCCTATACAATTGAGTATAAACGGGAACCCTATCATGTGTTTTATTTACATGTATAGACTAAATTGTTTCAACGAAGAATGTTATTTTAATAAGGTATAACTATAAAATATTAAGATAGGACTAATATTTTAGTAGTGTAATAATATTTAATATTATTTTTTAAAAATTATTTTTTATTATGTTTGGAGTTCGAATTCCAAACTGTGTATATATGGACATTAAATGAACTACTAATCTTACCATTAGAAAAAAATACCGAGATAGAAAAAATATTTTATTTATTTAATATTAAATTTAAAAAAATATATTTTTCTTTTTCATTAGTACAACTTTAAGTATTATTTTTTTTAATTACAAATATAAATAGTATGTCATTCTTTCAAATATACACATAAATAACATTTTTTTTGAGAAGATGCATTCCAACAAAACATGAATGCTAGTGCCATTCCAAATTTGTTTACATATGTAGTGTATATATATATTTGTATTAGGTTTAAATGTAATTTTAGTCTTCCTAACATGCAAATTGTACAATTTTGACCCTTAATTTAAAAAAAATCTATTTTAATTCTAAATATTAAAATGGAGCAATTTTGGTCCTTTTGTTTGAATTTTATTAATTTCAATCAATTTCTACCAATTTTTTATAATTCTTATTATTTTGATTTCTAAGCATTTATTATATTATTTTTTAAATATATTATTTTTTATTTTTTAGATAATTAAGTGTAAAATTGATTCATTTTTTCATATATAATCCCTTCATTTTATTCAAAATTTAGATAAAAATTTTCATTCATCTCTAAATAGTAATCATTTCGGTTAATATGGAGGAGGGATTATGTAGAAATGGTCTTATAAGATTAAGAAATTAACAAAAATCATATAAGATGATTAAAATTATATCAATTTAATATTTAGAGTTAAAATAGATTATTTTAAATCAAAAAATTAATATTGTACAATTTATATCTTAAGAAATAAAGTTGCATTTAAACTTTTATATTATGAGTGAGATTACCATGAATGTTATGTTTAAATGGAGAAAAGGAGGGAGAAGAGGGATAGTTAAAGATTGGGAGGGGAAAGGAATGGGAATCTTGCCTAAAGAAGAAAAGGGATTTGATGTCAATGACTAATCTTAAAGTTTTTAAATATCTTTTACTACATATAATTTTGAGTTTCCTAAAATTAGGACATTTGTTAAGATTTTTTAAATACGGAAAATCCTATGCCAACTATATTTATCATTTTTCTTTTTCACTTCTTTTATTTTTTTTATTGTCTTCTCTTTCTCTCTCCATCTAAATTCCAAAGGTAAGATAAAGGAGAGGGTTTATTGTAGTTAGATAATAGTGAAGAGAGTAAATTATAATTATTTGTATTAATAATTAAGGTTAAAACATGATTTATTGTGCATTTGGATGGAAGAAAATAGAATAAAAGAATAGGAAAAAGGAATGTTAAGTCATAACAATATCTTTGTTTGGAAGTTTTAATTAAGAAAGAGAAAAGATTGAATTTTTATTATTAATTTTTCAAAATTCTTTAATATTCTCTAATATTTCTTAATTTTGTGCTCGGGAGATTTTGAAAGATTTCTTAAACATATAAATAAAGGGATGAATAATCATGACTTAACTATCCACCATCCTTCCTTCCTTTCTTTTTTCCCCTTTTCCACTTAATTTTCATATATATTATAAAAGTCATATGACTAATCAAAAAATAAGTACAATACACTGCCTCCCTTATAGTTTATTTGAATTAAAATCCTATATTAACTTCCTTTAAAACCTGAGATGTATTATACTTAAATTCAATTTTAATTGACAATGCTAGACATCATTAAGTTAAGAAAATTTAAGCTCTTTTGACTAAATAATATCCAAATTACCCTTTTAAACTTGTTAAAAAGGGATATTATTGAAACAAAAGCTATATGGTTTGGGTTTAAGGTAAAAAGGAATGCTTTTAAATACAAATTTTCAATTTGGGAAGATATGAAAGAATATTTATATCTCTGAATTAATTTGATTATAAAAAGGGTTAAACTTTGATATATATCACAAAAAACTGAAACAAAAGAAAAAAAATAAAAAAGGCTGCTTTTATACTGCCAAAATTGAAATAGAATAGTACCAATAGGCGACTCGAGGGGGAAGATGTAAGGAATTCGGATTATCACATGTAGGGAAAATTTAAAATTTGATCCGAATTCTACCTAGGATCCATACAGAAAGCATAAATCAATGATTAGGATTTTACCTATTGGGCACTCATATTTTTACTGATCAAAACTTGAGAACGAATGAATCAAACGACAGCTGAAAGGTACAGCGTCTCTACAGTATTCATACGAAGTGAATAATGACCTCTCACCCTCCACGAATCAGTTAGGATGTGTTTCTCTCTCTAGGATTTAGGATTGAATATTTTTTGAGTGATTTAGGACTTTTGAAAGCTTATGTGCGTGTGTGAAAGTGTTGCCCTCAAGTCCCTTTTTATAGAACTTAGGCAAGCCACAATTCTAATTCTACTAGGATAATGCCTTCAAAATTATAATCACACTTAACAACTCATCTTATCCTTATTCTAGAGAGAGTGAGAAAAGATAGAACTTATTTATTAATTATCTAATATTAGATAATATTATCTCATAATATAAATATCTTAATATTTAGATAATTGCATATAGTTATTAAATATTAAAATAATATTATCTCATAATATATTTATCTAATATCTGAAAATATAATTATGTGATATTACTTTAATATCAAATAATATCACATAATATTATATATATATATATATCTTATATGAACAACATATTATTATTCTTAATAATAATATATATGCATGAAAATAAGTTCAATTAATTAGATATTAATATAATTAAAGTCCAATTAATTATTATCTTATTCCTACTTCTTTTGTGTGACCTTATAGGTTCTTACTACGTTGACAATGACTCATTATTAAACCATAGACAGTGAGCGGTATCTAGCAATACATCACTGCCACTTAAGTAGTAAGAATGTTTATGATTCAACATCCACTTAATACATGATCAACGTTTTTGCATCATAATTCCTTTTGTAATAATATCCAAATTGAACTGGAGGCATAGAGAGTGTCATCCTCCTCAAAGTTGAATTTATATTTCTTGATATTGAGTAAATTTCAAAACAAATGATCAATATCACATATTAATTCATTTAAGCATGGCTATGCATTTCTAAGTCTCACTCAATCAAGGGACTCAAGGATATATCTCTTTTTTATAAGAGTAACAAAATCCCATTTACATCACCACTTCCTTCTGCATGATTCGTGACACACTCAATCAATACCTTACTCGTCATCCCGATTAAAGGTGACATAAGATGACATTAAAGTGAGTAACCCCTCATGTAGGGAACCATAGTAACTTCAGGACAAAGGACTATATACAATTGTGACCATATGAGAACTACTAATGACACAAGTCTTATCCATACAGTATTCTCATAGTGGTTCAATCTAGTACATTTATTCACTAACAATGTACTCATGTATTGACTTGATATCACATATCCATGATTCATAATCATCAATCATTATACATGTCAGTCTCGATGTACTATTACATCCCTTGTTATAATAATACTTGACTAGGGGCATTTTAGAAATAGTAAAATTATTCCAAGGATAATTATTATACTAAGTTATAAATTATGCAAAAATTAAAAATAAAATATAATAATTACATTACTTGAAATAAAACATAATACATTATATATTATTTCAATCATCTATATGATTGATTCCTAGGACACACATTAACAGAAGACAGTATGCAACATATTTAAACACAAATTATCAGCAATAACTAATTAAACCACAAGGAAGACCTCATGAATCTAAGAAATATTTTCATAGAATACCATTATTTGAATTTTATAGAGATCATAGTATATCATGCTGCCTACCTCGTTTTATTTTTGTATTTTAATATTGTCCTTTACACCTTAACATTGAGATGACTCAAACTATTTACCATACCTAATTAGTGAAATTTTATCTACTCTTTACATCACTTCCCTTGCTTTGAAACAACAAGAGAGAGAAATAATGATTAAGAAATAAATAAATTTTATTTTCCATCAATCATTTGTGAAATTTGACATTTTAAATCATCCTTATCAATTTTAGAATAATCTTTTTGAAGTAAAATAATTTTTCACAACTCAATTGAAGATCAAATTTTAAATCAAGTGATGAAAACCTCTTCAGGCCAAATGCAAAAATCATGGAGCTTTAAATCTTAACAATCCTATCTGAAATATTGAAAATAAAAAAGATGCAGACTTGCTTGTGGGAATCATGGAAGATGACAAGATTAAATCTTCCTAACTTCTTTTATTGCCAAAACCTTAGTCGCCTTTTGAAGAGAGAAAATGACTATTTAGTAGCCAAATTGTCCAAGAAAAATGAAATGTTGCTTCAAATGAGAAACAAATCAAAAGGCAAAATTATCTTTTTTTATTTAACATTTTTAGAATATTATAAATAAAGGAATAAAAGAATTATAACTGGAATATTCCTATTGTTTAAACATTAAATGAACTAACACATAGGATTTTAAATTAGAAAGGAGGTTCGCATAATTAAAGCAAACTATAGAGGAGTGTAGTGTATTTTACTCTAAAAAAATTACATGATTTTTACAAGGTATTAGGAGTATGTTAAGGTAACAATTTTTTATATAATATAATAACTTGATATAGACATGAAATGCATTACATGAGTTATGTGGTTGAGTTTGTACAAGTGTGAATTATAAATAAATTAATCAATTTAATATAAATAATAAATAGGTTTATTAAAATTTATTCAAATAAAAAAACTTAATGGATTGATATGTTAACCCTTATAATAATTTATATTAAAATTTTAAAAATATTATTTGAAGAATATCTAAGAACTAAATTGTAAATAATTGTATAATAAAAAGATGAAATTCATTTTTTAATAAAATAAGAATAAAAAATCAATAAAATATTTAATCAATGGTAAGGAAAATTAGTGAAGCTTAATAAGCTCTTAAGTTAAATAGACAAATTTATAATATGAATTTTATTAATTAAAATTATTGAATAAATTAGGCAAGATGATCCTTATTAACATATTTAATAAATAAGTTAATTTAACATGATATAATTTTTATTCAAATTTAGTTTAAATTTAACTTATTTGAATTGTGGTTAATTTTGGATATGGCACAAACCTAACATGTGAAACCAAATTACCACCCCTAGACTATGGTATAATCTCATGTAATCACCTTTCATGCTCATGGAAATAACAATCACCCTCCATGTGAGTAAAAGGATACATTCATATAAGATTTTCTCTTACACTCTCACAAAACATTTATGGTGCTTATCTTATATTTAGCACCTTTAAACATCATTAAGATCCCAAAATCTCAAAAGCAATACTCATCATCAAGTCTTTTGCATCACCACCCCTATTTTTTACACTAACTTCTTTGATATCACTATTTGGCTTTGGATTTATGAAAGGTCTAGTAACCAACTCCATTAGTTTAATTGTTTAAATTTTTTTTCAAAACTTATATTTCTTAAGGGTTTTTGCTATTCTAGCATTGTAGTTGTAACTTAAAAATTGTTATCTCAAATCATTGGAAGTGGAATTACAATTTTGTTAAATTTTGCTTCAAATGAAAGACAAATCAAAGGGCAAAATTATATTTTCTTATTTAATATTTTTAAAATATTATAAATAAAGGAATAAAAGAATTATATTTGGAATATTCCTAATGTTTAAATGTTAAGTGAACTAACATATAGTATTTTAAATTAGAGAGGAGGTTCATATAATTAAAGCAAATTATAGAGAATGGTAGTATATTTTACTCTTAAAATATTATATGATTTTTACAAAGTATTATGAGTATGTTAGGGTAACAATTTTTTATATTATATAATAACTTGATATGAACATGAAGTGCATTACATAAGTTGTGTGGTTGAGTTTATACGGATTCAAATTATAAATAAATTAATCAATTTAATATGAATAATAAATAAGTTGAATTAAAATTTATTAAAATAAAAAACCTAACCAATTGATATGTAAACCCATATAATAATTTATATTAAAATTTGAAAAATATTACTTGAAGAATATCTAAGAGCTAAATTATAAATAATTGTATAATAAAAATATGAAATTCATGTTTTAATAAAATGAGAATAAAAACTCAATAAAATATTTAATCAATGGCAAGAAAAATTAGTAAAGCTTAATAAGCTCTTAAGTTAAATAAACAAGTTTATAATATGAATTTTATTAATTAAAATTATTAAATAAATTAGACAAGATGATCCTTACTAACATATTAATAAATAACTTAACTTAACATGATATAATTATTATTCAAATTTAGTCTAAATTTAACTTATTTGAATTGTGGTTAATTTTGAATATGGCACAAACCTAACATATGAAACCAAATTACACCCCTAAACTATGGTATAACCTCATAGAACCACCTTTCACACTTATGGAAATAACAATTACCCTCCATGTGAGTAAAAGGATACATTTATATGAGATTTTCTCTTACACTCTCACAAAACATTTATGGTGCTTATCTCATATTTAGCACCTTTAAACATCATTAAGATTCCAAAATCTCAAAAGCAATACTCATCAAGAAGTCCTTTGATCGCAGCCCCTGTTTTTTACATTGACTTATTTGACATTACTATTTGGCTTTGGATTTAAGCTACTATCATACCTTCCTCTGTGTTTCTTCTACCAATTGCTTTCCAATATAATAAATTCTTTTTTGCATTCTTTATGGATAGTTTAGCAACCAACTCCATTAGTTTAATCGTTTAATTTTTTTTTCAAAACTTATATTTCTTAGGGTTTTCTACTATTCTAGCACTATAGTTGTAACTTAAAAATTGATGTGTCTTAAATCATTGGAAGATGAATTACAATTTTGTTAGGGGTTGAATTTGTTAACTTTCAACTAATTTCAAATTTGGTAACAATCAATTACTTAGTTTAAAGTGCATTTTGATTTTATTATGGTTTATTTACTATTTTTTGGAGACACTTGTAGTTTATGTTAGCATTGAAAATTTGTTTTCATTGTTTGATAAATCCACTAATTAGTTGAAATTAAAGCATTACTCAATCATATTTGGATATGGCATTAGGAAAGTTGACTTTCAGGTTTAAAAAGGATTTTTTTATCACAGAGTGTTAAAACCAACATGGATAAAAGGGAATATTTAAAGAAGGAAAAAATTGAAGTAGCCAATAAGTTTAAAAATAGAGTATCCAATTTATAGCAGTCCATATAATGTAATTTTCCTTTTACTCTGGGGTTAGAGCAATTGCAAATTGATTATCTCTCTAAATTAAAGTCACATTCAATGATAATTGATGATGCACATAATGGTGGTTCTTTGCTATTTGTTGTTTTGTCAAAAGTTCTTCAAAAAAAATATCACAAACAATTGATTACCAATATGGATTTTAAAAATAGGAAAAGCAGCAATTAAGAAGGTTGCTAAATTGGAAAACCAAATTCAAGAACTATAGTCAATGAGTGAATTATTGCACCAATAGTTGATAATTTAGTTACTTATCTAAGTAATTTGGATAAGGAGTTCCAACTTTCTCAAGCTAAAAATATAAATTTACAAAGACAAATGAAAGTCTTCCAACAACAATGCAATCTTAATCCATTTGATGACAATTGAAAAAAATTAATTATAGTTTAGTGTTTTCAAATACTTACTCCTTTGAATGAAGAATAAACCATGCTTGTACTTTTCAAGAAAGATAAAATGAAGAAGGTATGTTCAAATTATGGTTAAGTATAACACTTTATTACACATTGTATGAATAGTGCATCTCACTCTAGTTCAATTTTAGTTGCCAATCTTCAACACTGTCCTTTTTATGTGCAAAGTTCGAAAGGACTTCTTTTTCATAATGGTCTAGCTTAACCTTAATACAATGGCTTTCAAGCTAATCAAGATACCATGACACAATCTAGCTTGTTTAGTTCATTTTCTTCAATAAGGATTGAGGATTGGACATTTGGTTTCAATAAGGAGAATCCCAAGTATAACGAATCTGGCTTGCTTAAAAGTTCTCAACAAGAGTTGCAACTGCCAAAATCAAAATCAAGTGTAGAATTGGATGTTAAGGTTTCACGAGTTGTCAACGTGATTCATATTATTTTGAAGCCACCACAAGTATCTCATTCAAGGTAATTTCATAAAGCACTGAAGCCTCACTCAAAGACTTACAAATACAACTGCAACCAAGTGATTACATATAAAAGGAATACTAATTAAAATATCTTTAAAGCTCCTTTATCATCATCTTAGTAAGTTTTTTTGTTTGTGGATTTAGCTAACTGCTACAAGCCCTATTAAAGGCAATAAATTAAGGTAAACCCTTAAAAAAGTAGCTTATTATTAGTTTATTACTTTACTTTATTTTGTATTAAGTATGTGTTGTTAGGTTTTATATTAGCAACCTTCTTAGGTATTATTTTAGGTTTATCCTCTTTGTACCCTTCTTTCTTCGTGAGTAGTAAGGAAAAAAAAACAAAACATTTATGGTGCCGTTTCATTCAACATATGAGTGATAAAGAAATTAAAAAAAATAAGGGAAAATATAATGATTTTCTTATGATTACTCACTTAAATGAAGTGAAATTAAGAAAGAAAACTAAGCTCCCCTAATTTACTTTGTATGATTATCCATTTTATTTGATTCAAATAAAAAAAGATTTAAATTCTCCTAATTCATTTTGTTAAAAATTTGTAAATTAAAGGAAAATTAACTTTTTTATTATTAAAATAGTTATTATGTTCACTATTATAATTATTATCCTATTATTTATTGTTATTATTTTAGTAATATTGTTGTTACTATTTTTAATATTATTGATTATTAATCTTTTAATATTAATGTTACTTTCTTTTTCACTTTTGATTGTTTTTTATTATTATATCATTATTAATATATAGTATTATTTTATCGATGTTAGATATTTTATTATCTTTATTATTACAATTAATATTTATTAATGCTATTAATACTATTGTTATTATTGTTGAAGATAATAACCCAAAATGATGAAATTTAATTTACTAAAAAAATTGGAAGAATTATCATTATCTTATTTGTGATAATCACATTTAGAAAAATGAAGAAAGAAAATGATTTTTTTTAAGAAAATGAAGAAAGAAAATATTTTTTTTATCCAAATATATACTAAAGGATTGAAATCCATCCATTCCCTTTCTCTGTCCTTTCCTAATTATCTTGAACGAAATTGCTTATATTTTTATCTTATAAATACACTACTAACTTTGATTATTAAGTGCCCTCCAAAAGATTAGTAATGATGATAAAAAAAATTATCTATTAAAATGTGTCATTTACTTGTTAAACTTCTAAAAATATTGCAGATAACCTCCGATAAATGAGTGAATGCACATCCTTTAATTAAGCGACCTTCAATACAAAGGGTCTGTTATGCATTATTAAATGTAAAAGATAAATCACATAGAATTTAAAGTTAAAGAGAATTGTTATATTATAGACTAATAAAATTGATAAACTTAAATGTGTTAGATAACACTAAATTCTTAGCCTTGAAATTAAGAAATAAATTTTAAAGTATTGAATTTATATTATTATTTAAATAATTTCTTATTTTAAATACTAAATTTTATTTAATTGGTTAATTTTTTTATCATAAGATGTTAAAAATTTCATAAAATTAAAAATTATAGTCAATTATAATGTTATAAATTTTATGTACTAAAATTTTAAATAATATAATATATATTATATTTATTTTATTTCTATTTCAAAAATAAAATTTTAGGTATGGTGTTGAATATATCTATTGGATAAAACATTTCATTAAAATAAGAATAATTGATAAATATATTGAGTACAACTAGACAATTTCAGTGTAATTTAACTTCATTTGACATTTAATTTTAATAAATGAAATAAATAAACTTAATTTTCAATCCAAATAGTTAAAGTGATATATTAAATATATCCTCAATAAAATTTAGAATTTTAACTTTAATTATTTTTTATATGATAAAAATAAATAATACATATTTATAAGGTTATGAGATTGAGCTCATGATGCTAAGGAAAGCAAAGGTTTCAAAATATATCATATACTGTTTAAGCAAAAGGCTTTCAACAAATCCTTATCGTATGAAATACAATTGTCTTACATGAATAGGATTTAACAATGAATTTTAGTCTAGGAATTTATTTAATAGATAGTAACGGTTTTATAAGAAAAATTTACAGAAAATGCTTGTGTGCTTCGTAATTAATATAACTCTTGTAGTAAGGTGTCGTTTGATTTATACAGAAAATAATTTTATGTAAGAAATTAAATTTTCAAAAAATAATTTTTTATATAAATTTTCTAAAAAATGTTCAAAATTATTTACTTGATATGTTGGAAGTAATATTTTTTAAAAAATAATTTTTTATATTTTATTTGATTTAATTTTAAATATCTTAAAAAATATTAATAAAATGATTGTTATATTTTCAATATTATTATAATATAAATTAATAAATTTTAGTTATTATTAATTAAATTTAATAAAAACATTATTGTTATTATATTTATAAATAATATAAAAAATAAAATTTATTTAAGAAAAATATGAATAATTTTTTTTTTATATTTTGTGGGAAGTCATCTAACTTCTTCGGCAGGAAATCTTATTTTTTCTATTTTGCTGAATAATGATTAACAAAATAATTTAACTTTTTTTTATTTTCTAAAAAATAAAATTTTTTACATCATTGAGACGAACGAAACAATTTCTAATATTATTTTATTTTATTTTGCCAAGAGTCAAATGAACTATACTAAATTACTAATACTAATACAAATTACGACTGATATGTAAGATTTTACTTGAGATTAGGGGTACCCTATTACTTACTTCCAAGAAAAACTGCACAGTACCTGTGATTCTGATTCCCACCGGTACTTGTCACATTCATGTCAGCCTTGTCCGTTTGCTGTAAACCAATCAGACGCATGCACTTTCACCGCTGTAAAATTCTGCCCTCGTACACTCGTCGGCAATTGTTTACTGTACTCCCACGTTTTCCATCTCTATTGGCCAATTTTTCGGCCAATTGTTTCCCACATTGCCAGCCTTGTCCGGTCAAGAAGAGAAGATGGATTTGAATCGGTACATTTCAAATGTAGAAGATGAATTTTAGAGAGAGAAAGCAATATAAATTTTTTTCATTTAAAATTATAAAATTGAAAATAATAATAAATTTTAGAATAAAATTATAATTTTATTTTAAAAATAATAAATAATCCAATTTTCAAAAGAATTATTTAGTATTATAACCTTAACTTTTATTTTTATTTTAAATTTCAAAATGTTGGAGGATGTGGGGTCAATTGACTCGCTAATTCCTCCCAATCCGATTAAAATACAATGTTTTTGTGCTTTGTTATAGGCGAAGTATACTGGGGCAAATGTGTCCTGATCAAGAGTTTTATAAATACAGTGGTGAATTTTTATAAAAAAATTATGAATTTTATATGAATAATTATACATAATTTTTTATATGATATAAGTTATATAAAGTGATACATAACATTAGTAATTTTTTATAATATCTTAAAACATTTTTATAAGGCCTTGTACTTTTATTTATAAATCTCATCATTCAATATAGAATTACCCTATTTTTCACAATCCACCAGGGCACAATGATCTTATCCTTTATTATATGTTGTATGAATATTAGGATATATTAGATCCCATTCATCTATATTTGTATTTATATATTTTATATTAATCATGATTAGATATGACAATTTCTAACATGATATAAAAATTCTATATGAATATGACGTGCTTTTTTTTAAGAATTTATATTAAATTTTTAAAAATTTTATTTAAATAATAATTAATAATTAAATATAAATAAGTATGTGTAATAAAAATATAAAATATTTATTTTAGTAAAATGTTAATAAAAATTTAAAATAATATTTTATTAATAATTACAAATATTTTAAGAAAAATAGTAAGTAACTAAATTTAATAAATAATTTTATAATTAAATTTTATTAATTAAAATTATTAGGCAATTTATATAAATTAACTATTTTAAAACATTTAATAAATATTAACTCGAATGATATGAATTATCAGGTGCGATATTTTTTGTCTGCTTTCATAATAAATGTCGTCTCATTACTTGGTGCATGTCTCCCTAACACTGTATTTTTCGCAATTTTGTTACAGGCCCAATATTAGCCCAAATTTTTGCCTATTAGCGTTGTGCATCACTTACCTATATTGAGCTCATACGTGCTAGGTTAGTAATAACGCATTGTTCCTTCATTCTTTAACTTAATTGTTATCTTCCTTCTTCGTTTCTAGATTTTACTTACTCCTCTTTTTATCTCTTTTTCACTTCTTCAATCAAAAAATTGATTGCCATCCTTCTTATACATACTTGGTTTCATTATTGTATCAAAAATCTAATTTTATCTTCATCTACCTAATTTCTCTTTTTCTCAATTGTTTTCCTAAGATTTTGTTGCAATTTGGTTGACAAAAATGAGATTTCAACCAACAAAATCTTTGAGCTTATTAACCCTGTAGTTTGCTTAAATATTTTGGGCGAATCAAGGTTAATTTTCTAGATTTTGGATTTGATTTTAATTTATGATATTTTATTTTTTTTCATTTTAAAAATTTGATATCTCCATTTGCATTTGTATAATGAAAATTCTGACTATATTAAATAATATTGTTTAAATTTTCTTCTTAATTTATGTAATTTTTTAAATTTTAGATTGTAAAATTTAAGTTTCTTTTTAGATTTGTACATGAGGGTTTGAGATAACTTTTTTGATAATTGAAGTGGTAAATTTTCTAATTCTTCGTTAATATCTTTTCTTCCACTTAACAAATTTTCTTTTATGTACACATTGCACCATGATTCATCATTTGGGTGGGTTCATACTTTTACACTAGCATTTAAATAACTTTTTGTCTAGGTAAATATCCTTACTTCATTTTTTAGATTGATGTTAGGTTTTTGTTTAAATGGCTGTGGTTGTTCATCATATTGCTTTTTGGTGATCTAATTTCAAAATTATTGCTCCTAGGCTTAAAGTATATTTGACAACTTTGTTGCAGTCTCTTATATTTCTTTTAGTTTGAGAATTAACTGAAGAGATTTTTTTTAATACTTCTTATTGCAATTGGCTATGAAAAATAAGATTATATGACAATCATCAATAATCTAGCTAGGCAAAGGAGTATATTGATTATATGACAATCATCTATTATCATGTAGTCTTCTGCTTGGTATATTTGGTGAGTTATATTCCTTTGCTATTATTGTTATGCTTCCTTATTTTCCTTCTCATATTTATATTTTAAGTTGGTTATTGTTCTGCTTCTTTCACATAATAGGGTTGAGTAAAGGTAGTGCATATTATATACCGTAGCACTTAGTGTAATGTTCCAAAATAATATTTAAAATTTTATTATTTTAAATGCCCTAAAGTATTTATTTTACTTGATGAGGATAGTTAAATTATATTTTTTGGACAAGGTTTTGTTTTAAGATTTACTTAAATATTTTCACAGTGAAATTCTTACAAGTTAGAAAGATTTTATAAATTTTGAGTGTAAAGAATTTTAGAAAAAAAACATGTTCATGATGTAATAAAATTTTCACCTAATATTTATAGATTATTGAATTATTTAGATTGAGATTCTAAATAAGATTTGAAAAAAAAAAAAAGAAAAGAGAGAGTTTTATAAAAATGGATTTTAAAAGTGAATTGACAACTAAGATTGATTTTTAGTAAAAATAGAAGGTTGTTGATTTTGAGGATATCCTATATCGTAAGTGTCTTGAAGGAATGCTTGATTGGCAAATTTTTTTATTTAGTTCCCTCGGCTTGATATTGCATTTATTTGTACTTCCCATGCATTTAATTTTTGGTGCTTTCATATGTTATTGGCAATGTCACTTATATTAGTGATGTAAATGAATGCACTAACAATGGTGTGACAAGTTGAAGGATTAAAGTTGTACTAACCGACACTAAGTAGATGTAGGGTATATTCTCAATAAATTGTGTTATTTATTTATTTTAATGTTTTTAGAATCTTACTTAGTTTTCTTTTCTTTGATAATTGGTATTTATTGTAGGGATAACCAATTGAAATATGTGACGTAGGGTTGATTTATTGATTCTTTCTCAATTTTTATGAAGGAAAATAGATGATCTTATAATATAATGATTTCTCAGTTATGTCATATCAAACCATTTGGAAGTACATGTTTGGCAAACTACCATTTTATTATTAAACAGTTCCAATACTTTAATTTGTTTTTCTTATCTTTCAATAAATTTTGTTTCAACTTAGGTTAGTGTTACTAACTCCTTACAAGCATCTAACATATTCTTCAATCCAAACTTGCCGAATGTGAAAAGTTGAAGAAAGTGTAATAACGTACTATTTTGTTGTCTTGATCTTTCTTTTTTTTTTTTAACATCATGTATTATTTTTTATATCATAATTTAACATTTTTTTTTCATTTCTTAGGATTAATTTACGTGATGATACTACTTCTCAACACACAATCCTTTGATATATTCATCATATGATTTGCATGATGACTTCTTGTACATCATGCCTAGGAAAATTGTCATTGAGATTGTTGCATTGGTTGAGGTAATTTCCCTATTAATTATTGCATAATATTTTTATTTTTTATGTTTTCATTTTATCATAGGAACAATATAGTAATTAGATATTATTCATGTATTTTAGGTTGGTAAGTTTATTACATTAAGGATGATTCAAATAATGCTGACAAAGTGTCTATAGTTTTATGATGTATGTAATTCATGTAAGAAGAATTTTAGTACCAAAAATGCTTAAACAAATTGTTATAATTGCGAACATCCTCCACCAATCATAATTTCAAAGTAAATAATTTTTTTTCATCCTCTCTAATACTAATTAATAGCTAGAATTTATATTTATATTTTTCCTTTTAATAATTATTTTTTTCATAGGTTTGAATTCAAATGTTAGTTAAGAATTCAAAAGTGAAATTATCTTTAGTTATGTTTAAGCTCGATGTAGCCTTCATATACAAGATCAATGCTTTTGTTATTAGAGAAAGATTGTCTAAAGTTATAGTTCTTAAAAGAATGTTATATCTGATTTGATGTATTCTTATACATTATTGTTTGATTGTGCTATTGTTTATTCAAGATGTTAATTCTTTTTATTACACTTTTGAAATAGAGGAAGCTTTCCTTCAGAAGAATTTTCATTTTAAGATTGATGTTGCTCAAAATAACTTAACCAATGTTTGGCAAGGTTACACTATTGTAAGAATGATATGTAAAAATATTTTGGACTACCATTAATTGGTTCTTTTATTTTATTTAAAATGAGCCGAGTCTGATCCTAGAGTTATATTTTTAAGTCCAGCTTTTGTGATCACTTTTATGGATTATAAATGCCTGGTGGGCTGATGTGTTTTGCAGCAAGTGTAGACCTTTAACCAACTGGGCTTTTGTGGGTGAGCCCAGTAGGATTTTCTATTTAAGCAGGTTAGGTCCCTCTAACCACTCTACGCGCTCTATCATTAACCACAAAATACTTTGTGAATCCTAATGCCCCATCGGCTGCAAAATTCGTAGAGAAGGCAGGGAAGACTAAACCTTTGTTCATCAATTTATTATAACGAACACAGGTACGCTATCTATTTTCTTAAATCATGTATTTTATATTCTTAATCTATGTAAGTTTATATCCTGTTTGAATAATTTTTTGCTTACATTTGGTATCAGAGGCACTTACAATAGATTGAGAATTAAGATACATATTTTTGGTATGATTTATAATTTTTTTTTAGTGATTGATATCATTTTTTTTATATGATCATTATTTTTAGATCATTTAAAATTATCATATATATGTTTTGATGTAATTTATTTTAATCTAAAAATTTATATATTTTTCGGATGATTTCATTATCATGAAATTAAAATCAGATTACAGTGAGGTGTATAAGGAATTGCATCATTGTTAATTTCAAATATTTGTAATATTTTTTATTTTTCGATCTCACAATTGTACTGAATGTTGTCCGAAATTGTTTATATATATATATATCTTCTCTGGAACATGATTTCAACCTCACAGTGTGATTTTTTTTTTCTGGCTGTGCAATTTTTATATATATATATTAAATCTTCAATCTGAAGATTGAAGATGCAAGGCGTCCAGTATGTGTAGAACCATAAGATATAAAGCATTCAGTAAACAGTAAACTAAAAGCAACATGCCTAACTCGACGTCGTTATAAACTTATATATATATATATATCGATTGTGATAGATATTTATGTATTCATATTTCCTTAAAAGAAAATTAGGAAAATTTAAAATCTTTTTAATTTGTACCAAATATATATATTGAGATTGTATTTTTGATGCAATATGATTTATTTTATGATCAGGATTGGTGTATATTGTTTAGCATCCCTTAATGGACTGATCATATTTTATTTTAATTTATAGTTTTGGGCTTCATTTAAATATCCCGATTCTTTTGGGAGACTTATAGGTTGAAATGGGTAATTATCACCAAAGTAAAATTATTTATTTTGATTTATAAGTCTTCGAGCTATTAAAAAAAATTTTTTTTTAATTATTTCATATAATTATCTGCCCAAAGGGGGTAACTATGTGTTGTAATTAAAAATGAGCTAATTAATTATTTTATATAATGACCTGCCCAAAGAGGGTTATTGTATGATATAATTAGAAATTGAATTATTGAAGCAAAATATTATTTCTGGATTTATTTTATTATTATAAATTTTACCTGCCCAAAGGGGGTAATTTTATAATAATAATATATTATCCTGGTTGGCTTCAATTTTTAGGAGGGTCTTTCATACATTGCATTCTCTGCCCAAAGGGGAGAATGTAGTGATATTTTATATACTCCTAATTGTGATTATGAATAAATTTAAAATGTTCAGAACTAACATATTGCATCTCTAATTATTCTTTCACAGTCTCTTTTGCAGTAAACAATAACACTGCAACTATTGAATTGTTAAATGGTACAAATTATAAGAGGTGGAAGCAGGATATAGAGTTTGCTCTTGGTATTATAGATATTGATTTAGCCTTGCATGAGCCAGAACCGCCAGCACTTACTCCTGAAAGCACTCAAGAGCAAAAAGATTATTATGCAAAATGGGAGAGATCTAATAGGCTTAGCCTTATTGCAATTAAGAGATCTGTACCTGAACATCTACTGGGTGGATTGGTAGATGCAACCAAGGCCAAAGAATTTATGGATGCTATTGGGCAAAGGTATCAAGTATCTGATAATGCTGAATCTGGATGCCTAATGAAGGAACAGACGATTATGAAGTATGATAATATTGGTGGTGTAAGAGAGTTTATTATCAAGACGGTTCACCTCCAAACTCAATTGAAGAACTTAAAAATTGAATTGTCGGATACCTTTCTTGTCCCACATGCATTGAATTCCTTACCTCCAGAATTCAGTCAAATCAAGACAGCCTATAATACCTTGAACACACCCTGGACCATTAATGAACTCATCACTAAGTATGTTGCTGAGGAAGAAAAATTGAGGAAAGAAAAGAAAGAAATAAGTTTTTTGACCCAACCAAAATCCTTACCCAGCAAAAGCCTAACCCACAAGAAAAAGAAATCTAAATCTCATGCTCCAAGGAATAATTTTTCTAAATCTCAGGAGGCCCCACAGGTTCCATTCATAAGAATGTAGAGTGTTATCATTGTCATAAGAAAGGTCATAAGAGGACTTATTACTATAGATTCAAGTCTTGGTTAGAAAAGAAAAAGGGAAATGAGAATGGTAAACTCTTATCCTTAGCTTGCTTTGAATCAAATTTAATTGATGTCCCTATAGATTCTTAGTGGTTTAATAGTGGTTCTACAACTCATGTTGCAATTACCTTGCAGGGGTTCGTAAGCAAGAGGAAACCAAGTGAGAGAGAGTCCAAGCTTAGAGTAGGAAATGATCTTGAAGTTGTAGTTGAATGCATAGGAGATGTTATTTTATGTTTAGAAAACTTTATTGAGATTAGATTGAATAATGTCTTTTATGTTCCTAGTTTTAGACATAATTTAATTTCAATTTCTCTTTTGGATAGGCTTGGATACACATTTATTTTTGGAAATGGAAAAGTTGATATTTTATTACATTCTGAGATCATTAGTTTTGGTGTTCTTGATAATGGTTTATATAGGTTACTTTTAGCCTCTGATAGTCCTTATGCTTCTTTGAATGTTGAAAATGTGATTTCAAAAAGGCCTAGAATTAAGGAAACATCATCAGTCTTATGGCATAGAAGATTGAGACATATATCTAGGGAACGGGTGGGGAGGTTAATTAAAGAGAATATTCTTCCTTCCCTAGATTTTGATGATATGGACATATGTGTCAGTTGTATTAGGGGCAAGTTAACTAAGACTAAAAGGAAGGGCGCTACTCATAGTTCAAATCTTTTAGAAATAATTCATACTGATATATCTGGACCATACTCTTCCATAATTTGTGGTTGTCGTTATTTTGTTACATTCATTGATGACTTTTCTCGATATGGTTATCTTTATTTGATAAAAGAAAAATCTAATGTACTTGAGAAATTCAAAATTTTCAAAATTGAAGTTGAAAAATAATTGGGAAAAGTCATCAAGATTGTAAGATCTAACCGAGGAGGTGAATATTATGGCAAACAAGATGTGTTTGGGCAACACATAGGACTGTTTGCTAGGTTTTTATAAGATTGTGGAATTGTTCCATAATATACCATGCTTGGTAGTCCTGAACAAAATGGCATTGCTGAAAGACGCAATCGAACTCTTAAAGACATGATGAGGAGTATGATGAATGGAACAAATTTACCTGAATTTCTTTAGGGTGAGGCCATTAAAACTGCTTTGTACATCCTTAACCGTGTTCCTAGCAAGTCAGTACCTAAAACACCCTTTGAGCTTTGGACCGGCAGAAAACCTAGCCTTAATCATTTTCGAGTTTGGGGTTGTTCTTCTGAAGTAAAAATTTATGATCCATCAATAAAGAAACTTGATCCAAAATATGTTCGTTGTTACTTCATAGGGTATCCAAATCGTGCAAAAGGATACAAGTTCTATTGCCCTACAAGAGGTACAAAAATAGTTAAGTCCATGACTGCAAAATTTTTTGAGCTTGATGTTGCTGATTTGTCACCAAATCCAGGGCACCTTGAAACACATGATGATCCAGCCTCCATTACCATTCCATTAGTTTTACCTAGTCATACTTTTGTACCTCCATCTGTTCATGTTGAGATACAAAATGATCAAAATGTAGAGCATGACCAAATTGTAGAACCTGTTGCAACTGTTCCCATTGAAAATCACCAACTTGTTCAACCAGTAGAGCAGATCCCTATTAGAAGGTCAGTCAGACAAAGGAGGGCAGCAATTTCAAATGATTATTATGTTTATCTTGGTGAAAGTGAATATAATATTGGGGATGTTGTTGATCCAACAACGTACAGTCAAGCAATGAATAGTCAACAATCTGATATGTGGTTAAATGCTATGAATGAGGAAATTCAGTCTATGATAAAAAATGAAGTATGAGAACTTGTTGAGCTTCCGCAAAATTATAAGGCAATTAGCTGTAAATGGGTGTACAAGAGTAAGAAGGATTCAACTGGCAGAATTGAACGATTTAAAGCAAGATTGGTAGCTAAAGGTTTCACTCAAAGAGAAGGAATTAACTACTTTGAGACCTTCTCGCCAGTATCTTCTAAAGACTCATTCAGAATTATTATGGCCTTGGTTGCACATTTTAATTTTGAGCTTCATCAGATGGATGTCAAAACAGCCTTTTTGAATGGTGAACTTATGGAAGATGTCTACATGAAACAACCTGAAGGTTTTCAGACAAATGAATCTGAGCATCTGGTATGCAAGTTACGAAAATCGATATATGGTTTGAAACAAGCATCTCGGCAATGGTATTTAAAGTTTGATGAGTTAATTACATCTATGGGCTTCACAGAAAATAAAGTTGACCAGTTTATTTATCTCAAGATTAGTGGAAGCAACTTTATTTTTCTCATCTTATATGTTGATGATATTCTATTGGCAAGCAATAGTCTAGCTTTGCTACATGATACCAAACAAATGTTGTCTAGAACTTTTGATATGAAGGATCTTGGCGAGGCATCATTTGTTTTAGGTATTCAAATTCATAGGGACAGAACTCGCAATTTATTGGGATTATCTCAAAAAGCATATATTGACAGGATTCTTGAAAGATTTGAAATGCAGAATTGTAGACCTGGGGATACTCCAGTTGTGAAAGGTGATAAGTTCAGCAACATGCAGTGCCCAGCAAATGAGATAGAGAAACAGTCAATGCAAAATGTTCCCTATGCAAGTGTCGTTGGAAGTTTAATGTATGCTCAAGTTTGCACCAGACCAGATTTAGCTTTTATGGTTAGTGTTCTTGGCAGGTATTTGTCTAACCCTGGTAGAGATCATTGGTGTGCTGCTAAAAAGGTTATGAGATACTTGCAGAAAACCAAAGGTTATATGCTCGTTTATAGGAATGTTGATAACCTTGAAGTAATTGGGTATTCAGACTCAGATTTTGCTGGATGTTCCGATGATATGAAATCTACTTCAGGTTACATTTTCATGATGGCTGAAGGTGCTATATCCTAGAAAAGGCTAAGCAGACATTGACAGCTTCTTCCACTATGCAAGCAGAATTTGTTGCTTGTTATGGTGCTGCTTCACAAGCTATTTGGTTGAAAATTTTCATTTCAGGATTACAGATTGTTGACTCTATTGCTAGACCACTGAAAATTTATTATGATAATAGTGCTGCAGTTTTCTTCACTAAAAACAATAAAAGTTCTAGTGGATCTAAACATTTAGAGTTAAAATACCTCACTGTCAGAGATCTTGTGAAGAAAGGGGACATAGTGGTAGAGCACATTCATACTGATGTTATGTTAGCGGATCCCATAACTAAAGGACTTAGACCTATAATTTTTCAAAAGCATGTTGAGAATATGGGAATTGTAGGCTCTTTTGATATCTTTGGTTAGTGGGAGTTATTTTCTTTTATGTAATTTTGATGTGTTGTTTTCTTATATCTTTACATATACTTGTTGGTACATTGATTATGAATTTATGATAAATTATCGATGCATGCATCATTTGATTATAATTTGCCAATGTTGTTATAATTTTTAAGAGGGTTAAGACTTGGTGTCAGTCGTTAGTTCCTGAGCTTAATTATTTATCTCAAAATCGACACATTTTGGGATTTGTGAGACAATCTGGCTTTGTATATTGCCAGTTGATTTCTTGTACTATGTGAATATTTTTAGAGAAATCATTGAGGACTAACATGAAAGATAAGCATGATTGATCACAATTTGAATGCCATCTTTCATGCTACACTATCACATCAGTGACTAAGTATATATAGTTCATGATATTTTGTAACCATGGAAGGTCCTACATTATTAAAGAATATAACTATCGCCATGATTCAGTATCATTGGCTATATAAGCTTAGTCAAATTTTAAGGCATTTATCTCTAGGGTGGTGTATTTTTAAAATTGTGGCCATATATATTTACAAAATAGTCCTCAGCCTAAGAGTCATTTTTCAAAATAAAATATTTTATAAAATAAAATTAATTACAATTAATGTTGTCCAAGTGGGAGAATGTAAAAATATTTTAGACTACCATTAATTGGGTCTTTTATTTTATTTAAAATGGGCTGAGTCTGATCCTAGAGTTATATTTTTAAGTCCAGCTTTTGTGATCATTTTTATGGATTATAAATGCCTGGTGGACTGATGTGTTTTGCATCAAGTGTAGACCTTTAATCAACTAGGCTTTTGATGGGTGAGCCCAGTAGGGTTTTTTATTTAAGCAGGTTAGGTCCCCCTAACCACTCTACGCGCTCTATCATTAACCACAAAATACTTTGTGAATCCTAATGCCCCATCGGCTGCAAAATTCGTAGAGAAGACAGGGAAGACTAAACCTTTGTTCATCAATTTATTATGACGAACACAGGTATGCTATCTATTTTCTTAAATCATGTATTTTATATTCTTAATCTATGTAAGTTTATATCCTGTTTGAATAATTTTTTGCTTACATGATAGACAATGAATCTATTATTTTTTATTTTATCAAATTGTGTGGATCATATTAATTACACATGTTATGTGAATATCTATATCTTATATGTTTTATTATTATTTCGTTTAATAAATCCTCCAAATTTGATTAATTAGATGTTATATGATTTTCTCTATACTCTGAATAGATGTCATTTTTTGCTAATGTTCTAAAAGAGAAAAATTAGCCTATGGATTTCAATATAACCTTTATTTTCCTTATTTGTATATTTAAGTTAGTTGCTTACATATATACATATATGTAACATTTTATTTAATTCTTTTTATTTCAATTATGTTAACATATTCTTTTTATCTCAATTGAATGAGAATGGTGATGAAATATATTCTCCCACTCTCACAACACTTTGCAAGAGAAATCTAGAAAATCTCGATTTGGATGATAGGCTAATTGCTTGTTTGATATCTCCTCAATTTGTCACTAGTAAATTTAAGAGTCATGTGAAGCATGAAAAAATGAATGAATCCTATTATATGAATTTGAACATATTTAAGTTATATGGATCTGTTCTCTACTGACCTAAACACTAGATGTGTAAGTCCTTGATATTGTTGTTTTTATCTATTTGGACATATTAAGTTGGATAACTTGCTTGATCCAATATAACTTCAAAATTTGTTTAAATTTATTATATTTAATTATTGTCATTATATATAGTTATCTTTAGAGTGAGAAGCAGAAAAGGATTAAAAATATTAATTTATGACAAAGAGAGTGACAATTGACATGTAATAACTAATGTTGTATTCAAGTAAACTTTCTAAAATATATAAAAAATGGTAAGTGTAACCCACACTTTTGTCCATCTTGATATTTCATTATATTGTCACATTGACCAATAGAATAAATTTATTATACACATATTGATTCATATTTTTTTCATACTTCTATTAATTAAGAAATAATATTCTAACTCATGCATTGCAAGGGCTGTACTCTAGTACATGTATATGTAGCTAAGAAATTTGTATGTATTAATTTTTATATGTTTAAATGTAGTTTTTATACTCTTCATGATCATAGTTTTGTCTAAAAGCATACAATCTTTACGTATCGTAAATCTTAAAAAATATATTATATAATATTAATTGTATTGTAATTTTCTTAATTGTTCATCATAAAATATAATATAACAATAATATTTTCAAAGACCACACAATATATATTTTATAAATAAAACCAATTATTGAATAAATTTTAAAAAAACTTACAATAAATATAATATACACGTTAACATAATCATAATGCATAATAAGTAATATATATATATATATATATATATATATATATATTGTTATTCTCATCTAGTGTAAAATTTGCGATTTTGAGTTTCGCTTATTAACAACAAAAAAAAGTATAGGAATGCAAAAACAATTGAAAATATATAAGAATGTAACATGCATTCCAATGCAGGGAAAATGTAATTTTTTGTAATTTTCAAGTGGTTAAATTTTATTCTATCAAGTCTTGAAAAATTAGAATAGAAATTTTAAATTACACAAAATTTTAGATATAAATACACATAATATAATATATTTTATTAAATTATATAATTTTTATAAAATTTTTTGATTCGAACATTTTGTTATTGTATGTTAGCATATTAAGTAATTTTTAATATAATTTATACATGATATAATTAATAAAAATTAAATTATTTATATATAATTAAATTTAAATATACAAATTTGAGTTTAAAATTATGTAAAAAATGAAATAATAAATTAAAATATAATAGTATTATAATTCTTATTTAAAATATTTATAAGAAAACTTATAATTTGAAAAATAATTAAGTCAATGATTAATTTCAATCTTTAAATTTATTACACTTCTTTTTCCTATACTCATAAAACTTATTATACTTAAAACGTTAATTCTAAATTTTTAAAATGAGATGGTAAAATTTAATCATTCTGTAGTTCGAAAAGGTTTTTTCCTAAAAAAATAAAGGGACCTATTTTTTGAAAAATGAAAAGCTTTTAATTCCTCATACATTGTCTAATCTCTCGAAGGAGAGTGGGGCTTTTTTTTTTTGGTATGGATGTTGACAAGGTATCAGCATGTGTCGCGGCAGCCTTCTCGATTTGCATTTTACAAAAAGCAATGTACCCGCAATTTTCTAAGAAGTTTTGGCAACTAAAACATCAAATTAATATTAGACACAAAAATTATTGTACCATATCAAGTTTTAAAATTTAAATTTAAATTTTTTATGTTCATTCAATTAAATTTTATAAATTATTTTTTTATTTTATATTTAATGATGATATTTGATTTTCATTCATAACTCAATTTTAAATTTTATTTTTAATATATATAGCATTATTCTTAAAGGAAATAATGTTCAATAAAAATAAAAAATATAAAATATCACATTTAATTTAAAATTGTTGAATTTTACTCTATTTAGCAATAAAAAATTGAAATTACCTCCTAAATTATATAATACTTGAAATTAATATCTATTATTAACTTAATTTATGATTTTATTAAATTATATAATTTATTATAAAATTTTAAAATAAAAATTATAATATTATAATATATTAGTTTGTCTATTTTTTTGCAAATAATTTTTTATATCATATAACTAATAGAAATAAAAAAATATAAAATTTTAATTAAATATTTCAAAATAAGTTAAAAATGATATTTCAAAAAATAATGAAATAAATCAATAAATTACAATAATATAATTTTTAATTAAAAAATTTATAAAAAAAATATAATTTGATAAAATAATTAATTAAATAATTGATAATTATTAATTTTAATTTTTTAAGTTTTTGAAAGTTATTATCAAATTCTTTGAAAAAAAGTCATTAAAATTCAACCACTTAAAAGATGTATTGTACATTTTTTAAATAAAATTTTTGTGTATCTTGCATTTATTTTCTAGTGAAATGAAAATCTTCAATTGCTCTATGAAGGACAGTATTGTATACCTTGCTTCTCCAAATCAAATATATAATTAAGCTATCAATAATAGTGTAATGTGGGATGAGGTGGGTTAAACAAATCAAGTTCACACGAACTCCCCTAGTTAAGCTTATATTCTAAACAATTTAAGGAGTAAGGGTGTAAAACAAGATGAGTGGGTTAAATCAGTGCAATGCTTTGCGGAGCTTAGGCCTACATGGGCCCCTTGCATAAACCCACATTTTATGCAAGCAAAATTAACTAGAATTATAAGGACTCATGATTTGCCTATAACAATTTGCAAGTAGTTCACACTTTTTTTTTTACTCTTGAAAATAATTAAATTATTTAAAAGGTACACATAAGAATAAAAAATCGAGCTATGAGAGTTGAGAAAATATTTTTAATGAGATATTAAATTAAGTTAGATTAAAAAAATATTATTTTTTTATAAATTTTAATTAATTAATTAGATTTATTTTGTTTTATATAATAGGTTAGTCAAATAAATTTAAAAAATTATATTAAACTATTGCACATTAGATTACGAATTATGTTAGATTAAAAAAAAATCTTCAAATACATGAAAAATTACTAAAAAAATTAATAAAACTATGAGGGCCGGCAGGTAAACTCTTGTGCAAGCTTGCTGTATAAGCCTGCATTAAAAATAGGCTTTAATTTTTTATGGCCCGGACCACCATGTACTCGTACGAGCACAGACTTATAGACAATTGATCCATTTTACAGCCTTGCTAAGGATTGTAGGTCCACAGTCACCCCGCATGCGGGTCAGGTACGTTCGCAGGTAGTCTGTAACCAAAAACCAATTTTTTTCTTCCAGTAAAATGCCAATTATCAAAATCTTTTACATACTCACTAAACCTTACAACTCACTCCAAACTCCATTTCAATTAGCAAATAGCAATTAGGAAAAATGGAAAATAAATTAGGTTAGACAAACCTAATCTAAAGATTGAAATTAGGGAACTGAAATCGATTATGGGAGAATTGGGTCTGTACTTGGCGTTGCATGTTCGCTACTTCTTCTCTTCGCAATACTCGGTGTAGCTTGTAGTGCTCGATTAGCGATTGTGGATCGCCTCGCTGTTGTCTATTGCTTTACTCTATCGTCTTGGGTGGTATCTCAGTCTAGGGCTCACAACTCAGGCACAAAGAAGCAGAACACAGAGAGTTAAAAACGAGGAAGCTTCAAGAGTGTCGTTATATCTCACTGTGATTCCATGAAGTTGAGAGTCTAGGTCTTTGACAATTTTAGTTCTTACAATTATTGATTTAGTTCAATATTTTGTGATTTAGACTTTTTTGTTTGATTTTAAAAGTGAAATTGGATTGTTCTTTGTTTCATTGTTTATTGAATTTGGTTAAGTCATGGGTGGGCTGTTGCTTGCGTTTTGAATTGGATAAGGTTTCAAATTTTTTTTTTCCAATTAGTTCACAATGAATTGGGTTACCACAACTAATTTAAAAAAAAAAATCAAAGCCCTAAGTTAGCTCTTAACCACATGGGCTCTCCTCCATATGAGTTGACAATTTAAGCCCACAAAGTAAATGTGCTCAAATTTTTCCCCCCACCTTAACCCGTACTCGCGATTTACCCACCAAACCCACAAGTATCAAACCCATTTTACACCCCTATCTGTCAAGTCTCCTTAAATCTTATTACTAATTCCTGACAAGGACAAATTGATGGATTTTTATTTCTTAAATTTTTAAAAATTAATTTTTATGAAAAATAACTCAAACCTTTTATATTAAAATTCATGATTTTTTTGAGAAATTTATTATTTAAAAAATTATATTTATATATTTTTATATTTACTTTCTTAATTTTCTAAAAAAAGATAGATCGATGAATTAATCAACTTATTGATATTTTTTTATTTGGACTATAATTATTTTATCAAAAATTATTTTTTGTAAAAAAATATTATTTATATATATTAATGAAAGAATGGAATGTTACTTGTATTAATATTTAAAAAACTAATATGTAGATGTATGGTAATAAAAGGAAATAAATTTGTTTTTCAAATAGAGTAAATTATTCTCTAAAAACTCTTCCTATTTAATATTAAATAAATAATATACTTTGACTCATTTTAACATTTTTAATAATATTTTATAGAAAATATATTTTGTCAAAACAAAGGATTAAATATTTTTCATTTTCTTTACCCACTTCACATCACATCATCGTTACTAAAATCAAACCTCACATAAGTCTAATTTTTTGAATCACTAGTTTTATTGATAGGTCATCAGTTCAATCATTTATAATACAAAAATAATAAAAAAAACACATATTTCATAAGTAAAATAATAATAACTAGTTTATCAAAATATAATAATTAATAAAAAAATAACTCAAGATTATACACAAATCACACAACCTTTGCTTGGATACAAAGTAAAAAAAAAGGAAAATAAAAAGAAAGAAAAGGAGGAGAAAATAATTTTTCTTTGCTTGTTTATGTAGAAAAATAAGAGAAAAGAAAACCAAATTAAATTGAATGACAATTTTACCCATTAAATGTAATATAATTATATAAAATCTTGTTTTTGAACAACAACAAATATTATCATTATTCATCATATTTATGTGTAAATTATTTATAAATATATTTAATAAATAAAAAATATTATTAATTCAACATTCATAACAAAAAGTTAATAGCAAATTTTAATCATTTCATATATCATTTTAAAAAAATTGAAAAGATTGATTGTACCAATTGTAATTGATTTCTATTAGGTTTTTTTCAAGTAATTAATTTTTATACAAAAATATAAATTTATTTTATATCTTTTATAATTCTCTATAAAGGGTTTTAATTTTATTGATAAAGATACAATATTAATTTGTACAAAATTTTAATATGATGTTTATTTGGATAATTACTCCAATACACAGTAGAGATATCCACACAAATAATTTTAACAAATTAAAGATGATCCAAAAATTAATGAGTTAAATAAAATCAAAGATAAAATTGTAACAAATTAGTTTTTCATTTCTTTTCCGTCCATCTGTGTTAAGAAAACCTTTTGATAGATTTCACTCATTTTTTTTAACTCATTTCCCCTTTCATCCCTTTTCAACCCTACGACCAAGTAAGAAAAAAAAAATACTAATTTCAATTTGCTTGCTTTGTATTTTTTTATCTATTTTTTATAAAAACAAATAAAGGGATCAAATAAATTAGAATATTTTTTCAAAGATTAATGACTTAATATAATACAATTATTCGATTAGATTAATTAAAAGATATGGGTTAAACATTTTTTTGCCTATTCACATATAAAATTAATTTGTTAACAATAAAATTTGAATTGATTCATTGATTTGTTGGTTGAATTGACCCATTGGATCCGGATAACTATCCCTCACGTCACTCTGAACTTTCACCCGCCAGTATTCCCTCTCTTCCTCCTTTTGTACAGGTAAGTATTTAATTGTAAGTTATTTCAATTTTGTTATATACTTAAATTTAAATAATTTAATCAGAGTGATGTTTACCTTTTTGAATAAATAGTGTAATCATAATTAAGTTTTATTCAGTTTTTTGTGTAATTAGAATTAAATCCAATTCATTGTGATTAGTGTTTTAGCCTTCGATGTAATTGTGTTTTAACTTTATAGCATTTAGGACTAGCGTTGGTAAATTACTTTATTGTTTACAAATATTCAAAATTAAAATTTTGTATGTTAGTATTTACGGTTAAGATTAATTTTTATGTAGTAATTTTATTAAACAAGCCTAATCTCCGCATTGGGCTCCTTTAAATCATGTAAAAACTTCTATTGTTTGATAAGAAATTAATATTAATATTAATCTAGTTCAAGCCACAATCAGATTAACGCTGAAAATTTAAATGCACCTAATGTATTAAAGCAATCGCAGGTATAAGGTTGAATTGATTTTTTTTTAAAGGAACAAAATGGTTTTATTAAATGAAAAGAGCTCGGTTTACAAGAGATCCAATATCTTTGAGAATACAAAGATCAATCGCTGGAGGGACATGAGATAGGTAACCCATGCCACTCTTAATTTCATTAGCCACCCGTTTTGTATTTTTGTGGGCTGCTTCGTTACACTCCCTAGGACATTACAATAAGGAAATATTTTTTCTATTCGTTTTGAAGTGTCATTTAAGATTAGTATAAAATAATTAAAAAATAATAAATAACCTTAATTTTTTAAAAAGATGAATTATAATTTATTAATATATTTTTTATTAAAAGGTAACTGATAAATAAAATTATTAAATATTTATTTAAATCATAGAAATAATATTTGAAAGATGATAATAAATATATTTTTAATTTTTTATGATGACAAATAAATGGAATAATTTTTTTAAAATAACACTTAAAAAATGGAGCAAAAATAATATCAACCACTTAATGGATTCAAGGATAGAACTCACATGCCAAGAATCGTTTCTAATTCCTATGATGATTATTACAGCAATCTTAAGATCACTCTCAATTAGCATCTCCTTCCCATCATAAATATCGGACTCTACAATTGTCTCTTGAATTGCAAGCATCTTCGCAGCCGAACTTAATGCACATTTATAGTTATTACAGCATAGACCTAGTACCTGGCCCATATATATATATATATATATATATATATATATAGATTGGGCTGAAGATCTTGGCATTTGGACCCTATCTGGCCCTAGAAGCAGTCTAAGATGCCCTTCGGAGACATCATGCTCCACAAGCCATACCCGCAGGCCGTCCCTCATGAATTGTTTTCTTATTATAATGAATCCATCTTATTCATTTCATCTGGAGTTTAAAGTGATAAGGTTGACGTGCCGATAATTTTTTTCAGAAAGTAAAGGGCAGAACTCACCTTTATAATGCAATCTTCTTTATTCCTTATCAAAATCACAAAATTTAACCAACATGAATTCATCCAAAGGGATTTAAACGCTTTAAGTCAGATGTTATGAGTTTGATCTAAATTTTATATATGGAAAAAATTTATTTGCCAGAAATTCTTGTCTTTAACACTTAAACAATACCTCAAGAGATTAGTTTCTTATTGCTCAAATTGGAAATATTCTGGTGCAAATAAAAAAAATAATCTAATTTGATAATTTTTGTATGTATGTATTTAATAATTTAATCACTCATATAATTAAAAAAATATAAAATTAAGGAGTTCAGATTGTACATGTTTAATAACATATATTTAAATTTTGGTTTGGGTTCTTCTAAAGTGCAAGACGTACTTTAAAAGATAAAATGCATCATTAGAATTATTAATAAGAAATTAATAGTTTATGATTTTATGAATAATAATAAATAAATAAATAATTTTTAAATTTATGATTATCCATTCCTTTAATTTTTTTATTAATAATTTTAATGATATACTTATTTTTTAAAGTGCATATTGTATTTTAGAGTAGCCAAATCCTTAATGAAAAACATAAATGAATGAACCGGAGTCCTTGAGTGATGTGGCTTTCGAGAGCGAAAAGCATTCCAGAAGACTTTTGTGAGTCTTTAAGCCTAAAGAACATTAGGATTGATGAAAGAAGGGCTGTCCATCGTGAGCTTGTTGGCCCAATGCCAATGTTATTCCCAAGACTTGTTCGAGAAATTGTTTTGGACCAAAAAAGAAAAATGAAGTTGCAAGACATGTCACAATCACTGCTAGAGGTTTAAAATTACGATTATCGGGTATTGTGGGCCCTATCCATCACGCGTCTGTCCAATTAGGCCTACTGATTCTTGTTTCTGGGAATGATGAGTGTAATCTGAATTGGGCTGGGCTTGTCTCTTTCCTACACTACAACTCCACTAATCGGAAGATTCTGGGCTTCGTTGTATAAATAGTCCATTCTTTGGTACGGACCTTCATATATTTTTTACTCCTTTAGTCCCTCTCTGGCTCTCTCTCATCTTTCTCTGCTGTTATTCTTCTATCTCCTTGTAATGTATTGTTCTTGGACCAAAAAAGACAAAAAAAACTACTTCCCTCCTTTTTTTTTTTTTTTTTTTAACCATATCTTCATAGGAATTTTTTTTTTTTCTACTCTGACTCCACACCTTCCATCAGAAGGTACAGCAAACCTACGTCCGAATTAAACTAAGTTTGGCTTGTTTGTTTTTCTCCTCTGGCTGCACAACAGATTCTGCGCACGATGAATGTAGGGTAATCGGTGCGGTTTCAATGCCAGACAACCCACTCCCCCACTACTCAGACGGAAAAAAAAATATTTATTGTCCGGTCACCCCCTCAATCTTGGACTGATATTTCATTTGTTTCCTAAGAAAATATTATTATATTAAGGAATAACAAGTTATTTGTATTTTTTTAAATGATATCTAACATATCAAAAGAGGAATTTATTTTTTCAAAATTTTCATATTTAACGTTAAATAAATAAAATATTTTTTATCATCGTAGTTTTATTTATTTTGATATAAAATGTTTTCTGTAAAATATAAAAAATGTTAAGATAAAGAAAGGATATTTTATTTATTTAATGTTTAATATGAAAAGTTTGAGAAAAGTAATTTTCTTTTTTTAAAGAAGAATTTACTTTTTTATTACTATAATTTTATATATTATTTTTTAACCAGCCTATTACTTCTTTATCAATATACATATAAATAATAATTTTTTACAACAAATAATTTTTTTTTTCGGAAAATGCCTTCTAACAAAATAAATGAAACATTTATAAAAAATATTTTCCATAGAAATAAAAGAAATCTAAAATTACATTTACCCCTCAAAGTTTATACGTGCTACACATGAACTCTTTAATTTTTTTTTCCTGAAATAACAACCGACTCCCTTATTTGTCTATAAATTCCCTTGCCCCTTAATATTTGCCATTCAATCAAGCATATGGTCCCCCTCAAGTTAGATCATAACTTTTCAAACGTAATTTAATCTTTGTTCTCATTAAATTTTCATGAATCAGGTTTTGCTATTTTTCATTCTACGTCGGTAATGCCGTAGTCCCTTTAGTAGATCACAAGATTCCACCAATTTATTGCATTTGCAATTATCAATTTTTTGTTAAATTTTAAAATGAAAAACATAATTCATTCATACATATGCTTAGGATCTATTCAAAAACTCAAAGTAAATCTATGTATTTACTCTTTCTAAATTTATATTCAAAGAAATTGAGTTGATTGGAACTCCCTCTCGACTGAATCTAAGGTGGCGTTTAGTTTGCGAAATATTTTTAACATTTTCGGAAAAGTTTTAAGGGAATATTACATTCCCATGTTTAGTTCAAAGTTTGAAAAAAAATATCTGGAAATGTCACATTTTCAAAAAAAAATTTAGCCCAACATTCCTCCAAAATATTCTCATGGAGGGAGGTGGGTATCTCAGATTCCTATATAATAGGAATATGATATTAAAATATTTTCAAAAAAATTTATAGTGTACCAAATATAAGAATTTTATATTCCTGTTAATTAAATTCCTAGAAATCACATTTTCAGAAATGTATACTTTTCTAAGAATGTAAAATCTCGTAAATCAAACGCCACCTAGATTCGTCTCCACAATGGAAGATTTTAGTTATAAAATCTAAAGCCTTTACTTTTAACGAATCCCTGCTATTGTTTAATGATTATTTAAAAAAAAAAAAACTATCTTCTACTTAAAAAACAAGTTGTTTTCTTCTGCCACGAACCAGACTTTCATGGCATCAAAGCAAGGAAGGTCATTAACTTTCAATAAGGGGTATTAAATTACAAAAATGTTATATCTACAAAAAAAATAAGATTTGAAGTTGGCTTTTTAATTTTTATATCCATTGAATTTATTTTTATAAATTTATCTTATCATCTTATATTAATCATAACCTTGAATTATATTTGAATTCAATTTTGGATCTCATCTTTAGTGCATATATATAACTACTAATTAAGTTATGTTAAGATTTCATCCAAAATTTAATAATTACTAATCAATTATTATTTTTTAATTTAAATTATTATTATATTAAAATTAAGATTATTATTAATTTATAATTAATTTTTATTTTGAATTATTTTCTTATTTAAAATAAGATTTTTTATCTATTCTCTTAGCATATAAATACATTCAATTTGGGCATGAACAATTTGTCACAGAGATTGAGGTGAAAAAACTTGTATTGGTAACTATTATGATAGGTTATTTGAAATCTCACAATTTATTTTTACTTTTTTAATGAGATTATTTGAATCAAGAGTGAAAAGTATATGTTCTATTTGTGATAATATATATCATTAGTTAGAAGAATACTATAAGATATTTTAAGTATATTTATAGTGTGAATTTGAGAGTAATTGAAAATTTTATATTCTTTTTGTAAGTCTTTTAAAAAGTATTTATTTTTCACGTTCACCTATAATATAAGTTAAAAGCTAAATCATATTATTTTTTATGTCTTGTTAATTTTTTTACTTCCTTGATCTTGATTTACGGCAATACATTTCTACATCATCACAACCATCTGTCTGAGTTTTTCCATCAAGATGTTCATGATGGTTCATCTCATTTGTTGGCAGTGCCCTTGATCCTCCCTTCTTTATGTCATTGATATAGAATTTAACACTTACCATGGCCTTTTCAGATCATACTTCACTACTTCTGTTAAAAATTATGAAAACTCAATTTACAGAATCTAAAAACTTATTAAACCAACAAACAAAATGCTACAAATTAAAAGAAAAGTCACAATTTGTTAAGTATTTACGTGACTTTGAAACTACAGAATTGATAATCGCTCTTCCACAAAGTCACCTTTAGTGATGCTATTGTAAGAATATCTCATATTTGATTTCAAGATGAAGAAAAGACAATGAAAGAAAGTAGGCAATTTTTTTTTAAAAAAAATAATGAAATAATGTATTTACTGTTTAAGGGTAAATATTTGTTTATGAGATTCGGGAGTAAGTCCGTTAGAGTAAATTTAATATAAATTATTAAATTAGGGCTAAATGTAAAAACAGAAAGAACGGAACCGCGTGATATTTGAAGGGGGAAAAAATGGATCTATATGTAATTTGAGCATCTCTCAAAGAAAGAAAAGTGTAATATCCCCAATCCTCACAAAGAGGCCTTCGAAGTCTCTGCATTCTCTCCTAACCAGGAATTACATTGCAGGCTGTCTAACAGAGGAATAACTAAATTTGAAAATTAACTCTTAGTTTCGCTCGGTTCGTAAAATTTGTAATCTTCAATCATTTATATTGTAGGGTCGATTTTCGTTACTGACGATCTTAAAAGTTTAGATGATATATAATTTACTATCCTCTTAAATTTTAAAAAAAAGGGTAAATTTGAAAATTAAATTAAAAAGGAGAGGATAAGAATCTACTCAACCTTAAACCCTTTATTCCTTTCAATGTTTAGGAAGGGCCAGAACAACGCTTTCCCTCATATGCACTTCGAACATTTTCGTCATCTTTACTCCGAATATGGTTCAGTGGTTATGTCCCGAAGCTCCTATTCTTATAAACAATAATTATATTCTCATTCTTTCTCCCTTTTTTTTTTACCTTAATTATTTTAAATAATGTCATGGCATCTTAAGGCCATATATTCCCTATTTTAATGCGTACCCGTATGTTAGCATCATTGAAATAATGTACGATCAATGCCAGAGCTCCTGTAATCAATGGATTCAAATTGATGTATTTAATTTTTAAAGTTAGAATTACATTTTGAAATGTTATTACAAATTTATATTAATTTCTATTCTTGTCACTTTCATGAATTTTTTTTATAATTTTTTTATTAAAAGTTATAATTTTATATAAAAGAAAATTTTAGAAATTATTTTTGCAACTTTGATTAATGGAAATGTAATTTTTTTATGTAATTATTATACATTCAAATAAAATGTAAGTTATCTTCAATAAAATGATGATAAAGTATAATTATAAATTTAAATCAAATAATATGTGATAATTTAAGTATTTTGTCATCAACAATATACTTTGGTTAAGCTTAAATGAATAAGAAACCTTTACACTTTTTATCAAAATTTGACTTTTTCCTTTGTTACATTTTACTTATTTGAACCTAATCAAGGTATATTATTTATAACAAAATAATTAGGATATCTTATATTAGTAGATTTGATTTGTATAGTTATTTTTCCTTATCATTTCTTAATGAAAAATTTAAATTAAGTTTAGATGTGCATGATATTGTTTTTTAATTTTTTTTAATATTTTAATGAAAAATTGTTCTATGTTTATTTTGACTTATTTAATCTTATTATATATACACTAGATTTTGATTAAAACTATTTCTACTTATTTGTTAACTAACTTGTCCAAATTCTAACATAAACAATCTCAAATGCATTTATATTATGTTGTAAAAACTTAATTACAATTTGCTACAATAAGTTGGTTGAATAAAAAAATGGACCACTACCCAATCTTTCTATAAATATTAATGGAAAAATTACACTTTATTCACCTATGATTTTGTCATTTTTTACTTAACTCATATGTGATTTTAAGTGTTGTAATTCACTTATATATGTTCTTTCAATTATTAATACTTTGTCCACTTAAACTACTTTCAATCTAAAATTTAATAAAAAAATTCATATACATTGTATATGGTCTTTATTTTTCTAAATTTTAACTCAATTTGACATTTACTTAAAATCAATTGACATTAAAAAAAAATATTTGACACCCTTTATTCAATAATTATAAATTAAATTATAGAAGATAAATATATAATAGAATTAGATTTTTCAGGTAATTTAATTCTAAGTAAGTATCAAATTGAGTTAAAATTTAGGAAAGTGAAGATTATATACAATACATATAAATTTTTTGTTAAATTTTGGACTGAAAATAATTTAATTGAATAAAGTGTTAATAATTAAAAGTACAGATAGCTTAATTGCAACACCTAAAATCACAAGTAAATTAAGTGAAAAATGTCAAAATCACATGTGGATAAAGTGTAATTTTCTCAATATTAATCGAGTAATACTAAATAAAAACTACAACTTTAACAATGAACTCACTATTAAAGAAAAGGTATGGTTTATCACTCAATTTTATCATATTTTAGTGGGTTCAAATTGTAAAATTTAACAAGTTCATAAATAACACTGTTTGGTATATATTATAAAATTTTTGAAAGTTTAGAATCTTCACTTACATCACTCGATGCTATGTAACTTCACTATTGTGTATAATATATGTTTAGTTTAATAGAACGAACCCAAACCCAAATTATTGTTAATGAATGATTATTTCTTATTGTGAGTTATCTTTCAATTCAAGTTAGATTTTTATGTTAGAGTAAAAATTGGGATTCCTTACATACTAGTGTTTCTAAAATATAAATATTTATATTGGCCATTGGTTTAAGGCATGCAGCAAATATGATATAACTACCTATGAGAGTTATGTGGGAATTCTTATAAAGGACTGGGAAAGATATATGGATAGTGATTAGGAAATTGTAGGGTTATGATTGAGAACTTGCACATGTATTATCTTTTAATCTTTTATGATATAATCGATTCCTTTTCATTCATGATCTTTTTCCTTAGAGTTTATGATTTTTTCACATTAAATTTATTTATATGTTATGAGTTGCTCTGATTAATTTAATTCCCTAGGTGATGTTGGTAATGAAAGCAATGATGGTTATGAATTGAGGATGAATGAAGACACATGTTATAGGGATAACATGTTTGATTGTATGTAAGTTAAATATGATGATTGACTGATACAATGAATGTAGATGTTCCAACTTGAGCAAAAGTGAGAGAGATGTAATTAATGATAGGCAAAAGAGTGAGGGTTATAGTTGATGATGGAGATAAAGATTTGATAATATGCAAGATTGGAAAAGTTACAACTGATAATAAAGATGAAGATTTGAACATATTATGTTGGTTTATGAAAGTGTTTATAAGATTTGGTATTGCTATAGATGTAAGAGATTCTAATAGAAGAAGAGATCGTTGATAAACTCTGGTAAAACTTATGATGCTTGATTAAGGAAGAGCTACTTGATAGGAAGATATGATTTTTATGGTTTTAAAGAAATTGTAATGATGGAGGACTCTTATGGTTGGCTCTCCTTGATTAGTTTCATCTGACAGTAGGTGGAATATGAAAATTGATGAAAATGATAGAATTGGTATCAAGATAAAGATTGTTGAATTTGATCTAAATTCAAATTGTTATCAATTAATGATTGTTTTCTATAGTGAGTTATCTTTTTACTCAAGTTAGATTTTTATATTAAAGTAAGATTGGGATTCCTTATCAAACAAGTATTTTTGAGTTATAAATATTTATATTAATAAAAAATTTAAGATATAAGGAAAATGTGATGTGAGCACCTATAGAGGTTATGTGGGAACTCTTATAAACGTTTAGGAGCGATATAGGGATAATACTTAGGAAGTTATAAAATTATAATTGAAAACTTTTACATGCACTATCCTATAATCTTTGATAATATAATGGATTTCTTCTTATTCATATTTTTTCCTTAAAGTTTGGGAAAATTTAGGGTTTTTCTTTGATAAATCAATTTGTATATTCCTCATCTGATTAATTTAATTACCTAATGTCTAATTGTTTGGATAGGGATATTTTTCTTAACACATCATTAAGTTTCCTAACTTTTACATCACCTACACTTAAAATTTATTTTGAAAATTGTTTTACATCATTTGGATTTTTGCTCGTAGCTCTAGTGAGCAATCTCATATTTTGGGTTAATGTAAGGATCCGACAAAAATTTCAAAAATAAGAAGAATTGATTATTGTATGAACTATAACTTGTTTTTCACCTTTTAGAACAATAAGTGGTATTTGTTTGAAATCATCAGCTAATACTACAACTTTCATTCTAAATGGTTGATTTATATTATTTGGATTTGAGAATCTTAAAATATCTCTTAAAATTTTATCAAGTAACTCCAAACATAATTGTTAACCCATTAGAACTTTATCCTAAATGATACAAAGTTTGTTTTGATAAAAAAATTTAGCTATTTTGATTAATGTCGTATGTTGATGATTCATTGATATCAAACCTAGAGTGAACAATTCTTCCTTTAAGCAGTAATAATGATACAACTTTATTTGATACAACATTCAAAATAATTTCTCTCTTAAAATGGAAAAGTTCTGAAAAAGAATTATAGAAGAAAGTTTTATATTCGTTTCATCATAAATATAAGGCTTATTAGTTTCAAAACAATAATAAAGATTATTTCATGGAAAATAAAATTGGACAACATTATTTAAAAAGTTCTGCATTAAAGATAAGGTAATAATGAAAGAACAATCAATAAAATTCATATTATTATATTTTTTAACTCAATTAATTCTATATCTTTAACTATAAATAAAAATATTTTCTCTTATAATTTAATTAGATAATTACCATCGATTGATTAAACTAACATCCAATTGGACTCGAATTTTATAATTTTTTCATGACTGCAGATTTGAGTAATTTGTAATGGTATGATTTATATTCACAACAATTTTAACCTCATTAAATGAGTAATATGTTTAAAAGAATAAAATAGATAATCAAAATTGATAATAAAAAATAATAATTTGATAAATAAATTTTTAAAAATAATTTTTTTTTAATTTATAAATCAAGTTTGTTATAATTATTCATTTTATCTTTTAAAATATATCCTACCGGCAATTAGATCTATCGGCAGCAATGTCCTCCCATAAAAGCCCTTTGATGACTAACAATGAGCAGTACCGACTCGCCCCTCGCGTTGATAGATTAAAAAATAAAAATAATCCTTGCTGGTGCCTACTTCAGTCCAGCTCTGGCCTTTAACATAGTGACATGTGACGTGTTCCTGCTCTGGCCTTTAAGATATTCTTTCACTTTTAAGTCCAATGTTTGCATAATTACTAATTGATTTGCTGTTAGATTTGCCAATCGAATTTTGCAACTAGCAGCTTCAAGAGAACACTCCTGATAATTATAATAATTAAACAACACCTGAATCCAATTAGCTGACGATCCTTATTTTGTCCAAATCATACACTTTAGGCTGAGCCACTTGAAGTTATCTTAGAACATTATTAAAACTAAAATGTCGGCTAAAGTTTTGATGGTAATTGCCGACTTAATATGTAGTTATATATAAAAAAACTGACAAAGAAACCATCTACATTTTGTTTTATATACTTCGTTTTGGTTTGGTGTACGGAAAGATGCCAGCTTGAAGCTGGAGTTATCATCTAACAGCTCACTTAACAAGAAAACATCAACAATCAAAAAACAACTCACGCATATTCATTTAGTTTATTAACCTCGTTAGCATGTTCCTGTCTCCCAATGAACTCTGCTTTGTCCCCCCAAAAATATGATATGTCCTACATGTGCAGCCATGGGAAATTTTTATTTTTATTTTGTTTCTACTTTTTGTTGGACATGAGGCTTGGCTTTTCTAACTTGTATAATGCCATGAGAAAAATAAATTTTCAATATGATGTTACTTTAAAATTATTTTTTAATATAATATTATTTTAAAAATAAATAAATAAATTATGAATCACATTACTTTGCCTAACGCCACCCTTTTAGGATGGCAATAGACAAATTAACGCTGCCGCTGTTATTTTGACTCTGCCTGCAAGCATTCTAGGGGATTAGTCTTATGAGAGTGGCATTAGCCACCCCGATAAATTAATATTTATAATAAATTTAAATAATTTTATAAATAAATTTTGACAGTTTTATTATTTATAATGTTTATCATTATTTTAATATTTTTATGATTATATATCTAAATTTATTTTTAATTATAATTAAATTTTTACATTTATTAAAATAAGTTAACGAAACTTGAAACTATAATAATAAAATTATAAATTAAAATAAATTAAAAAAATTAAAAACTTAATTTAATCTATTTTTTAAATATGTTACTGCATTTTCATATTGAAAAGGAGGAGTTATTTAGTTTATATAAAAAATAAGTTTTTATAGAAAATTAAAATTTTTATACAATAAATTAAACTTCTAATAAACTTCATATTTTATAACTAAATTATGTATTACATGAATATTATTTTAATATATAGAAATGAATAAACATTTATAAAATTAATGAGTTAGATAAATATCATTTTATAAGAAACTTAATTTCTTACAAAAACTTTTTTTATATATAAATTATATTATTCCTTCTTTTTAAGATGAAAATAAAAAAAGCTTAAGAAAAAGCTAAATTAAGTTTTTAATTTTTAATTTCATTATTTTTTTAATTTCATTAATTTATTATAATGGGCCAAAAAGTTAATTATAAATAAAAATAGATTTTAAATGCATAATTGTAAGAAAAATAAGAATAAAAATAAATAATAAAATAATCAATTTTATTTATACAATTATTAATTTTTAAAAAAATTAATTTATTAGGATAGCATTACTCGGGGTGACGTTTAGGTAATGGCCCTCGAATTACATTCCATTCCCCAAAAGTGCTTGCACGCGAAGTTAGAAATAGTAGTGATGGCGTTATTTTACTTAATCCTATCCTTTGACGCCACCGCCACCCCAATCCTTTAAAGGTGGCGTTAAGTAAAGTAATGTCATCCATAAATTATTATTTTTAAACAATATTGTACTATAAAATAGTTTGAAAGTAACATCTTAGAATATTATTTTTTCCCTGGCATTATGCAGGTCAAAGAGCCTTATTGTACATGGGGATTCACAAAAAAATTGAGAACCCGCAACACTTTTACGTATGTTGCGTTATTTTAAATTTAAAATAAATGGAGTTTCAATATTTGTGATTATACTAATACAATATAACTCGAATTTTATATAACATTTATTTTTCTTCAAATTTATGATAAATTTGATTTGATTTATACAAAAATTTCTACGCATGAAGATTTCATAAAAGTGAAACTTGCAGACTTTCCTCACAGAGTGAATATGGGTCTACTTATTTATTAATTTTAAAAATAATTTTTTAAGATAAAATTCTTATCTAATGTCGTTTGATTTATAAAAATAATATAAAAAATATAATTTTTTAAAATGTAAGATTTCTTTGAATCATTAAATTGATTAGTAACCACTAAATCAAAGAAAATACATTTTAAAAAAAAATTATTTATCAAGAGTTTTTAATATAATATTCTATTTTTACACGTGCTTCTTGCATTTTAAAGGAACTTAATCTATATATTTTATTCCATATTTTTTTAACAAATAGTCTTTCTTCTTAATTATATTAAATATTTTATTTAAATTCTTATTTCTCCCTTTTCAATTATAATTATTGGTGGTCATGAATTTTACAAATATTTTTTATTTTTCCATAAATTTTCATTTGATTTGTGTAACTTTCCAAAATTTATTGGATCAACTATTTTTTGTACCAACTTATTTTTTTATTTGATTAAATATTTTAAAATTTTAAAATTATCAATTCAAATTAATCCAATATTGAAATTTACTGTTCAATGATTGTATTCTGTTTATTCAAATTAACCTAGTAGTTTCCCGCCCATTAGCTTGCAAACGAACTAAAACTAACTATTCTTTTCTTATAATAATAAAGATAATAATTCACTTAATGTACATATATAAAATTCTGAATTTAAATATTAAATATGATGGAAAATAAGCTCATAAAGTAATTGTTATTTTTCTTTTTTTTGGTATAATAATTATCTTATATCTAAATACTATATTGAGTGCTGACTAATCAAGATTCAAGTTGGAAAAAATCATATTAAGTACCAATTAATTTAAATTTGAGTCAAATAGGATTATATTAAGGGGTAAAACCCTCCCAACCAAATTTTAATATAGATGCATTCTCAAAGACTTGAACCTGAGACTCCTAATTAAGTTACAACAATCTCATATCAATTGATCTACGCACTTGATGGTACTAGTTGATAATATTGCTATGGTAATGTCGGTAAAAAGGATCAAGGAAATATCAGATTACATCATACTAAGTAATACGTTTTACCAATTTGCTTTTATAACATGCTTGCACATTGCTATGGTTAATTATATTTAAAACAGAAGCTACCAAAAGGGGAAAAAAATGATAGAAGTATGACGTAGGGAGAAATGCAACATGAACAAAAAAACCATTTGCATTATGTCTTGATACCGATTGATTAGTTTGATAATTTTATGATATTTTAATATTAAATTATACATCTTATTTCTCTATACATTAATATTAATTTATTCTAATTAATACATTGCATTGCTAAATTTAAAATCAATAATTTAATCATACATTAATTTAAGATTCAGTTTAAAGTTTGAATTTTGATAATAATTATTCAATCAATTATTATTACTAATTTTAAAAATCAATTATTGAATAAATTACAAATTAAAATTTTAATTGAGATTAGCTTACTTCCTTTCTATTTATATCAAATGTTTAAAAATATTTTATTCAAAAATTTCCTAATCAATGAAATATCTAATTTAAATTATCTTCCTCCCTAATCATACAAATTAGTAGTATTGGTAATCATTGTTAGTTATTAATTTTATAAATATGTTTTCTTCACACATAATATTTTTCACCTTGATTTATGTAATTTCTTAAAATTAAGTAAATAATTTATTTATTTTTACCAATATATGCCATTAATATCTGACCAAATATTTTAAAATTTTAAAATTATCAATTTAAATTAATCTCAAATTGCTCCCCAATTATTTCTGCTTATTTGTGTTGGACTTTAAATATTTTATCTACTTTAACCATCTACTTCTTCATGCAATCTTTTCACTCATCCTCTTTAATTTTACATCTTTATTTGTTGATCCTAATTTCGCATACTATATATGAAAAGAATGTGCGTTGAAGATTTTCTTCTCATACTCTAATCTATCAACGTCATAAATAGTAAATATTTTAGAATCGTTGTTTGATTTTGAAGTTTGATCATAGTTTCAATTTATATATTTATGAGTCTGTGATAGTATTACTAACTAACTTGTTACTTAATTATTTATTTATTTGATGATCTTTTATTTAAAATTACTCGAAATTTTGTCTATAAAAATGCACACACACAATTTTTTATATACACGCAAACTACAAGGACTTAAAATCTAATTAACATAATTTGTATCTCTACGCGCCTTGATTTTCTATAATCCAAGTTGCACGTAAATTAAAGTAAAATAGCACTAAGATTAATGCAAAATATATATAAGCCAATTGCACCCACATGGAAAAAGCAAGGCTTAAAACATGCTTAGTGCTATGATATCCCGCGGAAATGGGAATTTTTTTGCATTAAAAAAGACCTTTGGCTTCTATGATTTAGTTTTAGGGTAGTGTTACGTTATTCTAGCTGTCACAATTTACGAATATTTTTATGATTGCATAAGCGGCAACTTGACTTAAACTAAGCATGTAATTAAGGTCAGTTTTAGTTAAATTTTCACCGTTGAGATATTAATAAACCAAAAAAAAAATTGCAGAGATTCGTTTTTCCTTTTTTTTGGTGGGAAACCAAATTCTGAATTAGCTAGCATTCATCTCGATTAGTCCATTTCCCAAATTGAAATAACATCATTATACACTTGGCTAGGAAGATCTAGAAGATACATTTCTTGCTGTAATATACCTTTTTTGTCATTTGAAAACTTTAAATTCATTAATAATACATGTTACGCTGGTTGCTTATTATCTGATAGCATATAATCTTGACCTTTTATGTTAATGGGTTCATTATCAAAGAAATGGTAAAATTCAATAAGATAAATAGCTTAGATTTCAAATTATTAGTAACACTATTTGCTTAACATTGCGATAATCTTTTTCTCCTTTAATGTGGAAGTAATGATATCACATATTCTCGTTCATTTATCACCCCGTACTAACCATTAAAATGGGTGGTTAGGTACAAGCCATGTTTCCACAATGCAATAACAAGTCAAATGATTCCAATGAATCATTTCCTTCTCAATCAGACATAGAAAATTACTTACTATCTTTCTAGTATTTTCCTAGGAATCCAAGGCCACTTGCGTTCCATCAAAATGTGAAGGCAGGAAAATATTTCGTGTGGGAAAGCAAACTGGGGCCAATGACAAAAAGTATGTCACAACGATTGGCGGAAGCTTTCTTGACGCTCCATCTAGATCTAAATACGAGTTGACCTCTTGGTCAAGTTTTGCCTGTTTCTCTCATTGATTTATTTTTTTAAAGAAGTAATAGAGACTAAAAATTTTAAATTAAATTTAAATCCAAATCTAATACATGATAAAAAAAAAATATTCCAAACCAAAATTTAGAGCGACCTACAGTGTGTGTACAGAAATTGCCCAGAAACTTCTACCCAACTCCCAGGACCTCCTCCTTATATTTTTTGGCATGCAAATACGTGTCTAATGCTAAATGAAATGCACGTCGGTTTCACCATCATCGCCCACGAATACCATTTGGAAAACCCAAAAACACTCCTCATTTGTTGAACTATATTCTTCATAAATGGCCAAAGGCTATAAATGTAATTGTATTCTATTCCTTCCTCCTAAATTCTTACATAATCTTCATATTTTTTACATAAAACGTGCAACATATTGATTGATGCTTCTTAAGAATTCACACAAAATTGATAAATAGAAAAGGGCACGAAGACTTGTGCATTTTGCTTAGCACTTAATTTAGTATCCATTAAGCAAGCCAATGGATCTACATTTTTTTTTTTTTTGACAATTATCAAATTAATGTCATATTCCAACTGATGGTCTATAACATCTGCCCGCTCATATCATTTCATTCGGTTTCATTTCCTATACATTTGGTTTTGGACAAAACTTTAGAAAATTCTAGAAGACTAGAACTAGAAGAAAACTAGAAATTCCTCCCACAAAAGTAAAAAAGGAAAAAAAAAATTAAATATTTTTTTAGCTTGAAACCTCGTCCAAAAGCTTATACCTTCTGACCTTATTTCTGAACACCGGTCTTGTGATTGTTGTTCTGTTCGATATATCCTCAGACTTTGTTCTCCTCAGCCTTTCTTCCAAAGCAGCACCGTTGGGGACGATCCTCTTCCTTGTTGAAGGTGAAACCAGAGACGGCGACGGCGGCGGCGGCGGCGGCGAGGATTTGACTTCCAGCGACCTCTGCTTCTTAATCGGATTCTTTTTCAATTGGACATGAAGGCTATTTCCCCTCAGTCCCTTCCTCAGCCTCCTGTTCTTCCCATCGTCATCGGCGCCTCCATTGTTTCGAAGAGAAGACGAAGAATTTGAAGAATTCGGTGATTTCTCTTTCGTATCTTCCTTCTGACTCAAACACCAATTGCAGATTCTGTAAGACTCGGCTTTCGGGTAGAGATTGCTACAGTATCTGCAAAGAAATCGAAAAGCTTTATCGGTCAGTTACAAATTCAAGGAGCTGAATTGAAAAATGAATCAAGAACAGAGAAAAAAAAATCGCTACCTGTGCTGAGATCGGAATTGGCAGAGTTTGCATTGGAAAAGCTCGTCGGAGAGTCCGAAATCCCCACACATGCAGCACTCGATGTGGGGATTTGTGGTTGGCGCTACGTCAGCCGCTTTGTTTGTTGTCATATTATTATGATTTTCAGAGAGAGAAGAAGAGAGACAGAGAAGATGATATATAGACGTTGCCGATGCAATGGCCGCAGATACGACCGTGTTTTGTTTAGTTAAAGTTTGGGCGTAGCCGTGATGGGGAAGGCGTATATATAATTGGCAGTTGGCAATTTCGTGTCGTCGTTGGAAATGGGGGAATTAATAATGGAGGTTGTTTGGGGCGCGCAAGGAAGATACGACATTCTTTCCCAGCTAGCCTTTTGATACGAGATTATTTAGCTATTTGTAATTTTATAGGGTCTTTGGGTACTTTTTGTATGGACTGAATTCATCCTAAAGGTAGATTGTGGGTAATTTGTTTAAAATTTTTAAAAATAGCTTTTTTAGTTTTTTATTTTTAAAAATAAAAAAATATTTAAAATTTGTTTCAGAATTTATTTTTAAAAATTATAATTATAAATGTGTATTTTAAAAATATAAAAATAAAAATAACTTTTATATATTTTTTAATTTATTTTCTTATTTTTTATAATTAAAAAATATTTTTTATTTACAATATCAATCACCTTTTATTTTTAATTTAAAAATATTTATTAGAAATAAAAAATAAAAATATTTTTATAATATTTTTTGAAAATAAAAAAAATATCCAAACACATTCTCTATTTAAAATGACTTTAATATGTTTTATGGGAGATTCCTATCGTTTTGTTGGTATATTTTTACTTCAAGAAAGAGAGAAGAATTAAAATTATTATTTTATAAATACAACCAGAATTCAAGTTATTTAAAAATTATTATTAAATATAATTAACACAATTATTACTACTAATTTTTCTAATTATACTACACCTCTTCTAATGACATAAATAATGTTATTCGTAACAATTTTGAAGTTTTTTCTTTTTCTTAAGTTACTTTTCTTGACTTACTTTTTTCTTAAGTTGAGTTCGTCAAAGTAACTTTATCCCTCTTATAAGTTATGAAAAAATAGGATGGAGTTATTATCATTGACGCCATTCTTCAAGAATTGCGTTGACGATAGTGAATTAATGATAGTAACATCATGATTTTTTGACTGGTAAAGATATTTGAAACAGAGAAATTTTCTATTTAAAAAAAATAGTACAAAGAGAAAGAGGAAGAATTAGAATTATTATTTATAAATACCACAAGAATACAAGTTAATTAAAAGTTATTATTAAATATAATTAATACAATTATTATTTATTAATTTCTTAAATTACACTGTTTTTTGTGTACAATACTGTAATTATTCTATTGACATAAATAATGCTATTGGTAACAATTTCTTAGTTTTTCCTTAAGTGACTTTTGTTGACTTATTTTCCTTTTTCTCACCTATATCTAAATTTATACAACGCAAATTTCATTCAAGCAATTCACCTTATTTAAATATAGGCAATACAACCAGCCTCATCAATTAACAACAGCATCAATTAAAATTACTAACTAAAAACAATAAATAACAATAGTATTACTCAATTCATCGTATTAACTATTTTTTTTAAATCACCGTTTCTTTTACAAATTCCAATTCTAAAAAGTATTTATCAACTAACAACTAATAATTAAACCACAAATAACAAACCCTTTTCCTTTATTAGAATTATCTATGATAATTATAATAATACTAGCTTAGCTCCCGTACAATGCACGAGATCTTTTTTTAGTCAAAATTAATATATATATATCTATCTATATATATACACATTTAATATTTTACAATTAAATAATATAAAAAATTATTATGAAATTATTATAATTTATACAATTAAAAAATTGCAATCATTTTTTTAGTTAAATATATATACATTTTATATTTCACAAATAAATATTATTAAAAAATTATTATAAGGCTAATATAACTTATACAATAAAAAATTATTATTAGAAACATAAATATATATACATATTACTTTCCTTCTCTAAATTTTTTATAAAAATCTTCTATTTTATAAAAAATTTAATGTAAAATACTAAATCAATAATTAAATAAAAAAATAAAATATAAGAGATTAGATGCTTAATCTTGTTGAACCTATATATTTCAAAATTAGTTTAAAAATATAATAGTCATTCTTCTACTAATTAACATACTATGGTTTATTATGCATGAGCACTATAACAAATTATAATATAAGTATATACAAATAATTCATTAAGAATATAAAATATATTTAAAAAATAATTATTTTAGATTACAAAAATATTCTACTTAAAAATGATTTTAAATTGGTATATTTGAAATATCAATTAATCAAAATATTGTAAAACTATAACATTAATAATTTAAAGTGAGATATAATTTAAAATGTAAGGAGAAATCTATTGTAATAATTATTATATTTAACTAATAGTATGAAAGGATAATATCATAAATAAAATACTTTTAGAAGATATTTATAATATCAATTTTAAATATGCATTGACTATAACATAAATTAATTTTAGTAAAATGAAGCGATTACAAATATAAAATACATGCACATATGAGCATTATAATTATCATAATATCAAGTAAATATATAAATATGATCATATATAAATAATTCATTAAGAATATAAAATATATTTAAATAAAAAATTATAAAATTTTTAAGATATATATTAAATATAATTTATTAATAGATTGTAAAAAAAATTTGTTTAAAAGATAATATAAAATTAAATAATTACAAAGAAAAGTATTTCAAATTACATTACTTTAGTTGCCGCACTCAGCGCATTTCAACCAAGAAAAGCGAAAGGACCCTTCAGGATTGCTCCACTAGCATGTGAAAACTATGTGCACAAAGAAAACAAAGGCAGATGCCTCATTATCATAAGAATCCACGAATAGAAGGTACGTGCGCAAATAAATTTTTGGGCAGAGAATTGTTGAGAGTTGAAAACCATGATTAATATATTATTAGAATATATTATCATTTGATTCAACTATTCATGCAAAGGAATTAATATTACTACAAATAATTAAACCATAAATCTACAAAAATGAAAAAAAAAAGGCTTCAATATATATAATAAAATAAATACATTAATTAATTTACTTCATTTTACAAAATGTACCAAGAAAATTATGCTTATTTTTATTCTTAGAGTATAAGGAAGATCTTTTGTGAAAAAATGGTGAAAGAAAGAAAAAGGTAAAAATAAAAGAAGATTGATATATTAGATCAAACAAATTGTATTGTTATGACTCTCTTAAGCCATGATTGTTACACTCGTTAGAATATAAAATATTTTATTAGAAAAATAAGAAATAGTAGAATAATTAAATAATGGCACCTATATATTGCTCTCTCTCTCTCTCTCTCTCTCTCTCTCTCTCTCTCTCTCTCTATATATATATATATATATATATATATATATATATATATATATATGTTTGTATGTATGTAATGTTATTGAAAATTAATTTAGAGGTAATTAAAGATAAGTATGTAAAAGCAAAAGAGATTTAAGAATAGTTTTTCCATTTTGCCCTTAGGGTTCAAAATTTTCAAAACTAATTTCATTTTCTTATTTTTCTCCTCAACTTCATCAACTTTTTTCCTCTCCACTTATCCCTCTCACTAAACCATCATCATCTTCTTCAAATCTTCTTCCTTCTAATCTTAACATGGTAAGTAATTTCACTTTCAAATTCATATATTTCATCACTTCATCTCTTAATTAAGGTTGAGGAAATGAAGAAATTTGATTAGATTAGGCATTAGGAAACTTTAAACCCTAACCATGGAAATTTGGATGTTTAAGTGCAATCTTGTCTCCAAATCTAGAGCCAGTTACTTTCTCTACAAATCGTGAGTGAACATTTTACTTATAATTGCATAAATGTAATGATTACATTTAATGATAGTTGATTCTTCATTGAAATGTTTGATTCTTGAGGAAAATAAATGTTAATGGTGATTTGTTATGGATTCTTAATGATTTAAGGGCTTAGAATGTTGTAAGTACATTATATGATACTTAGATTGAGTTATAATACACTTATAGGGGAATTTAAGGGATTTTTCTATAAATAAATAGTGAAATTTATGGAAAAATATAAAGGATGCATATGCGAATCTCCTCTAGAAACATTTCTTCAAGCTCAGAATGCATTGAAGCCTAGAATTACTTCTAAAAGCAATCTTGTGGAAGTGGAAGCACTTCATCCTTTCTTAGAAGAGTAGAATCGCTTCTAAAAGCAATTTCAAACCTCCAAAAAGCTACTAAAAGTTTAAAATCACTTCCAAAATCAATTCCCTTAATCCATTTTTATGCTTTAACATTAGAACTCAATAAAATTAATCAGTTAATGTATGTATAACTATGAATGTGAATTATATCTATAACAATTGGGTTTTTGCCCTTTTTAAGTATATGAATGATTATCATGCATTGAGGTTTGTTAGGATTGAATACAAATAAGGCATGTGATGAATCAAATTGCTTAAGGCCATACACTAGAGGAATAGCGATGTTAACAAATATAATTGTGATTCATATTTATATAATTTATGTTAATTAAGCCTGCTACATAAAGAAGTATGAAAATATTGAGATAAGGCATGTTATTATCGTTCTTAAACATTGGATTTGGTAAATGTTTATAAATGAATAAAATAAACCCTGAAAGAGCAAGGTTAGGTTTATAAAGGGATAAAAATAATTAAGAGTCATAAAGAGATTTACTTACTCTTCTAAATAATCACTTATGAGTTATTTAATTTTTCCTTTTTCTAAAATTTGGAAATATCATATTTAATCAATGTCTTGTGTGCTAAGTTATGAGTCAGAACTAAGTGAACTTATGGATTTCACTTTTATTTTTGAAATAATGTCATAATTACTAGTGATTAAGTTAGTATTGCTTAAAATGAATGTCGTGACCTAAAGGGGGTAAATTTAGTCATTAAAAGTTTATATGCATACACATATATGTATGAATATTCATTCTCTTTAGAAGTTATTAATTTTAGAATGCTTACCTATGAAGTTTTAGACTTACCCCTCTACATCTTATTTTGTAGATTCATAGGTTAAGTTGCCTTTTACACCATCACCAACATAAGGATAGATGCATTGGAGTTTCCTAATAAAGCAAAAAGGGCTATAATAAATATTTTGCTTTTTATAGAGAATTTAAGTTGTAAAATGTATTGGGCATGGGTAGAACTTGTAAATTCTTCTCAGTTAAGAATAGGTAGGTCAACTTATCCTTAAATTAAAGGACACTATAAGTAGGCTTAACTTCTTTCTTTTGTAAAAATCATTTGATCAATGTAATTTTAGCATCCTAATTGTAGTCTCCTTGATTGACTTCCTTTAGTGTTTTATATATGTTCATGTATGTAACATAAGAAAAATAGGTTAAACTAGTGGAAATTGATTAGCCAAGTTTCACACCAGTTATGACTTGGAAAAGCTATGATGGTGATCGGTATGGAATCAATTTACTAGTTTCCAATAGCCTTCCCATATTAAAGCGTGATTCAAACAACCTAGGTTAATACTAAAGCAATTAGGATTATGCTAGTAATCATGATAAAAAAAATTACTAAATTACTTGATCATTTTAGTCATAAAAGAGAGTTAGACCTGCTTATGATTTTTATTTCCTAACAGGCATAAATAGGTTAAACTAACACCTTTATTAAGAATGCCTAACATTTATATTATCTATCGTGATATATAATCTTTACAAAATTAAAGCCTTTAAGAAATTGTTCAACAGTTCAATTTTAATTATAAACAATATATTTATTTGTTGCCTAACCAACTAATGATAACTTTAAAGGTTTATTCTTGTTGTAGTGGTGGTGCAGCCACTTGAGAATTTATAAAATAATATGGAAAAGAAAGTCTAGGACCTAGTGAGCAAATATTCTGAGGGAGAAACTTAATGCATGATAAACTAAGCCTTATTAACCAGATTACTCTCATTTTTACCTATTTCACATTTTGCACAATTTAACAAATTAATCATTATTATTATAAATTATTCACACAAATAGGAACCATCAACTTTTATCATTCCATATCATAAGCCAAGTATAACATTATCATTCAACAAAACACATAGATGGAAAGTAAGTAAATCTTCTTATATCTCCTATCCATCCTTATCCCTCTAAGTTATTTTTATCCTTTGTAAGCTTATATCAGGTTTGGTGTTCAGTTCACAAGAGTATCATGTCACCCTATCTTAATTCTCATGAACAACATGGTAATTTGAAAAATTAAATCCCACAAGATCTATATTATCATACATTTTATATTTCAAATAGCACTATGCCTTAATGTATGGTCTCAATATACTTAATTAATATCCATTTATATGAAGTACAATCAATTTTCAATAATATTTCTCATCACAATCATTATTCATACATTTAATAGGGTTTAAAATCCCTATTACAATAATCTTAATTCATCTAATGCATAAATGTATGCAAATAAGTCAATAAGTTTTCATTTAAAATGTAAAATACAAAATTTAGCTAAAGGAATTGTTTCGAAACCTCCAGTAACTTTTTGTAAATCTTGAATAGATTTAAGAATCATTTAAGTCAATTTTTTATGATTTTGAAAAGTCTGCATTGATTCAATGCAAGGGACCACTTACTAAATTGATACACTAATTGATCCAGATCTCACAAATTAGGTTTTAAAAGGGATAAATTAATTCAGGGTTACAATTTTTGCATTTTAAGCCTAATAAATCAATTCATATATGAAATTATGCATTTTTCAAGAAAAATACTATTCATACATAGAAAACTCATCCTAATTCCAATATATATGTATTATAACTCAAACTAATCATCATCATACACAAAAACAATATCATAGTCACTCAATTCATAAAAAAATTCACATCAAACACCAATCTACATAATTTTTCATCAAATAAACTCATGTCCAAGGAATGCTAAATTATTATTAAGCAAATATATGATTTACACAAATTTAAGTAAAATCTTCACTCACTAGTTAAAGGAGAGACTATTAGTAGAGAGATAGAGGGTTAATTTGTTCCTAACATATCAAAATTAAAAGATTTAGGGTTTAGGCATCAAAACCTATTTTGGTTTCTAACTTCAATCTTCTCAGGGTAAAAGGAGTAAAAGAGTAAAATTGTACGGAATTAGAATGAAATACTCCTTATCTTTTTAAAATTAGGAAAATGGTGAGATAAAGAAAAGGATTGAACTTACACTTTCTAGATTGGAGAACGAAGATGAAAATGATGAGTTAAGGAAATTTAAAAGGAAAATGAGAAATGGGGGTAGTTTTAGGAAAAATATAGAAAGTTGAGCCCTAAAGGCAATTTGGTAAAAATTCTCTTAGATCCACTTTAACTCACCTATTCACCTTCTATCATAATTTACTTTAAATTACTTTAACTTACTTATTCATAAGCTCATTCTTATAAAAGAAAAAATTTATTCTTGAGCTTATTATAATTATCTATCTTCGAAATGAAACATTTCAAAATCTAATGGGTGTAATATTTAGCCTGTAAAGTTTATGTATAGTATATAAAATTATCTGAAGGAAAAATAATGAGCATTATATCAAAGTAATGGAATATTTTGCTATACTTAACCCAAGAAGAATAAGGAAGAAATTCAATAAAGAAGAGAAAATCCCATGTATTGAAGAATTGAAAAATTATAGTTTTGAAAGCTTAGAAGCAATAACAAAGCCTATGGACTTCATTGGGCATAACTTTTCCTTTTAGTTCATTCTTAAAAAATTAAGTTTTTCATAAAATAGAGCTCAAAAAACATGTTTTTAAAATTTCAACTTAATCAAAATGTGTAAGAATATACCCACTTTCATTTTTTTAGTGAATCTAAATTCATGTTTTTTAAACATAAATAGTGAAACATTTCAAAACAATCAAGATATAGTTTATAGTCTTTTATTACTCTTTTAATCATATCTTAGGAAATATGAATAATTTAATTATGAAATTTGTTTCATATGAAAATAATCTCAATAAGCTTTCCATGGATTGGTTATTTACTTGAAATGATTAATATATGAAAAATGTTATAACTTTTACAAGTTGAGTTTAAAAATAAGTTTTTTTACAATCTAGTCTTGTTTACCTTTATTTATTGTTTTAATGATACCTCAAAATCTACTTGTACATGAAAATAAGTTTGAAATGAAAAGATTATGATCTCTCGAAGTTTCCATTTGGTCAATTTAGTCTGACAATATCAATTGTTGGTAGCATAACAATTCATTATTAGCCTCTAGATAGGCTCTACCTCTACTACAAAAATTAATCCAAGTAACAATTATAAACAAATTGTTTTCATTCCAAAGTGTTTTAAATAGCTATAAAATAGTTTGGACTTCTTATATAATCTAATAATCATCAAATATATCCTATAATGAATCAAAACTTCATGGTTTCACATTAAATTTTCTTTCGTCAAATCACCATTTAAGCTCTTCATTGTGAAATTCTTCTATTTTAGGTGTTTCATCTATTTTATAGAAGTGTTTGTTCAGGTTAGTTATCATATAATCTTTCTTGTGAATAATAAAAAGTGAAATTTTCCTTTGAAGTTATAAAAAGGGTGAACTATCTCGTAGGAATTCTTTTCTTTGATGAGATATTCCTTGTAGAGAGGAGTTTGCATAAGAGAGAATAATTAGTTATAAAGAGGCTTCTTAAGTATTAGTTGAAATCTTGAAAGATAAAGGATTGAAATACGAGCTACCAAGCACTAAAGAGTGAATTTTTTAAAGGAAACTCTTATAAATTTTTGTATTTAATTTCTTTAACTTTGATTTATGTTTGGTAATATACTTTATCATGGTAATATGCTTTATTTTTATTGATAATATATATTAGATATGTAGTCCTTCAATGCTTATTTTGTTGCTTGAATGTTTGAATAATTGAAAAATATATCTATTTATATATATGTTTCTTAATGCTTTATCCATACATAGTTAAATGAATTACCTTGCACAAGTGCTTTGAATTATAATATCATAAGTGTAAACATCTTTACAATGTTTTCCTGGGATTGTTCAAATTGAAATTATCCTTATAACTTCCCAAAATTAAGATTTTCTTAAAAAAGACTTTAAAAAAAGTGATAGTTTTTTAAAAATACCAAATTTACCATTACTTTTAAGTGTAAGTTGCCTTAGCCTGCACATATTACTCAATACATTTATAATTGTGTGAAAAAATGTTGTAACTTAGAGGTATCAATCCCCTCCAATTTTTCCCTTTAGGCTTGAAAAGTGAATATTTATCTTATACTAAAATTTAATTAAAAGAATGCATATAATAGGAATTTAACCTATTGATCTTTCAGTCTAAAAAACTTTAACATCATATTAAGTGTTGATTATTTCAAAAAGTTTAAGTTGTTAAAAGAAAACCCATGAATGATTTTATTATAACTTCAACAAAAAGAACATAATTTGAAATGGAAGTTTTATAGGGAACTCGACCTTTTAAAAAGTTAAATATTTTACCTTTAGATTGTCTTTTTTCAAATCTTAAAACAAATAAAGTTAAAATAAAAACATAAAACTTAATGTATTAAAGATAATCTAATAATAAAAATACTTAACCTTCTAAAAGGTGAAACTCTCTATAAAATTTTCTAATTAGAATAAAAGGAAGAAACTAAAAAATTATAAAATGGGAAATTGTACGCTACCTAATTATCATTTTTTATAGTATCATTATCTTAAGAGTCAAAGTTAAAAACAATGGAATAACTTAAGAAAATGTCTTCAAGAAACCCATTACTTATATTGGGTGAATTCTAATAAAATGTAAAATATATTTCACATAAGAAAGATTGTTTTGAGACCCCCTTAAAATAAGTGTCCCTCAGTATTCCTCCTGAAAATTTTGTTCTAATCGTGATATTATTATCTTTTAAAAGGATATGATGATTCACATGTTATGTCCATTCATCTTGATAGCACTAAACAACCCTAAATCATAGCTTAGAAGAACATTCCATAGAGAAAACAATCATCACGAAGAAAAAAGGCAAATTAAACCCATATTCGCTACACCCATATCTAATTTATAATTATTTACTAAATAGTTGAGATTATGAGTGATTACGGGGATAGGTATGCAAAATGTAAATTTATTAATTCTCAATTTGAAATTATGGCAAACTTTAAGAATCCACCATAATTTTTTTATTTTGCCATAATTCATGTTTAGTAACAAAAAATTTCAGAGGTTTAATGGGTAAAAGGTAAGTTCACAGTGTATGATGAGATACAGCTCCTAGTCAACTTACAAATTGCAAAATAACTTCTTAGGTAGAGATACATATAGTTTTCTCCTAATTTATGTTTTTTCAAAAAGTTTAAAAGATTTAAAATACATGAGTTTCAATTAATTTCATTTCAATTCCTTTCATTTGAAGAATAATTGATCTAAGTAAGTGATGAAGAATTTTATCCCTATGTACTAAGCAAACCTTAAAAAGAAAAAAAATACAAAATATGCTTTAGTAATGAAAATCATCTCATTAAAATTCAATTTTTTTAAGGCTAATAATTAACTTATTAATATTTTTATTGCATTAACTTAAAACTAATGTAAGATTTATGTTTTATTGTCATGCATTTTTTTTAAGGCTCACACATAAATGATATGTAATAGAAACAACAATAGGTATGTATGGATGGTTTAATTATACCATAAATAGAACATGTTAACATGATATAATAGTTAGAAATTTAGGAACCTATAAAACTATATGGAATCATATTATGAATAGAATGAAAAAAAAATAAAGTTTATGCTTTAATAAATTTTTTAACCTAATATTTCTAAAAGTTCAAACCCATGAAGTAAAATGTTAAATTTTATGAAAATATTATGATCACTAAATCATTTAAATGTGCTGGAATCATACATGGATATTATATAAGATGAAATTTTACAATTACCTAAACCTTTGGTAAAATTTATTTTCCTATGAAATATTTAAATACTTTGGTCATGAACATTAATGAACCATGATCAAATAATGAATATGATCTTCAATCTATTTTACATGAAATGGATATATGGTACACTCCTCTTGATTACTTTAATTGTATAATAGGACTTTAGGGAGGCTATTTGATTGAATGCTAATAGAATACATATAGTCTCATCATAGTATAAGTATTTTTATAAAATTATTGAACCAGATAGAAAATGACCCATAATCAGATCCTATATTTTTAGTTACTGAAAATTATTATCATAAATTTTTCCTAATCATTATCACCATTAATAGGCAATTAACTCACATTAGCACATTTCCATTTCAATATTAAGTCATCTATGTGGGATTTTAACTTAGATTTGATTTTGAAATTAAAATTCTGACAATTTCTCACTTGAACTATATAATACAAAGACTATGTCCACTTTAATGTGTCAATGAAAAAATATACTAACATTATACCCATGGATCTAAGTTGATATTATAAGCATCTAATAATGTACAGTGATTATATCTAATAAAAATATTATACTTATTTTATACTTACACTTCACTAACAAAAAAAAACTCAATATCTAATAGAGATATTGATATAAAAGCATGCATAATAAGATTTATATAACAATAAATGTGATTATATATAATCTTCACACAATGGTTCTAATATCTACCCAAGATGCTAAATGAGGATTTATGTCCTTAATATTATAATGAGATAAGATCTAGATATCTTTGTCAATATGCCACACATATAAAATGTGCATAACTAACAATGTATAGCAAAACATGAATATTTCAATGATATACATCTTAAGATAAATGATTACATCAAAGTACTCCCGTAAACTTAAAATGTTAAAAGATCAAGTTAAACCTATATTAATTATATGATCATGATATATTTCAACTGATAAGTCTTTAGTTACTGGATTCTTGAGAATACAATCTGTCAAAATATATTTAATATAATAATATGCTTGCATATTTTTTCTTTTACAAACTAGTAGTTCAAACTAAAATGTTTCATATAAGTAGAACTTTTATTGTATTTAGAGAATTTCACAACAATAACATTGTTACAATAGATGGTTAAGGGTCTTAAGATGTTTTTAATAACATTAAAATTAGTCATAAAGTTCTTTAACCACATAACTTCACAAGTAACTTTATAACATAAGACATATTTTGGTTCTATAATGGAGGTTGTTGTTAGAGATTGCTTGACACTATTTCGTGACATAGCTCCTCCAACCATCATAAAGATGTATCTCAATGTTAATTTATGATCATTTGAACAACTAATAAAATTTGAATCTAATAGCTTGTAACTTTGAGATATTTCAATCTCTTGTAAGTCAGCATATAATCTTCTATACTTGTAGGCACCTCATAACTCCTTTAGTAGCAATGCAATGCCTTTAACCAAGATTACTCAAGTACCTTCCTAGTATACTAATATCTAAGCTATATTAGGACATGTATATACATAGGCATACATTAGATTACTTATGGCCAATGTATATGAGACATTTTTCATTTTTCCTTTTCAATCATCATTTTAAGGACATTAGGATTTTGAGAAAATCTCATTCCCAAGATCCTTCATATTAAAATGTTTTAGTAATATTTATTTCATCTCAATTAATAGGTTTACACCATTGTTAGTAATAAGAATGCCATCCAAGTATAATACCAAAATTACAAAACTATCTATACATATCAATATGTAAATACACTAATTTGCATCATTCTTTTTAAACACTAGAGAAGTCAATGCCTTATCAAACTTAAGGGATTATCATCTAGACACTTGTTTGAAGTTATACTTGACTTCATGAGTTTATATACAAGGTGTTCTTTACCTTTCTCTTAAAAATAATTTGGTTGTTTTATATAAATAGTTTCTAATAAGTCACCATTTAGGAAAGTTATCTTAACATCCATTTGATGTATCTTTAAATTAAAATAAGTCACTATCGCCATGATAATTGGAAATGAATCTTTAGTTGGAATTAACAAGAATGTTTCTTTATAATCTATGCTTTTTTTCTAAGTGTAGCACTTAATAACTAATTTAACCTTATGCCTCTCAATTTTGCTTCTAGCATCTCATTTATCCTTGAAGACCTACTTACATCCATTCCACTTGCATCCTACGTGAAATTTAACCAGATCCTACACCTTATTGTTATACATTGAAATTAGCTTATCCTTTATAGTACTTAACCATTCAAAAGACTTTGATTTGTAAACTACCTATGAAAATGATATCGGATCAAGATCATCATTAATGTTGTACTCATGCTCTTGTAGTTAAACTAAATAATCATCAACAATCATCGATCTATAAGCCCTTTTAAATCTTTTCAAAGGAATCTTTTCAACCATCTCATTTGGTTCAATATCTTTCACTAGTAATTACACTAGATCATCTTGTAGGACAATAAAAAATGAATCTCCCAACATAAGTGGTAATGGAACAATTGCACTTTCTTTATAAAGTTTATGATGCAATGTACTTAGGTCCCACTTTCTAACTAATCCTTAAAAAAGATAGCTTAATCTAATTTTATTATTCTAATTATATATATCAGATAGTAAAATTCATTATCTCTCAAACTACTGCAATACATAATAAATTATTAATTAGCTATTTTTAAATCAAGTTTCATAATTGAAAGAATATATGACTTTGCCTCAACTTTATAACCCTAAGTTTGAAAATACCTTAAATTAGGCTTTTTGCCATATAAAAATTCATAAAAGGTTTTAGGTATTAACATAAGTGGAACTTGGGTTAGAACATATGGAGCATTTTATAACACATCATCCCATAAGAACTCTAGTAATAGAGTATGGTCTAATATACACCTCATCATGTCCATGAGTATCCGGTTCCTCCTTTCTGCAATTTCATTTTAAGCTTAATTATTGCCTTGAATAACTTAAAGGCTTTCAATGATTTTGATTTCTCATTAAACAATTTTACTTAACCATATCTAGAATAATCATTAATAAATATGATAAGGTGCTTGTGTCCACCCATAGCACTAGGCATAATCCATTTCATTAATATCATTATAGGCTAGTTTTAGACCTTCTAGTTTTCTACTTCTCTTACCTAATTTAAATTTAATAGGAAGTTTCCCTTTAATACAATTAACACATGTGTTAAAGCCTAAAAAATAAGATCATTGATGACTTCTTCCTTTACAAGTCTTTACATCTTTTGTCTTGAACACATGCTTTAGATGTTAATGCTAAAACATTGAAGATTTCACATTAATCCTTCCTTTTTTTTTCTAACAATTATGTTTATTAATTTGGAAAAGTTTGAATTAAAATTAATCCCATCTAATCCATCACACAATGAACTAGAACTAATATTAGAATAATTATAAATTAAATTAAATTTTTTATTTTTAAAAAAACATGAATATCTACTAATATCTGATGCAATTATAGAAATTAAATTATTTCTCATGGAAGTTACATAAATGGTATCATTGAGTTCCAAAACATGACTGAATTATAAACATAAGGATATGATTTCAATATGTTCAAATTATACTCTATATTCATTTCCAACTTAAATTACTAACTCTTTTTCCCCTTAACTTATTTAGGTTTTTTTTAATGCTTGAAAATAGTTCATCATATGAATAGTGGTTCCTATCTTTAATCCCAAGTATATGACTTATCATCTGTATTTGATTCAAAAATATATTAGAGCTAAAGGAGTACCTTTCTTTTCTTATTAGCATATTTCTTGTACTTGAAATAATCCATCTTATTATGCCTATATTTTTTACAAAATTAGGAGTTTCCCTTAAATTAAGATTTCTTGGGCCTGTGACATTGTCTACTTATTTCACCCTTCTTCCTTTCATAGTTAGCCTTTCCTTTATTGTTTCTTTAATGTGCTTTTACACCTTATTCTGAAGTTAAATCACGAGAAATATAGTTAACAATTAAAACCTTCCCTTCTTTATGTCATTTTCTGATTGATGAATAATCAATATTAGCTCATTAATGATCCATTTACTTTTCTAAGTATCACAAAACATCTTCAAAACATCAAATTGCACTAAACTATCACCTACTTTAATTTTCATAATTTTAAGCTTGTAGAACTAGTGAACAAGTTATGGAATGTGCCCCCACACATCACTAGCATTATCATATACAATCTTTTAAAATAATAAAAGGTACTTGACTTTTCTTAGCCTGGTCAAAACTTAATGTATTTCTCAATAATAGAATTGAGAAAAACTTTAGCATTCTTACATTTATGAGTACCATATGTAATGGTTTTTGTTTATTGTAAGCTTTACTACTATCAAACACATTTTATTTAAGTAACTCAATTTTATCATGCTTGGCCTTCTATTCATCAATAGAGTTTGCAAGAGCAACGAGCTTCGCTTCATTAAATATCAAATCAAGATTGGTAACTACAAAATAAAGCTTCAACAATTTAGCCCAATCTTGAAAATTTATCTCATTCCACATCTTAACAAAAGTTAAATTGTATAAGTAACGAAGTTGAGGAAAATTACTAACATATGAATGCCTGTATTACTTTATTCATACTATGTAATTTTTTTCATTAAACTATGCAAACATATATGATAATATACTATAAGACCTAACATTGATTAGTTATTTATGACCTTATAGTATAATGCAAGAACAAAATACTATATTTATAAGACTTAACACTAATAGGGTATTAACAAGTTATAGGCATTGTTTAATAATTAACTAATTATATTAACGATTAGTTAATTTAATTAATTATTAATTGATTTAACTAATTGATAGCATTAGCTATTTAGAAAAAGATATTTGATAAAATTAATTATTTATATGTAAAATAAAATATAAGAATATAAATATTTTTTAATTTATTTGAGTATTATTTTTCTTTAATAATATTGTAGATTCAATACATTAGTTATAAAATTAATTTTTTTAAATGATACATCAATATAATTAATTATTTTACTTTATGTTTTGTGAAGTAGAACAACAACAAAAAAGTGTTTATATACAATTCATGTGAAAAATTGAGATAGTCTATATGTAATAATATCATTCATAAGTGATATATATATGTGTCTGTGCACACGCACGTGACTAAGAAGATTTCACATGTATTTTTCTTTAATAATAATTAATATAATTTATCATCATCAATACAATTAAATGGAATATTAAATTAGAATATAAAATTTTAAATTATAAATTACAATTAATTACTTGATAATTAAAATTTTTATTTTCAAAATTATATAAATTGAATTTTTTTAAAATCAAATTCTTCTTATAAAATATTTTAAACAATATTATATATTATAATTTTATATATGCTAAAATTAAGTTATAATTAAATACATCTTATTAAAATAAAATGCCTTCCACCTTAATCATAATAGTTATCTTCTTGAAATTAATATATAAAAAATATTAATTAATTTATTATTTATACTTCACAAATTAATTATTTTTAAATACTTTCTTAAATAATCACTTAATTTTGATAAATCTTATTATCAATTAAATTATTTTTAAAACCAAATTCATTACATCAAATCAAATTTGTATTTGAAACATTATTAGTTTCTTTTTTTAAAGTTTTAATCTTAATCAGAATGGTAGTTTTTGGAGTAATAAATTATATATGATTTTAAAAAGTAAATAAATATTATAGGTATTCAATTAATTATAGAATATAAAAAATATGATAAATCTTGACTTATCAAATACTAAATAATTGAATTGGGATTACCACAAAAATAAATAGTTAGAAGTGTGTATTCATTTAGTAACATCATGTGAACTTATTACTTTTACTGGCATATATTAATTATTTATTTTATAAATTATTAAATATTTCCATTATAGTTAACAAAATAATATTATTGTAACATAAAATACTAGTATATCGTTGTAGTTTCATCTAATTTTGTTGAGTTAATTTATTTTTGGCTCACATTTTAATCTTAAAAATAACATTATAATAACTTTTTTTAAAAAAAATTATTTAAAAAAAAGTATATCAAGGTAACGACTTCTTCATTCATCTTTTGTTAAAAAATGGAAAGTAAACATTCTTTTTTGAAAAATGTTTGTAACTAACATTAGTTTAGGAATTATTGTTTACATTAATGTTATGTGAGTTTAAATTGTTGGTTGTGAACGGGTTTTTTTAGAAGGGATAGAGGTAGGAAATGATAATATTATTTAGAGGCAAATTATCTTATTACAAGTATTTATTACAATAATTAATTGAAAATGCTGAGAAATCTAATATTTTTAAATTAGTTGATTAAAGGTTAATCGACCATTCAAAACAATAATTTGTCAACTAATTAAAATAGTTGATTGACAAAGTCAATTAGTCAAAATTAATCAAATCAACTAAAGGCTATTGAAAACATCATTTACTAAACACCCTCATATTAATAATATTATATCAATAGAGTATTCGAATATAATTAACATAATACTCTCCTTAATTTAACTAACATTTTAATAAACACTATCAATAATATTTTATGCAATTAGGCCCACAATAGGTAAGTCTACAATTACATTAAATTTTATAGCATAACATGAGCACAAATTGATTCTTTCAAAATATTTCCTTTATGCATAATCCATGCAAAATTAAATCATGATTCAATCAATTACCAAAAATTCTATAAATTATATGTGGTGGTTCAAATAGTAGGAATCGCATACTAAAATTTTTAAATCCAAATAAATTTATTTAAAAAAATATAATAAAACTTTTATGATTTAAAAAAAATTCTAAAAAAGTGTCTGAAATTACAAGTTCAAAAAGTGAAGCTTAACATGTAATAATATAATTTATATTATCATACAACACTAGCAAAATAAGAGGTGGATTGCATTCTCCTCAAGTGTGAGTAAGTTTTCACTGACAAATTATTTATTATATTTCTCCTTGAGTTAGGTCTACAATTGGATCAAGCCAACTTGATTTTAACTTGGTCCAAAAATGTCGTTATTAAAGTATTTTTTCCATACCTAAATGCATTTTAATGCATATTTAAGTGGAAATATTTCCAAAAAATCATGTTTTTAATCCATTGAAAATTCAAAAATTTCTCAAAAAAATGAGCTTTGATGGCTATTTTAAAAATAATCTATTTTGTGACATTACCATGCTTAATTTTGTTCCCTTCAAATGCATTTTTTTACAACATAATCAATGCTAATTAAATTGATCAAAATTTAAAAGGAAAATTAAATCTATTCATTAATTTCTTTTCTTTTAAAAAAATAAAACATTTCCAAGAAATATGAATCTTATGAACATATTTTATGCAAAAATTTTCAAAATAAAAAAAATGAAACCAAAACATGTCTATTTTCCAACTTCAATAATAGATTTCCAGGAAAAGCTTGTATTCAATTTACAACCATAAAAATGGCAAAAAATAAAAAATAACAGTCATGAAAATTGAATGCTTACTGGAAAAATATATTAGAAACTTGAAGTTTGAGTTTAGTTTCAAACCCAGGCTTATATATAGTAACATACTGATATTTACGTTTCCAATATGTTGTAAAATTCTTATTATGGAAGTATTCATAAATTTAAAGGTCTTGAAAGTTATGATTTTCCATATCTGGATTAGATGAAGAAACCATAATCTCTAAGGCTTAGGTAGAAATTAATGAAATTAGTTTCTCTTGTTTATCCCTTCTTCCAAACACACCTTTTTATGGAGGTTTATTCGTATAAAATGTAAATAAAACCAAAGTATTTTATGGGTAGGGAGAGGACCAATTTGTGTGTGCGTGTGCGTGCGTGTGCAATTTAATCTGATATATCCATCAAATGTCAAAAACTAATGGATGAGATTGTCTCAAACAATTATTGAGCAATTACTATAATTTTAAATTCAATTATGAGTGGTTATTATAATTTTAGGCCACTAATAAGAAAGTTACTAACTTGTAACTTTCTAACATTCTCCCACTTGATCTAAAATTTAATGGAACCATGATGTAAGTATGATGCATTAATTTTCCACACCAAATCTCACCCGTATGAACACATAATTACCTTAATATAGTAAAACACTAAGTGTGAGTTATGGCAGTCATGCATTATTTTACTAAACACATTTCCTTCCATATACCACAAGCACTAGCACCTCACTATACAAGGTACATGAATAACACATAAAATTTCATATTGGTCCCATAAATGTTTCTAGGGTATTAATGTTATAACTCATAAAGTACGATTATATACACAGAACTAGGAAACATACTATGTAGGTTTAGAAATTGTAAACATAATGAGCTCAAAGTGTTAACATCATTAAATACATCATTCAAAAGGAGAACCAAGACCTATTCTATATACATGTTTCTTAAATGACTTTGGTTGTAACCTTTTAATTAGTGGATTGGCGATCATAAGGTTCATTCTAACATGCTCTATAGTCATTCTTTGTTTTTGAACTTCCTCCTTAATGGCAAAATACTTTAACTCCATATGCTTGGCAACTCTTAAGTATTTGTCATTCTTGGAGAAAAATATTGTTGCAAAATTATCACAATAAATTTCAGCAGCTGGTGATGGTACAAACAACCCTAAGTCCTGAAATAAAGTTTTACAACCATAATGCATGAATTATAGCTTTAAAACATGCTATAAATTCTACCTCCATTATAAATGAAACAATAACAGTTTCCTTAGCACTTTTCCATGATACGGCCGTTTCTCCAAGGAGGAATAAGTAACCAAATGTAGATTTTCTACTATTAGCACATCCATCAAAATTTGAGTCTGAATATCTAATTATTTCTAATTAATTTGATCTTCTATACATGAGCATATAACTTTTTGTTCCTTGTAAGTACCTCAACTTTCTTTGCAGCTTTCCAATGATCAATTCCAAAATTACTTTAACTAGTTTTTGAGCTCATGTTATGCACAGGTTAATATTTAATAAAAAAGTAATAATTTTTAATAAATATAATAATTTATTTATAAATTAAAATATACTATTTAGTATATACAAATAAAATTTAAAAAATAAATAAGATATTTTTTATTATTTTAAATTTTATTATAAGTAACATAATTATGTAAATATATGATAAAAAAGATAAAAATGAAATAAGAATGATAAAGAGAATAAAAATAAAAATATTTTCATAATTTTATGAAGAATTAAATATTTAATAATATATAATAATATTTTTAATAAAAAGTGTAATTTTTATTTGAAAATATGAATTTGGGATCTAGTAAATTTTTTTAACTCAATATCAATTAAGTTCTTTAAATATTGTTCTAATAATTCTTACTATAAAAGAAATAATAAATTGTTGATATTACTCTATTTTCGTATAATTTATTTAAAATATTTTATAATAAAAATAAAGTATATCATACTATATTTATACTATTTAACAATCATAATATTTAAATTATAGATAGTATGAGTGAATATCAAAAAATATAAAATAAAACAAATTTAAAAAAAGAAATAATCTATGTGCGATAAAATAATAAAAGTTTAAAAAAAATATATAGTAAATTAATTGAATTATATAAAATGAATGTCTTATTAAAAAAGAAAGTAAATTGTATTATATCTATATTATTCAATTCAATATATTATATTTGAATTTCAAATAGTAGGAGTGAATATGAAAAAAAGAAGAAGCACATATAGAATAGATAAAATGAGAAAAAAACAATATGTAAACTAAAAATCTTTGACAAAATTTTAACTAATGTATTTTTTAAATTAAAATATGATACTTAAATTATTTAAAATATTTTATTTTAAAAACATATTCTATTGAATTTTTAATAATTAATAATATTTAAATTATATTATAATAATATAAATGAAAATAAAAAAGCACGAAAAAATGGGGAAATTTTTTTTTCATAGCCCAACATCCATTGTAACAAAAAAAGTCAAAAAAACCTTTCTTTCTTAATATAATATAGATATAGATTATGTTAGAAGAAAATTTTTAATTTTTTAATTTTTGGCCAAAATTTTTAATTATATATTTATTTTTTATTAACATGACATCTTCAAATTTATAAATAATAAATAATATAAATAATTTTCAATTCATGATAAATTAAAATTAATTTAGACATACATAACATTATTTGATTAATTATACCAGTATTATTCTTCATATATTTTTATAAATATATATTTTTTAAATTTTACATCAAAAAAATTTAAATTTAAAAGTGATGAATTATATAAAATATTTTGATAAATTTTTTTATTCATTCATTTTATAATTTTTTACTACTTTTATATTGGTGAATTCATATATCACCTTGATAAAAATAAAATAATAAAATAATTTTAAATTAATAAAAATAATTTTCTAATAAAAGTATTTACAAATCATATTTAAAAAAAATTTTCAACATATGTAGAGAGACAACATATAAATGAAGAAAATATTAAAAAATTAAAAAATAATTTTAATATTTTGATATTTTTATTAAAAATAGAGAATTTAATTGACTAACTCAATTTATATATTTTACATTAAATTTTAAACTTATTTAAAATATTTTTACAATAAAAATATTTATAAACAATATTTAAAATAACTTTCATATAAAGTGAATATTACCAAATATTATTTCATCATTAAAAAAATTCTGCACAAATTACTTTAATGAAAATATATTCCATAATACAATAGATAAAAGAAAAGGAAACAATATTTGCTTTATAAAATATAAATAAAATTTCATTGATGTATATAAATAAAATATATTCTATAATATAATAGATAAAATAAAAAAATAATATAAATCATAAATAATATGAGTGAATATAAAAAATAAAAAAATGTGTAACAAAATAAATTAAAATAAGAGAAGTAATGTATAAACTGTAAAATAAAAAAACTTAAAAATAAAATTTGCAAAATATAAACAAAAAAATAATACATGAATTATAAATCCTTTCCAAATCCTCCCTATTCATATGTATTAATTAAAAATTGATATTCAAATATTTTTATTAAAAATATAATATAAAATTAACTGCTTTAATTAATCATTTTTGAAGTAAAATTTTAATTTATTTAAAATATTTATAAAATTTAAAAATAAAATATATAATATCATATTTATAATATTTAATAATATTAATGTCTTAATTATAAGGAATACAAAATAGGAAAAAAAGTGGCAAAAATATAAATAGAACAAATAAAAAGGAGAAAAATAATATTTAAATTAATAAATGATAAGAGATAAAAATAAAATATATATTAAAATAAAATTTTATCATATTTAAAATATTTTTACTATAAAAAATTGTATTGTAATAAAATTTTGTAAAATCTCAACTAATACACATTTAATTTGACATATATTACCTAGAATTTAATATCAAGAAAATGTTAACAAAATTTAAATAAAAAAATTTGATTTCAACCTTCAGGTATTATATTTAAAAAATAGAATTAAACTATAATGAATTTTATAGTTGTAAATAAATAATATAAGTAAAAAGAAGAAAAAAGTAAGAGAAATAGTACATGAAATACAAAGCATAGGGAAAATTTTAGTTGATATATATTTAATTTGATATATAATACCTTGATATTAATAAATTTTTAACAAAATTTAAATAAATAAATTTAATTTTAATCTTCAAGTATTGTATTTAAAAAGATAATATTTATCTACAAAAATTTTAATTTATTTAAAATATTTATGAAAATTTAAATATAAAATATATAATATTAAGATTTAATAATAAAATATATAATATAATAAATTAAATTAATAATTAATAATTTTTAATTATTTATTATTGAAAATATTTTATCATAAAATTATATTATATTAAATTTAAAGATTTAATAAAGATCTATTATTATTACATTATATCATATTAATATACAATAATAAAATAAATAATATAGTAAATTAACTTATTAAATAAAAACTTAAATTAATTATTATTGAAATTATTTTATAATAAAAATTGTATTATATTAAATTTAAGTTTATAAAGATTAGTAGTAAAGATATACATTATTATTATATTATAATTTTCATACTATCATTGCTATTATATTATATTATTATGTTATATTATGTTAATAAACAATAAACAAAAATAAAATATATAATATAATAAATTAAATTATTAAATTAAAACTTATATTATTTATTATTTAGAATATTTTACCATAAAACTTATATTATATTAAATTTAAAGATTCTGTATTGGTAAATTTTAGTAGTAAAGACATAAATTATTATTATTATATTATTGTTATTATTGTTATATTATTATATTATTATTTCTATAATATCATTGTTATTTTTACATATTATTATGTTATTATAATACTATTGTATTATATTACTATATTATTATATTTATAATATTGTTATTTTTAAATTTTATTATTAAATTATTTTATTATTATATTATTACATCTAAAAAATAAAAATAAGAAAAAAATAAGACACTGTTAGGCGAAAAAAAAATTTCTCCCAGCCTAACACATGTCCCAAAAAGAAACAACACGCTTGCCCCTCAAAAAACTCTCAATTAATAGTAAAATAAGAAGATAATATATAAATAACTAAAAAAATATAAGAAATAGTACATGAAGTACAAAGTATTGGCAAAATTTTAGTTTATATATATTTAATTTGATATATAATACCTAAAACTTGATATTAATAAATTATTAACAAAATTTAAATAAATAGATTTGATTTTAATCTTCAAGTATTGTACTTAAAAATATAATGCTTATATACTAAAATTTTAATGTATTTAATATATTTATAAAAGTTTAAATATATGATATTAAGAGTTAATAATAAAATGTACAACATAATAAATCAACTTATTAAATAAAAATTTTAAATTATATATAACTTAAAATATTTTATCATAAAAAATTATATTATATTGATCAATAGTAAAGATATATATTTTATTATTATTGTTATTATTATATTATATTATCATATTATTATTTTATAATATTATTGTTATTATATTATATTATTATTTTAAAATATCTATAAAATTTAAAAATAAAATATATAGTATCATATTTATACTACTCAATATTCATGTGTAAATTATAAGTAATACAAAGTAGACATAAAAAGTGAAAAAAAAAATATAATTAGAGCAAATCAAAATGAAAAAAATAATATTTGATTTAATAAATGATAAGAGTTAAAAATAAAATATATATTAAAATAAATTAATTTACTTAAATAAAATTTTATTATATTTAAACTATTTTTAATATAATAAATTATCACTGTGATAAAATAACATAAAATCTCAAATAATATATATTTAATTTAAGGTATAATACCAAAAATTTAATGTTAAGAAAATATTGACAAACTTTAAATAAATAAATTTGATTTCAATCTTCAGGTATTATATTTAAAAAATAGAATTAAACTATAATAAGTTTATAATTGTAAATAAATAACATTTGAGTTGTAAATAATATAAGTAGGAAGAAAAAATAGTATAAGAAATAGTACATAAAGTACAAGGCATTGGCAAAATTTTAGTTGATATGTATTTAATTTGATATATAATGCCTAAAATTTGATATTAATAAATTGTTAACAAAATTTAAATAAATAAATTTAATTTTAATATTTAAGTATTGTATTTAAAAATATAATATTTATATATTAAAATTTTAATTTATCTAAAATATATATAAAAATTTAAATACATAATATATAATATTAAGAGTTAATAATAAAATATACAATATAATAAATTAACTTATTAAATAAAAATTTTAAATTATATATAATTTAAAATATTTTATTATAAAAAATTATATTATTTTAAATTTAAAGATTCTGTAATAATAAAGATTAATAATAAAGGCATATATTATTATTTTATTATGATATTATATTATATTAATAAACAATAATAAAAATGAAAATAATTATTAAATTATAATATTATATTATTATTATTATTATGTTATTGTATTTAAAATATAAAATAAAAATAAAAGTTATTATGTGCCAGGTGATGTACGGGTAGAATCAGATAAAAGCAAACCAAGGAGAAAATTGTAAATAAGAAGGAATTTGAGGCCAAACTGGGAAGCAAAAAGTGAGAATAAATGGCGAGAAAATAAAGATTGAGACACTAGCACGTGGAATAGAAAAAAAAATGTAGCAGATGTCCAAAAAAGTCTAAATTCATAGTAAGATAGTGGTACCTACCTAACATTCCAACTGCAAAACTAATATCCGGTCTTGTACATGTTTGCACATACATAAGGCTACCTACTACAAAACCATATGGAATTGATTCTATTTGTTTTCGCTCTATGTCATTCTTTGGACATTGCATAAGACTAAATTTATCCCTTTTCTAAATTAGTATAATTCTAGGGGAATAATTTGCCATGTCAAATCTTTCTAGAATTTTCTTAATATAGGCTTTTTGAGACAATCCTAACAATCCTTATGATCTCTCACAAAATATTTCAATTCCTATCACATAGGATACCTCTCCCATATCTTTCATTTCGAAGTTCTCAAAGAGATATTCTTTTGTCTCATGCAACATACCTAAATTATTAGTTGCAAGGAAAATATCGTCAACATATAAGACTAAAAACATAAACTTGCTCCCACTAACCTTTCGGTATGTACATCTATTAATAAGATTTTCTTTGAAACCAAAAGAGGTAATGGTATCATTAAAATTAATGGACTATTGCCTTAAGACTTGTTTTAGTCCACATATTGATTTCTTAAGCTTACACACCATATGACCCTTTTCTTCAACTAGAAAACCTTTAGGTGGGTCTATATAAACTTTTTCTTTAAGATTACGATTTAGAAAAGTTATTTTCACAACCATCTGATGTAACTCTAAATCATAATGAGCTACAAGTGCCATAATGTACATAATGAATCTTTCTTTAAGATGAGAGAAAATGTTTCTTTATAATCGATGTCATCCTTTTAAGTATATCTCTTAGTAACAAGTCAGCCTTTATATTATTCAATATTGCCATTTAAGTCATGCTTTGTCTTAAAGACCCACTTATAGCTAACTTGTTTGGCACCTTCTAGCAATTTAACAATGTTCCAAACCTTGTTTTCTTCCATAGATTTCAACTCTTCCTTTATAACATTAATTCATTTCTCTGACTCAACACTATTTATGGCTTGTGAAAATGAAACTAGATCCTTATTAATTCTAATGTCTAATTCTTGCAAATAGGTCTCATAATAGTTCGAAGTTGTTAATTTTATAACTCTTTGAGATCTTATTAAAGGTACTTCCTAAGACTCATTTCATTTAGACCTTTGTAAGTTAGCTTCTTCATTGAGTTTATTATCATTCAAATGTTATTCACTATTGTCAAAATGTTCTACAATAGCTAGAATAGCATTTGGAACAACTACGAACGTAGGAACACTTACAATATAGGAATATTTACCTTTATTTCCTTTATGTCCACATTCTATCATTCCTTACTCCTACTAACTTCACTATTTTTTAGGAATTTTGCATTACCAATTTCTATAATTCTTGGGTTATGATTAGGATAATAAAATATATATCTTTTAGATTTTTCTAAGTAACCAATAAAGTAACCACTTACTATTCAAGGATCTAATTTCTTTTCATACGGATTATATATTCTTACTTCTATTAGGCAATCCCAAACATGCAAGTGCCTTAAATTGGATTTTCTATTTGTCTATAACTCAAAAGGAGTTTTGGGAACTGCTTTACTAGGAACCCTATTTTGTAAATACGTAGCAATCTTTAATGCATACATCCACAAAAATTTAGGTAATAAGGAGTTACTTATCATACTTCTAACCATATCCATTAATGTCTGATTATACCTTTCAACCACATTATTTTGTTGTGGTGTATATAACATTATGTATTGCACACATATACCATGTCTTTCAAGAAGTTTTGCAAATGGATCTAGACATTGCCCCATTTCATCATGTTTTCTTTAATATTCACCACATCTATCAGACCTTATGACTTTCACTTTCTTGTCTAATTGTCTTTCAACTTCATTAATATATATATCTCAAGAGCATTAACTATTTGAGACTTTTCCTTAAGCAAATAGACATACTCGTAGCATGAAAAGTCATCAATAAATGTGATAAAATATTTTTCTCCACTAAGAAATAGAGTGTCAAAAGGTCCACACACATCAGTATATATAATTTTAAGAAGTTGGTTGCCTCTTGTGGCACCTTTCTTGTTATATCTGATTTACTTTCCCTTAATGCAATCGACACATAAACCAAGATCAATAAAATCTAAATTATATACAATCTCATTCTTTACTAATCTTTCTAATATTTCTCTAGATATGTGACCCAAAAGTTTATGCTACAAGTATGCAGAATTTTCACTAAGCATGTTGCACTTGATTCCAATATGTTGATGCTCAATAAGTAAGGATTTGGAAAATTTATCATCAAGTTTCAATCTATATAAACCATTAATAAGAATACCATAACTAATAAGTTTAGAATTCTTACATAAATTGAAACAACCATGTCCACCATTAAAAAAACAAAATCACAATTATCCAACTTTGAAAGAGAAACTAAATTTCTAGACATTAAAAGTACATAAAGAGTCCTTGTTAAATCTAAATGATGACCAGTATCCAAAATTAATCGATAAGTTCCTATGCCTTCAATTGGTGCTTTCATACGATTTCCCATGTAAAGAAATATATTACTTTGATTTGTGGTTTAAATTGTAAGCATTACATTAGATACATAAGTAGTGGCACCAAAATCAAGCCATTAAGAATTATGAGAAATATCTATTAAGTTTGATTTAAAAGTGCATATGTATGTTTCAAACATACCTTTCTTTTTTACTTATGCCTTACGTTTGGGACAATCTTTCTGGAAGTGTCATTCTTTAGAACAAAAATGGCTTTTATTTTGCCTCTTAGCAGTTCCTTTCTTCTTTTTTTTAAATTTCTTGGCTTTTGGCTTTTGGGCTTTGCCGACTCCTTGAACTAGGTTAACAAAATAACCTTTTAAATTCTTAAGCTTATTCTCCTCCTAAATGAGCTTTCCAATCAATTCATTAACATCTCACTTATCTTTTATAATGTTATAGTTAATTTGGAAAGCTCCATACTCAAAAGGTAATGAATTTAGAATAAACTAAACCATGAAAGAGTCATCTACTGTTATACCCAATGTTTTTAGTCTTGCTGCAATGTAATCATCTCAATGGTATGTTCTTGCATACTCCACAATCCATCAAATTTCATGGTCGTGAGTTGTGTCATTAGTGTACCAGTAAGTGATCTATCAGCAAAGTGAAAACATTCTTCCACAAACTTAAGGTATTCTATTGCACTTTCTGTTTGTGGAATAGTAATCTTAATGTTATTCACAATTGTCATTCACATAAACATAAAGCTTAACCTATTAGATCGTTCCCACATCTTAAGTTTGGACTTATCTTCCTTAGTACTATTATCAATAATAATAGGTTATTCTTCCAAAAGTGATAAGTCAAGGTCCAAAATACCTAAGTGGAACTTAGCTTGTTCACTCCATTCAGAGAAGTTCAAACTATTAAAAATGGTAACAAATGAAGCTTGCGAATGAAGAGAAATTGCTGCAAAATAAATCATAAAATGCTCATATTAGTTTTATCATACACTTAGATAAAGAAAACATCATAGTATATTATAGTTCACTTTTAGGTAGACACTACAATACATTATCATAAATGAATGTCACTTTTATTATTACTAAAAAATTAAATATTCCTAACTAAACACATATATCATCTTTAGACCAAATATATATTTGATTTAAGATTTTTAATTTCTTATAATCATATTTATTAATCATAGAATAGGATTTTCCTTTAGGAAAATCTAACCCCTGATTATTAACTAACAGTTATATTCTTTAATGGCATTTTCCATCATTTTAACTTGGCCGCTTTAGTGTACACAAGTTTTAAACATAAGACAAGAGACTATTTTTTTATAACACTATCCAAAACATAACGTAAATAAAACATCCAAACCAATTTCAGTTTCATTGCTTTAAAAATAATTCAAATTGATTATATATATACATATAGTTGAAACATCCAAAATGGAGCAAAGTTCTTAAACCATCAATTTAACTCTTTACATATATAATATAATAATATACTGATATAAGGATAAGCACACAAGTCTAACCATGTATTGGAAAAATATTGATGAATTTATACTTGAGACTACAAGAATCATGATCATTATTCGATGAATAGTCAAAGGCAATAAATTCACAAAAACAGTAGATGTGAGTTCAGTAATATCATGAAGTATAGTAATTAACAATTTGATCACAAACTATAAAAAAATTCTAATTTTACAATTATGGTTCATATAAATTGGGAAAAGTCATACATGAAAAATTATAAAATTCACAACCATGCTCTGATACCACATGTAAAATTCTTACTATGAAAGCATTCATAAATTTAAAAATCTTAAAGGTTATGTTTTTCCATACCTGGATTAGATGAAGAAGCCATAATCTCCAAGGCTTAGATAGAAATTAATGAAATTGGTTTCTCTCTCTTATCTCTTCTTTCAAACTCATTTTGTATGGAGCTTTTTTTTATGTAAAATGTGAACAGAACCAGAGTGTTTTGTAGGTAGGGAAAGGACCAATTTATGTATATGTGTGCAATTCAATCTAATACGTTCATCAAGTATCAAAAATTAATGGATAAGATTATCTCAAATAATTGTTAAGCAATTAATATAATTTTAAATTCAATTATGAGTGGTTATTATAATTTTAGGCCATTAATAGGACTTCTAACATATATGTCATAAACATTACAAAATTCATATTTATTCATATGAAATTGCTAATTCATAAAAAAGTGTAGCAACTATACATACAACACTTCAATACCAAAAGGCAGCAAACACCAATATACATAATGGCATATATGCCAATGAAATTAACAAATAGAAGACATTGCAACATAATACAAAATTATTAATAATTTTCAATATTGTACATATAGTATCATATACATTCATACTATTATCATATTGCACACAATATTATGCATATTGGATTGTCAATTTCAAATATGTAAAACTAAATAAGCAGTCAGTTTTCATACTGCAAAGATAAAATTAAATAATTTAAAATTAACAATCGAAAATCATATATGAACAAATGATGTACAATAATAATTAACAAATCATATATTTAAATATGAAAGATAGTAAATAACAAAGTTATGAAATAAACATGAAATTCATAGTTAATTTTCATAAAATTATAGTTATGAATTATTAATTATAAAACCACAATTCATATCCCAAATTTAAATATGAATCAACCATATTTATATGATTTGCTAACTTTGATACCAATTGTTAAATTTTATGAAAATATTATGATTCCCAAATCATATAAATAAGCATGAATTATACATAAATATTATATATGAGGAAATTTTACAATTATCTAAACCTTTAGTAAAATTTATTTTTTGAAACTTTTAGATACTCTAATTATGAACCTCAACAAACCATGATTAAACGATGATTATAATCTTTAGCCTATTATGCATGGAATGGATATAGAATACACACTTTCACATTACTTTGATAGTACAAGATGATTTTAGGAAGGGTGATTGACTGAATGCTAATAGACATATACAATCATATTGGAGTATAAGAAAAGAGACCTCATTTTTATAGAATTACTAAATTGGGTAGAAAACAACCCTTAATTGAATTCTATCCTTTCAATTACTAGCAATTATTGTTATAAATTTTGCCAATCAATATTGTTACTAATGGATAATTAACTTACATTAATACATCTCCTTTTCAATATTAAATGGTTCATAATGGTATTTTAATTTAGATATAATTTTGAAATTAAAATTTCAACATATAGTTCATTAAGTTTTGAAAAATACATGATATGATAGTTTCATATGAATATATTTTTATAGAAGTGCAAAGATTTTTTCTTAAGAGTTTAAATTTAATCCACTGTCAATGTAAAATTTTTTATACTATCAATGAATAAAAAGATAATATTTATTAAAAAATAATATTAATTAAAATTTGTTACCTATAGTAAAAGAATTTCAATAATTTTTTAATAGTGTTGCATACATAAGTGAATGATAGAGTAAAATTAATTTATATTGACAATAAATCAAATTTAAATCTATTCTTTAAAATATAACCTATTACAATATATTTTAACTTCCGCTCATGTAAATGGTTAAAATTTCTGCCCAAAAAATATAGAAATTTCAAAATTTTCAATCTTAATTATTCAAAGAAGGTAAAGGTAATTTAAATATCCATCACCTTTATAATAACACATGCGAACATAACTTGAATATGTAAATTAGCAGTATGTTTGTCGAATGTGTTTAATTTAAGTAACATATGATATTATTAAAAGATTTTACTTTCCTTCACAGCACAAGACTTTGTGTATGTAGGTATTTAGTTGTTTAACTACTCTTAATATTACCCAAAAAAAAATAATAGTATAATTTTTTCACCCAAATAAAAAATATAGAGGTTAGCACTCACATATGTGTTTGTGTACACCCAACAAAAGAAAATACATAGAGAGAATTAAATGAAAAATTATGAAGCACAATATGGATTTTAAAAAATTGGGATACAGGATACGGTCAGAATATGTAAAAAAAAGTATATAAATTATATATATATATATATATATATATATATATATATATATATATATATATATATATATATATATATATTAAACTAAAAGTCATAATTTGAAGTTATAACTTGAAGTAACAATGTAAACAAAAAGGTGAGCAATTATGCTCTATTAATATGCTACGTTTGATTTTTAAAGAGGGAAACAATCACAACTTCAGAAAATAGGAATAAAAATGAAAATTTTAATGATAAATTGATAGTTGACACCTGAGTAATTATAAAGAGAACAAAAAACTGATTAGTTCATTTTTTTTTTTCTATCAATAACTTATAACTTCCTTTTAAAAAATATCAAAATCCAAATTTATAAAAAAATATTAAAAAATGAATTAGAGATGTATTTCATATAAATCGAGAAGTATTGACACTGCACCCAACATTTGATATTAAAAAAGATAAGAAATCATTAATTTAATTATTTTCTGATACAAATTGAAAAATATCCAGTTATTAGAATTTGACATTGGTAAAATATAGAGTCTTCATCATCAATGGAGAGAACCGGTGCTTTACAGATGAAAAACCATTGCCATGCTTTAATTAACAAGAACGGAAAGATTGTTACTGTTATCATGAATTGTGTTGCTGGATTTGAAATCAAATATAAAGCGCAAGATATCTCACCAAATAGGCATTAGGTTAGAGAGCGGTCCTTTTACCCGTGATTTTGAAGCTAATCAAATGGGACGTGTCCAGCTCTCATTGGTTTAGCCATAACTACCATAACTACGACCAAAAAATCCAAAATAGGGAAAATAGACACAGAAGAGTGTGCTGCACATCGTAACCGTTTGGTCCATAGAGAGCTTACCACCACCATCTTTTTGGGAGCGCATGTCAATTGCATACATACATACATACCTATTATGGTTGGCAACACTTCAATGTCTCCCTCACCATCTTGTTCTGTTGCTCCCCCCAATCATTTTCCACATGTATAAGGTTCTTTCATTTATTCACAATTAACTTTCTTTATCAAGTAACGTATCAATGATGCAACATAGAATTTTTCTCATGGGAAAAACTTCAATGCACTACTAATACGGTGGTATATCAATATATTATTAAATTTAATCATACATCAAATTTATTTATTTTTAGAATAAAATTTTACATGTCATATGACTATATATTAATAATTAACTTTAATGATATATTAGTACATCACTGTATTAATGGTATAGCATAAAATTTTTCCCTGAAATTTTAATTCGGAGAAGCCTTCATCTATTTCTTGTTCACAAATTTTAGGTACATAGCATGATTATATATGATAGTTAAATTAATTTCACTTATTTTATTTTATTTTTTGTTACATAGAGAAAATTATGTAATAATTCATGAGGAATCGAATACTAATTTTACAACTATCCTCAAACCTTATTTAAATTTATAACTATTAGGATGAGACCTTATCAGCTTCCTATAAAATATGAGAAGCCAATTTAACTTTGGTCATGCTACATACACAAATGACAATGAACTAAATGCAGATTAAAGTATTAGTAATCTCTTATTTGCATATACAAGTTCATTGACAATTATATGTATGTAGTTCCCTTGACTACAATAAGTATAGAGGACGGGCAGTTCAAATTTGACATTGCAAAGATACATTTTTGACATTGCAGAGACAAACATTCCAAACTGTCCAGCAGTTGACATGGACCGGCTCATTAATTTATAGACTTCAATGTATTTGAACTACCATTTTGACAATTCATATAAATGCAAGTCGAATCTCAGTCAATTTGTGATTCGTATAATTCAATTCATAAATGGCCCAACACGACCTGTATATATATATATGTTTAGATTCAATTTTTCACGCAAAATTATATTTCTATTTTTCACTTTTAATTATTTAAAATTTTATTATGAATTATATATTAATAATATTCTTTTTTATGGACATTTTATGACATTTTGTACATATATAATATTTTTTTGAGTTATATCTAAATTTTGAATATATTATAACTTATTTATGAATAAATATATGATGATGATGCTTTAAAATAATTTTGAATCTTCTTATTATTCAAAAGTTTAAAAATTAAAAATATTTAAAATTTAAAAAATTCACCGACCAACAGAAACCAAACTAAAACACCCATATTAAAGGGCCATTAAGAAAGCTGACCAACCCAACTTAAACTGCTCGGCCCATTCAACTGCCACAGTAAAGTGGTAGGATGAAGTGGACTTTTGGCTGACGCTGTTCCTCTCACGGATACGTAAGTATTTATGGCCAATGGCGTCCACCCCATTTGATATCTTACGCTGCTCTGCTCGCTTGTTTATCCGCTGTTTTCGCCCTCCTATTATTAACAATATATCATTTAAATTTCTCAGTCAGCATCCATTAGTAAATAAGTGACGGCAAGCCTTGAGATCTAGATTGCTTTCTAATGACTAAAAATGCCAATTTTCACGTTGTATGAAGCTCAGCAATGTGCAGTAGCTAAAGATTGATTCATCATTTATAGTTACAAGGCAAAAGAACTCGAGCTGTCCCAAAGACCGAACATGAAATATGAAAGTCCCAGCGAAATTAAAGATTTATGAGTAAAAAGTCCTCCAATTAACATAAGATCCATAACCCCAACAATAAAAAGTTCAATCACAATTTTTGAAAATCGACTTTCAATGATTTTCATTCTCATCAACAATTCATCCGAGTGCACTTTATCTTCTAATAAAGTCATCCAAATCCTTCCCGAAACAATCGAAAGACTTTAATAATAATTGCTACCTCCACAATTGAATCTACAAGATAGAAGTTCTCGCTTGTCTTCTCTACAGGGAACAAATTTGATAAGCTACAAAAATCTAATATAAAGACCACTTCTTACTGTACAAGACACTAGCATAAAGGTTTGTTGACAAGCCTTACTACTAACTATTATGTACAAAATTTTCTTAAAAATAAAAAAGGGTAGAATATAAATTTGGGATCATGACCAAGATTTATTTAATCTAACTTTTCATATGGTCCTCAAAACTCCTCCCAGGGTCAAAAGCTCATACCACCAGCAATCGTCTCTTATATCAGGTACGCATCTTCCTCGCATCATAAAAGTACAGCTCCATGTATAATACAGCAAGAGAACCTGTGATGGGGCAGAAAGTAAAGCAGGAATAATTGTTCCCGACTCCAAAATCATTACAATCTTACAGTTCATGCAACTCAGCTAATTTTGACTATTCCGTTTCCTATCAAGTTGTAAAATGTATCAAATCATATTTTACAAAATTTAAATTTGATGCACTGTTAATATATAAAGTTTTACACTATCAATGAACAATGATATATCATTAAAAATGTAATAATAATTCAGGATTTTTAATAATCATGTAAAACTAATTTACACTAATAGTGAATTATTTTTTTATTTTTTTACAAAAACCCAACTCCAGAAACCTTGTTTTTCCCTTCTTTTTTTTTTTTAACAATAATATTGTCTATATGTTAAGGAACCATTATTCGACTATTTTTTAATACAATTGCATGCATTATTACTCCAATATTACTTATATATTTCAAAAGTCAATTTCTTACTTATTTGTTATTTTTGTATGTACATAATTTTAGGTTATTTTAAGTCTTGGTTATGAATCTTGCAATTCACGATTTGACAACCTTGGCTGACTCATTAAATACAACAGACACAGCCCAACATTCCTCCACAGTTACAATTGTAAAAATGCACCCAAAAAAAAAAAAAGAGGGAAGCAAGAGTTACCTGCAGGCGCAAACCAGGGAACTGTTAACTTTGGGCACATTCAAATGGACGTAATCGCAGTGATCCTTCAGGAAACTCATGCATTCTAAATGGCTCCAAAAGCTCAAAAGGCCTGCATAAAACACAGACCAAATATATCTTGACGGGTGATTCTCAGGGAGAAACTACTAGCACTAAGCAAGACTGAGAACACTAAACTGCTAATTTAATTTGATTTAATTTGGCATAGCAAAATCGCAAGTGAAAACAGAAAGAAGAGAGAATTGAACAAAATCAAGCCTATTGCACTTATATGGACCATCGTATAATAGATGGAAAACAAAAGTTAATAACCCCCATTTCTTCAACCCTATCAATCAAATGTCCAAAATATGTTGCCAAGGAGCAATGTCGTGTACAAAAGTGTGCAGCCAACTTAAACGGTAAGGCTTAGCAACCTATTATCACACATAGAAACAGTAACACCCTATGTAGAGATTGAGATGATAAGTGAACTAAATTGATGTAGATCCTGGCTAACAGGCGCCGTGACTCTGACCATCAATTCCATTCTAAGCACGCTTGTTTTTGTAAATAAATTAGATAAATTAACCTAGTCAAACAATTATATTACAAATTTTGTTATATTGAACAGATGTTTTCATAAATCTTACAGGATAGCATTACGATTACGGCTTAATTTGCGCTGATTGTGCTCCAATGTGGCCAACACATCAGCAGTTTCCGGTCCTGCTGACCCACCAGCAACAACAGATGCGAAAGAAGCAGTTGGAGTCCATATCTAGAATAATGCACCACCATAAAGACCCAGATATTAACCTTCAGGTTCAACACTAGAGACAGCATTCACCATAGAATAATCACTCTCTTACTCACCTTTATCGTGTTATCAATTCCACTGGTTGCCACAACAGAATCAAATGGGTGGCACTGTATACAATTCACAACTGTAGGACAGAAATAAATCATTTCAGACAACCAAAAGACTACTGCAGAAACTCCACCAAATCAATTAATAGGGAAAACATACTACCGGCTTCATCACCATTAAGCATTTTGATGAGTCTACCCGTCTGCTTTTCCCAAATAAACCACCTTCCATCATCACTTCCACTGGCAATATAGTTACCTGCAGATAAGCAAGTGAAACCATCATAAATTAGAATTACAACTACTGTAGACCCACCATCAACTCAAACTCATTTATCTACATAGCTCAAAGCAGATTCATCAAGACAATGAAAAGACAACATACTAAGATCTATGTAGCACCAAAATTGATACAAGTGTCATGTCAAACATGACATGATATGAGGATACTGCAAATTTTCAAAAACTAGTCATACACATATCAGGAGTAATATAAATAAAATATTAAAAAATATTATAATATAAGTATAAAAAATTAAATGAAATTGGTCATCAATTTACTCCAAATTTTCAATAGTGTTAATTCAATGAGCTCTTTTTGATATACTAACATGAATAGTCGACTTCTCTATTTAATTTCTGACACAAGATTAAGTTCATAAGTCAAAAACGATGGATACATATTTTCAAGTATCCAACCAATACCAGTAAGCATCAAAAAATGAAGTATTGGTGACCACTACATAAACTAATTTTTTACAGCAGAGCTTCATTTGAGGTATGGATTAGTACTAGAAGTCTAAAAAATGTTATTACTTCATAGCACAAAACCATCCATACAAATGTAAGAGACGATCAAAGTCCCCCCCCCCCTGGTAGCTATGCCTATGCTAACAAAATCATATGAATCGTTGCAGATATCTAGCTTTCAAATTAAATAGGGAAACACTGCCACAGAAGACACAGTCCTCATTCTATTTCAAATAGGAAATAAATTTTTTGGTTGCCACATCTTCATTGAGATTGACCTAAAAAAAGCCACTATATTACTGCATAATAACATATAAATTTCTCCCTAAGACAGTTCAAGAGAGCAAGACTCCATGCCACAAATAAGCAAAGAAGGAAGAAGAAATAATCTCATATTAATACAATGTGTAATTATCAAATTATGAAAGTAATCAACTTCACAAAAGTGACCCATGGGATTAACAATGAAGGAAAATACCTCTGTGTCCAAGAAAACTAGCCTGTTTTATGTCAGTTCCAATGTTGCAGTGGCCAACAAATCTCTGCTTCATATCAACAGCTGCTTCAGGCTGCATTATTAATAATATTGCTGTAAAGATGCCCAAAATGCAAGGGTTCCTTACACGGGAGAATAATAAAAACAGAGCTATTACAGAATAAGAGAATCCCGTGTGATAAAACTTAGTGGATGAACAAATGGAAACTGGGGCTGGTGAACTAGAATATTACTTGAAAAGCATTTGCAATGTAAAATTTGTTAAAACTCCCCCCGAATGACATTTCATTCTAAAGTCATTCAGTCAGTGGATCTGATTAGAAAAAAATAAACATCAAACAATAACCCCATAGAACCCATGGAACATTAAAACAAGAAGTAAACTAGGAAACTTTAATTTCTGAAGAAGATGACATTGATAGTAAGGTAATAATAGTAATACAAAGGAAAATAATATAAACCTGATAAGCTCTATCAGTCTGTGATGATGATGAGGGCGAATCACATGAGCCATTTGCACCAATGTTTTCTTTGGAGTCACCCCGATGGATTCTCAGATTTAAACTCCCATGAAGAATATTGGATTCAACATCCTGTCCCTCATCACCCGACATTGATGTTTCAAAGTCCAGCTCCAATTCCTCATCATAATCAGAATCATCCCTCTCTGATCTCGGACCATCTTGTGAAGCATCGCTATTGGCCTCTGAACGATGGAATATATCACTCAATGATAATATTCTTCCACCTCGACTCTCAAACCTTGACCCTCCATCATTTGTCTTATTATTTTTTTCAGCTTCAGCTGGTTAAGTAACTAATTAATTAGATCACATAAATAAGGATATGGCATTTAATATTCAAAATAAAAAATTTAAAGCTTCCGTGGACGACCAATAAAATAACATTTGCAGAGACATGCCCAAGATTTGAGACACGAATTCTTATAACAAAATTGCAGAAACATCTTAGCCACACCTGAAGCAATATCCTTTTTGACATTCTCCACTCTTTCAGCGACTGCAGAAATGGATGGGGCCAATAAGTGAGCAGCAACAGCAAAATCCAAAGCTTCTTTGTGTCTGCCCAACTACAATGAATAAACAGTTAGAGCTAGTATACTGTGTTTTATGAGCAAAAGCTTTATGGAGCTGGATGGTCTGGAAATCTACTATTGTAAGTCTGAAGGGCTCCATACGCATCCAAGAGATAACACATTACTCCAAGATATTGGATGCTGGTCTATCATGATATTGTCAAGTACAAATTGTTGCTAAAAGCTTAAACTATTAGGAGAAGGTTCTTGAATAGTTATAACTCTTAACACATCCCCTCACGAAATAACCCTTTGGCCTTAAAGTTTAGATATAGCACAGGCTCGCTTTACCTTGTGTTAAAATTTAATATTTAGAGAAGAAGCAGTAGGAATTGAACCCTTAACATTCAATCTAAAGAGGCTCTAATAATATTTCAAGTACTGATTGTTCTTGAAAGTTTAAACTATTAGGAGAAGGTCCATGAATGGTTTTATTATAACTCTTAACAGATATAAGTGCCTTACAGATAAAAATTCACAATCAATTCCCTTTCACCATTGGTCCCATCTTGCTAGCCTAATACCTTGTTTCGTTTTTTCTTTAAAAATATCCCAACAATAGTGAAGGTTGATTATCCTTGTTGTGCAGAGACATGCAGGGAAACCACCATGTCAAGTTAGGATAATTCAACTGAGATTCAAACTAATGGCTTTCTGAATTTGAAGTACATATGACGAGAATTACCTGCGACAATGCTTCTGACATATAGTAAAGCGCTCTATAGGATGAACTATCAATTTTCCTAGCATTATAGCAGTCTCTTATGGCCATATGAGCATCATTTTTCCACTTGCGCTGGACAAGAGAGGACATATTACACATTTACATTAAGAATGGAAATGAGAAAAGAAACGAATGAAGATAGTCAACCCAAAGGACTAGATTAGCATCAAAAGTGCAGAACCTTTAGCAATAGTGCAGCACGTGTACACAGGCATTCATGTTTCAGTGCAGGGACAACAATATGAGCATAGCCATCCAAAACTTCATTACAAGCCTCAATTCCATAATAGAAGTTTTCCCCCTCATCTAAGCATTTCGTGGCATATTGAACTAATTCCCTGCACTTGTTAAGCTGTAACAACCAGTTAGCCAACCAAATGCAAAAAGAATCAAATTACAGAAGACTGCCCTCAGTTGCTTCACATTTCCACACAATACACATCTAACATAAACTAGTGCACCAGATACCTTTGCAGCAACATTATGTTTGGTAGGAAACCCATATGGAGAGACACTGGACAGAGGTGGCTGCAATTGTACCCCATTAATCGTTGGGGAGTAACTCATTAACCTTGAAACATGTCCAGAATTATATCGCATGTCATTCTCTCCAGCTGCATATTACAAGTATGATCTCAAAAACTTCTCTTCCAAAGTAACATCATCACAAGAAAACTAACGGAGTAGAAGTTACCAAAGCTATATAGGTAAAAATAAATAGATGTGAGCCTATCCAAAGCTCTATAACACTCAAATCCTTGACTATTATATAGTTGATAGACCTTACACGTGACTTAAAATATGACAAAAACATCCAGGGCAAAGCAAAATGACAGGACACTATGAAAAACAGTTTCTTCATCCCTCCCCCTTTGCTTTCCTTCTCATAATCGAGATATTCAATTAGAACATAATTTTCCTCAAACAAGTTAGAAAAGACAAATAATAATAATAATAATAGTAATAATAATAATAATAATAATAAAACCATGCCATTCAGTTAAAAATAGGAAAAGATCTAGGTAAAACATGATACCGTGATTTACATTCATCAGGTAAACATGCTCTCCGCTATAGCTAAGGAGAATCTCGTCTCCTTCAGGACTGAATGTAACATGAGTCAAGTGCAAGCTTGGATGTCCCTGGAGGAGTGGTAACATGGAGACATTTAGTTAGGTAGCATTCTGCAAGGTCCCAAACTCATCCATTTAAGAAAATGGCAGAAATACAAACACTGGGAACAAAAATAACCAATACTTTTAATCAAAGCACTAACATGATCAGAAAGATGCATTGGACAAAAGTAATTAACACAAGGAGGTGGAGACATCCTCTCCCGACAAGAGCTCAGAGGTGGTAGCATCCTCCTATCATATAAGCGTGCAAATGCATCACTGCATGCAATTGAGAATATGTCATCGGTTTGATATGCAAAAACAAAATAGAAAAGGGAATTAAACGACAAACACCCTCTCCTGCTATATATACCTTCCACCAACAAGGAGCAAATGAGGCCTAGTGGGACTAATATCACAAGACTTCAGAGCAAGGACTTGTTTGGGAGGATCAGCAAGTGACCTTTTAGCTCCATTCCGCAAATCAAGCTGGTGTTAAACACACAAATCAATCAATAACTCCCAACCATTGAGACTTAGCAATGATGGATATATTACAATTTCACATACTATAAGTGATGATCCCCAATGAATATACTCTATAAAGACTTCAACCAATATTACGTTAGACAGTGAATTAAAGCATGTACAGAAAGGTTCAATATGTTACTCCAACCAGCTATATTAGTCCACTGGCAAAAGAGCACAATTGCATATAAAGGATACCACCAATTGAGGGAATATTAAAAAAATATTCAAACCCTCTCCCCGGGGTCTTTCAGCTTCCATTTAACATTATAGAAAGAGCAACATTAAGATCCATAATAAAAGTTGCATGAAAACTTAAGATAACAACCAGGCTAAATTTCAAGGAAATTAACTATAATTTTCTGTCAAATTTAAATATGACATGCAATGAGGAGAAAAAATTCCTCAATGTTGACTCTCTTCTGCATGCCAATAAATGATGATAAACCTAGTTAATTTTTTGGATTTCCAGGCCAATCCCCCACCTATTCTTAAGCAGAGGAGGTTCAATCAAACTAAATGTGGCAGGGATGACTAAAACTGAATTAAGCTACTTACTAGAACATTATGACACTCTTGGTGTGAAGATCCAGCCAGCGGACAAGAGGTGCCTTCTCGAAAGTCATGCTGTCTCAGGGTCCCATCTTCACTAGCACTCCATACTACATTGGGGTTTCCAGTTTCAACCTGCAATAGAAAAGAACATAGAAGCCATGAGAAGTTACACACAGGATGCAGATTATTTCTAATATGTATGTGTTTTTATCTCCTCTGTCCCACTTGTATAACATAATGAGCCAATGCTTTCTTATGATCATTTCAAGAGTGCACCAACTTACGGCCAATTTCTTGACTCTTCTACCATGACATTGGAAAAGTGCTGATGGAGCAACTGTATTATCATTAAATCCTCTCCCGTTTATGCGAGACAAATTAAATAACCGAACCTGACAAAAAAATAGATAACAAATATAAGACCATTGAAATAGATATGGCCTCAAAGCTTAGATGTATCATAGAATTACTTCAGCATCTGCAGCTCCAGAGACCACAAGCTCATCAGAAGTTTCAGGTACGAACTTAGTGCAGAATATATTGGCAGAATGTCCAGTGTCAATTGAATGGAGCAGTTTTTGACTAGTATAGCTCCATATGTTCATCTGAAAGTTTCATAGGAAAAATTCAATGCCTACTACCGCAAACAAGCTCAACTGGAAGTTGGAGCAAACAATCCACAGCATCATTTGCTTTATTCGTGCTTGTTAACAACAAGACAGAACTCATCAAAATATCTATGAAAAAATAAGATTTAATTGATCAACTTCCCTACCTTGAGGAATAGGGGCGAGCATCAGAGAGCAACCAAAACTAATAGAAGGGTGAAGAAGAAAAAATAAAACTCTATGAAGACTGAATCAAACACCAGATATAGATTTGAAGCAGATATCCATCTAGCGAGGAAAAGACAACTTAAATGCCCATAGTTCGAAGGGAAAAAAATAATAATAAAACATATGCAGTCTTTCTCTGTATAACCACATTCATCATATCAGCAAGTGGATCAAGTCATCAACACCAACAATAAATTACTAATCAAATTATTTTTTCTGACTCTTGTTTTCTTGCTCTTTATCTTTTCATTCTAAGCAGACAAGTGTCATCAGTGACTGGACTATACATGACCCCATGCATATTATTCAATTTATGAAAATAAATGTCACAGTTTAATATATAGCACATCTTCATGACAAGGTCTGGATGAAAATCAGTTTCCATTTGAGATGCATTTTCCAGAGAAAATTATATCACATGATTTGAATTTCTTGTATCTGCAGCTAGTTTAAAAACTTTGTAGTGTCTCATACTAAATACAATCAAGTAGGTGAGATTATGCTACAAGTGACACAAGAAATATGCCATACCCGCGTGTCATCCGATCCAGAGACCAACAGTGAACCTTTGGAATTCCAAGCCACTGCATTGACACAACCATTATGGCCCTGCTTGAATGGCATACGAGAGTTAGATGAAGCAAAATGCAAACATTTTTAAGGAAAAAGTTAACCATGTAATTAAGAAACACATCTCTAATTAATAGACGCGTAGAGTAATGATGAAATATCTTCAAAGGACAAAATAGGTATAAAAAGCACAAACACCATTATTGCAGTCTCAATAAGGAAATTACGAGAAAAAACTGCAATCACTGGCTCAGAGAGAATAGGTACAGCATACTTTGGAACCCATTGAGAGGGAACTTTGGAATTTAAAGGAAAATTTTCCCACCCAATTCAAGAGGACACCTCTTATTGATACGTGCATGTTGAAGTGGCTCTTAATGACATTATAGGTATAAAAAAGAAGAAATGTCAGCACAGTCACAAGTCAACCTAGAACCTAAACAGCTTAATATCACTACTACCTTGGTGCAACCTCGCAATGCTACTTTAAAGTCCAATTCTTTCCTTCATTGTCACATTATGAACTTACTTTTATGTCTAAATGCATACCAAGAATGCACTAAATCACTTCATAATGCTGACCCAAAGTTGCTGACTCAAGCAGCCCTCGATTTTTGCACAATTACATGAAGGCGGCAGAACAACCTTTCCAGATAGGAAGTCTGAAATCTAAATTACTTCCCGAATAGAAAACAACTTCCTGCTCCCATTGATTGCAAGTTGTGCGGCATAGGGAATACAAATTTGTAAAGAAAGAATTAATCTAACGCTGCCCCCACCCCTCAAAAAATAAAATAAAATAAAATAAAGAAGAAAAGTGAAGATGAAGCATGAACGTCATAAACTAGTACTTTAAGCACCAGAGACTAACCTCCAATTCTCTTTCTAGAGAAAGCCTTCGAATCAACGAGGAGTGCATCTGCAAACTTCCATTAACATCCTAAGCAAGCAGGAAAAAAATTTTCTTGTAATTGCCACATCCAAAATCAGACATTGCACACGGTGATTGAAAGCTAAAATATGAGCAAGCCAGACAAGGACGTCAAAGTGACAAGATAAATTTCACGCATCATTTCTAGCAAAAGTAAAATTGTGGATAATAAACAACATACATATGATACAAAGTACCAAATTATCATGGGCACGTCCACCATTCTTAATGTCAATAAAGCTATATTGAAACAGATTATGGTTATCAGAAAGACAGGTCTTCAAGATTGTAAAAGATGTAGCTCTAAACTAAGTTCGCTCGAAACAACATATTTCGGCTCAGAATTACGACAACGTGCACTTCACTAAGCTACCAGTGGATAACTGCAGTGTGTTATTCATGGGGAAGGGGAGGCCAAAATCTATCCTCTTTCACTGAGCTAGTTAATAGAAAAACTAATGAAATTGATTCCAAGGACCGCCATCTTGAACCTCAAATCACACGGAATATTGAGTTTTGTCTGTAGCACGAAGAACACAATTCAATCATCCAAACATTAATATTGCAGATTACCTTTAACAGGAAAATTCAAGAGTTAAGAGATATAAGGGGAAAAAAGAAATCAAAGAGAATACAAGGCGATGATCGAAGTTTCGAGTGTCCAGCAATTTCTGTATGTTGCCATCATGCAAAGGCATCGACTCCATTGAAAGCTCTGTCAAAAAAATCAGAGAAAAGTGAAACCGAAATCCGATAATCGCCGGGATCAATTCCAGCTAGTCGGTTACAATTTCAAGCCAGTGTTTCTTCACTTCTTTCTGGGAAAATAATGTCACCTTTATTGTGAATTTTCCCAATTTTTACTTGGGACCTTATAGAAATTGCGGTAGAAGACGATGGGTTTTGATTAGATACGGAGAGTAGTAAAGAAGTACGATGGTGCCCAACATCCGAACGCCCAGGTTGACTGGGCTGACGGTTATTGCACCAGGTGTTTCCATTTTATCGATGGCAACGCGGTTGCAACTTTGATTAAAAAGTACGCGAAATATAACGTTAAGTTCTGACGTGCCGTCTAATCTGGGAGGCCCATTTGTGTTGGACCCGCCCAATACATGGCCTTGGGTTACAAAATAAATTGTATAAATTCCAACGTGACAATATTATCTGTGGGGCCCATCTAATTGGGCCGTTGGGTTACAATAGAAGAAGCTATATGTTGATCCAATCTAAAAACTAGGCTTTCATACTTTTGTTATGAGAATAAATTCTCTTGGACAATAGATGAGATGCAAATGAATTCTCTTGGGAAATAAATGAGAGGAATTTTAAAAAAAGATAAATATAAAAAAAAATCACTTGAAATTGCATATTTCAATAAAAAAATTAGTTGATCTCAAAGTAAAAACTATGTGAAAAGGATCCTCATCTTTTTTGCTATGATTGACAATTGGTCATGTGATATAAATTCAAATGTTTGTTAAATCATTAATATAAGAATTTACATTTAATTAACTATCAATTTAAATCATTAATATAATTTGGGTGTTGATTCAATCCAAAAATTGGACTTTGATATTTTTGTAATGGATGACAACTGATTATATGATACAAATGTGCATATTTGTTAAATTATTTATATAAACATAAACATTTCCTAATTATATAATACCCAAGACTTTTCCCTTATATTTCAATAGTTGCTACAAGCATGCATAACACTCGCCAAAGAAAAAAGCATTGCTTCCTCCTATAAAGCATTGCATGCCATTTTCCTGATACACAAACCTATAATTTCTTTATTAAACAATATTCCTGATTTCTTTATGATTTGTTGCATGATTTAATGTTTTCTTGATTTTTTCCTAATTTTTTATCAGGTTTAATACCTTTCCTAAATTTATTACTTCGAGCAATTTGGTATAGCAATTCATTCCCTTTCCTAAATCTTTTGCTTAATCAAGCAATCACGCGATGTAATGCCCAACAACAAGTTAAAGTTTTCAACACTGCTACAAAATATATGTAAGGTTTGGATCCTTCTATTATGAATCCTCTGTTGAAATTATTTGTAATCAAACACTAGTTTTTCATATTATTTATAAATTGTATGATTAATTATCCATATCTATTAAATTGCAATCAAACACTAATTTTTCATGTTAACTATTGTCTACATATTTTAATTTTTCAAATTTTTAACTATTCATTTTAAAATCTATTTGATTGAACAAAACAATCATGCTTTGGTATGGAGATTTTCCTATCAATCATAGATTGCAAGTATTCAATTTTCCTTTTCCCTACTTCACTTCTGAAGTTTTTATCATTTTCTTGTGTTATTCAATATATCTTTATTAACAGCTTGATGATAGTGAATGTTAGGTCTCTATGACTCTTTTTCATTAGATTTTCCCTTCTGTTACTAGCTAAGTGACCATCCTTTATTTGCTAAACTAGGGTGGCAAAGTTAACTTACATTTAGCATTCCTTTGATGACATTTCTTAGGAAATCAACTAAATCTATTATCTTTGTTGTTACTTTTATAGTCTAATTATGTATCTATCATGACCATTCTTTCATTATAATTGTTATTAGCTTTCTTTTTTTCTCATTCTCTTCCAAAGGTTTCTAATTTTTTAAATAATTTAGCAAGTTCCCTTTTAGAGCCTTAAGTATTCAATGGTTTGAATATTGGAATTAACATTTTTTTAGGAAAATGTATGGCTTACTACAAATTATTACGTCTTCATACATGGTTCTTACTTTTTTAAACAATTTAATGAGTTACCTTTTAAAGCCTTAAGGATCCAATGGTTTGAATATTAATTTATATACATGTATATATTATATAATGCACATAAGAATTTAGAACAAAGCATAATAATGTGTGTTTGTTCTACAAGTTCCTTAAAATTTCAAAAGAATAAGGTTTAGAAGTGGAATAGATATCATAGGTTCTTGTAAGTTTAAACTAAGCAAACATGGTTAAGTTTCATTGAACATAAAGCCTTAAACTAATTGAAAATGATTTAATAATTAGTAAATTAGTATATTTATTCTTTTCCCTCAAGCTTTCTGTTATTTGGTGGAATACATATTGGCGTGATTATAAAGTGTAGCTAACAAAGTAGTTATTCAAACTTTTCTATGCAGCTTGTGCGTTGATACTTGATTATATACTTAGCTTAATTTATTGATTTTACCGGCAATATTTTTTTGTAGATTTTTTTTTTGGAGAATCACTTTATTATAAGTAGTTTCATGCTAAATCATTTGCCTTTATTTCTTTATTAAGAGTGGATATTAAGTTATTTGTGTAGTTAGAAATTTTATCCAAGTCAATTTTGATAGATTAATTGAAGTAAATTATTTGATATTTGTAAGAAATTGTATAATTTAACTTCTTCCAATTTGAATAACTTCTTACTTGAGAAAAGTTACAACACACGAGGTAATAATAGTTACAACACATTGAGTAAATAACCTCTTTGATTGGACTTCCTTCATATGCAATAAAAAAAAGAATAAAAAAAGAAGTTAAATGGTATAAGGCTAAAAAAAAGTAATTTGATTTACTTAAAGGTCATTCCAAATGATAAATAAGCCTACCACCACAGGTGATAAGCATTCACTTTTGCTCTTCATTAGAATAATGGTACCTTTAGTTTTGCAATACAATTAAATATGTAGAAGTCTACCGTTATTTGGTTTTATAGGATTAATTTTTGGTTGAAGTAGACTTTAAATACATAACATTGATCATATCCTCTGAGTACTTGCTAAAAACATGTTTTGACATGAGAAAAGTATTGAACAAGTCATAGTGTAGTTGGGTTGATTGATATTACATTTAAAAGTTATGTAATTATGTAAATTTAAGTATAAACTTAAAAGTGTTAATTAAATTGACTTACCCAAGAGTTTATACATATAATCCTCCTTATTACATCACCTTTTTTATTCAGCAAATTCACACAATTTTATTTATTAAATCTTGTGCTTAGGGACTTTGAGATAATAATCAAATAGTTTATTATTTAGAATTTGAAATCCATTTATATGAATAATTCTTTAATTTGGATTTAAAGTGAAATTGCAACTCATGCATGGCACAGCATATAATCTATTTATGAATATTCTGTATATAATTTAGTTAACCTGAATTATTTATATTATTGATAAAAAATGGTATGAGTTGACAAGAAGGATAAAAGTTGTATATATTTCAAAAAGAATTAGAATTTTTAAATATTTAATATTTAAAATAACAAAATGATAATATGGAATAAGATGACAAATTAATCGCATGGAAAAAAATATGGAAAGCTTGTAAAAAATGTGCAATATAAATTAAATTAGTTTTAATAAAAATAGTCAATTAAACTAATTTTTCACTAATTTAAATGCATACTAATTTAACAAGGAATCAAGAGTAGGCCAATCAATTCAACCTCTCAATTTAGTTTTTAATAACAATGTAACATATCTAGTATTATAATTATAATATTATTCTATAAAGTACTAAATAAAATTGAAATTAATTTCTAACAACATTTAATTCATGAAATCTTTTTCACATTCCTGAAAATATTTTAAGGGAATGTTATTTCTCATGTGTTGGTACATACTTTAGAAACTAATCATGGGATATTTGTATTAATATATATTGTATGATTTTTTATTTCTGTATAAAGATATTTCAATTTATTACGTTTATTTTGTATATTAGCATAATTTAAATGGACATGATATTTGTACTTAGAAAAGTTAACATCATTCTTTAATGTCCCCAGTCGAGCATTATTGTAAGCAGAGATAATAATAATAATACATTAAGATTAGTATGCATGTTGACTAATGACCCAATCTCATTAGTTATGATTATAAGATATCATGTAAACATATGAGTATATGTTAGAGAACAAATGTATTGATCATAAAGTCTCCATGAGAATGTTATATAGATTACCTTATAAATGTCATAAGTAATCTTATAATGACAATGATGCATGTGTTCCTTTAACTTATAATAATTATAGTTCCTTACAAGAAAAGTCACATACTTTAATGTCATATAATGTCATCTATAATAAGGTTAGCTTTAAAGTTGGGGATTGGATATACCATAAAACATATAAAGGAATATGAGTGATCTAAATAAGATTTTATCTCTCCTATATAAAAGGAGTAATATTTATGTGCCCTTTAATTAGATAAGATTACGAAATACATCATCATGCTTAAATGAATTAATGTGTAATATCAATCAATTTGTTTTAAGTTAATCCATTCAAGAATCAAGAAATGCATAAAATGAACTATAAAGAGAATAACACATTCCATTCCCCAAGTTTGATCTAAAAATCCAAAACAAAAGAGACTAAACTATATGTAACATTAGTTATGGAAAATGTTATGTTAAAACAATGACATTCTTATTACTTAGGTAGTAATGATGTATTATTGGATGTCATTTATTGATCATGATATAAAAATAAAATTTTAAAATCATTATTAGTATAATGAGAGCTTATAAAGTTACCACAAAGAGCAAGTCAAAATTAGAGATATGATAATATAATTAGGAACTTATAATTAGACTAGAGTTCCTAATTAGGGTAAGTCCAATATTATTAGGTTTCACAAAGGTAATAGTACAATATGGTTGGGCTTTACCAAAGTAACACTAGATATAGGCTAATTATTAATGACATCATTATTAGGCTTGATTAATAATCAAAACCAACAATTTCTTTTATTTAGGTATATTTTAGTTACAAATTGTTGAAAATCACTATGAAAGATTATTTTGATATTACAAAAACCCTAACTATCATATTTGATACCTAATCTCTAGTGTTGATTGAAGTTAAAAGTGATGAAACTAGAAATCAAACCCATATCTAACATTGTGTTAAGAGGTGAGCGGTTTCATCTAATTCTAATCAAAGTTTTGATTACTTGTATAAATACTATAGAGGTGTAGTTTAGTTAGATTGCGTTCGTGATTCATCAAATTACTTATGCATACATGATGTAGTGGATCATTCATACATTCAAGTTTGCATCAGAAGTAGAAGCAATATTGCATGCCTATGTTTGGTCATAATAGAATTAACTAGTTCAAATTTGCCCGCAGCAAGTGTAATCTCACGCTATAAAGATATAACTTTAGTCATTAACTCATGATCTTTTCATATAGATCCTTTAGTAGATTTCAAAAAAAAATTATTGCATTTACTAATATGAAACCTAACATAATGTTTGATTTAAAATTAAGCAAAATATTATTAAAAATGTGAACATTCTCGTGAATATTTTTAATTCAATATTTTTTCAAAATATTCTTATAGAAAAGATGAGCATCTTGCATTCTCATATCATAAGAATGTTTTAATGATACAAAATAATTATTTTGCTTACCTTTTTAAAGTTTATTATCACATTTCTCTATCACCTACCGTTATTAACCAATACCTATTACTATTCACTATCATTTAACGTCGTTGTCATCACCTATCACCATCAATCAATACCTAATATCGATCATGTCATTTACTATCACCTACTGTTACTCATTACTATTGGCCATTACCTGCTACTTTTAACCACCACTTATCATTTCTGACTGCCACCCCCACTGTTGAACATTATTTATTATTGTTCATCACTATTATTACACCTATTAGGATCAAAGTATTTTATTTAAAATTGATTAGTTAATTAATACTAGGATATGGATAAAAATTATTGTATGAAATTATTGATAAATAAGTGAAAAATATTTCAAAATTAAACTTGATTAAAAGTAAGTGTGTATGTATAAAAGAGACTTAATAGACTTTTCTCATTTTGCTCTTAAGGCTTTATCCTTCCTTATTTCCTTAATCTTCAACCACATTCCCCATTTCTCCACCAAAACACATAAACTTCTTTTTCTAGCAAGTAAAGATATCAATTTTCATCAACTTTCCATACTCCTTAGTTTAAGCTAGGTAAGGATTTTTATTCTTTGATATTTGTGACATCTTTTCCTTCATTGCTGTTTGATTTTAAATGACTGGAGTTTCTAGTTTAAATAAAATCTTTGGTGCCATAATCTCCAACTTTTAATTTTATATCTTTAGAAGCAAGTTAATTCTCATTCTTACCACTTATTACCTCTTCTAATATTAGTGAGTGAACATTCCATTTAACCTTGTATAATTTCAATGTTTTGGATATTTTAAGTTAGGTTTCGTTGCATTTGCAAAATCAGAGGATTTCATGTTATATAATGATGTTTGATATATGACTCTAATGAAATCCAAAGTTTATGATGTTGTCTTTAGAATTATAGTGAATTGGTTAAGAAACTACCTTAAAGAATGAATTTTATGTAAAAATTTCTCAAGCGAACAATGTTTTTCGAGGGAAAATTTGTGAAAAATCTTGATATAGTATATAATTGATTATGTTCAAAATTCTACTATTTGAACCTATATAATTGACTATGTCCAAATAGAGCTACTCTTTAAACTTACATAATTAATTATATAATAAATTATATCTTGTCCATTTTAAAATTTTGCTTATTCTAAGAGTCTTGAAGAATTTGACTCATTTTATGGACATAATATGAGTAGATACACATTGGTAGGTGTATAATGACAATAATGAAGTCATGCAAGAGGCCTTGTGATATTACAAATTATGAATTTATGTTATGATTTGATAATGTAACAAATAAATTTATTTGATACTTTAGCATGTGTTTGTGCATATCATGTATTATGTAGTATTTGATTTATTCTTAAGTTGATATATTAGTTGAGGCATTAACTTATATATTTATATGTTACATATGTGTGTATATGTTTTTCAATGATATTATAGTCATGGCTTAACAATGAAGTGTTAGTTAAGACACTAATTTATCTTGTGATAAATTATCTTGTGATAAATTATGTAATGAATGAGATTTGATAATGGGATGGTAATGATATTCGTATAATAGGTTATTACACCTAATTTGCATGTCCACTTATAAGGGATAAAATTGACCTGCAAGGATAGATGAAAATCATAAGGAGATTTACCTTTTATTATTTCTTTATTACTTATAATGGCTTATTAAGTGAAATTCTTTGTGGTGAAATGATGAGTTAATAAGTTAAGGAACTTAAATGAGATATCAATTCAATTATGCTAACTAACTTTTACCTATAAAGCATAGAAAATTTTGTCATATATTTCAGTTTTCCCCTGTTGAGGTATGCGAACATGTCTTACCTTTTTGACAAAACACGATCAAGTTTCCTTAGATTCGATTGTAAACTATATAAAAAAAATATGAATTTAATGGTTATCTTTTTCTAATTGGTCATCAAGTTCCTTAAATCTCACTCTATTTTCTCTTTCTTTTCTTCAAAAATCTTTTTCTTTAGATACTTGATTACTATTGAATGAATTAGATGTAGACCCATTTAAGAGCTTTGACATTAAGATAAATTATGAGACAATTAGAATAAATATTCACAAATGCTAGTTGTAAAATTGAAAGTAACTCCTTTGTATTTAAATTTGATCATAATATTTTAATTAGGTGTACACAATTACTTGTGAAATAGTGTATCGATTATTTATAAGTAAAGCTCATAAGCGATTGCTAATAACATTTATTACACCAATTATACGCCCTTAAAAGGATCATGATAGCCATTAAACACACCCTATTACCACTTATGGCCATTGATCACTGTTTAATGTGGCCCATGCCATTAATCATTACATATTATCCCCTATTATTATTGACTACTCCCCACTTTCACCTACGATCATTGACTATCACATATTAATATTGATTATCAATTTTCATCACTCACCGTCATTGATTAATGCCCGTTATTGCTTATTATCATTGCTCATTGCCTTCCACCATTAATCACTAACTACTACTTTCTTAACACCACTTACTACTATTAATCATGTCTTGCCACTATCTATTATAATTAACTACTCAGTTCACAATAAAGATATTTTTAATAATTTAATATTATTTTTTAAAATAAAATGTAGAACATCTGCATAAAATTTTTTAATTAAACTAAATATAATAATATAATACTTTTAAAAATTATATTCTTAAAAATCACATTTAAAGAAATAAAATTATTACCGAGAAAGTATAATTTCTCGAATCAAAAGCTACCATAAAAGGTACTTAAAGAGGCGCCTTTCCTCTGCAGCTAACCAAAGCCTCGTTATTTTGACCGCAGGCCCTACCGAAACTATTTTACAAATCCCTCAAACCCAATACAAGTGAAATTTTTTTGACCTTGGAATCTGGTGGTGTCTGTCAAATTTCTTAATAACAATAAGCCGTTGACCAGATAAGAAACCATAAAGAAACAAGACAAATACTAGCATTGCACCCGGGTTGAATTTGAATACATGACTGCACAAAGTTGAAAGATGAATGAAATTTCAATAGAACACTGTACAAGATTCTTTCTTTTGTTTTATATAATGACCACTCACCACCACCATACCCACGCCTCCCCTCCCTCCCTCTCTCTCTCATGCATTCATATCATATACTTCCCTCCTTCCCACTCCCTAATAATTCAACCGTGTGGTCCCCTCAACACTTCCTTATCACCACACCATCAGCTCCATTGACAAGGAGGAAAACATCAAAATACATATTAATATTATAAACTATTATATATAAAAAATACACATATCGCTTTCTCATATAATAAATGCGTGCATGCGACGTAACTATACACCCAGAAGAAGACAACGCCAAGACCAGCCATATTGAAATACAAATCATCCTAGATATGAATCATTCGCTTTTCTTCTTCAGCATCCTCACACTAATTAAATTACAATACACACAACATTCATCATTATATTAAGGGCAAACAGTACACAAACATCGGTTTTTTTGTTCCCCACAAGCAGAGAAACCTCGCATTACAATAGCAACATCAAGTGGATAATTGAAAATGAAGGATTTTAGTGTGGGGGAGGAGGGGTTGGAAAGCTTACAAGTGAAAACTTGTACATCAAGAGAGGAAGAAAAGAGATAAAACCCACAAAAGGATCCATTAAACATGACAAGAATACAAGAAGAGGTTGAAACTTGAACTGGATTGGGTCCCATGAGGCGTGCACACTCCGTCCTTTTTTTGTGGGGAATAAGTAACCAGTCTTCTCATTTCAAAACAGCTCATATCCCATGCCTTCCTGCTCTGAGTGCTTCCTACTTTCTCTAAGCCCCAAGACCATGGACTAATCATGATTCCCAATCCCTTTATTGCAACATTATATTATATTCTTACCCAGCAAAATACTTAAGTGCATACTTGTACTGCCTAAGATGGGCAACTAGAAAATCACTTACACATGTACTCTACGTAATACATACCATGTATCCAGGAGAATTTGCTCTGACCTCTTACCTCTTACTTACTCTCCACGTTGCGTGTCAGTCACTCTGTCCAGACCAGCCGATTTTCCCACTCAAATCATTCAGCTCAAATTTCAGTCTTTGAGAGCAGAGATCAACTTCAAAGTCACACCTCCTTCGCTGATTAAGTCACAATACACAAGAAATCCCCAACACGCAATTTTCCATCTTTATTCGGCAGACTCTATTTAGCAACCAACAATTAACAAGAACTAAAATTATTATCACGTACTACACAAGTTATAACACAACTGGCCAATAATATGCTCAGGCTTTTTATAAGGCATCGAGCCCAAGAGCTCTAGCCTTGTCTTTCAAAGATTTCAGGCAGCCAATAGCTTCATCAAGAAGCACAACTGGATCCTTGTCCTTTCCACCAGGAATGATGCTCTGCAGAACACCCAGAATATCACGTATCCTCTCCTTTCTCATCTTCTTATTGCCTGACAAGGAACATGATTCTCCAGACCCTTCACCGTCGTCACCACCAGAAGTAGAAAATCTTGATTCAGCATCATCCCCATCATCAAATGGTCGGTCAAGATTCAGAGAACTGGCAGTGTCCAAGAGTTGTATGCCATCATAATAATCCCTGTCCAATAGCTTGCGCTTATTTGTTTTTCCAATCGAACTAGCAACTTCTTCAGTGCTTCCTTTAAAGAAATCTTCATTATCATGAGTGGTCATTGTGCTGGGTGAATGACCAGTGCTAGTTACCTCATCTTCATCCTCAGTGGAATAACCATAGCTGTCAGAATAAAGCAAAGCATTGATTTCTTCAGTGTCCTCATGCATCTCACTTTGGACTGCAGTTCCCTGATCTTCCTCAATTTTATCAGTCAAAGCAGGTCCATTCAGATTATCAAAATCCTTCCTAGAAGGTTCATCTCCATTCAAAATGTTAGGACCATTCAGTTTTGACTGCCATGGGGCAAGGCACTTAACGGGATTTCCAAACCCAGAACTATAAATGAAAGTTGTTTGATGACCAGACTGATCAATAACAAGAAATTGCTTCTGAGGCATGCCTGATTGCCCACTGGGTGCAGTGTCCTCCCTAATATCTTTCACATGGGTGGCAGGGAGTTTTTCTTCAGCGGTGAACTTCTGAGCAGGCATAAAAGCCTGCCTAAAGCGAGGCATACAGTAAAACCAACCATTGGGTTCGTTGGAATGGCCCAACTGCATACGAGGCAGAACAGAAGGTGAATTCACTGGCATTATCTCATTTCTCGGGGACGTATTAATGCCAGAATTCATAAATGCAAAAATATCATTTTGCTTCCCCGCATCCGGGGAAGAACCAAAGGAGCTCAAATTGGGTGATTGCCAATCAAAATGCAGCTGCTGCGGTATCCAGGAACCACAATCTCCTCCCATCCAACCAGAGCAATCACCTAAAGTTTAGGTTGCAGATACCCATGAAATAAACGATTAATAAAATTAAAAACAAATCAGAAATTAGCAAATGCAAACAAATGCACAATGTAGATTATACCTGAAGGAAAGCAAATTTAGAACAAGAGCTTTTTGTTACTTTATATATCTTTCAACAAGAAGGAAAACTAAAATCACCAGCTTGATCCAAACAGAGAAAGGCAAGAAAAGCTATTCTACGTCACAGGTTTGAGCAAATGACGGAAGTATTCAGCCTGGAAAATACACCCAAAAAAAAAAAAAAAAGAGGAGTTCACAAGCGGTGTTAAGTTTCTTGAACTTCCATATAGAACAAATGAAAGAACATATAACCAAGGAAAACAATATTTCTTTTATCCTGCCATTTTTCAGATACATACCTGGCATTCTCGTAGAGGTTGAAAGCATGCTATAACCCTAACTATAATGGTTGAACTCCCAGCAGTACCATTTTCATGTTTCAATGCCCGAAATCTCGTTTGACTAGCTGCTTGGCAAACCATAACTACTATCCAACCCTTCAAAGTGAAATCGCTACAATCTTCCCGAGGACGATGAATTGAGAGGTCACAGAGAAATTTGAAAGCCTAGTGACAAAGAGAAACTAGAACTAAACTAATTAGGGGTGACTAGCACTAAACCTATGGTTCAAATGAAATGAATAGAAGAGTTTCGAGATTGGGTGGCTATCCTTCAGCAGTTCAGCTGATCTGACGGACGTAACAAGGAACAACAACAAAGAAAGTAGATCCCATGGAAACTAAGGAAAATAACACAAAAGTCTGAGAAACTTGGAAATCTGGAGTGTCTTGATCACAAGAGGGAAATTACAGAATCACTTTGCAATAAAGGTTCAAGGAAATAACTTTGCGGAAAACATCAACAGACAAACTAAGCCACCTCCGCATGCTGTTTTATCCTTATCCCTGAAGAGAAAGCCACCACTACTCCTTCACACAAATCTATTCAATACCCTGCATGACAGAATCCAACATCAGAGAAATTCCCACGATATGAGCAAAATTTTCAAGTAAAAGCGGTTTTCATTGACTTGGTATAGGCAAACCAAAAAAAAAACCCTTTATTTTTCCCTAACTTTGATCATAATTATGAAACAAAATCTTCCCAGCTGAGATTGTTGTCAGGATTTAACTCATTTTAGGTGATTATGTAAGAAAGCATACAAATTTAAGCCTCCAAAGTGGGGATACGTTGAAAAGAACGGTATAAAACTGAAAGTTAAAACTAAAAAGGCAAGTAAAAGCTAACAACAAAGCAAATTTCCAAGAAACCTCATGAAAGAATTGATATCGAGCTATAAAAATAGAAGTGCCACCAAAACTAAAGCAGCTTTCTATCTAAAAATCGAATACATCCCATACAACAATAAACCCACACACAGAGCCAGCAAAATGAACACAGAACTTACGAAGGAGAAAAGAGAGACGATAATTGGAGCTTGATCCAAGAAGCCAAATGTGCAGGAGGCTGAAAAAGGACGGTTATAGGGAGAGGACAGAGAAGATAGGAACAAAGCGTGAATGGCTACAGTCAAAGTGGAAAGCTCAAACGCAACCTCAAGAGACCACCGGAGATGAATTATATAGCGGATGCATTGACATATATACCCTTGTGGAAGTGGATGAAATAATAATTAACAAATTAATTATAATTAAAATTTAAAGAGAAATGAAAATAGGGAGTAATTGTTGATACGTGCGGGAGGAGTGCACGCAAGGCATTAGTGTACAATGATGAAGCGCAGGGGCGAATGTCGTGCGCGCGCGTGTGGGAGAGAGATGTGTTTGGTTGACCATGTCTTTGAGTTTGGATTGGGTTAGAAAGTAACCTGACCACCTGGTTGGGTTAGTTTGGTTGGCTTTGTCCCCGTTTACCTGGACGAATCTACACTTTACTAACCAGAAATCCTATCATAATCCTTACATACTTGAAATGCCTAATATAACCTCCTCTATCCACAAAATCACATTTGTGTACAGATGAGGTTAACATTAAACAAGAAATTAATACGTTTGAAATTAAATTTATATATAAAATCATTTATAATATGCTAAATAGGTAAATTTCAAATTTTTTGCTGTTCCTAATAAGACGCAATGGTTTTTGTCTTTAAAATATTATATTGATATTAAATTAATCAAAAAATTTATTACATAAATTTAATTCAATTTTATTAAATTGACATCAAATTAATTCTGAAAAATTATATTGATATCAAATTAATTCTAACTTTTATTTTGACATTAAATTAATCTTGTCATTAGTATATCTGTTATAAAATTTAAATCATAATTAAATTTTTTTCTTACCTAATTATGAATGAATTAAAAATATAAAATATTAGATTGAATTGAAAAATTAGTTTTTAAAAGAATGCATTATATTTTGCTCTAAAAAAATCTTAAATATCTAATAATGATGTTTTTTTGAAAAAATAACTAATAGACTAAATAATGAACAAATTCATTAAAAAGTAAAACAAATATTCAATAAAAATGAATTAGCTTTTAAGTCTTTAAAACATAATAAATTAATCCCAAAAAATTCAGATTTTAAACAAAATGCTTTAAATCTTAATAACATAAGCAAATAGCATCAAACTAAAGGTATATAAAATGGGGTGGATGATGCAAGATAGGCCATGCTCACCTAGCTTGAACTTGTATAGGCTTTCTTACATAAGTTCATAAAAAATGCAAAGAAAAATTATCATACACACAAAGAGTCCACAGGTGCCGATAAGCAGATCGTAAAAAATGCAAAGAAAAATTATCATGCACACAAAGAGTCCACAGGTGCCGGTAAGCAGATCGTATTTTTTTTTTATTATTAAGAATAATTATATCATTAAATGCATATATATAATTATATATGCTTGAACTCGTGTAGGCTTGTTTACATAAGTTCATAAAAAATGCAAAGAAAAATTATTATGCAAACAAGAAGCCCGCAAGTGCCGATGAGTAAACCACATTATTTTTTTATTATTAAGAATAATTATATCATTAAATGCGTATATATAAGGATCATATATTAAACTCTAAATATAGAAGAAGAAAAATAACTTTAAGAGATATTAGATTTAATTAAATTAGAAAAAATCTAATTTTTTGTAAATTATAATTGGATACCTTTTTTATTTTATGTAATGTATTAATTAAGTAAAGTTAAAAAAATTATAATAACTTATTAAATATTGAGTTGGATTAAAAAAATATAAAATACTTAAAAGATTATAAAAAATATTAATGTTAAAAAAAACTTAGGCTTACAAGCAAGCTCACACTACTAAAAAATGTGAGCTTCAATTTAAAAAGCCTAACCTATCCCACGCTCACAAGTTTTTTACCTATTTTACATGTTTATTAAAAAATTACAACATTAAATGTCAAAATGAATTATAATCTTAATAATCAAATTAAATATCAAATTAAAATTATTAACTAAAAAATATAAAAAGTTTTAAACTCTTTCCATTTATAAATGAGAAGTATAAAAAGTAAGAATCTTTAAAATGAAATGGTACTCTATCCCTTGCAATTACATTATCAAGAATAACAAATATATGTCAAAATTTTTTTATTATTATCTCTCTTTTATTTTTATTTTTTGCTTAGTTGTGTATTTTTTATGTTTTTTTATTCTTTTTGACTTTTTGTAATGGGTAAATTTATCCTTAAAATATTGTATTGATATCAAATTAATCCAAAATTTTATCATAGTATCAATTTATTCCCATTTCATTGAATTGATATTAAATTAATCTTAAAAAATTATATTGATATCTAATTAGTTCTAACTTTTATTTTAATATCAAATTAGTCATGCCATTAGTATTTTTATTAGAAAAATTATACTGCAATTAAATTTTTTATCTAATTATTGATAAATTAAAAATATAAAATATTAATTTGAATTGAAAAATTATTTTTAAAGACAATGCATTATATTTTGCTCTTAAAAGAAAAAAAAACTTAAACATCTAATAATGATATTTGTTTAAAAAAATCCACCAATGAACTAAATAATAAATAAATTCATCAAAAAGTAAAACAAATATTTGATAAAAGTCAATTAGCTCTTAAGTATATATAATATAATAAATTAACCTAAAAAAATTAAGATTTTAAACAAGACATTTTAAACTCTAATAGTAGAAGCAAATGGCATTAAACCAAAAAATTTATAAAATAAGGTAGACAATATGGCCAGGCCATGCTTGTGTGAGGTTAAGCTTGTGCAAGCTTACCTATATAAGCTTACAAAAAATATGGGAAAAATTACTATGCTCGTAGAGAGATCTTTTTTTTTACTATTAGAAATAATTATATTACTAAATGGATATATGCAATGATAAAAAATCGAACTCTAGGCATAAAAAAAAGAAGATACCTTTAAAGGATATTAGATTTAACTAAATTGGTAAAAAATGTAATTTTTTGTAAATTATAATTAAATAATTAATTTTTTTAGTTTTATATAATGGATTAATTAAGCAAGACTACAAAAATTACATTACCTTATTAAACATTAGGTTTGATAATAAAGTTTTAAAATACTTAAAGGATTATTAAAAAGATTAATGTTAAAAAAAAACTTAGCTTGGCCACAAAAATTGTGGGCTCCAATTTAAAAAGCCCACCTCACTCCACACCCATAAGTTTTTAGTCCATTTTATATGTTTATTAAAAAATAACAATATCAAGTGCCAAAATGAATTATAATCCAAACAATCAAATTAAAGTTCAGATTAAAATAATCAATTATACAACAAAAGAAAATTTTCAAACTTTTTTTATTCATAAATGAGAAGGATAAAAGTAAGAATTTTTTAAATAAAATAGTATTTTATACCTTGCACTTGCACCATCAAGAATAACAAATATACCTTAAAAGTTTTTTTTTCTTTTATTATTATCTCCCTTTTAATGTTTTCTTTATTATTTTTCTTTTTCTTATGCTTTTTTTTTATTTTTTTACTCTTTTTGTATTTTTTAGTGAGCTTAAAGCTGCCTTTTTTATTAAAGAAAAATTCACTTTTGAAACCGTTTATCATTTAGTTAGTAATTTTCTAGACTTTAATTTACTTGTTTAAATTACAATTCATTTTTGCTAGCTTTAAGATTTCATATGATGAGTTTTGATGATGACAAATGAATGTTACAATAGTATTGTATTTCTTGTACTAAAGTGATATATAATATATAAGCTTTAATAAACATACTATGCTATGATTGATGCATATACATAATATAATAATTATGCTTGTTCTTATATATGCATGATGATAAATACGTATTTCAATAGAATTGCATGTTTTTATACCAAAATATTATAAAATCTTAAATAGACATGTTAGATTATGGTTACAATGCCAATACACGATTATGTGTTAAAAAATGATATTTTATACAAGTATCATTAAGCATGTGATTGATCAAGATATATATAATGATTATGCATATTTTTATGCTAATTTATTTTATATGAGAATCATGCATCAATATCTTGATATATTAAATTAGACTAACTATATGGTTTACAAAATTTATGAACTTGTATATTGGAAAGTCTAAGATGAAGAAGAGTGAATACTGAAACAAGGAAATGAAAGATCATATTGTGCTAAACTCTAGGATAAGTTAGAAAGACAAAAAAGAAGATGTGATCCAAGTATAGAAAGTTAAGAATATTAAAGTGTTTAAATGCTTTGAAGTATCAAGAAAAGTCTAAGGACTTGATTGGTAAAATTTTTCATCTTAAAGTTTAAACTTTCTTATAAAATAAAGTATTTCATGATATAGAGTTCAAACATATTTTTTACAATTTGAGCTTAATCAAAATATTTTAAAAGATAGCCCACAATTATATTTTTATAAGATAGCCTATAACGGTGTTTCAAAAACTAATGAGATATGAGGTTTTGATCTTTTCAATTTTGATATTTAGTCATTCTCTTAATTATATCTCATAAAATACTCATGATTTGATTGTCAAACTTCTTCCATATTAAAATAGACTCAAATAGCTTTTCATGGATATATCATTTGCTTAAAATGGTCAATATATGAAAGAGTTATGATTCTTTTAAGATGAGTCTAGAAATTAATTTTTTGCATTTCAATCATTTCTGATGTGTACTCATTGTTTTGATTATATCTCAAAATTTACAAATGATATGAATATGAAATTATTTTTATTTAAAAATAGACTCAAATAGCTTTTCATGGATGGTTATTTTTTCAAAATGATTAAGATATGAAAGAGTTATGATTTATACAGGTTGAGTCACAAAACCAGATTTTTATAGATTCACTATTTCTAACCTTTGTTCATTGTTTTGAACATATCTCAAAATAACATTAGATATAAATATGAAACTAGTCCTATTTAAAATTAGACTTAATTAGCTTTCTAATAATGGGTCATTTGCTCAAAATAAATTTACAATGAAGAAGTTATGACATTTTAAAATTGAGTTTACATTTCTATCTAGGTGAATCAATTTTGGACATCTAGAGAGCACCTTGAACATCTTGAATTGATTCATCAATCAATTCTGACTATTCCGATGTATGAATAACGGCTAGTTTTCATTCAACCCTAAACGGTTATAATACTCTATAGACTTCCTATATAAGCTAAGAAATATTACTTATAAAGTAGAGAGAGCCTGAACCTTAACATTTAACATCATTTTAATCCTTTTTTGATCAAACCATGATTTGAGCTCTTCTTTGTGATATTTATCTATTCTAGGAGCTTTATTTATTTTATTCACTCTTTAAGAGAGTTTATATGAATTGATATTCATCTTCTATCACTTTTTAATTGTAAAGGATGAGGTATCCTTTAGAAAAACTTATAAAAGGTGAGGTATCCTTTAGAAAATTATAGAGAGGATGAGGTATCTCTTGTAAAAGAAAATTTTACTCAAGGAAAAGTGTAAAGCTTCTTCAAGTGTCAATTGAAACTTGAAGGGATAATGGATTAAAACACAAGCTTAGAGAGCTTGGAGAGTAAATGTACACTTTAATGAGCATATCCAAAGGAGGAACCATTGAAAATCTTTGTGTAACTCTAATCTATCTTTTTATTTATTTTTTGCACTGTACTCTATTTTTGTCTTGTAAAAATTACTATTTCATTAGTCTTGATTATCTCAAACTTGAACATTACCTTAGATAGTCATTTGTTTATTGTTTCTAATTAAAAGTTGATTGCAAAAGTTTTACAAAATTGATCTTAATTTGGTAAAACTACATGTTGTGTTGCATGCTCTGTTTTTTTGTTGTTATATTGAGTTTGAATGCTTATGTTGATGCTTAAATGATAGAATGGTTGAAATAAATAGTTGAAAAAGAAATTCATCTATGCATATTCTATTTGATTATTCATCTATGCACAATTAAATGAATGGCTTTGCACAAGTACATTAAATTGTCATGTATTATGTGTAAACCTTTTGATGGAATAATCTTGCATTTATTTCTTGATAATCTATTTATGCTTAGTTGAATAAGCTTATTTGTATTAATTTATTAAATTATTATATCTTGATAGTAACAAATATCTCTATAAAACTTTCTTGAAAGTGTTTAAATCAAAATCATTCTTATGACCTTTCAAAATTAAAGGTTTTTTAAAGAGAATTTTAAAAATAAGAAAATTTTTAAAAACATCCAATTCATATCTTCTTGAATGTGGGTTACCAAGACTTACAATTTTAGTATTTGGTAATAGTGTACTAGTATACCATTAAATTTAATAATTAATATGTTATCGTAAATCTTGCAAGATTTAATTTTTTTTTAAAAAAGTAAACTTAATGTATTATTAAATTTGATAATATACTGATACACCACTTACTTAACGACGTACCATAATTTCACCATTTTTTTTTTGTTGATGCCATTTGTTGATATTGCTACTAAAAGAATTTAAGGCATTTTGCTTAAAATCTCAAATTTTCTAAGTTAGATTATTATATTATACATTTAAAATTTAACCTATTTTAATTAAATACTTGTTTTACCTTCTGAGGAGTTTACTAATTATTTAGTTTATTAGTTAATTTTTTCAAGTAAGTATTACTATTAAATATTTTAGGTTTGATTTTTTTTAGAGTAGAATAGAATATTTTTTTTGTAAATTAATTTTTCAATTTAACTTAATAAGTATTTTTTTTATTGGTCCATAATCAGAGAAGACAAGATTTAATTGTAATTCAAGTTCGCCAATAGATTGATCTAATGCCAAGACAAAAGTCACAACAAAAGTTAAAACCGTATTGATATCAGTACAATTTTTAAAATTAATTTAATATTAATCTAAGATAGAATTTATTTGATGTTAAATTTAATAAAATTAAACTAAATTAATATTATAATAAAATTTGAAATTAATTTAATATTAATATAATACTCCAGGAACGAATCTACCCACTTATCCCGAGAGAGAGAGAGAGAGAGAGAGAGAGAGAGAGAGAGAGAGAGAGAGAGATTGTCTTATTATGAAAAGACATTTTTTAATTCAAACATTTGGGATTAGCCATTCCGTTTTAAGATTTTTTATTGAGAGACCCACCGTTATTAACGAGGAAGTGCCAGGAACGAGAGGAATAGAAAGGAAAAATGGGTAGAATGGAAATCAAACGCTGTGAGCTTATTAATTAACAAGCACATCGACCCCATAAAATGTGAATTTTCTGAATAGTAAGTTTTTATAGGGTGTTAAATATTTTAAAAAATATTTTTTTATATTTTATTTGATTCAAATTTTAATTTTATAAAAATTATTATCAAAATAATTAATATATTTTTTAAAATTATAATATAAAAATAAAAATATTAATAAATTTTAATTATCATTGATTATCTTATTAATTATGTTTCTAATATCTCTTTTCATCATAATCTTTTAAATTAATAATTTTTCATTTTAATTTATTATATAAAATTAAAATAAATTTTTATAAAAATTAAGATACCTTATATATATTAAATTATTTTAATATAATTAAAATTAAATACTATTAAATAAAAAATCAGTTAAGTAATTAATACAATAGATAATTAATATTGTTAAATTTATAAAAAAAGATAAAAATATGTAATTTTTTACTTTTACCATTGAATATAAAAATAATAAATAACAAAAACAACAATTATAAAAACAAAAATAAAATAATATAATAGATATATAATAAATATAACTATATCTTGATTTAAAATTCTATTATAATAATATTTATGATTATATTTACAATTTATATTCATGACATTACATATAATATTTATTTTATATAATTTTATACTATAAGCATTCTAAATATGACATAATTAATAAAAGAATTTTATTTTATAAAATTAATAATTATATTTCAATAGATATATTTATATTTTATAATTAATAAATTATATTTATTATAATTTTTAAAAAGTGAGGATAAAAAATTAAAGTGATTATTATTCAAATCAAGTAAGAGTAATTTTATATTTTTATCTATAAAAAATGAAAAATTCTCCTTATTAAGGGGGTGAGTAAGTAAGAGTGCAAATAGATTAAATTATATTAAACTTTACCTTAAATAAATTTGGCTTACTTTTTAAAGTAATGATTTGTGTTTAACTTATTAGCCTATATAAAGTCCAAATTTAGATTTAACCTTATCTATTAAGGAATCTTGATCTAACTTATTAACTTATTTGAAAGTCTATTAATGAAAATAATTCATAGATAAGATTTTAAATATGCTAATAAATTAAGGCTATTTTACTACATAAAATTGTCTCATAATCCAATTAGTCTTATATATATAAATATATGCTTAAAATATTATATATGTATAATTTCCATATTATATCTTTATATTATATCATTACAAATATATTAATAATTAAATAAGCTGATGTAATTGACCTACGAGCCGAACTTAAAAAAAGTCAATTTAATTTATTTATTTAAATAAGTATTTTTATTAATTTAAATTTAACTTATTTAGATAAATAGATTATGTTAGATCATAAGTTCATAATAGCTCACTTGACTTATTTATGCCTTTATAGATAAGCAACATTTTATGATTTGTGAAAAAATAAAACTACTTAATTAAAAAGTTTTTTACTTCTTTTATTTTGACTGTCAGTAACTAATCAAATAATTTACAAATTTCTTACTACCTAATAAATTGAACTTTTCATACTACTTCCAAGAACCATGCTACCTCCTAATACTAGTATCAACCAAATTTGTTATTGAAATTAACTTTTATTATATTCCATTGTACATTTGATATAACTCATTTAAATTTAGTTGAAATATAATTGTAAGTTTTTTTTTTAATGAGATATTAGGGTAAGGACTAGTTTATAAATTAGAACATTAACAATTTTTTTCTTTTCTAACAAAGGCCATTTATGAATTCAAATTTCTATGTGTTAACAGGTAAAGTACACCTATAATTAGCATACTTTCTACTAAGTCAACTACTTATTGGTAAAATACATCTAATCTGAGTTTTAATAAAATAAAACCATGCAAATTTTTTTATTCTACTTTCAAAATATATTTAGATCTTAAAAATGTAATAATTAAATTTAAATTCGAATCTTTTATTAAATATAGTAAAAAAATATGATTATGCAGTTCAAAACTATTGGTTTCAAATATTTTAAGTATTTTATAATTAAATATATATTTTAATTAAATTTAAATAATTAAAATATAATTGGTGTAAAAAATAATTTTTCATATAAATGTATTTTATTAATTATTTATCCTTAATTGAAACACATTTTTATCATAAAATATCTATATTAATTGATTTAGAATTATAGTCATTTTCTCTTATCATTTCATCAATGAAGAATTTAAATTTAAATTTGAGTATTGTATTTTTTTTATACTTTAAGGTAAGTTTAAGTAGATTTTAAAATTAAAAAGAAGGCCTGTAATTTCATAAACCGCAAAGCATGTTAAAATATTTTTATCCAAAATGTTGTATCCTTATTTGTACTTATGTGATAAAATAATCTATTTTTGTTATGGATTTCCCAATGGTATTAACTAACGCTTCCCGTTTGAACAATGGACAACATATAGGCTAACTACTCTGGAAACTCTACCTATAGACGCTGATATCGCACATAAAATCCTTTGAAGAGTGAACTCTATAATTCTGTACATATACTTGAAAAAATATATTTGACTTTTTGCATGTATTCTTGTAATTTTTATATTTTTTTTCACAATTTTATTATTAAAAGTAATATCTTTTTATAAAAAATATATTTTAGGAATTCTTTAATACAATGTTAAATAATAAAGTTATAAATTTTTTACGTATCTGTTAAATAAAAAATCTATGAATACTTATAATTTTACGTAAAGGAAATATTACATTTTATATGAGAATTTAAATTTGATCGACTGTTAATACAAATTAATTTTATACTATTATCGATTTATATATTATTATGTTAATAAAAATTATTAAAATATTTTTATATTATTAGTAAAAATTATTAATTATTAATACTTTTTAACAACATATTATCTTTTTATTTATTAATAGTATAGTATTTATTAATAGTGTAGGAAACTTAATTTGCAACAATAATGAAGTATATTTAAACTCTTTATATAATAAGTTACAAGTTTTATGATATCTGTATATATATATATTACCCATTAAAACATTGCCCTTAAGAAGATTGGGCAGCTAAATTTTTAATGTAAAGAAGGAAAATGAAACCTCTTGTTTTAACGTGTCAAAGAGCTCAAACAATTTTCGAATTGGTATGATTTGTTTCAATTATGCGGTTTTAGTATAACAATTTTTTTTTAATCTGATTGCTTCCGATATTCAATAGTTACATTAAATCCTGATAAAATTCTTTTAATACTTATTTTTCATTATAAAATTTAAATTTAAAAATTTATTTAAAAAAATTGAACTCTCAATTACTCCAATTAAATGGGATCGTTGGATATCATACAAAATTACAAATTACTTGCATTAGGCATCCGAAAATCATTTTGAGGAATTCGTCCGGCGTAATTGAGCTAATACAATAGGAAGTCTCAATTTCACAATGGAGCGCGGTTACAGCTCTATGGCAATGACTGATCTGGCCATGGAAATAAGGGAATCAATCCCGGTGTGGGGTTCACTTTATCTGCAAAACTATGCCCTCAAGCAACCCTATTGGGACATCACCAATGCTCGCCCATCCCGGAAGGAAAAAGAATTCTAAAAATGCCAAATTCGTAGGAGTTGAGCAGACCGTTCGATTCGTTCCCAGATAAGTTAAGTTTGTACGGACCCATCATAATTGAATCGGATAAATCTGTAAAAATTGAGAAGTTTCATTTTTACGGACTTTTTAATATTGAGTTTGAATCTTAAAATTTATGAATTGCGTAAATTGATTGAATTTGTAATTTTTTATTTTTAAAAATAATTTTAAAATTGAAATAATAACTATAGATAAAAATTATATATTTAATATATTTTCAATTGATATAAACAATTTAAAATTAAATAAATTATAATAAAAATTAATTAATTTAAAAATAATTTATTTCATTGGATCGATTTGAAATATAAAAAATTAAGTTTAGAAGCAAGTATTAAACTAATAAAGTGAAAAATTATATAATTATTAATTTCATATCAAAATGAAAATATAGAAAAAAATTCATTCAGGGACAATTCATTCCACATTGTTTTAGGTCCACATTTACATATTTCATATTTTACAAATCCTAATTTATATTCTTTTATGGACTTGCAGATCTCTCTATAGACCCGAATTTATTTCAGTAACTTTAGTCAAATTTGCCATTCATTGGCACATACTAGAATGCAAAAGTTGATATCACATATGAGGGTATAGTAATATTTAATATTATTTAAAAAAATATTTTTATCATATATAAGATTTAAATTTAAAATCTCATATATTTGCATTAATTAGATTATTACTCTTATTATTTTTCTTAAGAAATAAGATAATACAAAGTGTAAATAATTTTTATTTTAAGTGATGTTTAATATTTTCTAAATTTGACCTTTTTTATAATTTTATATGCGTAAATTTAATAGCTTTGTTACTCTTACCTTAAAAAAAATAAATAAATAACGGAACAGAAAGGTGAATCATACAAATTTTAATTGCACAATTTACTTAACTAATTTTTTTTTCACACTCAAGAACCTGTGAGGAAGGAATCTTTCTAACTTTACTAGGGACCACTTCCTTAGACCAATTCAAGCCAACAAATCTATACCCATACGCACCGTAATAAAGAGGTAACTATGCTCTCCCACTGCGAACCAACAACTGTTACGGTTGATTTTGCATTAGTTGACACAAATCTCTTCTTGGAACAGTTTCGAAATTAAGGGCTTTTTTTTAATTGATCTAATACATTGAAAATCTAATTATTGTAATGTGATGATTTTCATAAAATTCGAGTATGAAACAAGTATAAATAAGAAGCGAAGTAACAAAAAATTATACAAAAATATTATATGTAATAAAATGAAATTTGAAACTAATTTAAATAGTATATAAAATTTAAATTTAATCCATTGATGTTATAAAATATTTTATATTATCAATAAATGAGAAAAATATGTCATTGAGAAAATAAAAATAATTTTAATAATTTTTTATTTATATGATAATATATGAATAAATAATAATACAAAAATAATTCATATTAATGATTGATTAAATTTAAATTTTATTTTATATTTATTAATAATTATATATCTTAAAATAATTTTACAAATTATATCATATCTACTAAATAGGATACAGGGAATTGTCCATTTATATAGGCCATCATATACAAAGATGGAAAAGGCAGATGCATGGTAGGTATCCAAGGTTTAAACATTGAATATCAATAATTTGTAGGTTGACCATTCAAACCACGAGTTATACCATATTTGAAGAAGAGGACCCACGAATAGGAAATAACCTGTATAGATCATCTCTCTCCCTCCCTCGAACTCCCACTTAAACTCCACCTGACAGTGTATCTCTCTCGTTATTAACCATCGATGGCACTAACTTTTTAGGGTTTTGGGGGGGTAAAAAGCAAGCTCTATAGCCAGTTGGCCCCGCCACTTAGTACAATAATACTTTTCACTGATGTGATATATGGATGTGCCTAAGCCATCAAAATAGTCATCAGTGCTTTTAGCCCCCTTCAAGCACGGTTCTTGAGTGGGAGAATTTCGATTAACTTTCATTAGCACTACAGTTTCTTCCATAATTCTAGCCGTCTTGGCTATTTCTATTTTCTATTGATACGGGGAAATGAAATTTATGTTACACTATTTATATCAGTATATTAATATATTATCAAATTTAGTAATATAATAAATTAATTAAATTTTATTATACATCATATAATATGTTAATTTTTAATTTAATAATTTATTATTATATTATTATATTAATTATATATTATAGATTCTCAAAAAAAATTTATAATACATTATTAATTATTAATATATTAATATATTGATACAATTCCGTGACATATTAAGTGGATCAACTCTTCTTACTACAGGTGACAAAAATGACATATTAGCTTCCCTCCCTATAGTGTTATGAAAGAGGAAAGAAAAGCATCGGCAACTTTATATCTAATCTGGTGGGCTTCGGCTTTGCCCAGTTAATTTCGTGTAAAACGTCAAATTTTAATTGAATCATACGAAATGCCTTATTTGGATCGATCATATGTATTACAATCACCAACTATAATTGTTAATTTTTCATTATTCGATACAACTCTAGGGTTCTACAATGTAGTAGCATTTTTTTTTTTTGCCATCTGTATCATTAGATGATGAATTATATGACAGTGTCAGTAGCAACTCTGAGTCAAAGAATAAATACTCTAACCATGAACTTTTAACCAGGGTAAAGGAAACTATAGAGTTGGTTCTCCGTCTAAGACTAGTCTTTCTGAATTGATTTATAAGTGATAGAAAATTTGTGTATTCTAACTAATCTTTTCTTAATTCAAATCTCTTTGTTAAGGTCTCATGGTTACAGACGGTCTCTAGGTTCTCACTGGTCTGTCCTTGACTGAGGGTTAAGAATAGATTATAGAGCCTGAGTGAATTATTAGCAATAATGGGTATTTAACTATTATTGATAGCTTTTCATGAGGGTCTGGTTGGCGGTGAGGTATTGGATGATTTGGGGAAAAGAATTAAGGTTTCGCATCAGTTTATGAGAGAGTATTTACTGGATCTGAGAAGCTAATCGAGCAAAAATTTGGGTTCGAAGAGTTGACATACAACAAGTTAGATGTAATATGTCCAGAAATCTTTAAATAGATGCCACGCAGTTAATGATGTCATTTAAAATAATTTTCAAATGTTAAATTATTTATAAATTTAGATCCAATATAATAATTATAGTTATAATTAATGTATTTAATCATTTAAATAAGTGGTCTCTTATATTTTTATAAATCTTATGTTAATTAAATATTAGATAAGAAATTTGTTATAGATAAAAATTAATGTGGAACTCATAAAGATGTAGGGAGTTAATCATTTGAATGGTCAAATGTATTATTTACAATAATAATTATTTCACTAAATCAAATTTTATGAAAAAAATATAAAATTTAAAAAATTGTTTAAATAATATCATGTACCAAAGAATTTCTTGTGATATGTTTGTTTCTTCATACTCCATGAACAAAGTTTCACTCCAACTCTATCCAGCCATGTTCGAAAGGAGATCCTCGAGGGGATGGGGACAGAATGTCTTACATATGGAACAATGTTATGTCCGGGACAATCTTGGCCATTACTCTTGACTAAGAATCCGCTTTGCTGACACAATACCTTCAAGAAACTCTATTTGTTCAAACTTTTGTGGCATCAGAGCATTCATGCTCACAACTTTAGCCATAAACGCAAGAATTAGTGAATCCAAAGTATGATTTCTTTGATGAGTGGGAGCTTGGCCCCTCCAATAAATAGGAACTTGATCATTTTAATAAGTGGGGACTTTGGCTTTTGATAAGTGTGAACTTGATCCTTTCGATAAGTAAGGACTTGGAGAGAAGTATGAAATTGTGGTTTAGCACGCGGGTTCTATATGTAGAAGTTCATTAAATGTTCAGGGCAGAACATTAAGTCATTAAAAGGAGTTGCTTTAATTATTTTTATGTGGGACCTTCATTGGTAGGACAATATTTCTTATGAAAATGCTTGCTTTTAAACAAATGACAGAGGAACACGTTTTTATTAACTTCTATAATATTAATGTTGATATAATATATGAAAATATTTAAAAATTATTTTTTTACTTAAATAATTTTTCACAGCATGAAATGATATGTGCAAGTATTTATGCTACTACTACAAAATTATCTTCTAATGTTTGTTGTTTAACTATTATAATGTCGGTTATTTATAAACATATATACGAACGTTGTTGTATATTTGGTATATTCAACGTTAATTTTTAAACCAATGTTAAATACATGTAATGATATTGATTTTTTTACATAAAAATTGATAGGTTTATTTTTTCAATATTGTTGAAAATTTGAAATAAAACATCAATTTTTTAGTTCAATAACCAATATAATTGTTTATATCAGAAGTTACTTTGTAAACTATCATTGAAAATTAACTTTTTTCATATTTTAAATTTTATTTAATAAATTAATTTTTATTAAATATTTGACATGTAATGTAAAATAGAACAATCATTTTTTATAATAACTGATGTGATTTACTATTTTTTTTATCCATTAGAATTCTTCTATACCCCATTACCCTCAAAGTAATATTCGAACCTAACAACAGAATCTAACAATTTATATTATTATGCAAGCAGTAAGACAATAATATTCAAGTCATATCTCAATATCTCTATAATAAAGAATAATATCTCAAATACAATAAACACCTAAAAACAATAATTTTATATATTTAACTAGGTCCAAAAAGTAAAAGATATATAATATGTACATATTGTAAATATTAGAAACAATACCTCTAAATGCATAGAAGGAAGTTACATTATCTTCTAATAATAAGGTTATTGACAAAAATTATTATGAATCCTATTGTGGCAAAAAAATGGTATAAACATGTCAAAATTGATGTTATAGATATAAAATTAATACTATGCATTTATTGAAGAGAAATTTGTTACCTAACTTATACTATTAGATTTTAGTCGTCTAATGCATTGTTTGCATAATACTCCTATCATCCTGATTCTTTATATAAAAATACCCATTGATTTTCTTTAGTAAGGAAGAACTCTTTTAAGAAACTTATGCCACCCAAAACATTAAAAAATGAAATTAGAAACATCGAACCTAAACAAATTAGCATAATACACAATAAATAGATATTCTTCATTAGGTTTAGAAGAAAAATAATGTGTTTGAATAGACCTTAACCTTGAGAAGAAGATACTAATGAAAATGAACAAATAGTTGAACTTGAGCTATAAACTAATCTCTAGTATGAAGAAAAGGTGATGAACTTCTTACTTATAAAAGAAAATCAATTAATTGATTTTTCTGTATGAAATTGCGAATTTCATGAAGAAAATGCTCTTGTTATATAATATGAAATTTAGTGTAAGACAAGCTTCTTTATATTTCTACTCCCACCTTTGTTTTTTGCAAGTTTTGAGGAAAGGAAAATAATGTTATTTAAGTTTTTCATATTGGTTGCATACTAAAATTGACATCATATGATATTGACATTGGTTATTAATAAAAAACTAACAATTTTTTCTTGTTTTTATCAAATTATTGCTCTTTTATGCCCGATTGTAAGTAAAACATAATTTTACTTTTTCATATCAATTATTTTTTTATGTGAAATAGGGAGTTCGAATACCAAATGATGTGAAATTGAATTAGATTATCTCAAAATTCAGCAAATTTTAAAAATAAAAAATAGAAGAATATTCATGACACACTCCAAAAAATGAAGAATTGGAGCGATAAGTAATGATGAACATGCCACAAAAGATATTAAATCTTTCAATGAGTGAAGAAGAAAACACGCCATAAGGATGAATTCTCGATTAGTGAAGATCAACGCCACAAAAGGTGAATTCCTTTAATAAATCACAAGTTTATTCGAGAACTTAAGAGAGAACACACTCTCTCAAAAGGCACTCAACCAAAATCTTAATCTCCAATCTTAAAAATTCTTAAATTTAATTGTCTAATGAACAAACCTCCTTATATAACTCTCTAAAACCTTAATTGAAAATGAGCTCAAATGATACCATATTAGCTCAAAACTATTTCACTAACCTAAACCCAATAAAGGGCCTTTAAATAACTTTAAGTAACATAGTAAATTACTTATAGTAATATGATAAATATTTTAAAGTAAAATAGACTAAAACACATTCAGTCTAAATTAAAGCCTAAAATACTTTAAAAAGATTAATACAAAATAAATACAAATCGAAGGCCTAAATGCTAAATTAAAGTTTAAAACATCAAATAATTGTAAAAATAGGTTGAAGTGGCACCAATTAGGATAATAACTAATATGACATTGATGTGATTTCATCTCTTTGATGATGTGATAGTGATGTAGATTATGATTGATGTGGTACCATTTCTTTAATGATGTGATGATAATGTAGCACATAACTTGATGATGATGTGGCACTATGATTGACTCCCCTTAGATTCACATTAATACTTAGGTTAGAAGGTGGTACTTAGTGAGACCATTAACATATATTATAGGATAGGCATTACTAACAAAATAAGCACTGCCTAGTAAGTTTAAGCAAAGGTGATGTTATTATGCATGTTTGAGTACCTAATATAGTAATTGATCATTATTATATGAAATTGACACTATTTTAAGTAGATTTGTCATAATACCATATATAAGAAGGCAACCTAATCTGGTTATTTTGTGATGAAATATATAGTAGACATGATCATATACATGAAAAGAAATGAAAGGCCTGATAAGGTAATTCATTTGAATTTTAATTTAGTAGACACTTATGGAAAACATGTAATTTTATCTTTTTATTAAGTTTTATATATAAACATATAGTTCTTCCAAGAAAACACAATATCCTACTATAAAAAAAATATGAAAATTATGCAGAAGGAATGAGCTACATATGTCTTGAAAAAGAGAAATAACCATTAGCTTAAAGAGGTTTCAAATGTATAACTTATTAGGTTCAATTACAAATAAAAATGTATATATACTTGTGCTTGTAAGACTTAATGTAATTACTTGTAAATGTTACATGTTTTATATTTATAATTAAAATTGTTTATAATTGTTGTTGTATAATTTAGTGTTATTTAAATGTGATGCTATTTTGCACTAACAAAGGTGTCTGCCTTGTTGTTTATGTAACAAATTTGGTTTCTGGCATCTAGGTAGTAATAAGGTAATTTTTTTACAAAAAAAAAGAAACCATGTCAATTATTTATTAATAACTAATGTAGATATTATACCATATCAGGTTTATAGAAATGATATGAAATTAAGGGGACTCAATTATAAAAAAGTGAGATAAGAGAAGAGTTTAATTAAGTGGATTAAAATTGTGTCATATTATCACTAAGTTAGCGTGACATCATAAAAAAGATAATGCCACATTAGCCATAATCCACATCACTACCATATCATCAAGAAGATGATGTTATTGCTAGAAATCGCGTATCATACACGCACAGCGGAATAAAAATTTTGCACGATTTCCACCAAGGATCCATGCAAATTTAGGACGCCATAGATTAGGGATTAGGGTTTATACCTTTCGGCAAAAATCTTCTGTTCGCTACACAGCAAATTCGATCTGCTTCTGTCTGTTTTCCAATCCAATCTGCTCTCCAAATCACGAACCGGAATAGAAACTAGAAGATTAGATCACCAGTACAGCGTTTAATGTGGCTGCACCTCTATGGTATCCACACAGAACGATCTCAAAATCTCCAGTCAAATGATAGGTTAGATGGAATTTCTCTCCTCTCAAGTTTGTGCTAGCAAACTAGGTGTTTAGGGTCTCCTATTTTCTTTTCTCTCAAAACGCCTCCCAGATAATCTGTTGATTTATCTGAGCGTGAATCGCATCTTATATATATATATAGACACCCATTAAAACCCTAATGAGAGGTGAGTATTATGGGTTGATTATTAATTAGGTCCAATATTATGACTTAATTAATAATTAGCCCCTAAGCAATATAACATTAAGAAAAGGGCCCAATCTAATTGGTCCTTTCATTAATTAGAAATTATAGTCTAACTAGATTTTCTAATTATGTTGCTCCAATTCCAATTTTGATTTGTTCTTTGTGTGTGACCTAATAGGTTCCCATCACGTTAGCAATGATCCTAAAATCATATTTTAGAATCATAAATAATAAGTGACATCTAGCAATGCATCATTGCTACCCAAGTAATGAAAATGTCAGTGATCTGACATAACCTTTCAGTAACTACGCAATCAAGTCCCTTTTTATCCTAGATATCTAGATCGAACTTAAGGCATGGAAAGTGTCATCTCCTTTATAATTCAATCTTTGTGTTTCTTGATTCATGAGTTAATCAAAAAGAAGCAAATGAGATCAACATCACATGTTGACTCATTTGAGCATGGCCATGCATTTCATAGTCGAACTCAATCAAGGGGCCCATAGATATCGCTCCTTTAGAAGGAGGGATAAAAACTCATCTACATCACTCATATTCCTCTACATAATTAGTAGTATACCCAATCACTATATTCAAGTCAACCCGTTAAAGTTAACGTTAGACAATGTTAAAGCATATAATTAACTATGTTGGAAACCATGATGACTTCAAGTTAAAAGATCATATGCGTCATTGTCACTATGAAAGTTACTTATAACACTCATAAGATGATCCATGTAGCAATCTCATGGCGGGTCAGTCCAGTACAATTATTCTCTAACATGTACCTATGTGTTGACTTAATATCTCATATCAATCAACCAACATACTAGTTTCTATGCATCATTGTTATCCTTTTCACAATGATACTTAATTAGGGACATTTAAGAATATTATTTAAGAAATGATTACTCTAAGGATAAATTACTATATCTATTTATTTAACACAGAGAAATAATAATCTGAAAGTACCTCATATAAATAATGAAAATATAATACAATGTATGCTTATACAATCATCCTATGATTGGCTCTCAGGGCATACACCAACAGCTATATCAATGTCACATCAGCCATTATCCTAATTAACGCCACTTTAGCATATTTTTACAATTATTTAATATTTTAAACTTTAATTTAGCATTTGGGCTTTTGATTTATATTTATTTTATGTTAATCTTTTTAAAGTATTTTGGACTTTAATTTAGATTGAATATGTTTTAGGCCATTTTGCTTTAAAATATTTATCATATTACTATGAGTAATTTATTATGTTACATAGAGTCATTTAGAGACCCTTTATTAGGTTTAGATTAATGAAATAGTTTTGGGCTAATATGGTGTCATTTGAGCCCATTTTCAATTAGGATTTTAGAGAATCATATAAGGAGGCTTGTTCCTTATACAAATCAGATTTAAGAGTTTTTAAGATTAGAAACTAAGAATTTGGTTAAGTGCTTTTTTAGTGAGTGTATTCTTTCTTGAGTTGTTGAATGAACTTGTGATTTATCAAATGGATTAATCCTTTATAGCGTTGATCTTCACTAATCAAGGATTCATTTTTAAGGCATGTTTTCTTCTTCACTCATCGAAGGATTTACATCCTCTATAGCGTGTTCATCATCATTTATCGCTTCCATTCTTCATTTTCTGAAGTATGGTATGAATATCTTTTTATTTTTTATTTTTAGAATTTGTTGAATTTTAGGACAATCTAATTCAATTTCACATCATTTGGTATTTGAGCTCCCAATTTCACATCAAGCATGGTTTATAACCTAGTAAATCAAGCTAATAGATTTTCTTATCCTTTAAAGAGATAATAGTTAACATCCAGTAATGCCTACAACATTATCATTATCAAAGTAAGATGGTTAAGGAAAAAATATAACCAAAGATAAATTATTCATCTTTACACCTATACACTATTCATGGTATAGTATCATGTAATATTATCATTTCCTATTCATCAATATGGCGTCATTTATATAGTTGTACCAAAAATCTAATGTTGTTTTCATGTAATTTGGATATACGAAAATAATGTATAAACCTAAATTCCTATCCTTAATAACACAAGTACCTATCATTTTTAAAATGCATGAGTAGTAGAATTCATAATGTTTAATATGTCCATAAAACAAGGAAAGACTTGAGGGACAAAGATAAATGCACTTAATCCAAGTTTCCACACTAGTAAAAATGAACACACTTAATCCAATCTTTGCATTGGTCTAAGTACCTATCATTGTTAGAATGCATAAGCAGTTAAACTCATAATGTCTAGTATATGCTCAAAATAAAGGAAACTTAAAAGGTAAAGATAAATGTACCTGATCCAAGTCTCCATTTTAGCAAAGATAAACATACCTAATCCAAGTACCTATCATTTTAAAAATGTATAAGTAGCAGAATTTATAATATCTAATATATGTATAAAATTGAGGAAGAGTTAAAAGGTAAAGATGAATGCACTTGATCCAAGTCTTTATACTTGTAACATTTATCTCTTCTATACTCAAAAGATGCAAGATAAGATCCTTACACATGATAATATTATATTTTTATCCTATGACATCTAAGCTCATATGCAATGGAATGAGATCATGATTTGACATATCTTGTATAATGGATTAGAGTTCTTTCCAATATAGCAACCTTTATTTTTTGTTAAGGATGAGTTACCAAATTCTTTGATTTCTTGAACTTGTCATTCTCATCCTTATTCTTCTTGATGACTTTTTTCTAAATTTTTTCCATGAAAATACCTAAAAATGGATTATAAAAAAGGAGTCAAATATATTAAGTAATATTTTATTTAATCACAAATAATGGACTTGAAATGATAGAAAATCTTACCCATACAAAGATTGAAATCAAAGCCTTTAGTTAAGTTAGGTAGGTACCAACTGCTTGGGCCATTATGGTTGCATCATTTGTTAACATTGGCACCTTAATTGTGTTATTCTTAACAACATCTATCATAACTTATACTACTCCTTTAGCAATGTAATGGTATGGAGCATGTAGTCTAAAAAACATGCCCTTCACCATTCATCTAATAGGAGGTTTTATAATTAAAAGTACACATTTACATCTATGTCTACTTTACAATGATAAATAAACTACTTGATTAGCATCAATGTAAAACTATAACATTATTGAAAAGTAAATATTAACAAGCAATAAGAATTTATTTGTGGTAACTAAGCTAAAAAGTTAAGGTCAATGGAGTAGCAGTTGCCTTATTATGGTATAAAGGTTATCATTCTTACCTCATCTTCCTTCTGAGGTAGTGATTGGTGTCCTACCCTTTTAATGGAGCATGGCTATCACATCTTGCATAATGTCTCTCCTCAAGTTCTCCTTCATCTTAGCTATGAGCTCTACGATAGCTTTATCAAATTATCCTCTATTGTGAAGACATTTTGAAGTTTTCCCAAAGTAATCTTCCAATGCCCCTTACATGTTCGAGATGCTCTTAAGTTTTCAGAGTAGCAGTAAGATATCTATCCTCCCTTTTAGCTAAAGTTCCTTTTAGGTGACTTGTTGCATGATTCCGTCTTAGTGTAATGTAATCAAACATGATTAGTCATATACTATAACTAAGTAACACACTTCATATTTAATAAATAAAATAATAACATTATTTACTATTGATTAGGCAACTTATCAATTCTCTTTTATCATGAATTCATAATTCTTGTTAACTTTACCTCTTATCTATAACTCATGTCATTATAAGGGATAATAGAGATAGATGCTTGATCATTAAACTGATTAATGACTTCCTCAACAACTCGAATCCTTTCCTTAATAAAGTCTCTCTCAAGCTTCCTATACCCACCCTCAAGTAATTTATGCTTATAGACATTTTTGGATTAGTTTACCTTATTCTTTACACTTAGAGCCTGTTAACAAATATATATATATAAGTGATGAGAAGACATTCTTCATTGTTAGTAGCAAAAGAAAGACAACATTACTAAGATAACCATATTTACTTAGAATTCATCCAAATGACATATCTCCATGAACTTTTCCCACATTTGGAAAACCAGTAATATTTTTTAAAGTGATTTCTCGCTTCTTTCCTTACAGGGTTGATGTACTCCTTCACTAACTTATGTTTAAAATTCTTCCACCTCTTACCCATCACTATTAGGATGTGGTCTTTATACTCATCAAGCATATTGAAGGTAGCCTATAAGGTAACTCATAAATGAATTAAAAAATTATTAGTAATAAAAAAAGATTGTTATGTATATATAAAAATTGAAATATTAATAAGTATTAGGGTTATCAATATATTGTCTCATATGGCATTTGTGATATCTTATTGCACTCGGTGTCATTTCCTAGTAGTAATAAGCATCTTGGTGCATACCAAGAATCCTATTTAGTTATTGAATTTAGTTTATCTTGCCCTTGTCATTAAAATCTACTCTTTACTTCTCTCCTCTAGTGCACTTGAAAATAATGTTCTTTTTAATTGTGAGATCCCTAACTCTTAAATTTTTACAACATTTACCGGAGCTAGCTAAATTTATGTCACTTCTATTTAAATAATTTTTAACCAAAGTAATATAAATATTTAACTTATATATCAAGCAACACCTAATAAAAAATTGAGCATATATATAATAACTTAAATAACAAGGAATGATTACATAACATTGTATGACATTTGATCTGATCCTAAGATAAAACCTTACCTACAACAAATTAATATTTTTAAAAATAGCAACCTAAGTAACAAAGTCACACTATTGTAGAAAGTTACTCAAAAAATATAACATTCAAACAAAAAGACATTTTAAAAAATATGTGCACATAATAGGACATGTATTTGATTATATCAACTCTTCATATTAAATAAAGCTTCTAAACTATGTAAACAACTATTGAAGACTAATTTCAAAGGAAAAAAAATGAAAGTCTTTTAATAATATACGATAATGCTACTACCTAAACTTGAAGACTACATTGAAAATATAAAATATTCATAAAGCATAAAAGAATGAAAGAAAATACCTTAGATAGATACAAGTAAATGCTTAAAATGGTAGAAGGTTAACGTCATATAATCACTAAACAAATACTTGAAAAAATTATGTAGAAAATTTGAAAAAATACAAAGCAAATCACTATATGAAACAAGTTTATCTGCAATTTTGTCTATGGTGACAAGGTATATGTTAGTGGTAGTAGTTTTAGTGTCAATTATTAATAAATAATTGATATCTATATATTTTCATGTCAACTATTACTAAAATTAATGTTTAATATTCTATATATAATTACAAAAATACCATTTAGGACAAACTTTCAACATTAACTTTATATAAGAATTAATGTTTAATATTTGGCACCTCTTGAAACTAATGATTTACCTTTATTTTCAGTGTCAATTTTTAAACAATTAACATGAAAAGATTTTTATTTTTTTTAAACCCATTTTCTAAACTAACTTTTATGCCTCTTATTAGATATTAGTTTTTAATATAGAAAAATAATATTATTTTTTAACGTCAGTTATTAATTATAATTAATGTGAGAAGTTGCTCATATTTTTAAAAATGCTTCCGCATATATATATATATCAATTTTTACTTTAATTAATATGATGATATTGTATGATAATCTTGTAATAATATGTGATTATTATAAGCTTTTTATTCCAGAAATGGATGGAAGCTTTAAAAAGAAAGAAAACTAAGATGACAAAACAACGTGAATTACACAAAAACTCATTACACCAAGTGACAAGAGCAATTAACAAAATAACTTTTGAAGGGTGAAAATTGACACTAAAACTGGCTCGCAAATTACCAAAAGACATTTTCAGTGTTCATAAAATTGAATTTTCAAATGGTTTTCGTAATGGAATAACTAATTGATATGTTGATCGTTGGTTTTCATACGCTGGGCAAAAATATATTCCCCATTTTATCTCAAGTGAGGAAAAGACACCACCTTTATTTGTCCCGTTGTGTGTTGGGTAGATCCCCTTTATGGGCGTTGAATTACTCCTTTTACGTGTCACATTAACTTTCCAATTCACGAACGGGTAACTTGGGGGAACATGCTTCTTAACTTTATCATTCGGAACAGTTAAGAATTCGCCGATATTCAAACATGGTTTTGCGCTTTGCATGCGGGTTCATAGGCTTCCACGCCCCCTATGACAACTTTTTACTTTGAGTTTTACCGCCCTCCTATATGTATGCATCTAGCTATTTTATTAGGATTAAAATATTAATTAATTTCCTTCTTAACTATTAAAGTCTATTTTGAAATTTAAATTTAAATTTATTAATAAATAAAATTTATTCAGATCAATATATAATTATTTTATTAAAAAATTAATGATGCATTATTTTTTAATAATATAAATTTATATTATTAAATTAATAATTATAATTTAATTAATTTTAAAATAATAATAAGTTTCATGACTTCCATCTAAAGTCAATTAGGTCATAGACAATTAATTTAATGATATAAATCTATGACAATAAAAACAGCGTGCTAGAGGGACTCCTCTCTTTTCAATGAACAAGCAGCAGACATTTACTTTTATACTCTTCATCACCACTATTATTATTATTATTGTTATTATTATTTTTCTGCACTACAAACTTGTTTATTTTTCAATTGAGCGAGCCTTGAACTCATATATTAGGATAAAATAATTTATGTAAAATCTAAAATTTTATTTTTATCATTAAAATATTAAATTTTTATCAATTTTATTTTTAAAATAAAATTTATACCAATTCAATTCTTGAAGATTTAAATTCAATTAAAATTTAATTCCTCTAATAAATATTAACCGTTTAAAATTAAAATTAAAATTTGGCTTGTACTTAAATCTTCAGGAATTAAGTTAATATAAATTTTATTTTAAAAATAAAATTAATAGAATTTTAATATTTTAAGAATTAAAATAGAATTTTATTCTTATGTGAAAAATAATTTACATAATTGTATGATTATAATGCATAATAAAACGCTCACTAGTACAACTTGTCCGGGAGCATGAAATTAATTTTAATGATTAAGCCATTTATTTAATGTTTTTAAATGAAAAATGATAAAATGAAAGAAATTAGTCGTTCAGCAAACTGACTCAAATTGATGCGCTAATTACACAATCGCATAATTATGGATAAAGAAATAATGGAGTGGACCTGATTGTATACCCTATTTTCACTGTGAAAGCCCTAAACCTTGGGTGTGGAAAATATTAGTCTGGAAAAAAAGGGGGTTAAAAGTTAAAACATTAACAAATGTTTGAATTAATCATAAATGGTACAGGCTAAATTACATCTAAATATCATTATCATGATATGAAATGACCATAATTAAAATGAGTCATAAATGGAGGTATTATCCTTGTCGGTCACTCAGAATTATCAGAAGCTTTTGAATTATGATTTGCTTCAATCATCCAGAAAATTAAACCAGCTCATGCTCAGTATTTCTCATTTCACTTCTAGATTTTTTTTTTGAAAAAACTATATAATTCAATCAAAATTTAAATTTAACTAGTACTTTAATAGTACAGAGACATTTGATGTTGTTTCAAAAATTTTATTTTTTGTCATATTTGAAATTCAAATTCAAACTCTCATATATATAGATTAAATAAATTATTACTTTTATTATTATATGTTAGTTAGTTATATATTTTGATTTTACCTTCCATCATCTCTTTTTTTTATAATTATAGATATCCAAATAAATGAAAGGAAAGTTACGACTAAATTCTATATTCTCTTTCCTTCCCCTCTCCTCCTAACTTTAAACATATTTTTAGTGATTTAACAATACCAAATATTATTTCATTTAAAATATGAATTCAAGACTTTGCAAATATAGATTAAGTAGATTACCACTTTTAATGGTATTATGGCATCCAATGTTGTCTCATGAATTTTACTTTTTATTTTATTTAAAATTTGAATTCAAGAGTTTACATATATAAATTAAGTAGCTTAAAAAAAAAAATCACAATACTATAACTTACTTCCGATTCATTCTAATTCATAAAGCATAAGGGTGGTTATTTGTATCAATTTATATATTAAATATATCAAGTGAATCGATTCATATAACTCATTTAATAATTTTAATTAATAAAATTTATAATATAAAATTATATATTAAATTTAATTATTTATTATTTTTTATAAAAATATTTTTAATTATTAATAAAAATATTATTTTAAATTTTTATTATTATTTTAATATAATAAAATTATAATTAAAATATTAATTATTTTTTCAATAATATTTATAAAAATTGAATATAAATTTTTAAATAAATTAATACATCAATCTAAATTCAAATAAATAAACCTAATATATTTATATTAAATTATTATATCATATAAAAATTTTCTGCTTCTAATAAAACAAATGGAGTCGTTTTCCACAACACCTATTTTATAAGGAGAAGTGATATGGATGTGAGTTTAACAAAAATCTTTAAAAAAAAAAAAATACTGTGTCATGAATCCTGAATTTCCCCCCCATTAACTTCAGGAACTGTCTAAGGGAAACCAGACCAACCAGAACCTTAATTAAAGTGAATAATTAATAAAAAGGAATAAAAACAACTGAAAAAGATAAAGCGTACTGTGAATGTGAGTAGACAACAAGGTGGCAACACCCCCACTAAGAAAATAGAAAAGAAAGTGAGTCACATGATTTCATCACCTGAAAAAGATCTTATGCGCAGATAAGAAGATCCATAGGCACCCAATTTCATTAGCACTCTAAGCTTATTTAATTGCATACTTTGATGCCCTCTTGTTTGGAGCGCAGGGAACAATAAAGAAGCCTCTATCAAGTGAGTCATCGCCTTTCATCTCTATCCCATTGGCTCTAACCTTTTCGTGGCACCGCAAACAATTACATCACACTAATTGCCATGGAGAAGCATAAAAAAGCACCCATTTCTTTTTTTATTATTAAATAGAATGAATAATCAATTAAAAATTAAAATATCAATCATTTTTTTAATATATATCATTTTCAAGATACCAATCTCAACTATTATCAGGTGAATTCCTCCCGAATGGGCAAAAGTATCAATTCCTTTATATGTTAAGAAAATTATGATCTTGATAAGTTGTTCAATTAAGAATTGATTTCCTTGCACGTCTGTCTGTTATTTTACCATCATGGTCATTTACTTATCAATTCCACATATATTAATATTGCACTTTTGTTTTATTTTGGAATATAATGTCAACCAAACGTGCGCCCACGTACCCCACACAGTAGAGAGGAATACTTAAATTTGTAAGTGAGATGTGCGTATGATATGTATGAAAAGTATTTAAGTCTTGTTGTGTCACCGAAACAATAGTATTATTATATGTTATATTTTAATATTACAGTTAAGAGAATTTTTAAAATTAAGGAAATAATTTTATAATTTATCAAAAAAATAGTAAAAATAATATCATGTTTTTCAATATCACAGTAAAATATGTATACATGTCATAATGTCCATTCACATGTATTTTTATAGTGTATTCACCATGTATTGTTTCTACATAACACTACTCTAATGTGAATTGCGCCCATGAAGTGGTTAGCAATGAAATGGAACGGGGGTTGGTGAGGACCGCCTAAGACCAATGACAAAGTTATAAGGTCTAGGCGTCTAGCTTAAGGTTATTTTTTTATTTTTACTCACTAAATAAGACGGACAACTATTTTAAAGATGAAAATATTAATAAATATCTCTTTTTTAATAAATAATATTTTTGAATTAAATTCTAATTTATTAAAAAATAAAATTTATTTAAAATTAACATAATTTCCATTGGAACAATTCCCGCATAGTCCAAGGTTAGATGGTCATGCTCCCTGCCTACCCAGTGGTACAAAAACTGGATGTCAGTCTCTGGGTGGGTCACTAGCTATTAGGCGTGCGTTTAAGTAGCTGACCTGTCATGTTCAATTACATAAGTATGAATGGGAAAATACGACGCAAGCGTTATTTTCGTTTGAAGTTAAATTTGTTTATTGGTGGAAGAAGTCAATTTTACATTATTATTGATTTATGTGATTATTATTAAAATTATTAGCTAATATTATTCTTTATAATAACATATCATCTTTTTATTAATTATTAAAATCTATTACAAGTTCTGCTGTTGGAAATGCAGAAGCTATTCACCGAGCAACTAGAGGTCTGATGGAGATCGATAATTACGGAAGAAAAAGAAGGACGAGATTGATTAGTACTACAAATTTTAATGTTTCTTTTACTGTAATTTTTGTTTTAAAATAGAAGTTAATTTAAGTAACTTTGAGCTTAATCGCAATTCTTGCCTACCAACTGGAATAAAAGTCAAGATATTTTAAAAGTAGAATTAAAACAATAAAATGCAACTTATCCTTTAGACGGTACAATGTGTGAAAAAAAATATAAAATTACAAATGATAAGTTAATTTAATTTTTTTAAAAAAATATAAAAATATGAGTTAAAAAATTATAATGTAAAAAATACTCTATATATGATTTTAAAGAAATGAAACTAAATATAATTAAAATTTATTAATATGTATTATATTAATTTTAAGAATATATTAATTATTTTATTAATACTTTATGAGAAGTTCTAAGTTAAATAAAATAAAATATAAAAAATTAATTTTTGAGAAGTATTACTTCTTTAATATCAATTAAACAATTTTTTATACTTCTTAAAAAATTTATATAAAAATTTATTTCTTAAGAAATTTAATTTTTTATAAAAATTTATTTATTATACGACTCAAACGACTTCTCAAATAATATGAGTAATAGTATTTAATCAAAACGGCTATCATGTAATGGGAAAAAAGTCAAGTTACAATGGATCAATATTTGACATTGCCACGTCGTAACAAATTATGTTAATTTTATATAAATTTTATTTTTTAATAAATAAGAATTTGAATTTAAAAATTTTTAATAATAGATTTTTATTAAGAAAATTATGATATTCAGCCAATAGGAAGAATGGACATACTAATTGCTACTTTGGAATCTTTGAAGCATTCCTGGTGTGTAAAAGGTATTGGAGGAATAGTTGACATTGAGAAACACTTTAACGGGCTTCAAAACATTCTCACAATAAATGACTATCCAAGCGAGAAAGAATGAAGCTATATGAATTGATTTTACATCACATGCTGGCCAAACTCAAGCAGATTAGTAAGTTGCTAGCCATCTCGAGAGAGGAGGAAGAGGTATGAATGGTGACCTTTATGCCATAACAAGATAGCAATTACCTCATTAACTTTGACCCCTTGCCCAATTATAACAGATAAATTTTTATCACTTTACTAATTGTTGCTAATCACAATCACAACAAGCACTCTCCTATCATGTTGTAGGCTTGTATTGATACTATTCAATTAGTTTATTTATTATTACATGGTAAATGTAGGTGTGTACTTAAGATTGCAAGGCCTCTTATTATATAAGTGGTGAAAGGCATAATTTTCCTAAATTACATGCTCCACACTGTTGCACTACCAAAGAATTAGTCAAACTTATGTTAAATATTGTCAAGGATAAGTCCCTTGAGGTGTTATTGTCGACGGAGGAGGTTACTATAGTGGCCACAAGCACTTGGCTTCTGCCTAACTTAACTAAAGGCTTTAATTTTATTATTTACAAGGGTAATATTTTCTATAGCTTCAAGTTCATTATTTATGTTTAAATAAAAATTTATCTAATATATTTGATTATTATATATATATTTGCAATCCATTTTTAGATACTTTCATAAAAAGAAGAGGATAAAAGGAAGTAAGAGGAGAACAAAGATAAGGATTCTAAGTCCAAATAATCAAAGATTTTGATAACTTATTCTCAACAAAAAAATAAGGATGGGAATATCTTAGGAGTTTTGATCCATTGCACAAAGAATGTCAAATGATAAGATCATTTCATTACCTCCAAACAAACGTCTTATGGGACACATTGATAACAATCTCTTACCTAAGGATCTCATCTTGCACCTTTGAATGGGGAAGAGCTAGTTGTTTCCCTTATCATCACTTGAATTAGATGTGTTCATCTTTACCCTTTCAAATCTTTCTTAGTTTTGATGCAGAGGAAAGAAACTTAGTTCTTATTTTGGTTTCCTAAGTCCAAACAAGGTGTAGGAATTAAAGGTAACCTTGGAGTTTTAAAATAAGTATATAAATGAAACCATGATAATGAATAAGAAGCAATAATGATACATATCAAAGGTATATAGGTGCAAAGATAGACCTCAGTTCAACTTTGGTTATATTTTCTCCTCCATTATCTTACTTTGATATTGATAATATTGTAGTCATCATTTAATGTTAACTGTGGTTTATTCAAAGTCAAAGATGATCTACTATCTTGACTTGTTGGGGTGCAAACTATGCAAGGATTAGAAGAAGTCATTAATAGAGATAATGAATGTATACTACAAAATGTAAGCTCAACCAAGGTCAATGTCCAACGGATGGTAGTGAAGGTAATGTTCTTATACATGTTTAAGTGCATAATATAATGATTAATTATCATTACATGCAATTGACATTATTTTGCATTAGTTTATTATAGTGCCCAAGACAATAAGGCAACGTGGAATATGGATACTATGTGTATAAATATATAACTAGTATAGTCAAGCACATGAAAGTTAACAAAAGACCTAATAAGGTAATTTATTTAAATTTCAGTTAGGTAGATAGTTATGGAAATTATGTACTTTTGTTTTCTTATTGAGTTTTGTGTGTAAACATGTAATTCTTTAGAAAAAAAAATATAAGACCCAATAATACAAGATTTAGTAGTCTTAGAAAAGGAATGGGTTTCATATGTATTAAAAGAGAAATAAACATTAGTATAACAAGGCGCTGCCAAATGTAAACTTATAAAGTTCAATTGTAAATGAAAATGTATATATAATTGTATTTATAAGCAATTACTTTTAAATATATATATTATTTATATGCATTATAAAAGTTATTTTTATATGTTGTTGTATGATTTAATATTATTTAAAAGGTAGTGCTCTTTTGCATCAATGAGTGTGTCCACCTTACTATTTATGTAATATGTTTGGTTTCTATCTTTAAAACAATAATAAAGGTACATTTTTTTAAAAAAAATAAAAATATACCATGTCAATTATTTATTAATATTTGACATGGGTAATATACAATATTAGTTTTATAAAAATAATTGATGTGGAAGAGTGAAATTATGTCTAGGTAGTTAAAGTAATAAATTGATAAAATAGAATTCCACATTGATTTTATTATATAATTAACATGGAAAAGTAAAGTTATCATTAGGTTATGACATTAGTTTTAGTCTATAACTGACATAAAATACTTAAATGATGTTAATTTACTCTCCTATAAACTTAAGAAAATAAAGGCAAAAGGTGAAATTAATGTCCCAGCACCAAATTGTAGATATATTATAGAGCAAAAGCATTTTCCTCGCTAAAGAGAGAGTGCTTTATAGAGTAATCAACCAATTTATTTTATTTTATTAGTAAGAAGTTTGCTATAATTTCTTCACACATAGAATTATTTTAACTTGAGTTCAACCATTTGGTTGCTCTTATTGGCATATTCTTCTCAATATTAAGGTCTATTTAAACGCCTTAGTTTTCTTCTAAACCTAATTAAGAATGTGTATTTATTGTATATTGTGTTGATTTGTTTAGATTTATTGTTTTTAATTTCATTAATTAAAGTTTGGTATGATGTATGTTTCTTTAAAAAATATAATGAATTTCTTCCTTACAGAAATAAATTAATGAGTATTTCTATATAAAAGATCGAAAGGATATAAGCAATTTGAATAGCATATGATACCACTAAATTTTAATAACATATGCTACATAATAATTTTTTCTCCAATAAAAGCATCTTATATTAATGTTTCATCTATAATATCAATTCTAACATTTTTGTTTCTTGATTTTGTTATAGTGGGATTCACAAATATTTCTATTAATGGTCATATCATAGGAAGACATTGAAAGTTCTTTCTTAGCATTTAGAGCTATTATTTTCAATTTTTGCAACATCTATGTTTTATATATCTTCTACTATTCAATTCAAATAAATGTATTATTTTTCATCTTTTTTCAATTTATTGCATTTGAGATATTAATCTTAGCCATAAAGACATTGAGATAGAGTTTGAAATAGTATTGTTACTACTTGTATAATAATATCATTGTTGAATTTTGTAATTAGGTTTGAATACCACTCTGGGTTAGTGAGATTTATGAGAATTTTAAATAATTAAAAAGATTAGTAAATAATATTGATTATTTTATAAACTAATTATCCTATTACACATTAAACATTAATTATTTTTTTTAAAAAATAATGTATTAATTGAAATTTAAATTATGAAAAATCAATTATCAACATTAGTTACAAAATCAAAAAATCAATATTATATTTCAATTATTCAATAACATACTTAAACTAAATACAACAATTTTTGTTATAGGTATTTAACGTCAGTTCAAAAATTAACATTGAATATGTCGAATATGCAACAATGCCATTACATATGTCAAGTAGTAACTAACGTAAAATGTGCTAAACAATTGATGTTAAATAACATTTTTGTAGTAATGTTTTGATAAACACAATTTAGGAACATTATATAAGTTATGGTTTAAATTATTCTAATAAATTGCTAAAAGGTTAGTGTATAAATGAAAATTTTGATTTGGTGAAGGCATAATGGATCTGAGGTTTAATATTTGATTTATTTAACACATTCTTAAAAAGTTGATTAAAGTGGTGCAATTAAAATAAATTATATATTTAGATAAAATCCTATCTCAAATTTTAAGAGTGATTTTGAATTTTAAGATCTTAAATTTTCTTTGATTTCTTGGTGAATTTATCATTGAATCTTGATTTTTTTCCATTTGTTTAAATTAAAGAGTAGTTTGACATAGTGGAATAATAAGATTAACAAATGTTACCATTAGCCTTAATTCAAAAATTAATAATTTCACTTTTTCTAAAAATTTAGAAAGGTAAAGTTTAAGTATTTGAAATTCATATATTACTTTTGTTACTTAGTCAAAATTAAGGGGATAAAATATAAAATTTTAAATTCATATACTTTTTTTATCATCTAGTCAAAGTTTAGGAGATTTCTAAAAGAGTAAAACATGACATTAAATTCTTGCCAAACACAATTACATTTTTTAATAAGAATAATTAAACCATTAAACTCAAAAGAAATCAAAATCAAATTGCAAGTGTAATGGAACACAAATCCTTTATTTAGTTATAAAGAAAAAGAAAGAAAGAAAGAAAGAAAGAAAGAAAATAAGGGGAAAGCAAATGATTAAAATAGATTTTTTTCTTTCTTTTTGCTTGAATAAAAAATAATAGGAAAGAAAAGTATGAGAAAATATTTTTTTGTTTAGATAGAAAATTTAAAAAAATTATCTTAAGTTAAGTAATAATTTTGCCTTTTAAATTAATAAATTAATTTTTAAGTTAAATAACATTAAGAATAAAATTGTAATAATATTATTTTCACTTCTTTTTTTAATGCACATGTGCCAATTTTTTTTATAAATGACTATTTTTTTTTATATTTTTCCACAACAAAATAAAAGAATATATTACGTCAAGAGTTTTTTATTTAAGTGGTATCCGATATTTCTTAAAAATTTTATATCTTCTATTACATTTAGAATTCAATCCTTAATTCTTTTATATATATATATATATATCTAATGATTTAACTACTTTTATTATTATTATATATATATATTATTTTTTATTTTTTTCTTTATATCTTCTTTTCACCAATTTCCTTGGCGGAAACAAACAAAATAAAGAAAAAATGCCCCACGAATAAGAGAACCAAAACATTAGTTGGATCAAAAGATCCAAAACATTAGTTGGATCAAAAGGTTTTGTACGAAAGATAGAATGCGTGTCAATGGGATGTTCATTCAACGTGACTTCTTATGTTAAAGGTAGATCTGTCAAAATGGGTTAACTTAACCCAACCAGGTAAATCCAACAAGCAAAAACTGTACGTCGGGCCAGTCCCAGGTCGGACTACTTTTTCACCAAATCAAGTTTAGATCGGGTTGTTACAGTATCAATTCCAGTCCCAATCCCAGGTTGACATTTACGAGGCGAGTTCAGACGAATTTTTATAACCCGTTATATTTTTTTTATTATTATCATATTAATTTTATATCATTAATTAATTAAAATATATTATTATTTATTAAATATAATTATATATTATTATGACTTAAAATTTTATTATATATATCAATGAGTCATATATATTATATATAAAAATAAATACATATTATTAAATATATATTTAATAAAATAAATAAATATTATTAAGATTTAATAAAATAATTTGAATTTTATATTGAATAAGAATTTTATATTATATATTTATTTTATTTAATAAAATAAATATATATTATTAAATATATATTGATTAATGCCAAAGTGTTATATAAAAATAAATACATTTAATAATTTATATATTATCAAATATATATAAACAAATAATTATTTATATAATATATTAATAAAAATAATTATAATAATTTTTATATAATAATAAAAATAGATAACAATGTATTATATTATATATATGTACATAATATATTTAAAATTAATACCAAAATTATTTATTTAAAATTTTTAAATAATTAAAAAATTTTAATATTAAAGTATTAATTTAAATTTTAATATAATTATTTATTTTGATAAATTTATATAATATATATTAACAATATTAAATATATAAATTTATTAATTTTAATATTAAAAATTATTTAATATTGCTCATATATATAATTTTAATATTATATATATTAAAATTTAATTTTAATATACTAAAATTATTATTTTAATATCTATATAAAAATTAAACATATTTAAAATTAATACTAAAATTATTTATTTAAAATTTTTAAATAAATCAAAATTTTAATATTGAAGTATTAATTTAAATTTTAATATAATTATTTATTTTGATAAATTTATATAATATATATTAATAATATTAAATATATAAATTTATTAATTTTAATATTAAAGTTTTTTCAATATTACTCATATATATAATTTTAATATAACAAATTTATTATTTTAATATCTATATAAAAATTAAATATATAATAATAAATTATTTATTTATTACTTATTACTATTACCAGATTAATGAGTTAATTCAATAACTTGATGGGTTAACACTTGTCAATCTCAGTCCCTTACCAGGTAGGGCTAATCAGTCCCAGTCCCTTATCAGGTTAGGCTACTGTTATCATTTTCCGTACCAATCTCAGTTCCAAATTAAGCAAAATTATACCAGTTTCAGGCCAATTTGTTAAGCCCAACCCATTTTGACACTTCTAGTTAAAGGTTTGGTGAAATGTAGTTGTAGTTGGTTTTCTTTCTCGATTTTCCAGCGCTTTCGTGCTCTTTTGTATAAAAAAAGAATTAAATATATAAGTGCATTGTGAAGTTAATCTAAAGAAATACTTTAAGATTTTCATAAATATTTCTTTCTAGAAGGTTTTATAAAACTTTTTAAACAACAAAATATTTACATTTTAAAAGCTTTGGAAGGCTATAACCACATTTTAAGTGTAATTGTGGAAAGGACGAACTGGACTGATTCGTACAAACCAATTGTTAAATGAATTGGATTAGATCTATCCATTTATTATATAAATTTTTTATATGAAGATTTTAATCCAGGCCCTGTGAATTTGGATTAGTTAGCAGAATTTTTTTAATTTTTAGTTAATTTTAAATAATAAAAGAATTAAAATCTTTTAAAAGCAACATATATTTATTTATAAATTAATAGATATGAAAAATCTAAATCACAAAATACTTACAAAATAAAAATGTCATTTATAAATTTTATATAATGAAACTCTATATAACTGAAAATGAAAAATAGAAATATAATTTTATATAAATTAAAAATATTAATCTATATAAAATTTAAAAATATAAAAAATGAAATATTTCGCAAGCTACCCTATCTCATTTATGAGCTAACCTATAATTGTATAAATCATGAACTTTTGCGGATCAAGACCTGTTGCAACTCGCATCTCTTAAAACTTCTAAAATGAAAACTCATTGAATCCTTTCAAGCTCTCGAACTAATAGATTAACTCATGAATTTCAACGGTTCTAATTTCAAAATAAGTAAAATTATTGAATAAGTAAATTAATTTAAATTAAATTTATATTTTTATTTAATACTTAATGCCATTTATAAAAAAATATGACTAAATTAAAAAAATGATATACTTTTAATTTTAACGGTTTATCATACGCGATTTTAATAAATTAAATTTTTAATAAATATCAAGATTGATAAAATCATATATCTTATAATTTAGTAGAAAAGCACTTTAAAATGTGAATGCACATACCACATAGTAGTATGGAACAAATATACTATTGCCGATTGCAATACTGTATCCAACTGCTTTCTTCATTGACAATAGCAATACGTCAGAGATTCAAAGTTTAGACAAGTGCAGAGGGAGACAAAAATGGTCGCTATGGCTTAGGATTAGTCAAGCAAGTTAATTACCTCTTTCGTCTTTTTATTTTCGTAAGTTTGGAAACACCCTCAGCCTTATCAGAAAGAAAAATGATGAACACCCCCGAAAAATGACTGCCGAAAATAGAAGCAAAATTCTGTTACCGTTAGATGCTAAGTGTATTATGATAGAAAGATTAATCTTACTGTTAAAATGTTTTCGGAACTCAAATTTCGGCACATTCTTTGGGAGATATAGCATTGCTCTATTAGAAAAGATGGTACAAGTTGTATAAATAGAATTTGAAATTAATTTTAAGATATTTTATATTTATTAAATTAAATTTTAAAAATTTATCAAGCCATCTTTTATTTAATGTTAATTATTAATCAGCATTCAAATTTCAATTTTAATGTATATAAAAATTATATTACTTGAATATATTGAATTTATTAATAAAATATTATACGCAATTGACAGAAAATTATTTGAAAGTCATCCCACATGTTTTCCCATTTAATTTTCTTTTATAATATATGGTGAATCTAATTTACAATTAAGTTGTTCTCAAATCCTAATTTTAGTTATATATACATGTGAGAAGAGAGTGTATTAAGCGAAAGCAACGTTGAGTTTAAAGTGAATTATTACGGTCAAAATTACTTATATTAATAATCTAACATTTAGATTAAAAGATAACCTAACATTTGATTATATTGCGTATTTGATAGAATGTCTTAATATTTCCTTTTAATGTATTCTGAGTATTTTGTCGTTATTGGTAAATGAATGGTAATGATACTCATGACCAAAAAAAAAATCACATATTAATATTTTAATGGTTATGATAAAAATATTATTTAACATCACATAATAAATTAAAAAATTTATATTATTTTATATATAAATTTTAATCATCAATATAAAATTTTATATTTAATGTATCTCAATTTCGTATAAAACCAATAAACTTGGTGCTTTATAAATTATGCTGCCATAGCTCGTTATCTAAGCAAATTAAAGGGTCCGTTTATTTTATTAAAAAATATTTTTTGTAGGAAAATATTATTTGGGATAATATATCATTTATATTAATAAATAAAAAAAGATATTTAAAATTTAAAAATAGAGAAAAATAAATTTCTTTTTAAAATGAGGGAAGTATTTCTTTTAAAATTTTCATATTTGATAAAGAAAATAAAATGTATTATTTTATTTTAATATTTTATAATTATATTGTATGAAAAATACTTTCTGATTAAACAAACTGAATCAAGTTTTAGCTAACTTGAAGATTATAGTGTCAGAAATAAAACATAAATTATTCCTTCCCTTAAATGGTATTTGATTTGTAGAATCATACATTCTCAAAAATTTTAATATTCTTGAGAATGTGACTCTTATAAATTTAATTCTATAGAGTATTATGTTACTATATTTGATTTATTTAAAAATACTCCTAAAAATATTGTAATATTATATTTTAATTAATTTATATATTTTTAAAATTATTAAATTACTAAAATTATCCTCAATGAAAATTAAGTGACTAATAATAACAAATTGCAATAGGAAATGATCAATGACAATAAATTATGGTTGGCGATAGGTTTTTATCATAAATAGTAATCGACGAATGTCACTAGTGATAGATGGTATCAATGATTGCTACCTATTATAAGTAGTGGTTAATTATAGTTATTAATAATAGATGGTGGTTAATAAAAATTATTGATGATAAATGCTAGTAACAATAATCATTTGTAGTAAGTAATGACTGACGATAATTATCAGGAGTAAGTAATGACTACCAATGATAGGTAATGGTGATTATAATCACCATCGGTTGATATTGGTCAGCAATTGGTGATGGATAATAGTAATGAATGATGAGAAGTAATGGTTAATGGTGATTAATCATGCTAGGCGATGGTGAAATGAGATATTAATATAATAAAATCTTAATGGAAAGATAAATAAAATTTTTTTATATTAGATATTAAATATTGAGTTAAAAATATTTTTAAAGTATTTTTTTAAAGATTAAACTACATATAAAAATTTAAATTTCTTTTAAAATATTCTTAAAAATATAAAAAAAATTCTAATACTATGTTATATCTTTGTCATACAATGAAAAGAAAAAGAAAGAATGGGGGAGGAGGAAGAAAAGAAGATTGATAGTTCTTCCATATCCAGACTAAAAGTTTGGGTATTGATACCCTTACTGACAAACTAATGAATAAATGACACCTATTTATGTATAAAAAAGGTTTCTAGATAATTTATTTACTTATAATTCTTACAATTTAGTACTTAAATTTATTTTAATTTTATTTCTACTCCAAATTTTTTTATGAACTCATGGGTTTATAAAAATAAGTTGAGTCCAAATATCTTTTTCTATATAGATTTAAAGATTTAGGTCAAATTTTATTATATATATATATATATATATGAAAATTTTGAAAATTAAAATTAAAATTTTAAAATAAATTTAAAAAATAAAATGAAAACTAAAAGGTTTCATTATAATTTTAAATTCCTTCAACGACGAACAAACTTAAAAAATCAAATACATTAAGGTTAATAATACTATTTTTTAATACTATACACCTTTATATATAAAATTAAGAAGTGCATATTTTTCATCAAAATAAAAAAATTCGTACATTTACTTTAATTATTTTCTATTTTCATTTTCATTAAAAAAAGAAAATTTACAAAAAAATTAATATTTAAAATTAAAAATACATTCATAGATAAAATTTTTTAATATATTATATACATGATCTATCATTTATAATTTTGGCTCAATATGAATAATGTATATGTAGATCACATATTGAATATGTTTTATGGTCCAAAAAGAGTAAAGAAAAATACATAACTTAAGTTTTCTTTTAAATTTGTTATTTATTTCTCTTAATGAAATGTTGACTTAATCAACTTTCGAATTTTTTATATATAAATCTAAGATTTAAAAATATTTGAAGTATTTCAATTTAAATTTAAGAATTATACGTTGAAAGTTAGGATTTGCATAATATATATATATATATATATATATATATATATATATATATATATATATATATATATATATATATATATATTTAATTTTTGAAACAATATTTTCAGAATTGGTGCTTATATATATAATCTAATTTTATATGTTAGATTTTAAAAATAGTATGCAAGATTATTATTTTAATTTTTTTAAGAATAAATTTTAAAAAATGGATAAATAATTTTTAAATAATTTTTGGTATTTTATTGTTTAAAAAATGTTTTTATTTACATATATGAATAAAAATATGTAGATAAAAATGTATTGGTTATATACATTTATGGATAAATAATTTATATACAAATACTTAGTTATAAATATTTATGGATAAAAATGTATTATTTATATACATTTACTGATAAATAGTTTATGCACAAATACTTAAAATGATATAATAAAATTTTAAATTATTAAATTAAAATTATTTAATCATAATTATTTATATATTAATAGATATAATTAATTTGTTTTAATTTAATATTTTTAAAAATTATTAAATTTTCCAAATTTTTAAATTTTAAAAATATCATAAATTTATCATATAAAAAATTTAAAATTTAATTTAAAATTTAAATTTTAATATCTTACATGCTTCCTTAAGAAATAATAATGTTACTAATAGCATTGTATTTAAATCATTAATTTTAAAACTCTTCATCATTACTTAGATATTGAAAACTTGAAAAATTAAATATATCAATATCAAGAATACTATTTTTTTAATATTATACACCTATGTATATAAAATTTAAAAGTGCATATTTTTCATCAAAATAAAAAATTTGTGTATTTGCTTTAATTATTTTCCATTTTCATTTTCATTGTAAATAGAAAATTTATAAAAAATCTTTAACATTTAAAATTAAAAATACATTCATAAGTAAAAAAATTTATTGTAATTTTTTTAATATATTATATACATGATCTATCATTTATAATTTTATCTTAATATAAATAATTTATATACAAATCACATGTATTAGTTATTGAATATATTTTATAACCCAATAAATTATTATACAAATCACTTTCAATTCAATAATATTGGCCTAATATTAATAATCCATTATAAAAGTCCATTTTAAATCATTACTAGATATATAACTTTTAACATTGAAAAAATTTATAAAAACTCAAAAAATTATTTCACAAATTGCAATAAAATGGCAAATTCATATTTAATGCGAAAAACACCTAAATAAATTGAGTATTAAATTTAAAAATGATAGTATTGCTATAATAAAAATTAATTGATAATCATACTATTATATCTAAAAGTATGATAATGTAAAAAAATATTATTTTAATATTCCTTTTCAAAATGTAAATCATTTACATACTTTCTATTATGTTAAATGAGAAATTAAGTGTTTGCTCTTTATTAAAAATTTAATTAATGCATTTTTATTTGCATGTTCAATAAAAAAAATTTAGAAAATTATAGAAAATATAAAACTAAGCCTATCTATTACGTTAGTGTATATATAGTCATTTTTGTAAAATGTATAAAGTATGAGAGTTAGAAAATTAATATTACATAAGAAATATTTATTTTTTTAGTAAATAACTTATAAATTCATATCAACCATCAATTTTTTTATCTTTTAAATTTGATAGCTATTATATTACTACTAAATCAATGTAAGTTTGGGTATAGTAGAATTGTCCAAAGAAGAAAAGCAAAACGTATTCCACAAGGATCGGAAAAGTGGGGAAATTGTTAATTGTTAATGGCGTAGATAAACATGGTTTCCCATGTTTTCTGCCACTAATGTTTGTGCAAAACCCTCTACCGTGCCATGATGATGGCACTTGCAAAGCAAAAAACCAATGGCGGGCCATAAATCAATTAACTTGTATAACTAGCGTGAGCAAAGCCCCCATCAGGCTCGCATTCAGCCATTGACTGTCATTGAAAACTTTTTTTTTTTTTTACCGATTTATAAACTTTAATTATTTGTTATGTTTATTCAGTATTAGAGTTTAGATAAATTTATGGGTCCATACCTATTAAGTTTTTAGTAAAAATTTCTCTGAAATCATTTAAGTGCATAACATGAGCAACATCCAATGTGCCAATTAACAACATCTAGATAAAGGAAAATTGAGGAGACGAGAGTAGGAGGGGAGGAAACTTTATTAAATAATCTTTTTCTTATTTGAAAATTTTAGTGAAGAGAAGGAAGGGAATGAAAGATTATGATAAAATTTTCAAACCCTTTTAGTATCCTCTTATTTTAATATCTTTATATTTTATTAATTTGAAGAATTTTTTGACATTTAATTAAGGGAAGACAATTTTAATATTTATATACTTCATTAATTTAAAGAATTTTTTTGACATTTAATTAAGGGAAGACAAGGATATGACTTAACTATTCATCTTCATCTTATTTGCCCTCCTTTTTTTAATCTTTGTCCATTGTCTTCGATTTCTTTTCCCTTCTAACTCCGAGCTTATTATTTAGATTGATAAAAGTTCTTAAACCTCATTGTACTGTAAATCATGTGTATATAATCATCTGGCCATTAAAAAGATTCTTCATACTCCTTTATAAATGAATTTGGGTGTACTTTACACATATCTGTTAATTTCTTGTTCATAAACTTAATGAAATACTTACAATATTATCACATGACCGTAAAAAACCTCTATTTTCTGTGAAAAATTAAAGATAATTTATTATTTCCAATTTCAATTTTTATTCGGCTAGTTTCCAATTTCAATTCAATCACAAAGTCTTGTCTTAAAACATTAAAGCACACATACAACAAAACAAAAAATTATATATCATTTATCTTTAAAATTCAAGAAGTCAACGAAGACGATGCATTAAATATTATGCGTTTGCTTTTCTTATAATTTTCAATACTCTACTAAATTTTCCTTTCAAAAGTTTCATTTCCCCTATCTGATAAATTGAGTTTGATTTTAAAATATTTTTTTAAGAATTAAAATAGAATTTTCTAGCGCCCATGGGTTTTGTTGGGTTTATGGAGGAAAAATAAACACACATAAGTAAAGCACACTTGAAATAAAGCATAAATGGGTTAAATTTATTTTTCTAGTAAACTTATATATTGAAAATAAGAATCGCAATTGAATTTTAAATATGAATTAATAATTTTTGTTAAATATAGAACGGTAAAATAAATTTATAAAATTTAACTTAATGAATATAAAAATTTAAAATTCAATTTTAATTTTATAGCATTTTTGTTACTTTTTTAAAGTTCAAAAGCTTATATGCATTTGACTCATTAAAGTCAAAGTACTTGAAATTTAATGTATTTTTTTCTTTTTTCTAATTTTTTTAATTAATTTTTACAATAGCAACGTATCAAATTTAAAGACTTAAAAATTTTTTTGCCTCCTTCATCAAGCCCACAACACGCACGCAAACAAGAATATGGGTGTTTCTCCTTTTTGCTTCTTGGAAGGGCCATTAAGGTGCAATCGAATTTGGTGGGACATGGAGCCATGGAGCCATGTTGGTTGTGGATTCACCAACAAAAACAACTCACGCCTGTAAAGCTAAACACAACACCCTCTCCGCCTGGCCATGCCGCACTAAAAAGCTTCTCTTTTTTTATTATAAAACGCACGAACCTATGCAAAGTTTAGACCAAAAGCCAAGCTCAGGAATCCGTGCTCCTTTCTTCTTGCTTTTTTATATGCTAAATACCACCCACTTTTTTAGACTTTTTTCCCACTAATCCTTTTTTAAAATCTACACATTTCTTTTCCTTTGTAAAGGAAAAGTGATTGGAACTTTCAGCTCCTTGTATTTTAAACAAGAAATCATTTTAGTCCCCCTTTTTTTCTTTAAGGAATTGAATGGGGGCTCATAAAAATGCCTGGATTAAGCAATTATTTCATTAGGGTTTGGTTTAGCTTAAGTTTTTCATCATCAAAACACGTGTGAAATAGAAAAAAAATGCTTATGTCGGCATCAATTCCATATTTATGTTTTTTAATTATTCAATATATATATATATATATATATATATAATTGATATCAATATCTCTTGACAAAATTTAAATTTTTAGACCGTTAAATCATATATTAAATTTGCCTCTTTTACACTATAAGATAGTAAAAGGTAAAATTTTAATATTTAGATATGTTATTATCTTTTGTATTGATTTCTCTAATCAATAATTATAATATTATATTTACATTATTCTAAAATGTATATTCTAATTTATATCTCAATTCTTAACTATTGAATTGTCATTTTTTAAATATTTTCATAATGCCTTTTAGTTAGATATACACACAAACACCAAAAACGATAAATTTACATCCATATTCAGCTGTGAATTTTGTACACTTTTTAATAATACAACTAATCTTTTAGTGGACTTCAATTACAAATATAAGGAGGTGTCAATGAAAAATATGAATGGGTTATTTATATAGACACACCCACTTCTTATAATCGTGGAAACTTAAGATTTTGAAGCAAAGAATTTCAATTTCTATTTTGTACATACGTTTGCTTGAATAGGAAACCAACAAATATTGTTAGTGCCTGGACATAATGGAGATAGGTTGTTGTGCGTATATATGCATATCCCTTAGATGGCAAGAAAACGGATAAGCCTTAACAAGGTAATCCTAAACATGTGATGTTGAAGGCAGTGTAACTTGAAATCTCTCCCACTATGAGTGAAGCATTGAAGTGGTGGGAGTTCTTCCCTTTTGTGAAAAATCATACGGTTTTTGTAAGTGTAATACAAATACATGGGTGCTTCTAATCATGCCATTCCCAATTTCGTTGGATTGGTGCACGACAAGAGGACTCCATCCAACATATATGTTTTTTTTAAGGTCAACCCATAATAGTAGTTCCATGCGTGACCAATGATATATGAATTAAGTATTAGAGGCATTTCAAGCATTGTATTACTCATAATGTCCTTCTCCATTTTTCTAAGAGACCTTGGAAGAGAGGGAGGTATGTAGGTTTAAGATTTGCCGTCAGATATTTAATTTTCTTGTTTTTCACAATAGAAATGTTCACCCAGTTCATATACACAAAAAATACTATATCATCACTTTTATTAGATTATAGTTAAGCTTTCCTCTTAGGTGGTGTAGGAGTTACCCCTGGAAAAGCATACATACATAGAGTTTAATTTTTTTAACCTTTTATTATAACTATTAGTGATCAAGAAAATGTTATGTCATTTACAAATAGTTAGAGTAAATACAAGTTCCAATAAATAATAAGATAATTTTAACAAAATTTTAATGGTGGTATATTGTATAAATAATTCTTACTATGAAATATTTTTATATTATATATACATCAAAATTATAAATATTGTAAAAAAAGTGACATATAAAAATTAAATGACCACTAAGGTGATTGGTCTAGTGATACTGAATTATTACTTTATTTTAAAGATCACAAGTTCAATGTAAAAGGACATCAATTTGTAATTAATGAAAGGATGGAGAATTTTTTGAATTATTAGTGCTTTAGTAGTATTGTAGTGATAGACACACTTTTGAATAGTATGTACGCCTTAAATTGGATATTTTATAGTGAAAGAGTACTCCTATAATAATGTTTATGAGAAAAATAAAATATTTTATAATAATACAATACTCTTATAATAATGCTTAGGAAGGGCTATCAATATTGGAGGGATAATCAACATTAATTACCCATGTTCTTTCATTTTTCATGGAAAAAAATATTATATGGATTTATATATGCACAATTAAGTATGCTTGATAACATTAATTTGTGTGGGGTTTTATTTCCATATTTCTCTATAAGTATATAAACCATAATTAAATTTACAGATGTTTAATAGATCAGAAGTCCATGGGCAAACTCGTGAACTTTTTGTAAATCAAACCTCAAAATTGAAGCTCGTTAAGAAAAGGATTAAATAGATTAACTTGTGTGGGTTGTAAACCAAAGTGGGCTTAAACAGGCCAATCTTTTTTTAAATTTTTTTATATTTAATAATTTAAATAATATTTATATTTAAAAATAATTAATTATTTTTAATTATAATTTGATATAAAATATAATTTGATTGTTAAAAAATTAAACACAAGTACTTAAAATAATTAAACATAATGAAAATAAAAATAAATAATAAAATTAATAAATATAAAAATATAACAAATTATAAAAGATAAAATATAAGTTAAAATATAAAAAATGAGTTAATTTGTGGATTAATCTGGCGAACTTGCAAATTGAGTCGAGTCGATCAATTTAAACTCATTTAAAAATAGGTTTAAACAAACTGAACTTAAATTAATTTTAGTCTGGTATGGTCCGTCAAACACTCCTAATTAAATTAGTATTAAAACAATTTGCAAATGGGTTTCGATAAGTATTTATAAGAATAAACATATTAATTAATTTAATTAATAAAATAAATGGTGTAAAAAGGAACTTATGTTAAGAGTGTGGGTAAAGTAAAAATTGCAAGCACACGTGTGACACTACTCTTAATGTGTGGAGGCATATTGCGGATATCATATGAGGATGTTATTATAGCAATGTCCTTTGCAATTGCAAATTTAGTGGAGTAGACAACATGCTTCGATAAACTATAATGGCTAGGGAGTTTTAATGAATTTGCACCGTGTGGCCATTTTCTAGGCAATAATATAGGCATTACCAATTCCACTAATAATTCCTTACATATCTGCTTCTACGATACTCTCCCGATATATCATAATATGATATGATTTAATTAAAGATTGCAAATGGGATGGAAAGGTAGCAGTACTATTATTAGCTTTCCTCTTTAATTGATTCAGTTTTTACAATAGAAACAGTGCTAAATTCTCCATTACAAACTTTGAAGTGAAGTGAAGATTCTCGAATATAATATTTATTAAGAAAAATGAAATTTATTAATATTTTAATGTTTGAAACAGTTATTCATCGTATTAGATAATTCGTTGAAAAGAAAGGAAGCGAAGTTAACATTTTCTTCTCTAAACAAGCACTTCAAGGTCAAAATTACACACCTCTAATTGTAACGTTATTATGATATTGACTGATGAACATGGAAGGTATTAACCGTGGTTAATAATAAAAGAAAATGTAATTAATAAAATAATCTTTTTGAAGAAATTCTTATTTGTTTAGATTATGTACAACAAATCAATTAGAGTTGAGCATATCATTAAATAAAAAGGGTGAAAATGTATTGCTAAAAAAAAAAAAAAAGTCTCTTTGTTGTGATTGATTTACAAATTTAAATTTTATTCATTATTGATATAAATTAATTTTACATTATGATTCATGTATATATTATCATATTAATAAAAATTATTAAAAATATTATTACTATTGATAAATATTATTAACTTTTTATAAATAATATGTCATTTTTTATCTTATAATGATGTAAAAAAATCTATACTAACAATTAATCAAATTTAAAATATTAATTTAATATAGACAATTAAATACATTTAAAGTAAGTGATAATTATCATTTGGAAATCATTTAATTCACATAAACATGAGTTTATTGTGGAAATTGATCTTCATCAAAAATAAAATTTCTTGTAAATATCTCATAAAATGCCGTATTTAAAGTTATTTAATTGATAACAGAATTAAAAATTTTTGTTTGAAGGTTTTTTTTTTAATTTAAAAGTAGGTAATCAACTTTTTCTAGGTTACAAGAAGTAAAATTTTTCAAATTTTGTTTTTTTTAATTCTTTCATTTTATCCATTAACAATCAGTTAAACAATTTATATATCTCTTAATTTATGCAAAATTGCACTTCTCATATAAATGACCTCTCATACTGGATATACTCTTGGATGGAAATTATTATTTTTTTCACAATAATGTACATTCAAAATTGTAATCATCTAGTGCGAAACTTACTATCACAATACATCAATAACAAACTTATGATAATGCTAATGAATAAAAAAAAAAACCAACACAAAAAATTATGGTTATCATCAAAAGCCTGCCTTGAAAATGGAAGGAAAATAGGTTTAAAATAAAGTTAGAACAATAATTTTGTCTCTAAACAAAACTCCCATAAAAATTAAGTAAAAATTGGAAGCATGCAATTTTCCTTTTAAAAAAATAGAAGTCAAGCATATTTATTTTCTTTCAAGCAAGAAAAACTTTTGCAGATGAAAGAATTTTTTTAATACAATACTTTATTAAATTTAAATAATTCATTTCCTCTTTTAGTATCATTCTTTTAATGAATGATTCAATTTTACATTTAAATTTAAATGTAACATTTTTTATATTTTAAGAATTGTGTTAATTAATAAGTTTTGAATACAGATAGAATGTTTCCTTTGTTTAATAAACCTCACGGGAAATTAAAATATCTTACTACAAGAGTATGAATTTATAGTTTCTCAAATGAAACCATTGAGTTCGTCAACTATGTCCAATCCAAGTTTTGATCTGATGCAATCACTAGAAGATGAAAAAGGAACCACACCAAATGGCTAACTAAAACAGTTAATTTTCTCATAGTGTCATAATAATCGCTAGTAGATGTAAAAGGGACCATATAATATTGTAATTTTTATTTAAATAATAATTAAAATATTATATAATTTAATAGTAAAGTAAATATAACATTTAGTCTCTCAATTATAAAAATAATAACTATTACGTTAAATGAATAATAATTACAAAACTTTTATAATTTAAGAATTTGATTTATAAATTTTTAAAACTAGTAAGATAAAATGCAATTTAAAGAAAGTATTTTGTATTTTTTTATTTTTTTTTGACAAAGTGTGGGCAAGATAATAAAAATAATATTGCTGAGTTTTTTATATAATATAATTTCTTTTTTTATCATACAGTTTATTTTGAAATAAATAATAATTATGATATATCAATTGTATCAATATATTATTAATTTAAATTATTAAATTTTATAAATAAAATTTAATAATAATATAATAAAATTTAATATTATAATTTAATATAATTATATAATATTATATAAAATAAATAAAATTTAATAATTTAAACTTAAAATACATCGGAATCTGGATTATAAGCCATCATGCCAAACAAACAAACATCGAACAAAAGATACAGAACAGATTTCTGCGGACTTAGCAAAAATTGTCCAATGAAGCCACGGCATTTGGCGAATACAATCGCGAGCAGACGAAGGAGGGAACCAGGCCAGCGGGGCTCAACAGTAATTTAACGTACTGTTAGTCGACGAAATTGATTACAGTAATTTGATTTGATACCGTAAGCATTCACATACAATAATTCGTCACTGTTCACACTTCCGACATTATTAAATTACAGAAAAAACAATTAAAAAATAGGAAGAAAATCTTGCAATTCCGACCACAAAATCTCAGGAGCAGTGCGGAACGGAAGACTTTAGTAGCAAAAAGTGCCACACGCCATTTCACAACAAACCCCCTTTTAATTAACACGCCGTCTTTATCTTTTGAACAGCAAGATGTGCCATCCTGCTTCCACCTGCATCTTCCGATCAGCCTGCGCTCTCTTCCCTGCCGTCCAATTCCGAACGGACGGTGATCGTGCATTGCCTCTGACACGTGGCGGGAGGAAATGAAGGGCGTGAAAAAGAAGCATGGAAGCGCACCGTATCGGCGTCAGGCGCATGCATTGACGCACGCTTCGGCTCGAAGATCGAGAGAGCGTAATCTGGGGTCAAACTATAGTTAAATGGGCTTAGACATGCACTCAGCACGCGGGCTGCATCTGTCTGTTTTCGCTTATTAGGGGTTGTACGGGCCGCAGAGGGAGTAGGTTTTTACTAATGGGATTTTGGCCAATGGATGACGGGCGCGTGTGCTTTTGTGGGGTCCATGTGGCAGCGGCTTTCGCGGAGGCTTAGCCGCCAGTGGCGTGCTTTCTGGCGTGTGTTAATTGGATTTACTTTGCTTCTGTTTTCTCTGATTCTTCCTCCGGGTTTACTTTTTCAAATTTGATCTTCACCCCACAAGGATGGTTGCATTTGGAATTGGGGCGGGGGGGGGGGGGATCTGGACCGCTCTATTTTCTTTTATTAATTTTCTGTTAATTTTAAAAAGAATTTTTATTTTAGAATTCATTATTTTTGAAATTTATAATTTTAAATAAAAAATTTTATGTTTATTTATTTTTTTAAATCCATCTCATCTATTTTTTTTAATAAATATGGAAAGGGTTCAAATTCGTGTGGGGAGCGGATGGGAATTATGCTGGAAAATCTTGAATGCGCGTGGGGTGGAGCTGTGTTGCAGAAGGTGAAGCACTGAGAGAAGGACGCCGAGAAGGGCGAAGGTGAAAGTCGTGGTGGCGGTCAGATTAGATTCCAAAATTCCCAATTACGACTCAGGAGTCAACCAATTAGGCATGGGTACTATCACTAATATGACCAACACTTTTACGGGGTCTCTCCCATTCCTCTATTTTTCTTGAAGTCCTAATGTATCTGGTCAAAAGATGCATTTGGTAATTGTACATACAGATACTGACTGAAATTTTCTCTTGGCTATTTTTTTTCCCTTTCAAAATATAAAAGAATAAATAAATACTTGTCTTACTCTTGCATTAATTTTTCTCTCACATAAAATTTGACTTTTTTAATTCTTTAATTATTTGAAATATTTTGAATAATTTTGATATTAATCTAATTTTTGAATTATTCAATATTGATATTCTAATTCGTGATAAAAGCCATGTTTTTTTGTTGAATACGTATATCTCTAGATCAAATAATTTAAAAGGGATAGAAAAATGACTTATGGCCAAAAGAATCCCATTGCATAATGACTTGAAAAATGGACCCTCAGCCACTTTGGTGTGAGATGTTGCAAGGGTTTAAATAAAAAGAGTTTTGTGAAGTCTTAAAACTAATCGATAGTTATTTAACTTAAAATAACAGTTGTTTTGGTTACAATAATTTGAAGGTTTCCATCTCCATTGCTGCATAGGAAATTCTTTTAAGTATGGCCTAATTGAATCAGAGCGAGGGTCTCGCTCTTAATATATAGAAACTTTGGGTATGTTATGTACACTTCGAATTGAAGTGAGTACAATGAATTCTAGTGACTTCATTCACACTTATTTACCCGTATATAGATAAACTTTAATAAACAATAATTTCACAAAATCACCCACATCTTTTACTCCATTGCTTTGTAACCTTGTAATCTTGTTTATTTATTACTTAACCAACAAGTTTTGCCAAATATTATAAAATCTATTATCATTGCATTCCTCACAATATCCTCCCTCCACCTATCACTCATCATGCCTCAAATAGGAGGTTGCACACCATAAACCAATCTCTCTTTGCCATTGTTCATACGAGTTTGGGTTGCTCATTGTTCGATTATAATTAGTTAAGAACTAAAAATTTACTTGATTAATCATAAAAAATTATCACTGGGTGCTAACTGATAGAACCTATTTCTATGCTCTCAACTGATCATATTTACAAATAATGCAATTGATCGGGTTATAATGGGTTCTAATGGTTGACTAACTGGGGACCTAATGGATTCAAAATTATGGCAAGTTAAATCTCTTTCAAAAAAAACCTAACACTAGTTTCTAACTTAATGCCCTTTTTCACTCAATCAAACCTAATTAACACAAAAGCCAAGTTGTTAAAGCTTCATTCCATTTTTAGATCTAACCCATATATCAAATTAAAAATACAAAAGAACCAATAAGACAGATCAAAATAGATCTACCATTAAAAACTCTGTAGATTCCACTAATCATTCACCTAGAAATTAATTGCTAAAATGAAGTTTCAGCATAATATAATGAATTGAAGAATAGAACGGAATGGAAAGCAAATTACCCTACTTGTGGCTAGCTTCTTATTCAACAGTGTGGCACTGAGCACACCTAATCTTAAAGATTCTTTCTTCAACTTTTGGATTGTTAGGAAGTGCCTCATCAAATGATGCTAATTTCTGATAATTTTTTGTTTACTCTACTTGCCGACCAAGAAACTCTCATAGAGAGGGAGGCTTCGAGAAGGCACAGAAGCTTCCAATCCAATAGTATGCTAGGACCCATAAATGTCAAGATAAAGAATTTACCTTGCATGAAATATGACAACAATAAAAAGTGAGGAAATGAGTTGCATTGCGTCTCCATCAAGCCACTTCATTGCAAAATGCATGCCATTACACAAAATGGCATCGTCTTTATCACTTTCAATTGGCTCGACCCCATGTAGTTTATGCATTGTTAAATTGCAATTGCCCAATCAAAACATATTTTCTGTTGTTTTCCTTTGATTTCAATTGCTAATCATATAGAATCATTGTTGATAGACTAATTCCAATCCTAAGCAGTTGGTTTCCATCGGATGAGCAAAACTTGAGCAGCCTTAATATGAGTACTTACTTTTTATCTCTTGGAGTCATTCTTAAGGAATACATTCATTTTCCCTGAACATTCAACTATGCAAAATCAAAATTCTTTACTAATTTGTTGTTTAAACTATTAAAAAAATTATTGTAATCATGATTATGACAATGATAAAGAATTAACAATATTATTATTGTAATGCCATCATATTAGTAGGTTAGTCATGACATTAGATTTTATTATAATAAATAATAAATTAATAGAGGCTGTTAATTTTTGGCAAGACACCAAGTAGAAGAATCATTTTCAGGATTAAAGAATAATATACTTCTCCTTTAATAAGGGTTATATCTTGTCAAGATTAAAGAATAATATATTTCTCCTTTAATAAGGGTTATATATGAAATTCAAATTTATCCAATGACACAACAAAGTTTTGTGGAGTTGATATATTTTTCATGTATCTAACAAGCAATAACATATTTCTTCTTCAACAAAAGGTCATGTTTGAGAATCAAACTTGTCCAATGACAAATAAAATTTGTGTGAAATTAGTATGCTTTTTACTAAAATAACACCTTATTAGTAACAGTGTATATTAATTTCATGTAATATCAAATTACTTACTTAAGAATGAAATTAATATTAAAAATTTTGAAAGACTAAATTCATAAATTAGTGACAAACCAAAATACATATCTAGTAAAAATTGAAAAATAAAAAAAGAAACATTTTTCCATAGTGAACCAAAACCTCAACATTTTCCTAGATAATAAAAAAGGCCACGACTTAGGGTCCGTTTGATTTAGGGGAAAATAAAATTTTTAGAAAATACTTTCCTAAGAAAACATATTTTTGAAAAATGAATTAATTTTTTGTTGTTTGGTACATAAAGAAAAAATATTTTCTGGTGTTTGGTACACAAAAAAATAATTTCATTTAAAGTAAATCAAAATTATTTACTTCAAAATTATTATAATTTTACTTATCTCTTAAAAAATAAGAAATATTTTAATAAATTTTTTATTATTTTTGATGCCCAATAGTCCAATAATGATTAATTTTTAATAATAAAATATATATTAAAGGCATTACAAAATTTTATACATAGATTCACATAATTAATTTAATTAATTATTATAAAATATTATATAACAGAGTATCCATCATGAGAAAAAAAGGAAGAATATTTTAGTAAATATTGCATAAAATGTGCACCTAAAATTTAATAAATAAAAATAAATTTTATAATAATAAAAACAAAGCATCCATCATAAAATATTTAATAAATAAAAATAAATTTTATTTATGATCGCGATTGCGTAATAAGTGAGAAGGTAAAAAGTTTTGGCTTGGGTATAGATGTATTGAGTAACAAGGAAAATGAATTCCATTTTTTAAAATGAGAAGTTGTTTTCCTTAAAAATAATGTAACTTTCTGGTTGATAAGAATTTATTTTCTTGTTGACTAAAATTTTTGAATATCTAAATAAGGGAAAGTTAGAAAATAAATTCCAAAAATTCATTTTTCCCCAACCAAACGGACCCTTAATTTGTCTCCGGCAAAATTCTTACATTTTGAGTAAAGGGAATTTCCTACTTTAAAATGCAAAATCTTATGAGCCTTAAATCATTGCATCTCTTTCTCCTTTAAAGTTAAAAAAAAAAAAAATTCCCTCTAACTCTGCATGTAAGAATTTGTCTTCCGTTCTTTAGCACGAATCGGACCACTTATTTTGGGCAAACCAGTTAGACCTTTTTAAATGCAATTTTGGGCCTTAAATCAGTTATTCAAGACAGTTGGGCTTACATAGGATCCAAAATTCGCCCAAGAAAGGATTCATACCACCTGACCTTCTAGCCCGTCCATGCAGTTCAATTCATCACCGCCATCAAATTTTCATTGAAAAAAACTTCCGCCTTCAAATTCAAAAACTTCCGCGCTGATTTTTCAGTCCTATCGGGCTGATACACTGAAGATTTCTTGGAGTTGAGATCTGCACCGACCTTGAAGCTATGCCACTGAAAGCGATTTCTGGAACTTCAACTCTGGATTAAGGTCTTCGTTCCAGGTCAGTTTCGAGCATTCTAACCACAATTCATAATATTCTTGCTATAAAATACAATAATCTGAGTAATTTAATTTAATCAGATTCTGTTGTTATCTATGAGAGCAATCACATAAACAACATCGAGTTTTAAATTCAATCTATTTTGAGGATTAAAAATCTGTAGGAAAGTTCATATAGCTTGGTGCTAAAACTATGTAATGTGAGCAATCAGCATAATCAGAAGGATTTCTCTCTCTTTTTTCTTCCCCCTATCATTGTCTCTGTTTTTGTGGATTCATCTTTGTCGATCATTCATCGGATAAGAGTTGGAATCTGGTATCTGTGCTGCGATTGATAATGTTCAAAGGTTTTGCATACCTTTCAGTGCTTTATTTTTTGTCAGATTGTTTTCTTCATAAGTGACATCACCTTAACTTGTATTATTGATACCAATCTTTCTCACCTAACTTTCTGGTTATTGTTAGGAAATGATATTGTTCTTTTAGTATAGAGTAAAATTGGATTTTATGATCATTTTTCTAAGATTTTATGGCCGATTGCGTTAAAATCTTATAAAAATCTCAGTATCTGCCATGTTATATTGGTACAAGTTTCTCACTAGAAGTTGATGGTAGACTTCCCAGTGCCTTAAGCTTCAGCTGTTGTTGAAGTAGTTTTACAAATGAAATGTCTATGCTCTACTTTTCAGACAAATATCGTAAAGGTTCTAGAAGTGAAAGAGAATTTAATCTTTGATATAATATCGAAAAACTGCCGGATCCTACAGCTAACTTTTCGGTGGTTTGAAATGGTGTGGATTCTTTTGTCTATGAAAACTGACTGTAACCACAAGAAATAATATTCAAAATTGATTATTTAAGCTTTCACCGGACTTTGCGGGCTCTGCCAAGCATTAGAAAAAGAGCAGATTAACCTCAGCTCGTATCGTCTTCTACATCAAAAGCTGTCTGGCTACATAGTTTTGTCTATAAATTCAGCTATTTCCTACCATTCCTCTAGTATGATTTGGGTTCTAGAAGATTCAAAAAGAAGCCCCAAGTGAGGGTGAATGTTATGAAAAAACTTGAGGGGTGAGGAATTATCATATCTGACTCACCCTCTTCCTTCTTTTTATTGATATATTTGTTACTCCAATCAGCTTACTAAAAGGGGATAAATTACACTTACTTTTTTATGTTCAATTTAATTATATTTACTCCCTTCTATTTTTAAAATATACATCCACATTTTTTATTTTTCAAAAGGAGGGATGAGTGTATGTTAAAATTAAAATAGAAAGGGATGTGAATGGATATAAAAAGGGAAGTTAGTATACGCTTTTGAAAATAATAAAAGTGTAAGTAAATTGAACTTCAAGTGATGTGAATATAATTTATAAATTTTTTTTTGTATTTTTAGACTAAAATACAGGTTACTTTTTTGTACTCTAAACTATGGGGGAAAAAATTCTGAATGACCTAAACGGACAATTTACCACCTTAAGCTTTGAATTTGGAGTAATTTTTTAAGGTTTTATCTATCTCATTGGAAAATATATTTTTAAAATATAATTGCAAAATATTATAATGAATAGAAATTATTTTACTTATTTAATATTAAATATGAAAAGTTTGAAAAAAGTAATTTTCTTCTATTTTAAAAAAATTATTTTTCTTCATTTTCAGATTTTTAGATGCTATTTTTTTATTGATCAATGTATATGACATATTATCTATTTATTGATATATATGCAAATAAATTTTTTGTGAAAATACTTTCTAAGCTATCAAACGTAGTCTAAGTTTTCACCGAAATTCCTAAGTCCGCCTGACGGGACATCAACTGAGCAACGAAAGTACCTCGTGAGCTGAAGAAGATGAATATTCTTTTTTGCTGTGATTTTAATCTGAAGTTCCTTTAACGTTTCACTCTTTTGGTCGAAAAAAGAAAAAAGGAAGAAAGTCTAATTGCATAGCATATTCATTGTCCTCCAATTATGCAAATCCTTTTAGCAGATTTAAGTAAAAGTAGAGTTTCTTGGCTGGTTCTCTGCTTTTTCATATAAATTATTGAAACCGTGATTTGGTAGCTTGTCATTTTTTTTTTCAAAAAATATAAATTTCGCTTCCTTTGCATAGAGAATGACTACAGAAGTTTAGGAATGTCTTCTATGAACTTGAGAAGAAAATATAGAAAAATAAATAGATACTCAAGGACCTAAGATCCACTAAACATATCAAATTGGATTCTGAGGCCATTTGCTCAATTTCCCTTTGTCACATTGAACTTCCACAACCTTCAGAAGCAGCGATTGTGAAGGCCTCAATCTTTAGCTCGATAGGGGCTTTGGGATGGAGACTTTTGAGGAATACATCAATCACTTTAAGTGCGACGGGGTAAATATGAGCTCTACGAAAATAAAAAAGGTTATTAAAAAATAATAATATTTGAAATTTTTTAATAATAATAAAAAGGTTTAATTTTTTTACGTTCTAATAGATAAATAAAAAATTGATAATATAAAATTAATTTATATTAATAGTAGATCAAATTCAAATCATAGCTTTGGACTTATGCTTGGTACAATGGTTCTCAATTCATGAAGCCAGTGGGAAGATGCCCGAATTCAGGGGTTCAGATAATTAGGTCCTATGAGACATGGGCTTAGGCGGTTTTATTTGGTGGATTGCTTCGGAAATTTCTGGCCCCTAAAGAGGGCTTAGGCAGTTGTTGCCATTCGTGTTCCGTCATTTGTAGTGTTTTACAACGCAAAAATGGGTCCGAAATTGCTATGGCCCAATTCAGTGTTTTTACTATTTGATCAGAGAAAAATTCCTCCAGTAAAAGGTAATTAAGGACATTTCACCCAACAAAAAAGGGGGGGGGGTAATTGGGGACCAACTGAATTCTAAGCATATGGAGATATCAATGCGTTTTAATTTGTACGTCTTGCATATTTCTATGCTAGAGGTAATTTCCTTCGCATGAGAAGTATAATTTTTGAGAAAATAAAAAATCTTTAATAATATATTTAATTGGATGAAATAAAATATAATGAAATGAGAAAAGGAATGATCACTTTATAATTATATTTAGTATAATAAGAAATGAAATTGATATTTCATTTCATTTTTATATTTGGTATAACAAAATAATGTAGGAATGAAATAGAAAAAATGTAGTTAAAGATAATGATATTCTTATTACAAAAATAATAAATATCTTAATATTGTTAAAAGAATGATAAGATTGATAATGAAAATGATCACAGTTTAAATTTTATCATTAAAATTGTAAATTAAAAAAAATTCTATAATAAAAGTATAAGAATTCTAATTTACTAAATTTTTATATTAAATAATTTTTTTGTAGAGAATGCAAAAATGTCATATTTTAAATTTTATTATAAAAAATATAATTACTAAAATATTTTAATAGAGAAATATTCAAAAATTAATATTTTTCATTTTATATTAACAAAGGATAATGTTGGATTATATAAAAATATGAAGGATATGTGTATAAGAAAGTCAATCCATGAATAATGAAATGACTTATTTCATCAAATTTGCTGAGATAGAAATTTCATTATTTGATAAAATAACCATTTCCAAGGGAATGGTTATTCTCATCCCAGACTACATATCAAACAAGTTTTTTTGTCATACTTTTTCTTATTTTTATTCCATTACATGGAACTAAATATATTTTAAGTTATTTGGTTGGTTATTAACTCATAAAATAGAGGAATAAATCATAAAAAGTTGCTTATCTATACTCTTCATAGGTAAAAAGAACTTCTCATGTCTTTGACAATTAGTAATACAAAATTACTCCTATGTAATTTAGTTTATAATTACTTTAATATTTTATCTTTGAAAATTATAGTAAATAACATAATATAATTTATTAATTGTAAAAATATAAATATATTTATTTAAATATAATTATTAACTATATAAATTAAAACTATTTATTAATTACATAATAAAAAAATGAATATTATATAAAATTATATAAAATAAAAATTAAATATTACAATATAAATATTATTGTTATAGAAATTTAATTCTAAAAATAGTTATATTTATTATTATATATATTACATTATTTATTATATATTGTTTATTATCCCTATTATTTTAATATTCAATTATAAAAACTCCAAAATTTTGTATTTCTTATCTATTTTATATAAATTTGATAGGATTAATTATTTAACTAATATTTTTCTTATTTAATTAAAATTATATTAATGTAATTTAAGATATACATATATATTAATTTTTAAATTTATTTCACTTTTACATATTAGATATAAAATAGAAAGTTATCCATTTAAAAAAAATTATGATGGAAAGAGATATTAGAAATATAATTTAGATAAAGATAATAAAAAAACAATTTTTTTATATTTCTTATATATTATATTACAATTATAATACAATTTTGAAAAGTATATTAATTGTTTTATTTAATAACACTTTTTAAGAAATTTAAAATTGAACTAAATAAAATAAAAAAAAGTTAACTTGTGGAAAGTGTCAATAATTTAGTGTTAACTAAATAATTTTGAATTCAAAAACTCATAAGGAAATTTAGTTACCGGAAAATTCAACATCCCTAGGAACTTATGGGAATTATAATAGTATAAGAAATTCTATTTTTTAGGAAATAGAAAAAAGTGAATTATTTGGTTAGTTATTATTTAACACATTAATAAAAGTAGGATTTATAAAGAAATACTACTTTTCATAGAGTATGAGAAATTATTTACTTACCCACTTCCTAGATAAATTTAATTTCTTTTGTTCTGTATGAATACAAAAATAAAATTATTCTTACCAAATTTAAGTAATAACAACTCTGCAAGTTTTGTATAGTTTTTATTTTTAACAAATTTATAGTCTCAAGTGACTATATATGTACAATCTGTTTGTAATGTGCTCAATTTAAATATGTTGACTTATTATTTATTCTTTATGTATTGGATAACATTCATTATGAACATATTGTTTTGAATTTTATATGGAAGATTTTTTTTTTATTATCTTTTACACACTTATCAGAAAGTTTGAGAGTTAAAAAGAAGGGCAACTAAAGGCTAGCGCAAATAAGACATTCTTATGCCTTCAAAGGGTGGGAGATCGACTCCCCCTCCCCATCACCCAATGCCTTGAGTATCGAGCTCCCCCCATCCCACTACCCTAGCCACTTGTAAGATCAAAGGAAAAAAAAAAAGGATGCAAGCTTTGCTGAAATGAAAATTTTCTAGGGCTCGAGCTATCTTGGTGGTATAAATTTCTATTGTTATGTGTCATTATTTAAAGGTATAATAATTTTTAATATATAGTAATTATTTTATTAATTTTTTTTAAAAAATTAAAATTGAATCAAACAAGCTTTGGAGGAATGAAACTCTTTCATGGTGTAAGCTACATTGACAGTAAATTTTTTTTCATCATGCATTATTATCTAAGGGTATTATAATTTTGAAGATAAAATAGTTATTTTAATAACACTTAAAAAATTTTAAAATAAAATATAAGATTTAATTTTTCAAAAATGTTATTTTCTCAATATTATCTAAATAGCTCCAAAAACTTTCCAAAAAATTAAGATAAAAAATACTTTTTAAAAAATTCAATCTTCCACGCAAACTTTCTATTGACACTAAACTGACTACTTAATTGTGTAAGTCGTAAAATGATTGAGCGGCGCTATACGCTTCTATTTTAACGGCTACGAAGCACGCTTTTTTGGTCTAAGTAATAGCGCAGTCAAAGGGTCAAACGCTGAAATCCAATCCGTGACACTAATTTAACTACTTCAATAAGAATAGCATAATGACAAATGCAGACATAATTTAAGAATACATAAACATAAATTTCCGAAAATATATCACATCCTAATTCCTTCCCCGCTTCTGATTTCCCTTCATATTTTCTTTTTTAGTTTAGCACTCTCATTTGAATAATTAATTACAAAACTACTGTACTAGCCCAAATAAAATAATATTTCCTCATTTCCCCTCCCTCACCACCTCTGGTCTCTAGCTGTTAAGAGTTTCTAAAATGTTTAACAGCTGGCGATCGCACAATTCATGCCAGGAGCTTGAAAAATGTTCACTTCATTCTTTTCATCATCCATCCTCCTTCAATGGCCCAACTAATATTCTTAGTATCCTTCATGCTCACTTTTTCTTTCAATCTCCTCGCTTCCTCCTTCTGGTAATTCCTCTGAGGGGTCACCTTCCATAAAACACACAAAACCTCCATTTAAAAGAGAAGCTAATTTTACGATTGTTGTGAGAATTCTGACCCACCGTACTACATTAGCTATACTTCAGAGGTTTTGTTTAGCTTCCTCCTTTTAGCATCAGGACAATTATTATGAGAAGAATTGGCACAGGAACCAGCGTTTGTGCCATCGCTTTTATAGCTGAAGCACTCAGTATCCAACACCCCTATCGGGCTTTGGGGCACAGCTGGGACTGAGGCACTTGTACCCTTTGCAGAGCCACTGTTTGATGACAGAAGCTCGTTGATCATTTTAATGCACCTCTGGACTCTCTCCTACCAAATGTTAAGAATCAATTAATCACACATCAATTAACTGCATGTGAACAATTAAAAGCAATCAATTCGAAATGATTCTACCACCCACAAATGTACTTTTTTTTCTCATAAACAATTATTATTCTTAGCAAAAGCAGAAGGTGATTTCAAAGAGAAATAAATTCCTAATTTTTTTTATTGAAACAAGGGATTCCAAGAAAAAAATTGAAAAAAGAAAAGAATCCTAGTATAATCCAGCGAGAATTTCACATGTGTCAATAAATTTTACAAAAAGTGTGATCCTCTCCTCCTTACAAAATGATGGGATGATCCCTGCAGAGATATTTATACAAAATTCTGATCTGTTTGAAATTGTGGATGCTACTAAAAAAGTAATGAGTCCTAAAATAAAATATTCTTATCCATCTAAAATTAAGAGAAAAATAATGGGAGAAAAAAGGAAAAAGAGAGAATCCGGACACCTATAAACTAGGAATTAGGTGAGAAATTCTCCTGGGCAACACATGCAGAGATGTGACAACCAGTATGCAAGATTGATCTAAATCATCTTCTAATAATTACGAAATTATGTAATAAATGATAGTCTATAAGAAAATGAGTGACCACCGGTTTTACCCCTTGAACATGTTGCTTGAGAGCAGAAATTGCTTCCTCAATGTTCACTGCTTGGGTTTCCCCCACAAGAGATATTGCCACTGCTGCTGCAATTTCTGACGACCTGAATTCCAAGAACTCAATCCCTGCATTAAATTTCCACCGGAGCAAGTTACCATCTCCAGTTCCTCTCTATTATAATTGTTACTATGGCAAGTGGAAGTAGCTCATTTTTTAAAAAGAAAACAAACAGCTACCTCTCGCAATGCTCAATATAAGTCTGATGGATCGCAGGATAAAAGTCCGCAGTGGACTCTGGTCATCGCTGATCTTGCAAAGGAAGCAGTCTATGAAGGAGAAAGGTGTAATTGCCTGCATTCTCCACTTCAATGTGCTCAGCACAAGAAGCTCCATTCTCTGTATTGTTCTTGCTTCAAATACAAACCTTGATTCCCCCACCTGCTGGAAAGACAATCATCAGTACAATAATCTACAATCCAGACATTAACTCAAAAAGAGTGATGCTCAGCTCAGCAATAAATCTACACACCACACAGCTGTCAGGAAAGAGTGTGACCCACACATTATTGTCTCGTCCACACTTTATTTCGTACTCATGTTGGGAATGCTTAGCAAGTATGGGGAGCATTTTCCGTAACTTAATGAGCACAATGCATTAATACTTTAATAGGAAGATTTTTCTACCTGTAAATCAAGGGACATTGGGACTTCTGTCTCGTCCACTTTGGCCGCCAGTGATAAGCATGCCACAGCCAATAATTGCATTGTCCAAGCTTTTCCCTTCTGCATATTGAACGATTAAATCAAAACCAATGCTGAGAACATAGTAAGAGAAGAATTGGTTTTAATTGCTTGATTAGTTGTCTTACTGGTAGTTCGTATGCAGAAAGGAAGCGATCCAAATAATTGATGGATAAATATACACAGAGAGGCCCAAATCCGAAATGAGCTCCAACCTATCAAACAGGTGTAATCACAATGCTTTAGATATTAGTGAAGGAATATAGGATATGTGGACCAAACACTAGAATCAAGTAAGTATTTTCAAGTTTTCTGTCCAGTAATCAGTTCATTGTGATTCAGGTTTGATCCAGCACGTGAGAGCTCGAGGAAAATCATAGTAACCAGTGTTGAACATACCGAAAAACAGGAGAAACGAATGATGCAAAGCCAGCATTATATTTTTTTTTCAGACAACAAGTGAATTACATCCAATTGACTAAAGGGTAAAGAAATTAAATGCATAGAATTCATCCAAGATCCCAAATAATTCCAACTAAATAATGAAACCGCCATTAAAACACAGAATGAAGTCTGAAACTGTTTCAATGAGTTCATTTATTGAAATGCAAAGAAAACGCTTCCATTTGCAGAGAAACGTGGCCTGTCTCTTGGATTTCAGATAATCAAAAGGAAAACATGATGATTCTGCACACCCCCATTTCGTAACAAAGGAAATAGTGGCCGCCCATATTGACGCAACCAAAAACCAAAAGAATCACCGTTTTTTAAAAGCTTATTAGATTTTAAACTTAGTTCAGAAAGAGCAGCAAAAAAAAAAAAAAAAAGGTCAAGCAGATTCTTCAACCCACCTTCTCAATCCAATCAATGGCTTCCTTTCTGGCCCCAAAGTCCAAATCCCCAGTCCGTAGCCTATTCAAGTAATCACCAGCAGGCAAGTGCTGGCATTCCTTCTCCAGCATTGAAGCCAAACACTCATCACTCAGCAATGGCAGCCCATCTTTGTCATCAAAAAACAACTTTTGACTATGGATTTGATGATATCTACGATTCCATCTCTCCTCCAACTGCGCCATCACCGTACACTCATAATCGTTAACGTCATCCAAGATGCTGTTATCTTCAGTACAGAGAAGGCTAGAAACACAATCGAAACTGGGTGCCATTGCTAGAGCTCAAAGAATCTCTCCTCTCTTTTCCTATCCCTTTTAATGAAAACCCAATTTCGCAAAACGATCACTGATGTAATAAACGGTGAATTCGGATTAAAGATATAGACTTTTAGACAAAATAAACAAACAGAGAATTTTTTTTTATCAAATGGCTAAAGAACAAATGACAATCTGAGGAAATAGGAACAAAACAGTGTAAAGCCAGGAAGTCTTTTTGCCTCTCTCTCTCTCTCTCACTCTCTCAGGTTATCTCTCCCTTCTATATCAAAGCTGGGGATGAAAGGACTCCCTCAGTGGCCTTATGAAGGAAACGAACGCCTCTTTTTAGGGTAAAGGCAGAGAGAGGAGAGATGGTGGGGTTGGAGGACCGAGTGGCCTATGTTACTGTAGATTATCAAAAGCATGAAAAACCATAGAACCAAATCAGGGGCAATTACCTTTTTGTCATAATTTTCTTACAGAAATAGAAAATCCTTTGGGATGGCTACGTGAAAATTAAGATTAAAGGTATTCAATTCTGGATATTTACATGGGAAAAAAACTTGGGAGTGATCAATAATTTTCTCAACCTATCATTCAAATTATGTCTTTATCGTCTTAGGTCGTATTGTTTTGCAATAATTATTAAGAGCTTACCCCATTAATACACCAAATCATTAACCAAATTCTTTAATGCACACGCATAAATTAATAATTTTTTTTATTTGGGGTTGTTAAAAAAATAAGCCTTCGTCATTTCCATTTTTCTTTTGAGTAAACTTCTCTCATGTTTCTATTTGCCTAATTTAATTCCAAAAACTAGTACTCATCCAAAAGTAGTATTCTATAATTCAAATTCTAAATTAGATAAAAAGGCGTGACTGTTGCTCATAAGATACGCTCATCATGGATTGCAAGGTTTCATGGATTATTATTCATTTTCATTATTAAAATTAAAAATACTATATACATCAATAATAAAATTTAAATTTTTTATATTTATTAAATTAAAATTTATAAATTCATTTTATTATTTTATATTTACTTAAGAATCATAAATTTTTATAAAAAATTAAATTCAATTAATTTTTTTTTATGTATATAATATTATTATCTTTTTATGATAGTTTTATTATTAATGAAATAAGAATATAATTTTTTTTCCAAAAGGCTGATGTTGATAAGGATGAAGGTATTAATCGAAGGGTGAAACGGTAAAAATGAAAGGGGAAGAGAGACCAATGGGACGTGTATTATGTCTCGATGCTCCCGTGATGACGCGTGTACATCGCTGACATTGGAGGAATGGTCCGTTTCTTTCTCCTTAGTCCTTTCTCAATCACTTTTTCTGAAATTTTGGCCCCTTCCCTTACACGTATTCACTCCCAGCTGTCAATTCCCACCACTCTTCGCCGAGTGAAATGTTAATTACATTGACAAAGCAAAAAATAATAAAATAAAAAATGAGAGGACAATTATTAAAAGTGAAAATTTTATTTTTTATTTAATTGGGAAAAAAAAAAGATTACATGATTTAGTTCAATATTTTCACAAGTCCCTGGATAAAACGGAACTCAATTTTTTCTACCAAAAAAAAAAAGAACTCAATTAATTAAGATTAATAATTTTGAACTAATAGCTGCTTAATAATATGCTGAATTACTTTTTTTGGTTATATCCTTTCTATACATCTTAGTGAGAGAAAAAATAGAAAATAAAGAGAAAATTTTGTTATTTAATTAAACTAGAAAATAAAAAAATTTTAGATGTTGATATATGAAAATAATAAAAATCATAAATTATATTTTTTAAATTTCTTTTTTTCTCTTTTTCTTTCCAATCAAGCAAATAGGAAATTTAAATTTAAAATTTTCTTTTTTTTTCTTTATTTGATTGCATAAGTTAATAATTTGTTACTGGTTTTATTAATCATAAAGGTGATACAAGACAGTTTCATATAAATTATTCGTAAATTTATTTTTCCCCTCTAAAAAAAAATGATTGTTTTGAAATTTTATATTTGATTTATCTTTTGTTAGATATTGGTGACCCTTAGTTCAAAACAATTGCGTAAAGAATTATTCATATAAATAACATTAATAAGGGGAACTGTAGTCGCTGTCCCGAGGCTCGAGCCGTGCAGTCGATTTTCCAACATCAATTGAAACTTGAAAGTCTTGGGAAGAAGATGAGAAATGTTATTACTGTTAATTAATAGGAAAAATTTAATTGTCAGTTTTCTGTAATTTATTTATATATATATTAAAAATTAAAAGTTATAATTTTTAATATATTAAAATTTATAATTAATTTTTGATAAAGATATATATTATAATTAAAATATAAGAAAATTAGAATGGACAAAAAATTCTTGCAAAATGACATTGATAACGGTTGGTGTATGTTAACTTTGTTCCTCCAACCCTAATAAATGTCATGTTCTCGACAAAAAGGTTTCTTGGATTCTTCATGTGTTCACTCGTTCAATCCCTTTATTTTCTCCTTCATTGTATTTTTGTGGCGGTAAAAGGATATAGATACAAAATTTTTACATAAATTTGAAATTTCTTTTTCCATGTAACATGATTCGTGATTCACAATTTTTTCTATATGCAATATAACATAAAAATGTCAAAAGAAAAAAAGGTAGAAAATTCAAATTCTAATAATAAACAATTTTGATTAGGTTTTAGCTCATATAAAATTCATATTGACATGTATTTTTTTAAGTTTTACAAAGAGAGTTGTACTTTTTACTAACTTTTAATTGAATATTGTGTAATTTTGTATAACAACGAGAAAAGTTTTGAAGATTTTCTTGATAAAATTTTAAATGATAAACTTTTAGGGATAAGTACAATATTTAATCTTTTATTTATAAATATAGTGATTATTACATTTCTTAAATTTTATAAATAATATTATTAACTTTTTATTTTTATTTTTAATAATTATTCATCTCTCTCTTCACACATAATACTAAAATGAATAGTAAAAAGGAAAAATATAATTAAAACTCAACTATATATTTAACATTATTAGGGTAGGATTTAACAATTAATTTCAATACTTTTTATTCATTTTAACATTACAAGCGAATGGAGGAATAAATAATTATAACAAAAATAAAAAAAAATTAATAGTACTAATAATGAAATTGAAAGGATATAATAATTTTTATAAATGAAAAATTAAATGTTGTATTCACTCAAGTTGTAACTATGTATGTTCCACATAAAATTTAAACATTTATATTTTTTTATTAAAAGTTATAAGATTTCATAAAAAAATTATAACTTTTATATTAAAATTTCAATTAAAATACGCAAAGTATAACCATTTTAATTAGGAAATGAAAAGGCATAGGCAAAAATTACGAAACTATTGAGACCACCAACTCACCAAGTAAATAACAATCTCCAAAATATCAATCCTACTTGTTATTTTCCCGTAATATAACACTAATTGGAGTTTCTGCGGAAATTAAAATAGAATACAGCTTAAGAGCCGAACCTTATAAGCGATCGATGGGAGATCGATCAACTGGGTTATTACTCATTGATGACCATATATGTACTTAAGAAACAAATTTCAATTGGTTTGTTGAAATATAAAAATCCTCATGAAATATATCAACTGCAAATAGGTATTACTTATTAATTATTTGTATATCAATAATTGATTCAGTGTTTCACTTTCTTAATCATATGTTTGGATGGAAGACGTATTCTGATATTTTATTTATTCAATATTAAATATGAAAATTTTTTAAAAATTATTTATTTTACTTCAAAAAAATTATTTTTACCCGTTATTATTACTTTATATATCATTTTTTTAATTATAATATATACAAGTAGTATGTTAGTGTTTTATTAATATGTATGCAGATAACATTTTTTATAAAAAATAATTTCCGACAAAATATACAGAATCTTAATGTCAAAACTATATATATATATATATATATATATAGGCACCTAATGATATAAGTTGAAGTGTCATGAATCAAGAAGTAGAGGCTTAATATCAACAAGCACAAATGAGCATTAGAGTTATTGCGAAAATATGAGAGCATCTAATGATTAGCGGGAACATCTGACCAATTAAATATAATTATGTGACCTTAAAAAATTTTAAGGTTATAAATTAATATCATATAATCATATTTAAAAACATTTTAGTATAATTTATTTAATCTCAAAATATTAGATCAAAATTTGTTATTGACCAAATATTAAATTATTATGTAATTTTTTAAATGGAGCAATCATTATATAGAAGAATATTTCATTCATTTTACTATGGTCAATGTATCATTAAATCCACAGCCTAAGAGATAAACGTAACTAATTCTAATTAATAGTATAAATATAATATTATATTCTTGTTGATATACATAATTAATTATGATTGTATCACGTGTTTAATCATAATCACCTCTCAAATAAAATTGGTTGGATATGATTTAATTAGAATTCTTATCTTGATCAATATTTCATGTGGTGTGCAACAAGTAATTTATGTTGAGAGATTTAGCAGACTTTGATTGAGTAAAAATTCATTGTAATAAAATTTTTGAATCATAATAAGAGCGAGAGCAGAGAATGGTAAAATCCTCTTCGCAACATGTTATTCTTGCCACATGCCAATCGTTTTATTTTAGATATATTTGCCAACAGAGGAAGAATGTAGGTCCCTCTCTCACTAAAAGGACGTAAAGAGTATTTAGAGATTGAGAAAGCTAAAAAGAAGAAATTGGAAGACATTTTTGTCAAAATAAGCCAAATTACTATATATGCTCTGTGTTGAGAAAACTTGAAAATTGAAATGGTGGTCTTTCATGGCCCATGCATTCGCTAAAAGATTTGTACTTTTGCTCTTCGTTGAACTTTAATTCTTTTAGGATTATTATAACAACATTAATTAGATTTAAATTTAATTTGTTATCATAATATGAATTAATTTTATATTATTATATTAATAATATAAAATAAATTTAAACTCATATTAAGCGGTAGGCACTGCCGTTTTTGCTTAACATTTCGACTACTTATTGGCGGACCTCATCCTCCAAATACGTGGGTGATTAAAAATAAAAAATTATGAACATGAGGTGATTAGTGACTTGACATTTGACAACAAATGTGAGTCATCACGAAGTGGTTAAGTTGTATTATTTGATTGCATTTATGATCATATATAACATCAATCATAACACATGCACTATCTTTTTTTCATTGGTAATGGCGTTTTTGTGTCCTTTTTTCATTTGATGGAGAGAGGTGTCGGGGGCTTCGGCCATGGAAATTAGCGAATGAATAGGATTTGTCAATGGAAGGAAGAGTTTGGGGTGATATGGATCATATTGATAGATTTTGTGGACAAAGTTGGTCCAACGCGTTTTAGATCACTCAGATGCTCCTCGACTAGGCATTTCTTCTTCAATAATGTTTCTTAATATATTGTTTGAATACGTTTAGCGGCAAACAAAATCTTTCTTTCTTTCTATTTGTTAAGCAACTGGCCAGATGCCAAATACAGAGAAACCTGAAGGAAAGTTCGTTCTATCAAACACAGCATTTTAATTCACAATTAGTGTAGTATACTAGATAGTTTTTAAGAAGTGATATTTCATGAATTTTAAATAATTTTACCCCCCTTTACTTTTACATTCAATTTCATTTGTCATTCAAATAGTAGTGATGCAATAGAGGCACATGGTCAAGCAGTAATTAGTCTTCTTATAAATAATTTTTGAAATAGTGGTTATTATTCAAAATTTTTTAATGATTAAATTAGAGATGTGTGAGAAATTGATCTTCTCACAAATAATTTCTGAAATAATAATAATTATTTAAGGTCCTTTAACGATTTAGTTAGAGATGTATAAGAGAATAAGTAGTGAGAATGTAAGTATAAAAAATGTTCAAAAAGAGAGAATGACATACTTGACCTATAGCAATTTTCAATTTTTTTTTAAAAAAAGGGAGATCAATTATTTTAAGGAGAGATAAACTAGTCAATTCCTTATAATAAAAGCTTCTTAATTAAAATAAATCAATCATTTTTTTTATCCTTTGTCAATTGGTCAATCATTTTAAGAAAATTAATCCTTTCTTGTTCAGAAGTCAATTATTTATTATTTATTGGTCTATTTTAAACTATTTTTTGATAGGTTGATCATAAATTATTTCTTGATAGATTGACCAAAGATTGCATTTCATCTTGGTCTAATAAGCAAATTTATCATTCATATTTTATTTTATTTTTAATAATAGTAAGAGTAATAATATACTTAGTATATATACACAAGAATTTAGGTTTGAATCCTAAGCATAATAGAGAATAAAACTTTAAAGGTAACATTGAATGCTAGTGTTGGCATTATCACTCATATTTGTATATGTGTGAATTTAATAATTTAACTACTTTTATTATAAAAGTTAAAATATGTTATTAAAAAACTGCACATTCAATGAATATAACATTGGGATTCTAACAAAAATATTATATTTATTTATTTTTGTTATATAGTGCTCCCTCATTCCTCTATAAATGTCATTTAAATTGAATGTATAAAAATTAAAGAAGATAATAAATAATTTTAATATCAGGTGAAATGAAATATAATTTATTAATATATTATTTATTAAAAGTTAGCTGATAAGTTGTTAAATATTTAGTAAAAATAATATTGAAAAGAATACAATAAATATAATCTTGATTTCGAAAATCATAGATAAATAGGAACAATTTTTTTTAATAAAATGACACTTAAAAAAGAATAAAGAAAATAATTATATTACATCATTTATTATATATTTAATAAAATTTTGATTTAAATCACCCCCACTTATCTTCAAGTGTTATATGTTTAAATTTTGTTATGAGGATAAGGGTATGCTTACAGTAAGATCCGTCATTTTCGCCCAATGACAGATAAATTATCACCACGAGTTTCGATAATAAACCGGTTAATTTGATCATTCGGGTTTTACTTTTTATTTTAATAAATTTTATGAGATATAGATATAAATTTGAAAATAAAAAGCATGCAGATTTCACGAATATAAAATTTATTGTATTTTTTGAGTCTATATTTCTTTCTATTTCTAAAAAATATTTTTGAACTTAAAAAAATATTTAAAAATATTAAAAGAGAAATAGTAACTAATTGTCTTATAAAAAAAGCTTCTTCCAAATTTTTTAAGTGTCATTTAAAAAGAAAATTATTTCAATTTATTTATCATTTTAAAAATCAAGTTTGCGGTTAATATTTTCTTTAAAATCTTATTCATGTAATGTTAATAAATACTTAATAATTTTATTTATTAGTTAATTTTTAATAAATAATATATTATCAAATTATAATTTTTTTATAAATTTGAGACTATTTTTTTTTTAATTTTTATGCATTTGTACACATAACAAATATGGGCGAACTCACTATGACCGAAATGCCATTGTTATCCAATGTATTGACAAGAGCTATTGACTCGGCCGGAACATAATGATCCACAATAAATGTTTAATGAAAAATTTCTAATACATTGTAATATTATAATTTCAATAACAACTTTGATGTTATTGTTGGAAGGTTTCTAAATTTAAGGACGTAATTTTTTGTATTTGTAAAAAAAAAAAAAGATAATAAAATTTAGTATTGAATATTTCAATATTACAATAGATAGAAAATTTCTTTTTAACACGCATCTGTTGATTCACAGTGCATTCGTACACTGGTTTTGTATAAGAACTTTCCTGTCAAACCTACTGGGCATGTGAATGCATGCGTGATGTCTGCAGATGTGTCTCATATTTTCAAATGCTACTTTCCTAAAATTATAAAAACTAATCTTTTGCACAATCCAGTTGATATAATTTATTTTCTCTTCTTTGGCTAAAAAAATAGTAGGGTTACTCTAAAAATCACAAAAATATTTTATTTTGACCCTCAAGTAGACTTCTATCTTCCTAAATGGATCACTATTTGTACTTTTTAAGAAAATGGGGTAATTATATGTACTTGTTTCCCGTTCTTTCCATCATTAAAACAAACAGAATTTAATCTCAAGGTATGATTTGATGAACACAAATTTTTGACTCTCTACCAGTTTCTAGTCGTGAATCATGATTTTGAATCTATGACCAAAGCTGGAACACAAGGTGAAAATGTTGAAAACAAGCCCAACAAAACTTTCTTAAGATACCGAGTTTTGTAGCCATTTGACCAGAAATCATCATTTTGGATGACCAATAATTTAGAAACTGTGTGTTTAAAATTTGGCAGTGAAATGGACCACAGAAACTTATGCATGTGATAATCTCGTTTTAACCTAGGATGCCAGTTTCTTGGATTCAAACGAGCAATTCAAAGGCAGAGACGTGCTTCAAACATGGATTTCCAAAAGAGACTTTAGGACACAAATTTCTAACCCTTTTGGCAATCTAATCTTTGAAATCTTCTCCTTTTTTCTCTTACTCTCTGAAATTCAACTTTTTTGCTTTTTGCAGTTTCCCTCCTCTCATGGGTATCTATCAAATAGGTGGATATTACTTAAGTGAACATTACTTAGGTGGATATTTTCACATCTACTTTTTTAATTTTTTTTTACTCATTCTCACTCGCACACTCTTAAAAAAAGTCCGACCTCGCATACAAAAATATATTATATTACATTATTTAAAATAAATTTTTAAACATGAAACTACCTACAGATTTAGATCTATTTAAAATAAATTTGTTGCATTGACTCAAACTCGCAGGTAGTATTTGACATTTAAAAAGTCATTTTAAACAATTTAATAGAGTACATTTCAAAATTTCTTCTAGCTGTGATAAACTCATTTTCAATTTAAATATAGATTTAACTTTTTTATATTATAATCGTAAATTAAAATATAAAATAACTCATGAATTAAATGACTTCACAAATAAAATATTATTAAAAAAAGACTGAAATTTTCTTATACATTTTTGTATGTAACTTAGTGACCTTAAAAGCAAAATACTGAAATTGTTGATAAAATTATTCTATCTCTTCTGTTTCACGTCAGATTGTGTGCAAAGTTCAAAGCCTACATTCCCACTCTCGTCTTGTTTTAGTGGGAGGAATGAGGAAGAAAGGCCCTCTTCCTAAGACATTTTTCAGTGTTTGAGATCCGAGCTTCACACCCACTCCTCATTTTTTTAAGTCATCCCTTCATTTTAGTTTTATGTTACATGCCCGAGGCATCTCACATTGTTTCTGGTGGATTCTCTTCTTTAGTATTATTCCACGCTCGCACTAACCTTTCACACTACTCTTATCACATTGACGTAGAAAGAATGGAATCACTTCCCAAAATACGTTTAAAGATTGTTTAAATATATAGTCACTTATTGATAAAACCGGAAAAGTAAAAATCCTACTTCCTAGATGTGACAAGTTGTTTACGTTAGAAATGAAAAAAAAAAAAGAAAGATAGAAATCATAATCTAAATAATCTGAATTTATTGTGTATATTAATTTTAAAGGCAAATCTATTTGTATAAGATGGTGTTTAAATAAAAAGGGAAAATACAAATCAAATCCCTAATTATGTTGAAATCATCTCTAGTTAGTATTCTTAATTATGTATAGATCATCAATCACAGATTAATTCCAAGATATACTCACATTCACCTCAAATTCAAGTAGGTGTAGAAGAAATCAACTTGTGTTCGGAAACTAAGGTAAAAAAATGATTAGGGTTATTAGGTTTAGTGAACAAGTCAGTTAGTTAATTGAAAGTGTTAATAAAGACAACACAAAGAGCATCATAAGCGATATGTTGTCTAATAAAGTAATAGATAATTTCAATGTGCACGGTGCATTCATGAAAGACATTATTGTGGGCAATTTGAATAGCACTTTAGTTATCATAGTAGAGAGTGGTGGGTGAGGATTGAGAGATGCCTAAGTCATTGAGTAGCCAAGATATCCAAAGTATTTCAAAAATGGTGTCAATAATGACCTAATACTTGGCTTTAGTACTAGAATGAATAGTCAAGGTTTGTTTCTTGCTTTACCATGGAATAAGAGAATCACTAAGAAAAATACAATAATCAATAGTGAAATGGTAATTAGTGGGATCTTTACCCCAATCAACCATGGAATAAATTGTTGAATCAAAAAGGAATCTTAGAGTAATGAAGTCCATGAAACAAAGTTCCCTTCACATATCAAATAATACAAAGAATAACAACATAATGAATGGAATGCAAAGCTAACATAACTATGCTGACTAAGTAAATAACATATGAAATGTCTAATTAAGTAACGGTAAGATAAATCAAATTGCTTACCAACTATTGACAAAGAGTAAGATTATCAAGCATAGTACCATCCATCGATGTAAATCGAACATTAGGCCCAAGAATAGTCGATTCAATGTGATTATTGGTAAGGCTGACTTAAGAGATAAGGTTTGAGGGATACTTAACTTGCAATAAGAAAAAGTCATTAATAAAGGAAAGGATTTCAATATCTAAAAAGTAATTGAGAGGGCTAAGATCCTTCATTTCAAAATTAAGGCTTAAGAATGCTTTAAAGTTAGTAATGTTAGTTGTGTCATCATATGCAATAATCATATCATCAACATAAAGAAGCAATAACATAGTACCTTACTTAGTTTTATAAATGAAGAAAGCAAAGTCACGAGGATTAGATGAGAATCCAAACTGACTAATGATGGAACTAAATTTTACAAATCAAGCTTGGAGAGCTTGTTTAAGACCATGCAAGGCCTTGCAAAAATGATAGAGCTTGTCAGGTGGACAAGTGCAAAAAAATGATAGGCATCTATAGACTTCTTCTTCCAAGCCACCATTGAGAAAGGCATTTTTTACATCCATCTGGTTAAAGGTCCATTTATAACTGGCAACTATAGCAATATAAGTACGAATGGAATTGATGCAAGTAATAAAAGCAAAGGTTTCTTTGTAATCAATGTCATATTCTTAAGTAAACCATTTGGCCACTAAGCAAGCTTTGTAATAATCAATAGTGCAATCAGAACAAGTTTTAATTTTGTAAACTCATTTACATCCTATAAATGCCTTATTAAGAGAAAGATTAACCATGTCCCAAGTATTAGTGACCTCTAAAGCCCGTAATTCTTCTTATATAGCTTGTTACCCATGAGGATCAATAGATACCTTTTAATAAAACTATGATTCATGAAGTTGAAGCAAGGTGAAAAAAAATGATAATCACAAAGATAGGTGGGGGAGTTCTTAATTAAGAAGGATGCATAGAAGGGGAGAAGCAATGTCATGTACAAAATCGATAGGTAGGATAGGATTAATGGAATGGGTGAAAATTACAGAGGTTGTTAAAAGCTTACTTAGAAAGTCAAGAGCGAAGCATGAATCTAAAGCATTTATGTTTGAAATAACTGAAAATTTTGTATTAGAATCACTTAGAAAAAGATTAATAGAGGGACTAGTAAATAAATGAGTAAAAGTGAAAGGAATTGACTTAAATTAGGAGAGAGAGGAAAACATGGAGTCTTCCCAAAAGATGATATGATGAGAGATATAAATGCGTTGAGAGATAGGATCCCAACAATAATTAGCTTTTATATTTAGTATTATATCCAAGAAGGCAATAGAAATGTGCACAAGCTCAAGTTTAATATATTCATAGGGTTAAAGAATAACAAAGCAAGCAAAAACTTTAAGAGTATTGTAATTTGGAGGAGTGTGGTAGAGATATTCAAAATAAGACACATTACTAGTGATGAAAGAAAGAAGAGATTGGTGATATAGACAGTGGTGATAGTGGCTCCACTAGAAGTATGTTTAGGATAAGAAGAGGAAATAAGCATGCCTTGGACAAAGTCAAGAATATGACAATGTTTTCTTTTGGTACAACCATTTTGTTAAGATATGCTGAACATGAAAACTTAAATAGAATACCTTATTTAACAAGAAATGTGTGAAGTTTTGAATCATGATATTCCATTGCATTATTATAATGAAAAACTTTGATCATTTTTAGGAATTGGTTTAGTAGAAAAAGTAATGAAGATTTAAGGAAGTTTTAATTGATTTTTCATCAAATATATCTAAGAGAAATAAGAATAATCATTGATAAATATTATAAAATATCGATATCCTTCCATAATAGGTATAGAAATTAGTCCTTAAACATTATAATACATAAGATTAAATGGAGAATTAAAAATATAGATACTTTTATTAAAAGACAATGTAGGTTGTTTAATGGTTTAGCAAAAAATATAATGGAGAAATTCTTTCTTAATAAAACCTAAAATTCCTTAAGAAATAAGTAGACATAATTTGCTGAAGGAACTATGACCAAGATGTTAATGCCATAATTAAAAAGAAGAAGTAGTGGAGGCCACACAAAGAGTTAACATAAGAGATTAAAGAACATGAAGATTAGTAAGCTCAAACAATCTATCGACTTTATGACCATTCCCAATTATTTGCCTTATCTATGGATCCTATATAGAACAACTAGTAAAAGAAAAGGTGAGAGTATAACTAAGGTCACAAAGTTATCTAAGAGAGTTAAGATAAAAAATTAAGTTGGGAGCAAGATAAGTGTTAGATAGAGTAAGGATAGATAGAAAGATGGGACCTTTATGACTCACTATCATAAGAAATCCATCAATAGTGTGAATAAAATAGATAATGTCTTTAAAGGATAGCAAGGAGAAGGCATAAGATAAAGAAGTCGTATGATTACATGAAATAGAATTAAAATACTAATGATTATTACTTGGTGCAGTTGTTAAAGTAGTAGAGGTGTTACCAAAATGGGAAATAACTTGCTAAAGGAAAGATTTGAGATCGTTAGTGGAAAGTAATATTTAGGAAGTGGAAGCAAAGGTCTTATCCGTAGTTATAGTAATAAACATAAGCTTGGAGGATGAACTAAGAGGAGGTTAAGACATAATTTGATCAAACCTCAGTGGATAAGTAAAATAATGTTGGATTAAATTACTTAGCTTTTTATAGAGTTAATAAATCAAAGAAGGATAATTAGTTGCAATATGACCTTTCTTTTTACAAGTATGACATTCTATGTTATGACACTATGTAAGAACATGCCCATATTAGCAACAATGATGATAGGATTGTCCCTTTCTATTAGTATTTACATATGCCAGAACTGATTTAGGTTGAAGAAGGCCTAATCTAGTTTTTTTAGACTTAAATTAAGAAAGAGCAACTTCAATTGCAGGCAAAAGGTTTTGATGCAAGAAGAAGCTCAACAATGCTCATAATCATTAGTGAGGGCCATTAAGAACTAATGAGCTTGATATGGTTATAGCAATTGTCAAATGTTTAGTATTAGTGGTATGTTTCAGGATTAGTTCACATAAGGTTAGTTAATTCCAAATAAACTCTATATAGGCTAAAAAATCATAAACCAAAATGATGAGGTTCTTATTTCAAACTACTAAGTTCCTTTAATAACTAATATTGATAAGATAAATATGAAATAATGTATCAATTTTGAAGATGATCCCTAATCTCTTTAACAATTTCATAGTATCCAAATTGGAGATAAATATTTACAGTAAAGGTGTTTTGAAACTAAGTAATGATTTGATTGTTCTTACTATCTCAATCTTCTAATACCATAACAAATTTCCTAATAGTCTTTTTTACTTTCATTGTGAAATAGTTAATGTCACCTATCACATATCTCTAAAGTTTGTGACCTTTTAGATAGACATGCATTGCTTCAAGCCAATATTGGTAATTAGATCCATTAAGAATAATTGAAATAGGCCGAGTGACATCAAGTTTTATCTATTTTATGACATGATATCCTAAAAATAGGTTAATAAAGAAAGAATTGACGAAAAAGGATCTTAATTCAAAAATATTTCATTAAAAAATCTTAAAAAAGATTCTTGTGCACATCTACACGACTTGATAGTAAAGATTCTTGGCAAAAGGCATTGGTAAAGCAAAAAAGTGGAGAAAACTATTGCTTTTTAAGATAGAAAACTCTATTTTTTTTTAGCTTTGCAGCACATAATCTCTTGATATAATGTTAGACTTTAAAAATAAAGAAGAAATAGAAAGAAATCACGATTTGAATGTATTTTGTATATAGCCATATCAAAATGGATTAATCCAATCTTATCAAGTTAACTTAATAGGTAAAAATTATACGTTAAACTAATTTTAAATCGGACTGCTTTTTTGCTAAGTTAAGTTGCTACAATCCCAGTCCTAAGTTGACTTTTATAATATATGTTTTATAACTTATTATTATTATTATTGTTGTTGTTGTTATTGTTGTATCACTTGTATATTTATTACTAGTTTTACATTATTAATTAATTAAAATTAATTATTATTTTAATTACTATTATTATTAAAAATATAATTATATCTTTTTATTATTATCATTTAAAAACTTAAATTGTTATTTATTATTATTATTATTATTATTATTAGATATAACTAAAATAATAAAAAAATTAAGGCATAATAATTTTTAACGTGGAAAAAACCCTCAATTAAAGGAGTAAAAATCATAAGACATAATAAAAAATTTACTATTAATTAAAATGAATACAAATATTTTGTTAACTAAATTGACAACATATACATCATTATTTTTCTATAATAGTAATAATTTATTAACCTTATTAATTAATATATTTATTTAGTTATAGTATTTATTTTATTTATGTTTAGACATACTAATTTCTTTGTCTAATTAATTTTTTAATTATCTTTTAATTTTAATGTAATTATTTATATTAATAATTTTATGAAATTTTTATTAACATTAATAATATTAAACCCATAAACTTATTAATTTTAATATTAAATATTTTTAAATTTTCATGTAATTATTTATTTTGATAACTTAAGTAATATATGTTGACAATATCAAATATATAAATTTCTTAATTTTAACATTAAAAATTATTTAATATCATATACGATTTTTATATTATATATATATATTAAAGTATAATTTTAATATATATATATATATATATATATATATATATATATATATATATATATATATATATATACATACATACATACATACACACACACATAATAGTAGATTAATTATTTATTTTTTATTAATATTATCAAATTAATAAGCTAACCTAATGACCTAATGAGCTAACATTTATTAGTTCCAGTTCTTTATTAGGTTAGGTTAGTTTCTTTTCTAGGTTGGACCATTGTTAACATTTTTTGTGCTAATTCTAATCTTAGGCTAGATAAAATTATAATAGTTTCAAGGCAACCCATTATAACATAACTCGTATAGACACCTTTTTTATTAGCCTTGGAGACAAGTTTATTTATACAAGAGGATGTCTACATAAAAAGGAAAAATATAAATCAAATCTCTAATTATAAACAAGTCACCCCGTTAATTAGTATCCTGAATTATGTACAAATCATCAATTACAAATTAATCCTGAGATGTACTCATAATTTAGATATCTTCTCTTAAAAAAACTATAAAAATTTTTAATTCTTATTGTCAATCAAGCAATTATGAGCACTTTTTGAGAAATTTATAAAAAAACTTGATATTTTGGAAAGTTTAATTTTCTATAAAAATTTACTTCCTATATATATTAAATAATTTTTTAAAATATCGCTTTTTACATAAAACGAATTGCATTTTATTAGCACATACATCATGTGAAAGAGAGTATGCAAAAGTATACTTGTTTTCTCTCATATGCAAATGTACTTTATTTTACGCTTTGTGCTTACCTTATACTTTTTTACTAGAATGCATTCTTATTATGCTCTCATTTTAGAACTTACTAGCGAAATGTCCTCACTTTTTTTTTTGCTAAATTAGTAATTGTAGGAAGGGTCTTGTTCATGCAACAAGGTTAGATGGCCAATTAAAAGGCTATGACCTAATCTAACTTAACCTTTTCATCGTAATAATTTAGACCTATTTTTTGTTATCTCAGCTCGTAAGCATATTAGATGAAACTATTTAATAATTTATATATATATATATATATATAGTATATTATAATATAATGTTATATATAATATGCAAATTTACAAAATATATAATATTAATAATATTTTTAATACATACAATTATATGTGATATCTTAAAATAGTTTTTAAAATTTTATTATTTTAAATGCACAAAAGTATTTAATTTAATTGGAGAAGATTGACAAATTATGTTTATTTAGCTAATAATTTGTTTCAAAGTTTTATTTAAATAAATATTACAGCGATTCTTTTATGAAGCTAAGAAAATTTAATAGTGACTAGGAAAGTTTCTGAAAAAATTCGTATGATTCAATTATATGATCTTTCCAAAGCCTATAGAATTCCTTTAAATCTTTATTTTTGATTGCCCAAAACTAAGTAAGTTATTATAAAAATATTGGGGAAGATAGAGAATATGTAAGTTGGCATTTTAAAAAAATGGGAGTTTTATGAAATTGAATTTTTAAAGTAGGTAAATGGCAAGGATTGAATCTAACTTAAGGTGAAAAGATGAGATTTAGTAAGAGATAGGCCTATAGTGCGTGAGAAGCATTTGATCAAAGCCCATATCTCTTTTATTTTCCCCCTTATTCCTTTTTTCACTGATTCTTTCTTTTTCCCTTTCTTTTTCCCTTTCTTTCTTAACCTCATCCCCTTTCTCTTAGTTAACTAACTTTTCAATCGTTGCATGCTGTTATGGAGCATTGTTAAGCTGCTACTTCACCTTTCCTCCTTTATTGCAATTTGGTGGCAACTAAAGTAGTTGATAGTATAATAGGTCATGACTAAGCTCTTTCCATTTTTCCCAATAATGGCATTATTGTTTAGTTGCTTATCTTTAGCCAGCCACAATTGCTAGCAACATGAAGAAGCTATGGAAATTATGATGAGAGCAATACCACTTCATGCACGACAAAACAAATTATGAGTTTTTCCCCCACTAACAATCAAGCCTTGTTTTAGCATCGACAACCTTTCCTAGTAATGGTGAGTAATCCTATACTAAAATCCTCTATGATTTCTAATGATTTAGGTTAATATGAAGAATACCTATTTCTGTATATTTGAAATTTATATGATACCTTTAAAAAAATATGATTTTATACTATAGAATGTTTAAATAACTTGCTTAAAGTGTTTTTAGAGTAACACACCTTAAGATTTCAAATCATTGATGTATGATTCAAGAAACTTTTAAAATGTGAAAATGTGATTGCGTGATTTGTTTTGGATGGAGCTAAAATATTACAAAATAAGTGTATCATTTTATATAATGATGTGATGATAACATGTTTAAAGCATGAAGTCCTAATATTTTACTTGTTTTATGCTTGATTCAAAGAAAACTTCATTTATAAAATCTTTGAATTCTTTATGATAATTTTAAAAATATAAAAAGATAATTATATAAAAGGATACAATAGTATGAATAGATAACTTTTAATAGCATTAAGTTTTAATATTTTATTTATATGGTTTCGATTTAATAGTTTTCATATTATAACATATTTTTTATTTCTTGTGATTAACTCCAGAAAAAGATAATAGAATTACAATATAAGAAGTTATAATATTATGATTAGAAATTATAATAGTAATTTTTAGGAAAAGAATGAGAAATATCAATATTTATAATTTATTCTTGTAAATTGTAGGTAGGAAGATAAAAGGAAGATGAATTTAGATTCTTTAAAATTTATAAAAAAGATAAGCATTCTAAGGTAAGTATATATCCTACCTAAGTTAATATTTTAATTAAATTATTAACTTTCTTCTCCTATAAATATATATACATACATGTTTATAACTACAATTTATAGAAATTTAAGAGCTCTTATCTTTTTTCTTATATTGGTAATATATCTATTATTCTTATATTTAGGAAACTTGTAAAATTTATGTTTATTAATGATTGTCTTCTTAAAGTACTTGACCAATTGCCTCATTTTTAATAAATATGAATAAAGACTTCTCTTTTGTAAAATGTTGATAATCTGCCTCTTGAATATGTGTAATGAAAATATAGTGTTATTGTTGTAGTTGTGGTATTTGGAAGATATAAAACTATAGATTGTAGATGTATGGATAATCTTTAGCTCCATGTAAAAAGTATGGCATGATGGTGAATTATGTTACTATGGTTATGTTTGATATGTGTTGGATAATGCATTACAGACCATATTACAATATGAATAAATGTTTGTGGCCATATAAGAGGGCATAGTGGCACTGTTATATATATTGTTATGTATTTTAATATTGCTTTATTACAATGAACTGGTTGCTTTATGTTGAAATTTGATTGTGATTGTGTTGTATAGAGCTTAAGCTCTAGTGCATGAAATTGCATTATGAATTATGTCATAAGTCGTATTAAAGATGAGAAATGTGGTTGGGATGATGTTGTGAATACCAAATGAAAAATTTTCGATAACAAGATAGGTAGAGTATAAGGTTGACTCAAAAGGAATAAGGACGTAAAAGTAGGTGAGGTATAAGGTTAGTCCAAGAGTCAAAAAATGGATATATATATTACATTTACAAATTCTTATGCATTATGTTATGAAATTGGTATCTTATTATTTGAGTGATCCTTTTTGTTATGATTATGATGAGTTAATAGTGATTGATCCTTATTAGCTACTTGAAAGTTTAATGACCACCCGATATAGGTTATTTATGATATGATAATGATATTGTGTAAAATGAATGGCTAGGACTATTACGAATTATGATATGAAATAGGAAAATTAAGTTATGTATAGGTAAATAGCTTAACCTAAGAATTAGTATCGCAAGTTACAAAATCTAGAAATTTAGGTTTGCAATTAATTTCTATCTTGATACTTAACTAGTATTTGATTATTTTATGTAACAAATTTTAAGTATAGTTATAGTAGATATATGTTCATTGAGTTCTTGTAACTTATTTCTTCTATCCTCTATGTTTTTAGTTAATATGACTACAATAGATCCTAGCTGCGTTTATGAAGAATCAAAGATTGTCTTGTTAGGAGATTATAATAATTGGATTAAGGAAAAGTGATTGAGCAGCATCTATGTAATTTATATGTCAAGAGTATTTAATTGTGTGTAATTTTATTATCATTTTTATAAAAATTCATAGGTTATATAATTTAAGGTATGTAGTCCTTGAGAAATGTCAAAAAACAATGGAGATTTTATTTATTTTTCTATAAAATCCATAACTAAATTCAATCATTATGGAAATAGAAAGATTTTCATTGTGTAAAATTAGTGTGATCAATTTTAAGACTCGTAAGAAATCAACTGTGAGATCTACACTGATCATGATTAAGTTCAGGTTATGATAAAGATATTATTAGAGCATAGTATAAGTTCTTATTGGTGTATAAGTTAGAGTAATCTAACTAAAATCTAGTTAGGCAAGTTGGGTTCATGGTAATGCAACTATTAGCATTGATCATAAATAAGGATATATTTTAATATACTATAAGATGCGTCTTTGAGACTTCAATAAATCTCCTATTATATATATTATTCGTTCTTAATGAATCTATTGAACCTCTTTATAGTTTATCCTTTGGCTTAAATTATCTCTTTGGTAAACTCTTTCTAGTTCGAATGTTAAAAGTATATGATGGTTTGAATCATGTAGAATGTATTTAAAGCATGGTTTTTAACTAATGCTAATATAAATAGCATTTCTTCTTTATGTAGTTAAAAGATTGGATATGTACTTAAGATTGTATGATGAATTAAGAATTACCATGTTGACAATTTTTTGGCTAATGTATAGAAAGTTAGTTCCTTCATATTTCGTATAGTATGTGCAATGAAGGTAGTTTGCAATTTGGATTAGTTAAAATTTATAGTGTTTGAGATGCATGTTTGACTTACCTAGATGTGTATGGTAAGTGAGTGAACATGTTGGCTTAAATCTAGTAATTTAATGGAAAACTGTTAATTATCAAAGTACTAGAATTTATGACACTGTGATTCAATTATATAAAATGTAAGATTAAAGAGTTTGGTAAAAAAAAATCAGTAAGATTGAAAATTTTCACATAAGAATTGAGTTCTTAATTGATTATTACTATCCAAAAACAAATTTGATATAAGGGAATCGATTTTTTATGCTTTTTCCAAAAAAATGTTGATAGTGGCGCAGAGTTAAAAAGACTTACTCTGAATCGATTACACAATTGATTCTTCCTTTTTTGACTATATTTTAATCTTGAAATTAACCTAAGTTGATTCTTTAATTGAAATTTAGTCATGATGGTGGTGAATAAGTGCTATACTAAAGGTTTCTATCTCTCATGTTTGTGTATAACCATTATGCAACTATGATGTTGAGATTGAAAGTGTTATTTAATTACCCTTATTGTAGTAACTTAATCTTATCAAGAATAAGTAAAGTGAATCTAGACATTTAACCTTGGAATTTAGAATTGTGTTATTGGTTAAAGATAGTATGTTTCTGTTATAATATAATACTCCTAAAATTCAAGGATGAATTCTTTTAAGAGGAGAAGAATTTTAATATCGTAAAATAATATTTAAAATTTTATTATTTTAAATTCCTTAAAGTATTTAATTTAATTGAAGAGGATAAATAAATTATATTTATTTAGCTAATTTATTTCAAAGTTTTATTTAAATAATTATTATAGTGATTCTTTCACAAAGTTGAGAAAATTTAATAATGGTGAGTAGAAAAAATTATGAAAATATATGTGTGATTTAATAAAATAATCTTTCCAAATTTTATAAAATTCCTTTAAATCATTATTTTTTATTTTCCTAAACTAAGTTATTATAAAAATATTGGAGAAGAAAGAGGATATGTAAGTTATGATTCAAAAAAGGAGCTTTATGAAAAAGAGTTTTTAAAATAGGTAAATGGCCATGATTGAATCTAACTTAAGGTGAAAGCATAGCATTAGTAAGAAATAAGCTTACAATGTGCAAGAAGTGCCAAATCAGAGCCCATAACTCTTTCATATTTTTTCCTCTCTTTTCCTAACTAATTCTATCTTTCCTTATGCCTTTCTTTTTCTTTCTTCATCTTTTCCTTCTCTCTTTCTTTTAATCACAGACTTTCCAGCTATTATGTGCTGCTATAGAGCACCATTGGATTATTGCTTCCTTTTTCCTCCTTTGTTGTAATTTGGCAGTAGCTTAAGGAGTTAACTGGATGAGAGATTGCAACTAAGCCTTCTTCATTTTTACTCAATGGTTTTGCTGTTATGTCATTTGTCTTTAGTAGTTGTTGTTATTGATAGTGGGAAGAAGTTGTGGAAATTTCCATTAAAGCTATATTACTTCGTGCATTATAAAGTAGATTAAGATCTTCTCTTTTATTAGCAATCAAACTCTATTCGAGCATTGATGATCCTTTTTGGCAATGGTGAGTAGTCCTATACTAAGATATTCTATGATTTTTAATGATTTAAGTTAATATGAAGAAAACTTATTTATGCATGTCTGAAATCTATGATGATGCTTTTGAAAAAAATACAATTTTATATTATAGAATTTAAAAATAGCTTAGAGTATTTCTAAAGTGGTGCACCTTATAATTTCGAATGATTTCTGTATAATTCAAGAAACCTTTAAAATATGAATAGGTGATTGGGTAATTTGTTTAGGATAGAGCTAAAATATTAGAAAATAAGTGTATAAAGCATACAATATAAGAAGATAATGATGCAAGAGGATACAATTCCATTATTTTGCTTATTTTATGCTTGATTTGGAGAAAGCTTTATTTATGAAATCTTTGAATTCTTTATGATAATTTTAAAAATATAAGAAGATAATGATGCAAGAGGATAGAATGATATGAATATATAATTTTTATAGTATCAAGTTTTAATAATTTATTATATAGTTTTGATTTGAGAATCTCCATATTATAGCATATTTTCAATTTCTTGTGATTAACTCAAGAAAAAAATAATAGAATTACAATATATGAGGTTAAAATATTATAATTAGAACTCAAAATAATAATTTTTCAAAAAGAATGAGTAATATCAATATTTATAATTTATCTTTGTAAATTATGTGTAGGAAGATAAGAGGAAGATGAACTTGGATACTTTAGAATTTATAAAGAAGATAAGCATTCTTAAGTGAGTATATATCTCACCTGAATTAACATTTTTAATAAATTTTTTGATTTCTCCTCTTATAAATACATACACATACATGTCCATAGTTGTAGCTCATAGAAATTCCTGAGCTTTTATATTCTTAATTATAACAGTAATATATTTATTATTCTTGCATTTAGGAAACTTGTAAAATTATTGTTGATTAATGATTGTCTTCCTAAAGTACCAGACTAAGTGTCTTAATTATCATTGATATGAATGGAGACTTCTCTGTTATAAAATGTTAATAATCCAGCCCTTGAATATATACAGTGAAAATATAGTGTTATTATTGTAGTTTTAGTGTTTGGTGGATATAAAATTGTAGATCATAGATGTATAGATAATCCTTAGCTACATATAAAAAGTGTGGTATGATTGTGAATTACATTACTATGGTTATGTTTGATATGTGTTGGAAAATGCATTATGGATTGTATTACAATACAAATGAATGTTTATGGCCATGCAAAAGGGCATGGTGGCGCTATTATATATATTGTTATGTATTTTAATAATACCTTGTTACGATAAACTAGCTATTTCATGTTAAAGTTTGATTGTGATTGTGTTGTCTAGAGCTTAGGTTCTAATGTATGAAATTGCATTATGAATTATGAAAAAGTGGCATTTGAGATGAGAAATATGGTAGGAATGATGTTATAAATACTAGATGAAAATTTTTCAATAATAAAGTAGGTAAGGTATAAGGTTAGTCTAGGATGAATGAGGATGAAAAAAGTGAGTAAGGTAAAAGGTTAACCTAAGAGTCAAAAGATAGGTACATTTATGTATTGTATTTACAAATTCTTTTGTATTATGTTGTGAAATTGGTATCTAGTTGTTTAAGTGATCTTGTTTGTTTTGATTATGATGACTTATAATGATTGAGCCTTATTGGCTACTTGAAAGTTAAATGACCACCTGGAATAAGTTATGTCTGATATAGTTATGATATTATGTAAAATAAATGATCAGGACTATTATGGATTGTGACATGAAATAGGAAAATTAAGCTATGTGTAGATGAGTATGTTAGCTCGAGAATTAGTAATACAAGTTTTAGAATCTAGAAATTTGGGTTTGCAATTGGTTTCTATACTAATACTTAAATAATATTTAATTATTTTATGTAACAAATTTTAAATATAGTTATAGTTGATATATGCTTATTGAGTTCTCATAACTCATTTCTTTTATTCTCTATGTTTTCAAGTTACATTTATGGAGAATCAAATATTATCTTGGTAGGAAATTTTGCAATTGGATTAGGGAAATGGATTGAGCAGTGTCTATATAATTTAAACGTCAAAATTGTTTAATTGTTATGTGTAATTTTGGTGTCATATCTGTAAAAATTCATAGGTTATATGATTTAAGATATGTGGCCTTTTAGAAATGTCCAAAAACAAGGGATTATTGACTCTATCCATTTTTCTATAAAATTTATAATGAAATTAAGTCACTAAAGAAATAAAAATATTTTTATTGGGTAAAATTAATATAATCAATGTTGAGGTTAGTGAGAAATCGTGTTGTGGAATTCATGTCAATCACGATTAGATTTGAGTTATGACATTACATGTGTAAACTTAATTTGATAGTTGGTTATTTCTAGCCTTTCTTTGTTAGTTTACTTGAATGCTTATTTAAGGCTAATAAGCTAGACAAAACTTTTATAATAAATTAAATTGAGTTTAAATTTTAGCTTTATATAGGCTCAGCTCAAACCAATACTTTGCAAAGCAAACTTGGCTTATTTAACTTATTTCCATTCCTAGTGGCAACCATACCATTTATAGCAGTGGGGTCATGGAATAACTAATCCATTGCAAGCGATTGCTGACTCTATTACTACATATAGCAAGACTAATCCAATATAAAATCTAACATTTTCACTCTCTTTCTAACCTAGAGCTAGTAAATTTTCTTTTTTCTTATGTATTTTATTAATATTAATTTCTTTTTTGAGTTAGACTATGTATTTTATGTTAAATAGTTTTTTCTAGTGCAATCATCTCCTTAGCCTAGAACTTCTATGTGAAAAACCTTGATAACTTCTTTCCCCACATTTCATTTATTTATTTAATATTATTTCATACTAAGAGTTAAGGTTTAGTTTAGGATTTACATATTTATTTTATATTGCAGTCAAACTAATTCCTATACATTTGTTGTTTTTTTTAATATCGATCATTATTATGAAATACAATTAAAGTTTAAGGTGCACATATTCAATATGTATTAGGAGCAAACCATCTATTGTATGTAAGCTATTTTACTAATATCAATTGTTGTTACTGTTATTGTTGTTATTATTATCATCATTAATTTCACTTAGGCACTAGCTGTACATGTTATTTTCTTTAATCATTTAATGTAAGCCATAACGGTAATTTATTATTTTTAGGGATGAAAATTATATTATTAGTAGTTGTTATTATTGTCAAAACCTAAAACCATAAACACCAACTCCTAAACATAGAACCCTTAATTCTAAAATCACAAATCCTAAACCGAAACCTAAATCCCTAAGCTTGGAACCCTAAATTTCAATATGTAAACCTAAAATTACTAAACATTAATCCCCAAACATAAAACCTTAAAATATTGGCTTTTAAACTTGGAATCCATAAACTTAGGACCCTTAAACCATAACTCAAATCTTAAACCATCAAACTTTAACCCTAAACTTCGAACCACTAAACTTAAAACCTTAAATCTATAACTCTTGAACCTTAACCTTCAAATATCAAACCATTAAACCTAAATCCTTACACTTTAAACCACTAATCCCTAGCCTCTAGACCTTATCCCTTAGTCATGCAATTTTAATTCATGTAGTTAACTTATGCTCCTTTCTTTTTGATGCATAAACATGTAAAGCTACTCTATATTTGATTACATAGGCATTGAGGCCCTTATTATTTCTTCCATTCCTCCTGGATTAGAAAAGATGCAAAGACATTTTAATGTGGTAATTTTTTTATATTTATCACTCACATCATTCGACATCTTACTTTCATTATAGTAACACAACACTCTTATTTTCTTAACTTATGAAATAAAATGAAAGGGATAAGGTCAAGCATCAACGAAAATGATAGGGACTTATGATGAAAAGGAATACTAATCCAAACTTTTCCGCTATCAGTGATTAAGTCAACTTTGATTAACCAAGCCACCTATAATGATGAATTTGTCATGTATACATAATATTTTTTAATGTTAATTTGACAAAAAAAAAGAATATTTTGAAAATCAATTTTGAAAAGAGGATAGAGTAAGAATTAATTTATCTAAAGGGAGCATTTTGATAAAAAATCATTCACCTTACTGCATGTATTACCACATTTCAACTTCATTTTTTAGTATTTATTATGTATTTGTCACATTCCTAATTCTCCATTTAAAATCTTGTTAATTTTTCTTCAATTTTCCATTTGTTAAAACTTTCTTTTTTAATCATTGATTAACTTTCAAACTACCATATGTTCATTTGGATTAATTTACTTTCTTAGATAAATTAAAAATAAATTATTAATAGAACATTCTAGAATTTGGTTCTCTACCACGAATTAACCCTGTTCCTTCATCAGCTTATTTGCTGATCTTACTTATTGGACATCACAAATCTCAAGCCTTTCTTCAATATCTATGATTATAACATCCCTTTATTCCTTATTTGTGATGATTTCCAATAAGTGTATTTCAATAAATAATGCCTTTTGTTTTTCTACAGATAATATTAAGGATTTTAGCTAATTTTTATTCAACATCAAGGTTAGTTGATAAACAAGTTTTCATTTTTATTATCCTTAGATATAATAAATTATCTTAATAAGCATCCTTATTTAAGGTTAGCTTGTAATTAAAGCTGATTTACTCTTTCCATTATCTACAGGTTTTGATGTGGTCTAACTTTTGAAAAAAGAATAATGTTGTTATGATATGTTTTATGGGGGTTATTTTAATGCTGTTAGAGGTAGTTTGATCTAACTTGTGTCAAGCATCTCTCTTTAAGAAAGTTTCAAATTTCCTAACTCAATTTATATCATGGTTACTAGGAAATCTAGCTTGGGTTTAAAAAAAGGATCTTTGGCAACAAAAGAAAGTTTAATTTATGAATATGCAATAATCTTACATACAAAACAAATTCATAAAAAGCTTTATTTTTATCATTTTATTAATGACAATGGCTTTGATTTATTAAAGGAAGATTCATGCAAAACTAATCAATGAAAAAGAGAAAAATAACTTAAGCAACCTTGCTAATTTGAATATCTATAAGGCAATTTTTTGGCAATGGAAGAGATTTTGTTCAATTTTACTAATTAGTTACATGAGTTTAATACTATTGTTTTGAGGTTTTTAGTTAAATGACGCTTAATAGAATTCAAAATGTTCTTTGGATATATCATTCACCAATATTTTGAGCACTTTTTGTTCAAGGCAAGTTTCATTATAGGATAACTCTAAAATTAGAAATTATTCAAGACAAAAATTAAATATAATAGGATTCTATGTCACGAATTGTTGACTTACAATATAAGTAGTTAAATATAACATCAACTTAAAAATTTAGAAAGGCAAAAATTAGCAATGGATAATCAAATAAAGGTACTTAATCAACAAAATGATGTATATTTGAATACAGGTCAATGTAATATATGTTGTAAGAATTTGAGGAAATTAATTCATGCATAAATTTTTAGAGCTTTTACTTCTTCCAAGGTTGGACAATTGTGAAAGTATGCTCAAAGTGTGAATAACCAAGAAATATTGCATCACATTATGCCAAACCTCAATCTAGTGGAATTTGTTCTCTAAATTTCAATTATCCTCTCTATTTTCAAAGTCTTCAAAGGCCTTTTTCTTGTGATAAGTCAAGACTCCAATTTAGAATAGTCTAATAGCACTGCCTATTAAGAAACATTTAGCTTCTACGAGATTGCAACTGTTTTATTAGGTCATTGATTTTCAACAATGATTAAATTTGAGAGAAAGCATAATGAATAATGCATTAATTGTTATTACTAAGGACACTTTCCTATATTTAATTTCGATTAAGGAAAGACATCAAGTATCATCCTATCAAATCTCCAAAGATTTTAATACATTAACAAGTAAAGTTTAAGATTGCATTTAAAAGTGTAGGTATTTTACAACAAATTTCAAGGAAACATGGGGTGAGTTTCAAATAGTCATGCCTTTTGTTTAAACAGCAAGAAATACATGCATCATAATGATTAGTTAAGTGAGGAATCAAGTTTCTTATAGATTTTAAAGATTATAGCTAACCATTGGGAATTATAAAGGACTTATTTCTTTTATTTAGGTGTATTTTATGGCTTGTTATTCAGTTTTTCTTTTAGTTGCAGGTTTGTTTAGTTTGTTGCAAGTTTGTTTGTAGGCTCTTCTTAACTATTGTTTATAGGTCCATTTTTTCAAACTTTTAGTATTGTTATTTGAGTAATGGGAAAAAATAAATTATTGACACTAGTTCTTAGAAATTTATAAAGATTTTTGCCTTCTTATTTTGTATAATGGGCTTTTATTTTTTTTATTCATTATAATGAGCTTTTATATTATTTTTAAAAAATTAACTAGACCAATCCTATACTTAGAAGTTACAAGACTATTAAACCAACCCTTTAGGTTAGATTAATAAATAAAATTTATTCTATAATCATTTATATGGATATTTTATCAATTGGCCATTTTTATTAATTAATTAAGTCAATAAATTATTTTAGATGTTTGATGAATAATTGATTCAATAAATTTATTGACATTTAATTAGCCAATTTAAAAAAGTTAGAGAATTTAACATTTTTTAATAATTAATTTATTATATATTCATAAGGAATCAAAGCTGTCTTCAAAATATATTATAATAATAATTTTTATTTAGTATCTTATTAAAAAATGCTAGTGGGGGAAATTGAATCCCTTATTCTTAGCCATTATGTCACCATACAATCTTAGTTATATAATGCTAATTCAATATATACTACAATGAAAAATTTCTTCATAAATAATAAATTATCATTTAACTTTCTATTAATTAAATCTGCATAGTAAAGCTAATGTTTTAACAAAATAATTGGTAGAATGTGGTGAAGGTTTTGATATATAATTATATAATCAATTTAAATATTTTTAATGTTAAAAGTAAAAATTAAAAATATTAATTCATACACATATATAGTACAAATGTACATATACGCACATATATACTTTAAAAAATTATAAAATATATTCATATTCTTATATATCATTTTATACATAAATAACTAACAATAAATAACTAATTTTTATCAAATATATTTATTTCAATAATTAATATTATTAACCAATCAAATTAATTAATGCAATCAATTATAAACTAATAGTTAATTCAATTAACTATTAAATATTTTAATTTTTCAAATTTTACATTAATTTTTAATAAAAAAGTTAATGTAAAATGTTTACATAATAATTTTTTTATGTCGATTCTTCACATCCTATTAAAATATTTATAATAAAAATTGAATAAATCCACCATTTTATCAAAAAATATATGTTTTGGGTTAAAAATTTTAAAATGTCATAACTTCCCACTTGGTTATCTATTTGGGGTAGATTTTACATCGATTTCATATAATTTTTCGAGATATATCCATTGTAACAAAGGGATTTTGACCATTTCAAAATTGTAAAAAACTATTATTTTCATAGACTTTTTTCAATTTTTTCTTATCTCTTGTACTTATTGGTCGATTTCAAACTTCATTTAAACCTTTTATTAAACATATAATAAATATTTAAAACTCAAATACAACTTAAGAAGTTATAGAAAGGAAATATAACTAAAAATCTCTTAAAAACTTGTGTAATAAGCATCTTTTTCATTGTTCTGCCAGCTTCAATTTTTGTTGCAATATTTTAATAAATACATAATAAGTATTTAAAACTTAGAAACAATCACAAAAGTTATATAGATGAAATAGAAAAAAGAACTCTTAAAATTGGAAGAGATACAAACCTAAAAAGTAGAAATAAGAAAAATAACTCTTATGTTTAGAACCCATTTCATGCTTAATGTTAGTTGAAGGAACATTAATAACTCATTAATGTACAATGGAGGATGAAGTGAGATTTAGTATTTTGTAGAAAGAGTTGAATGAAGATGAAGATTAAGTTTAAGAGTTTAGAAAGAAATAAGGAGAGTAAGAATAATAAAGAGAAAGAAAATAAGATTTGTTTTATTTTATAACACAAAAATATCATCAATCATATAATTTTAGATGTCAATTATTTTACAAACTGATGTTTAAACTCTATCAAAAAGAAAAAATAGCAATTTTCTTTTAACAAAATTAATGTCTAAAGTGTCCTCCTCTTTTTAAAAATGGCACCACTTAAATAATTTTAAATGTCGATTATCTTGTGAAAAGAAAAGATAGTAGTTTTTTTAAGAACTAATGTTTATAATATTTTCATATTTTCAAAAATGATACTGTTGACATGACTTTGTTGATTCATTGACATTTATAGTTTTGTAGGAAAAAATGATATTTTTTTAAAAAACTTACATTTAAAGTATCTTCATATTTTTAGAAATTATACTACTCGCATAACATTAGATAGTAGTTATATTATAAATTAATATCTAAAGTCTCATAAAAAGATATAATTATTGTTTTTTCTTTTCTTTTAAGATCTCACATCCAAAGTGTTATTATATTTCTTTAAATGTTGGTCCTTTATTTGAAATGACTTTATTTAAAATAATGCAATAAGTTGTACTTATTTATAAAAATATCACTATATTATATATATCAATTCTCATTTTAATTGATGTTGATATGTCAATATTAAAAAATAAATTTGTAATAATGAATTGATTAATTGTTTATATAATCAATTACTTGTGAAACAAGCCATAAATTAACAACCAATAAATTTAAGAGTTGTGATAAATTTTAAGCATCATTATCACTATAAATTAAGAAAGAAAAATCCATGACACTCCATCGCATTAAAATGGAGTCCTACTCCTAAAATACTTAGATACCAGAAACATAAACAAAATTATACTTACAATATGCACCTGATCATCCCATATTTTAGGCTCACCGGCCTTGAAAATTCATTTAATGCATTTGACAATATTTCTGAACTTTCTAAATTTCCAATCAGGCTTATATTGCCATTATAAGAGAATTTCCGCTGCACGATACATCTTGCCCTAACTCTTATTTTTATTTTTATGGTGATAGACCTGAGTCTTATTAAATACAATATTAAAGATAGATTTGGTGGCTACACATTTCTTATTGACTTCATGGGGATAAACGAATCAGATCAGTCAATCCTCCCATAACATATATATCATTTTTTTTTTCGGGTGTTTGGTTGTTAGAATTAATTCTCATCAATAAAATTATGAATATAATAAATTTGAGGAATGTGCGATTGTCACATTTGGATTTATTTCCCTCATAAACAATGGAGTCTAGCCAGTGAAGCAAGACCTTGAGATTCACTACGACATTAAACTATCCCACCTTGCCCTATTCTAGTTTAAAGTGCCCAACGAAAAATATAAATTACTTTCTTTAATTTTGAAGTGATTCTATTTTACTTCCTTTAATTTCAAAAACTTAAAAGTTATTTCATTAAATTTTATAAAATTTGACAATAATACTCATTTTATACTTATTTAACAATTTAATCAAATTACGTAATTTTTTATGAAGACTTTAGACAACAATCAATAGATTACAAAATTTAATCTATTTTATTATTTTTTGGATAATAATTTCGCAATCTCATATACTAGTATTTAATTAAAATTTTTTATATATACTTTATTTTTATTAATTATATAACATAAAAGTTATGCATGAAAAATTACCAAAAAAATTAATATACTATATTATTTTAATTGTTATTTAAAACTAAATAAAAATTCATAATTTAATAAAATAATTAATTAAGTGAAAGATGGGTGTTATTTTTAAATTTTATAAAGTTTAAAGGAGTAATTTTTAAGTTTTTAAAATTAAAAAAGGTAAAATCTAACACCTCAAAATTAAAAAAGATAATTTACATTTTTGTAAATACTAATTAGTAATACAAATAAGAAATATACATTGAGATCTCAGTTTGACCTTATCTTTGATAATTTTTCATTTTTATTTTCAGTTTGAATTTAAAATTTTATGCATATACATTAAATGATTCATAATTTTTATTATAATAAAATAAAATTAATATGAATTAAATAAAAACTAATAAGTTTTTTGAAAAAAGAAGTTGAGAAAAGTTAAAGGAAGAAGAAAAAGATTAAGACTGTCTCCACATTGGGGCATAGTCTACAGGAATTGCAAGACGAATTTGGAGATGCAGACTTTTGCAAATTTAGCCACTCAAGCGCCCAGAACATCCCGCGTATCTTATGTGCCTCCCATCTCTGGATCAAAAAGTAAAAACAACAGCACCAGTATCAATTAATAATTAAATAATTATTATTAGGTAAATAATAAGGAAATTATTGTTAAGCATTAAATATATATCATCAATTAATCAAATTGAATACTTTATTTTTTATCTTTAATAATATAATAAATAATAATACAATAGATATTTTATTAAATAGAAACAAACAATCATACGTGATTCTATTATTAAGTATATTATTAAAAATAAATTTAAATCATTTAATTCAATTGGTTGAAAATATGTATTTAATACTTAATGATAACCCTAAAATTGTTGTTAGCATTCTTCCTCTCCTAACTATATTTTAACCTTGAAATTAACATGAGTTGATTTTTCAGTACGAATTTAGTCACGATAGTGGCGAATAAACACTTTTCTAAGAGTTCCTATCTCTCTCGTGTCTATGTGTAACTATTATGCAACGATGGTGTTGAGATTAAAAATGTTATTTAATTGCTCTTGTTGTAGGGACTTAATCCCATCAAGAATGAGTAAAGTGAGTCTAGACATTTAACCTTTGAATTCAAAATTATCTTATTGGTTAAAGATAGTATGTTTTTATTCTAATATAATACCCCTATAATTTAAGGACGAATTCTTTAAAGATGGGAAGAATTTTAATACCCCAAAATAATATTTAAAATTTTTTTATGTTAACTGCCTTGAAGTATTTATTTCAATTAAAGATGATAAATGAATTACATTTATTTGACCAATAATTTGTTTCAAAGTTTTATTTAAATAATTATTATGGTAATTCTTTCATGAAGTTAAGAAAATTTAATAATGGTAAATAGGAAAATTTATGAAAATATGTATGTGATTTAATAAAATAATCTTTCCAAATTCTACAGAATTCCTTTAAATCTTTATTTTTGATTTCCCCAAACTAAGTAAGTTATTATAAAAACATTGGAGAAGATGGAGGATATGTAAATTAGGATTTTAAAAAATAGGACTTTTATGAAAAATAGTTTTTAAAATAGATAAATGGTTAATATTAAGTCTAACTTGAGGTGAAAGAGTGAGATTTAGTGAGAGGTGAGCCTATGGTGTGTGAGAAGTGTTAGATTAGAGACTATAATTCCTTTATTTTTTTTCCTTTCTCTTTTCCTCACCAATTCTCTCTCTTTCCCCTCCTTTTCTCTTTCTTTCTTCGTTTTTTCCCTTTTTCTCTCAACCATAGACTTTCTAGCTACTGTGTGCTGTTATAGAGCATCGCTTGATTATTGCTTCCCTTTTCCTTCTTTGTTGTAGTTGGATGGTCGCTCAAGGAGTTGATTGGATGATAGATTATAGCTAAGCCTTCTCTATCTTCACTCATAATGGCATCGCTATTATGCTACTTGTCTCGAACTAGCAACTGTTGTTGATAGCACAAAAGAGTCATGGAAATTGCTATAGGAGTTGCACCACTATGTGCATGATAGAGTAAATTGGGAGCTTTTCTCTTGTTAGCGATTAAGCCTCATTCCAGCACTAATGATCCTTATTGGCAATGGTGAGTAGTCCTATATTGAGATCCTTTATGATTATGATGATTTAGGTTAATTTGAAGATAACTCATTTATGCATATTTGAAATTTATGAGAATGCTTTTGAGAAAAAAAATACAATTTTATGCTATAGAATGTTAAAGTAACTTGCTTAGAGTATTTCTAGAGTAGTACACCTTAGAATTTCAAATGATTTATATATGATTCAAGAAACCCTTAAAATATGAAAATGTGATTAGCTAGTATGTTTAAGATGGAGCTAAAATATTAGAGAATGAGTGTATAGTTTTATATAATAATGTGATGATTTCATGTTTAGGGCATAAAGTTCCAACATTTTGCTTATTTTATGCTTCATTTGGAGAAACTTTTATTTATGAAATCTTCTAATTCTTTATGATAATTTTAAAAATATAAGAAGAAAATGATGCATGATGATAGAACAGTATGAATAGATATTTTTTATAGCATCAAATTTTAATATTTTATTTATAGGATTTTGATTTGAGACTCTCCATATTATAACATATTTTTTATTTCCTATGATTAACTCAAGAAAATGATAATAGAATTACAATATAGGAGGTTAAAATATTATGATTAAAACTCAAAATAGTAGTTTTAGGAAAAAATGAGTAATATCAATATCTATAATTTATCTTTGTAAATTATGGTTATGAAGATAAGAGAAAGATGAACTTGGACACTTTAAAATTTATAAAGAAGATAGTTACTCTCATATGAGTGTATATCTCACCCAAATTAACATTTTAATTAAATTCTTTACTTTCTCCTCCTACAAATACATATGCATACATGTTCATATTATGGCTTATGGAAATTCACAAGCTCTTATATTCTTAATTATAATGATAATATAACTATTATTCTCATATTTAAAAAACTTGCAAAATTATTATTTATTAAAGATTGTCTCCTTAAAGTACTTGACCAAACACCTTATTTATAATTGATATGAATTGAGACTTCTCCTTTATAAATGTTGATAATCCACCCTTTGAATACGAGCGGTGAAAATATAGTGTTATTGCTATAGTTGTGGTATTTAGTGGATATAAAATTATAGATTGTAGATGTATGGATAATCCTTAACTATGTACAAAAAGTGTGGTATGATGGTAAATGACATTGTTATAGTTAGTTTGATATGTCTTGGAAAATGCATTGCAAACTATATTACAATATAAATAAATGATTGTTGCCATGTAAGAAGAAGCCATGATAGCACTGTTATATATATTGTTATGTATTTTAGTATTACCTTATGGTGACGAATTGACTGCTTCATGTTGAAATTTGATTATGACTATATTGTGTAAAGCTTGGACTCTAATGTATGAAATTGCATTGTGAATTATGTCAGACATCGCTTCTAAGATTAGAAATGTAGTGAGCATAATATTGTAAATACCGGATGGAGATAATAAGGTAGGTAAGATATAAAGTTAGTTTGAGAGGAATAAAAATGATAAGGTGGGTAGGGTATAAGGTTGGCGTGAATATTAAAAGATAGATGTATATATTTGTATTTATAAATTCTTATACTTTGTGTTATGAAATTGCTATCTAGTTTTTTAAGTGATCCCATTTGTTGTGATTATGATGACTTGATAATGATTGAGCCTTGTTGGCTACTTGAAAGTTTAATGGCCACCTAGAATAGGCTATGTGTGATATAGTAATGATATTATGTAAAATAAATGGTTAGGAGTATTATAAATTATGATGTGAAATAAGAAAATTAATCTATGTGTAAGTGAATATGTCAGCCCAAAAATTGGTATCACAAGTTATGGAATCCAAAAATTGAGGTTTGCAATTAATTTCTGTCATAATACATAAATGGTATTTGGTTATTTTATTTAATAAATTTTAAGTATGGTCGTGGTTGATATATATTTATTGAGTTCTCATAACTCATTCATTTTATTCTTAATGTTTTTAGGTTAATGTAAGTGCAATAGATCTATAGAGAATCAAAGATTGCCTTCTTAGGAGATTATAATCATTGGATCAAGGAAGGGAATGTTAAAATTATTTAATTGTTATGTGTAATTTTAGTATCATATCTGTAAAAATTGATAGGTTGTATGATCTAAGACATGTGACCCTTTGGAAATATCCAAAAATAAGTGAGATTTTGTCCTTTTTTGTAAAATCCATAATAAAATTGAGTTACTATGAAAATAGAGAGATTTTTATTGGATAAAATTAGTATAATCAGTTTTAAGGATGGTGGGAAATCGTGTAGTAGGATCTATATCAGTCATGATTAGGTTCGAGTCATGACATTATATGTATAAACTTAATTTGATAGTCTGTTATTTTTAACCTTTGTTTATTAGTTTATTTGAGTGCTTATTTAAGGCTAATAGGCTAGGCAAAACTTTTATAATAGATCAAATTGAGTCCAAACTTTGATTTTATATAAGCTAATAGGTTAAGTTCAAACTAATACTTTACAAAGCAACTTAGCCTAGTTAACTCATTTCCATCTCTCTAGTGGCAACCATGCCATTTGCAACAAAAAGGTTAGTGGACTAACTAATCCATTGCAAGCAACGACTAACTCCAACACTATAGATTGCAAGATCAATCTAATATATAATCATGTATTGTGTCGTGGTCCTTTCATTCTAGCATTCTTATTCTCTCTTTAACCTAAAGCTAGTAAATTTTCCATTTTTCCTCTTATATATTTTGTAAATGTTAATTTTTTTTAAGTTAGACTATGTATTTTGCATTAATTAGTTTTTTATAGTGCAATCATTTCCCTAACATAAAACTTCTATATGAAAGACCTTGATAACTTCTTTCCTTACTTCTCATTTATTTGTTTAATATTATTTCATACTAAGAATCAACATTTAGCTTAGGATTTGCATGTTTATTTTATATTGCAATCAAACTAGTTGTTATATATTTGTTGTTTTATTAATATTGATCATCATTATGAAATAAAATTAAGGTTTAAGGTGCACAAATTCAATGTGTATTAGGAGGAGACCATTTATTTTATGTAAGTTATTTTACTAATATTTATTATTATTATATTAATTTCACTTAGGTAGTAGTTATACATGTTATTTTATTTAATTATTTTATATAAGCCATAATGGTAATTTATTATTTTTAAGGATGAAAATTATATTATTAATAGTTATTATTGTCCTCAAAACCTAGAACCATAGGCATTAATCACTAAACATAGAACTCTTTAGTTCTAAAACCATAAAACCTTAAACCAGAACCTAAACCCCTAAACCTAGAACACCAAATTTCAATGTGTAAACTTGAAATTATTGAACATTAATCCCTAAACATAGAACCTTAAAATCCTAACTCTTAAACTTGGAATCCATATACTTGGACCCTTAAACCATAACCCAAATCTTAAATAACCAAATCTTAAACCACTAAACTTAAAACCCTAAATCTAGAACTCTCAAATCTTAACCTTCAAATATCAAACCATTAAACCTAAACCTTCACACCTCAAACCATTCATCCCTAACTTGTAAACCCTATCCCTTAGTCGTACAATTTTAATTCATGTAGTTAACCTATGTTTCTTTTTTTTATGCATGAACATGTATGGCTACACTATGTTTGATTGCCCTAGGCAGCCTTTATTGCCATTTCCATTCCCCTTAAACTAGAAGGGTTGTAAAGACTTTTTAGTATGATAATTTTTTATATTGTTTATCGCTCACATCATTTAATATCTTACTTTCACTACAATAACACAACACTCTTATTTTCTCAAGCTTATAAAATAAAACAAAAGGGATAGGGCTTGAAATAGGTGAGTATCGATGGAAGGGAAAATGATTTGTAATGAAAAGGCACACTAATGTAGACTTTTCCACTATAGCCAATTAGGTCAACTTGGATTAACCAAGCCACCTGCAATGATGGATTCATCATTTATACATGATATTATTTTTTTAATATTGATTTGACAAAAAAATAAAAAAATTGAAAATCAATTTTGAAAAAAGGATAAAGTAAGAATTCATTTATCCAAGAGGAGCATTTTGATTAAAAATGCCTTACCTTATGACATGCATTCTCATATTTTAACCTCTTTTTTTAGTATTCATTATGTATTTATCACATTCATAATTTTCCAATTAAAATCTTGTTAATTTTTCTTAAATTTTCCATTTGTTAAAAATTTCCTTTTTAAATCATTGATTGGCTTTCAAACTACCTTATATTCATTAGGTTATTCTACATTCTTAGATAAATTAAAAATAAATTATTCATACAACACTCTAGAACTTAGTTCTCTACTACTGATCAACTTCACTCCTTCATCGGTTTATTTGCCAATTTTACTTACTGGACATCACAAATCTGAAGCCTTTCTTCGATCTTTGTGACTATAATATCTCCCTATTCTTCATCTGTGAAGCATTCCAATAAGTGTATTTCAATTAATAATGCCTTTTGTTTTTCGACTAATAATATTTAGGATTTTAGCTAACTTCTATTCAAAATCAAGGTTAGCTAGTAAACAAGTTTTCATTTTTATTAAAATTAGATATAATAATCATCCCTATTTGAGGTTAGCTCATTATCAAAGTCGATTTACTCTTTCCATTATTTACAGGTGTTTGATGTGGTCTAACTTTTGAAGAGATAATAATATGTTTTATAGGGTTTATTTCACTGTTAGTAGAGGAAGTTTTATTTGACTTGTGTCAAGCATATTTCTTTAAGAGAAATTTGAATTTTCTAGCTTGATTCATATCATGGTTATTGGAAAATTTTTCTTTGGTTTAAAGAAAGGGTTATTAGCAAGAAAAGGGAAATTTAGTTTCTGAATATGCAATAATTATGTGTACAAAAAAAAATTCATAAAAACCTTATTTTTATCATTTTATCAATGATGATAGCTTTAATTCACTAAAGGAAGATTCATGCAAAGCTAATTAATTAAAAAAGGAAAAATAACTTAAGCAACCTTGCCAATTTAAAAATCTATAAGGCAATTGTTTGGTTACGAAAGAGGTTTCGTTCAATTATACTAATTAGCTACATGAATTTAAGAAATATTGTTTTGATGTTCTTAGTTAAATAACACTTAATAGAATTTAAAATGTTCTTTGGATGGATGGTTTACTAATATTCTAAGAACTTTTTTTTCAAAGCAAGTTTCATCATAGGATGACTCCAAAATTAGAAATTATTCAAGATAGAGCAATAATAGAAAAAAGTCAAAAATTTGGAAGCTAAAAACTAGGATTTTATGTCATTAATTGTTGAGTTATAATATAATGTAGTTGAATTTAACATCAACTTAAAAATTTAGAAAGCCAAAAATTAGCATTGGATAATTAAATAAAAGTACTTCATCAACAAAATCATGGATAATTGAATATAGGTCAATATAATATATGTTGTAAGAATTTAAGGAAATTAATTCATACCTAACATTTTGGAGCTTTTACTTCTCCTAAGGTTGGACATTCGATATTAATTCTTTTCAAAAAGGAAATAATTGTGAAAGTATGCTCTAAGTGTGGACAACCAAGAAATATTGCATCATATTGTGCCAAACCTCAATTTGGCCGAATTTTTTCTCTAAATTCCAATTATCCCTTTTGTTTTAAAATTCTTCAAGGACCTTCTTCTTATGACAAGTCAGCACTTTAAATTTAGGGTAGTCCAATGAAACTGCCTATCATGAAACATTTAGCCTCTGAAAGATTGCAATTATCTTTTTAGGTCATGGATTTTCAATAGCAATTAAATTTGAAAGAAAACATAATGAATAATGCATTAGTTGTTATTACTAAAGACCCTTTCCCAAATTTGATTTCTATTAAGGAAAGGCATTAAGTCAAGGATCACTCCATCAAATTTCCAAAGATTTTAACACATTAACAAGCAAAGTTCAAGATCACATTCAAAAGTGTAGGTATTTTACAACTGATTTTAAGGAAAGAAGTGGTGAGTATAAGATGGTCATGCCTCTTGTTTAGACAATAGGAAATGCATACATTATAATGATTAATTAAGTGAGGAATCAAGTTTCTTATGGATTTTAAAGATCATGGCCAACCTTTAGGACTTGTTCTTTTATTTCTATGTATTTTATAACTTATTATTTAATTTTTCTTATAGTTGCAGGTTTTTTAGTGTTGCATTCATGTTTGTAGGCTTTTCTTAATTGTAGTTTTTAGGTTTGTTTTCTCAAACTTTTAATACTCTTATTCGAGTAATAGGAAAAAAATAAATTATTCACACTCGATTTTAAAAATTTATAAAGATTCTTACCCTTTTATTTAGTATAATGACTTTTATTTTATTTTTTATTCACTATAATGAGCTTTTATATTATCTTTGAAAATTAACGAAACTAATCTTATACTCAGAAATTAAAAGACTATTAAACAAACTTTTTAAGTTAGACTAGCATATAAAATTTATTCTATAACCACTTATATCTTATTAAAAACCCTTTTTATCAGTTTTTAGTTAATAGGGCTATTTTAACTAATTAATCAAGTCAATAAGTTATTTTAGATACTTGATAGACAATTGATTCAATTAGCTTATTGATCTTTAATTAGCTAATTCAAAAAAGTTAGAGAATTTAATATTTTTAAATAATTAATTTATTAAGTGTTCATAAAAAGTCAAAATTGCTCTCACAATATATAATAATAATTTTCATTTATTATTTTGTTAAAAATGTTAATGGGAGAAATTGAATCCTTTACTCTTAACCATTATGTCACCATACAATATTAGTTATATATGTCTAAATTCAATATATACTAGAATAAAGAAAATCTTTACAAAAAATAAATTATCATTTAACTTTCTATTAATTAAATTTACATAAGAAAATTGATATTTTAATAAAGCAATTGGTATAATATTGTAAAGGCTTTGTTATATAATTATATAATGAATTTAAATATTTTTCATATTAAAAGTAAAAAATTAATTAGATTAATTCATACACATATATAATACATATATACATACATGCACATATATATTTAAAAAAAATCATAAAATATACTTTTATTTTTATATATCATTTTATATATAAATAACTAAAATAAGTAACTAATTTTTATTGAATATCTTTATTCCAACAATTAATATTATTAGCAAGTCAAATCAATTAAAACATTCAGTTATTAACTAATAGTTAATTGAATCATTACTACAAATTTACCCTTTAACATTGGTTGTTTTAAGGTTTTTTATATAGATTGCTATTTATCATCTATATAGACATTGTTATATATGCAATATCAATTTTAGAATTGACATAGAATATATGTAATGATGTTAGTTTTTTAGCTAAGAAATAGACGTATTTTCTTTCAAAAATATTTTAATTTTTTATATTTCACATCAATTTTTAATAAAAAAGCAAATATGAAATGTTTACATAATAAATTTTTTATGTTGATTCTTCATATCCCGCCAAAATATTTATAACAACAATTAAATAAATCTAGCATTTTGCCAAGAAAAAATATATATATATATATATATTGAGTTAAAAAACTTTAAAAGACTATAACTTTGCAATTGGATGTCTATTTGGACTTTTTTCATTTTTTACTCTTGTCATTGTTGGCCAGTTTTGAACTTTTTTTATAATATTTTATAAATACTAATAAGTATCTAAGATTTAGATATAACTTTAGAAATTATACAAAAGAAATACAAATAAAAATTTTTTAAAAAAATTTATGTAATAAGCATCTTTTGATGATATTTGACTAGCTTCAATTTTCATTGCAATATTTTATTGAACATATAATAACTATCCAAAACCTAGAAACAACCATAAAAGTTATACAAAGGAAATATTTTAAAAAAATCTCTTAAAAAACTATATAAAAAATTAGAGAAATAAAAGAGATACAAGCTTGAAATATAAAAGTAAGAAAGATAACTTTTATGTTTAGAACCTAATTTGTGCTCAATGCTAAATGAAGAAGCATTAATAGTTCATTGATATGCAATGGAGGATACAATAAGATCTAGTGTTTTGTAGAAAGAGTTGGACAGAAACAAAGATTAAGCTTAAGAGTTTGGAAATAAATAAAAAGGAGAGTGAAAGTGATAAAGAGAAAGAAAATAAGATTTGCTCTATTTTATAATGTAAAAATATTATCGATCACATAACTTTAGATGATAGTTATTTTACAAGTTGATGTTTAAAGTCTAATAAAAAAAAAAGACAACAATTTTTTTAAAAACAAAATTGATGTTTAAAGTGTTATCATATTTTTCAAAAATAGCAATACTCAAATGATTTTAAATGTCAATTATCTTGTAAAAAGAAAAGATAACAATTTTTTTAAGAATCAACATTTAAAGTGTCCTTGTATTTTAAAAAATTATACTATTTGCATGATTTTAAATGTCAATTCACTGATGTTTAAAATTTTGCAAAAAAAAAGATGATAGTTTTTTGAAGATTTTTTAAGAATCAATATTTAAAGTGTCCTTGTATTTTAAAAAATAATACTATTTGGATGATTTTAAATGTCGATTCACTAATGTTTAAAATCTTACAAAAAAGAGATGGTGGTTTTTTTAAAGAATTAACATTTAAAGTATTATTGTATTTTAAAAAATGGCATTGCTCATATAATTTTAGATGTTGGTTATTTTATAAACTAACATCTAAAATCTCACAGGAAGATAAGATGATTTTTTTAAAAAGATTTAACATCTAAAGTGTTATTGTATTTCTTTAAATATTAGTTCTTTATTTAAAATAACATGATAAGTTACACTTATCTATAAAAATATCATCGTATAATTATATACATTGATTTTTATTTTAATTGATATTGACATGTTAATATTAAAGGGTAAATTTGTATTAATGAATTAACTGTTAATGTAATTAATTACTTGTGAAAGAAGTCATAAATTTAACAACCAAAGTTTTAATTAATTTAAGTATCATTATCATATAAATTAAAAAAAAAATCCATGACACTCTGTCGCGTTGAAATGGAGTCGTACTCCTAAAATATTCAGATTCCAAAAAGATAAACAAAATTAAACTTACAATATGCACCTGATCATCCCATATTTGAGCCTCACTCGCCTTGAAAATTCATTTAACAGCCCCTCAGTGCGTATGACAATATTTCCAAACTTTCTAAATTTCCAATCAAGCTTATGTTGCCATTATAGGAGAATTTCCACTGTACTATACCTCTTGCCCTACGTCTTATTTTTGTTTTTGTGGTGACAGACCTAAGTCTTATTTAAATACGATATTAAAGATAGATTTTGTGGCTACACATTTCTTATTGACTTCATGGGGATAAACAAATCAGATCAGTCAATCCTCCCATAACATATAATTTTTTCTTTTTTTTCCGGTGGGGGGGTTGGTTGTTAGAATTAATTCTCATCAATAAAATTATGAATATAATAAATTTGAGGAATGTGCAATTGTCACATTTGAATTTATTTCCCTCATAAACAATGAAATCTAGCCAGTGAAGCAAGACCTTGAGATTCACTACAACATTAAACTATCCCAGCTTGCCCTATTCTAGTTTAAAATACCCAGCGAAAAAAATAATTTATCCTCCTTAATTTTGAAGTAATTTGATTTTACTTTTTCAATATTAAAAATTTAAAAATTAATCCATTAAGTTTTATAAAATTTGAACTTCTTATCCTTAATTAACTAGTTTATTAAATTATGTAATTTTTATGAAGATTTTAAATAAGAATCAAAATATTGTAAAATTTAATTTATTTTATTATTTTTGGATAATAATTTTCCACCTCCTATACTAGTATCTAATTAAAATTCTTTATATAGAATTTAATTTTTATTAACTATATAACATAAAAGTTATGCATAAAAATCATTAAAAAATAATATACTATAATATTTTAATTATTATTTAAAACTACATATAAAATTATAATTTAATAAAATATTTAATTAAGTGAAAAATGAGTATTATTTCTCAATTTTATAAAATTTAAAAATATAATTTTTAGGTTTTAAAGTTGAAAGGAGTAACATCTAATCATTTCCAAACTAAAAAAAGGTATGTACTTTTTTTTCAAATACTAATTAGTAATATAAATAAAAAATATGCTTAGAGATCTCAGATTAAACTTGTCTTTGATATTTTTTTCCACTTTTTATTTTGAGTTTGAATTTGAAACTTTATGCATGTGTGTTAAATGATTTATCATTTTTATTATAATAAAATAAAATTAATATGAATTAAATAAAAACTAATATTTTTTCAAAAAGAAGTTGAGAAAAATTAAAGAAAGAAAAAAAAGATTAAGATCGCCTCAACATAGGGACATAGTTTAAGGTTCCGTTTCACATAAATAACTAATAATCTTGATAACTGATAAATTAGTTGATAATTGATAGTTGATAGCTGAAAAATTAGTTGAAGTGTTTTATAAAATTATTTGTTAAATTAGTTGAAATTATAAAATGACATAAAGTAACTTATTAATAGAAATAGATATATAATTAAAATAATTTATATTTATTTAAAAATTAAAATTATATTAATATAATTTAAAAGTTTAAAATAAAAGTATAATATTTAATATTTAATTAATTATATTTTATGAATCTATATATTTATTTGCTTATATGAATTTTATTTTATTATTTATTATAAAATTATAATTATTTAAAATATAATTAATTATATTTTATAATATTATTTATTTACATATATTTTTATATTTATAATTTAAAATTAGGACATAATTATATTAAAATTAAATTAATTATATTTTATAAAAATTATTTAAATTTATATTACAAAAGATATGAACTGTAAATTAATAAAAAAATAAGCATAAATTTGAAAAAAATTAAAAAAAATAGTAACTTATAAACTATAAATTATTGTAAATAATTTATTAAATCAAAACTTATAAATTAGTGTGAGAAATATTTATAAAAATTAATTTATAATTTATTAACTAAATTAATAAATTATAAATTAATTTATTTATTATGCAAAATAAAATTTAATGAAATTGCAATTGCAAGATGAATTTGGAGATGCAGACTTTTGAGAATTCAACCACTACGGGCACCCAGAACATCCGGCGTATCTTCTGTGTCTCCATCTCTGGATTAAAAAGTAAAAACAACAGCCCCAATACCAATTAATAAATAAACAATTATTATTAGATGAATACTAATAACAACTTTCGAAACTATTATTAAGTATTAAATATATATTTTCAATTAATCAAATTGAATGCTTTATTTTTTATTTTAATAATATAATAAATAATAATATATTAGATACTTTATTAAAATAAAAATAAATAATTAAATGTAATTTTATTATTAAAAATAAATTTAAATCATTTAATTGGATTGGTTAAAATATATATTTAATATTTAAGGACGGTGTTGAGACTGTTGTTAAGCATTTTTCTTATAATATTATAATAAATTAATTTCATAATTATTAAGAAAATGGCTTTCACGTGGAGTGAGACTGGGTCCACCGTTTCCCCTCCTCCTCTGTGTCGTCTCGGGTCTCTCCATCATGGTCGTTTTGGTTGCTTCTCCTGAATAAAAAATACCACTCCTCCTCTTGAATTTATTGAAATTTATTTGAATCACCCCGTTCCAAGGGAAATCTCCTTTAAAATCATTTCAAGCACCTCACATTCAAATTTGGAAGTTTTGCGGTGGTATCTGGCATTGTTTTAAAATTTTTTTCATTTTTGTTTACCAAAAATTGTTTTTATTTTTTATTTTTTTATAACTCACCTAACATATTATATACATAGAATTTTGAGTTTAAATCTTAAATATGATGAAAAGTAAAATTTTTAAAGCAATAATGAATGTACATTAATAAAGTGACAATTATAATTGTAAATTTAAATTACTTTGATTGAAATATAAGGTGAATTTTAAGATGTCCTTAAAGGTTTAATATCCAGGATGATGTAGTAAAATTTAAGTTATTGGATGAGATTATTAAATTATTATTAAAATTTTTATAATATTATTTAATGATTTATATTTTATCACACCACTCTAAGTATCAATTACATCTTAACGAGCACCGAAATATAACTTTAGGAGTTAGTTGAAAAGTATTGTTTCTAATTCAGTCACAATCAACATGAATTGTTAATCAAAATTTGTAATGTAGTGAGTCTGAGAGGATGATTGAGCTGGAAAAGTCACTTGTCTTGGCTGAAGCACTGTCTTTATCAAAGTCCAAAAAATAATCCATAGGAGGAAGGGCGCTTGGCTAATGGGGACCATATGCCTGGAAAAAGGTGTGAGAGGTTTTGTCCCCTCTTTAATGTTAATTAAAATTTTAATTATTAATCTCTGTTTTTCATTAGTCAAATCAAATGCACACACTCTACGTGGACTGCGGACGCTCTGTAGTTAGTTAATAGCACCAACTAAGATATTTAAGAAAAATGCTGAGCGTCGTGGAGAGCAACCGGACGCGGAGATCTCGTTGTCTTGTGTTCACAGAAATTGGAAGTATTCTTTCGATGGGGATAAAATTAATAATTTCATATTTAAAATTATAATAAATTAATAAAATATTTTTTAAATTATATAAAATTATAATTTTATTTTTAAATGATAATTGATAAATATGATTTCATTCTTCAGTCAAATTATTTAAAGACAAAAATTTTTATATGAAAAATAAAATTATATGTGCAGATTATTATTTAATAATAAAATTATAATTTTATATAATATAAAAATTTTGTATCACCGACTTCAGTCGAAACAATTGTTAATTTTATTTAAAACATAATATTTCCTCTAATTTTTAATCTCACGTGGATACAAAAATTAAGGACAGTAGGAAAGAGTCTCGTTTTAGATGAAAAAACAGAGAAACATATGGAAAATGAGACCCCGTAACATGCAATACGAGGATTTTGAAATTCCCGACTCAGCAACTCAAGTGGTTTCATGAATCTGCTTTACTAGCTGGCCCATTTTAGTTTGGGCCATTGAATCAGAATGTCAATGTTCTGTTTATTGCCTCGGTTGGGCTATATTTGGATTTGAGCTTGCCATTTTCTCCCTTTGGGCTTCGTTTGGATTCAGAAAAAATAAAAAGAGAAAAAAAATGGAGAGAAAGAATCGAAGAAAGAAAAAAAAAAGATAAGATAATTTTTCTTTTTGTATTTAGTTGGAAAGAAATTTGGAAAGATAAAAAAAATAAGAGATAAATTATTTTATTTTATTGAATAAAAAATAGAATAAAATTATTATATTAAAATAACAATAATACCCTTAATGCATTATTAAACTCAGCATACTCAAAATTTTCATTATTTTAAACGAAACCAAATCAATAGCTTATACAGTATCCAAGTATCCAATTTTATCTTTACTTTAGATCAACAAAATAGAGCATCAATTTCAATTTATAGGAAAAATTTTCTACTTGTACTTGATGTCTTGCTCACCCTATCCCTCTAATCAAACAAAATAAAGAAGAAATAGAGAATACAAATTTACTCAGGGAATACAAAATAAACCGACAAAAAAAGCTAATTACTTTTCCTTTTTATTACCTCTACTTGAAACAAATTTGAAGGGTTTGATTCTCAAAGGAAGCTTTTGATTTTTTATGGTATATTATGATTCCAAAACCATCTTATAAAAAAATCATAAGAATTTCGAAAATCGATTTCTTTAATGGAAAACCAGATTTTGCTACTGAGAATGAAAGATTGAGTTCGTGGAGAAACAGAGGAACAAGAAGAAAAATAGGAACTTCCTTAATAATTGCTTCCGGTTTTACAGTAATCTATACAAATTGCAATATCCATACCAAGTCAAAAAAATAAATATCAAAATAGTAGCTAAAGAATGGATTTTCAAAATTTCTATTCTAAAAAAAATGAAAAACTCCAAATACCCTTTAAAAGAAATCTTAGATTTGATTTATGAGATACAAATCATTCATCAATTATTTGGAACCATTGCTGAATATACCGGTTTAAAAGAAAAAAGAAAGAGAAATAGAGTATTACTTAGACAACCAAGAAGCACAAGATTTTTAACAAAAACACCAGATCTGAAGGAGATGATGAAGAAAAAAAGAAAAATACTTGTCTGATCTCCCTTCATCTATGCAAAAGATGTTTGTTGAAGTGAAGGTAGGTGGGAAAATATTTTGGATTTTGATTTCCCTTCCAATTTCTCTCCGTAGTAAGAGAGAACCAAAAAAATTGTGAATTCTATGTAAATTTTTTTCTCCAATTTCTCTCTACCATTTCCTTCTTTTAACCCAGCATACAAAAATAATAATTACTCCACTATTTTCTTTACCTTAAGATTTTTTTATTAATAATCAAAATTAAAATATAACGTTTTGATGAATCATCATATAAAATAATTAATTTAAAAATTAATATATCAATTTTTTACAAATTTTATCTATTAATAAATAGGAGTACAAATTAAAATATTAATTAATTTTTTCTCTTTTAATTATGATCATCTTTAAAATTTGTACTCCTATTTATTAATAAATAAAATTTAGAGAGAACTAATATACTTTTATTGAATTTACATCTTGTTAGTATGATTAAAACATTATTAAAGTTCATATGATCAGTTAAAAAATTTACATTATTTTGTGTTTAATTTTAACTCATTGATGCAAAATTCAATTATCATAATATACTCTTTCCACGCTCACATAAACCAGTCCTCTTATTTGATAAAAACATATATGTGTATGTAAGTTATCTTAATTTTTGATACCAACCTCTTTCTAGGCGCTTTTATACCTACTTATAGGCTTTTTTTTTATCTAAAAAATTAAAAATTTTAATTATTATTAAATTATAAACTATAAGTGTATCTTGCATCAATAATAACATCTTTGTGAGAAATAGTGATGCACAAAATTAAATAAATTATAATAATAATAATTTTATTATCATTAGGAGGAATAAATTATTTTTCTAAAAAAATTTAAATATGCACAGAAACATGTAATAAAATGGCACAAATTGAATTTTATAGAAAATAGTTGTATTATTGATAAATATGATTAAATAAAACATAACTCAAAAGAAAATTTTATGATGAAATTAAAAATATCTTGCTACTAAAAAAATAAGGACATAATTTTAATATTTAAAAAGTAATCTTTCAATTTTTTAGAGATAACAAGGGCTTTTAACAACATTAAAATTTTAAACCTCTCAAATTAATATAACATAATTTGCATCCTTGATCATATGATTTGATAAAATAAAATAAGAAATTAATTTTTAAATAAAAAGTGGATAACAAATTATTTAACAACATTCATTATTAATCTTATTCAAGACAAGAGAGAATTAATAGGAATTTACATCCATTAATGGGTGAATATTATAAATTTTATTTTTTGGAAATTAAATAATTGATGACTTACTCACCTTGTATGTTTAAAATATATTTATATAATATTTGTTTTTTACGAAGAGGAAAAGTAGACACCAAGCCGAGAAATCCTTTTATATAGTAGTATAAATTATTTTTGCTCTATTCGACAAAAAGAATATGAAGAACTGTATTATAAATTAGCTTAAAGACTTACAAATATGGTAGTGCAATCATTTATTCATGATCATATTCACTTTAATTTATTTCAATGGTAATGGGAATTCTTCTCAATGATAAATTTTTTTTGAACTCATGATTTCATTGAATATAGAATTATAGTTATAAAAATAAAAATATTAATTTTAGAATGTGTTCTATTCCTTGTAACCTTTTCTTTTTCTTCACATGTATTCTTATGTTTTTTTTTCCTATCGGCTTCTTTTAATAAAAATTGAAAAATTTAAACATTATTATAAATTGTTGCCTATAAATATTATTTCACTAATAAAAATATCTTTCTAACAAATAAATACTTAAATTTTTGTTATTATCTATATAGTTAAAATTTGAATAAATATTTATCATAATTCCTTTTCCTTAAAAAGGAAAATATCTAAAAATATTTTGTAATGTCACTTTGGTCAATGGATTTGTAACGACTCATCTAACTAGTGCATATAAAATATAAATACAACTATTATATTATAGATGAAGAAAAAAATATAATATAGATCAATTTTTTAAAATAAATTCAATATAATATAGTTGGTAAATTTTTTTAAAAAAATAGATAGTTTTAACCTTATATTGATTTTTATTTGTTAAGTTATTTTTCACATAATAATAACTTCAACTAATTACATTAAAAGGCATTAAAAAATAAGTAATAAATTTCAAACAATAACACCTTCAGATGATTTTTCTTGTCAATTTTGCATTGAAATAATTATTTTTTTAGTGATTAACAAGTTTTATGATGTTATTGTTATGAATAATTATTGAGTTTATTAAATATGGATATCTATAGGTCAGACATTATACTTTCAATTATGATTAATTATTAAATTAAATATTACATTCTCATTACAATCAATTGCTTTCCTAAGTTTGCTTTCTCAAGTTTTTACTATCTCATTTTGAAAGTATGATTGTTTTCGCAAACTCTTATTTTTCTATGAGAAATGTTGGGATTATGATCCCCTTTTTCTTGTCCTATTTGAATATTTTGAGATTCTTATTTTCATGAGAAAAAGAGAAAAAAATTGAATTGGTTCATCTCTCTTATTTTCTTGGTTATATGACTTTTTTTTATGCTTATATTTTGACATTAATTTCTACTTTTGTGCATCTGTCTCATATTTGTAATGTTAGATTGAAAGTTGTGATTATCTATATTATTAGATTCCTTTCATTAAAATTTAATTGATGGCTTAACTTTTTGCCCTTTCCTATGACATCTATTCTTTATGAACTAGGTATAAGCTATGTACTTCTGATTTGCTAATGATTTATTCATATCTTATGTATTTAAACTATATTTTATAAATTGAGAATACAAACTATAAATGCAACTATCTTCATACTAATATTGTCACTCGATTTCTACAATATTGGATGTTATTTAACTTGTTTTATATTTACATAATAGTACTAAAATGTTAACTCTCTCAAAACTTAAATTTATGGCTCTTGACATTATGGGAAAGAATTATTTATCTTAGGTATTAGATGATGAGATTCATTTAAATGCAAATAATCTTGGAGACATTATCAAGGAAAGAAATTAAACATCTACTCAAAATAAGGCCAAAGTTATGATCTTTGTTCATCACCATCTCCATAAAAGATTAAAAATTGAGTATCTTACGGTAAAAGACCTACTTATTCTCTGGAATAGTTTAAAAGAAAGATATAATCACAAAAAGTTTTCATTCTTTTAAAAACTCACTATGAGTGGATGCATTTAAGGTTACAAGATTTTAAAACCATAAGTGAATATAACTTTTCAATGTTTAGAATTAATTCTCAACTAAAATTACATAGAGAAAAAATCACCGATGAAGATATGTTAGAAAAAACATTCTTCACTTTCCATGCATCCAATTTGCTCTTATAACAACAATAACAAGAAAGAGTTTTCAAAAAATATTCTGAGTTAATTTTTTGTTTCCTTGTGATTGAACAAAATAATGAACTTTTGATAAAAAATCATAAGTCCTATTTGACTAACTCTACTTCATTCCCTGAAGCAAATGTAATAACATATGATTATTTTACTAATAAATAAACTCATAGCCATGACGTGATTGTAGCTAGGGTCGAGGTCATGAATGTAGTCATGGTTATGGTTTTTGTTCTTATATGAAGAACTCAACTTCCCACCAAAAGTGAAAAAATGAAGAAAAGAATGATAAAAAGTGGGCAAAATAACAAATATATTAAGATTATATGTTATCATTGTGGTGGTAAAGATCATTAGTTTCATACTTATCATACACCAAAACATCTTATTGACCTTTACCAAAAATTGCTTAAAGGAAAAAAATGTAGAGATAAATTTTGCATATGAACAAGGTGACTCTAATCATGGCTATATTGATATCACTCACTTGGATGCTATTAATTTTTATACTGATCCTAATGGAAAAATTAATCACCTAATTGGTGATGGAAATATTCAAAAATAATTTTCTTATATTTTAATTTTAGTGTATATTCTAAAGCAATAAGGAATTTACTTTTAAGATTATTATCTTTTCAAATATATTCTTATATTTTTAAGTAGTATTTTCTCATATTAATTATTGATATTTTTATTTTCAAGTATGAATGTTTCTTCAATTGGCAACAATGTCAATAAAGATATATGTCTCGCTAATAATGCAACGACCTATACAATTCTTAAGGATAGAAATTTTTCTTATTTAGTAATGTAAGAAATCAATATTAGTACTATATTTGGTACTACAAATTTAATTGAAAGTTTTGGAAAAGTTAATGTTCTATTACCTAGAGAAATAAAATTACACATTGATAGTACGTTATATGCTACTAAGTTTCATAGAAACTTATTAAGTTTTAAGGATATCCATCAAAATAGATATCATATCGAGATAATAAATGAAGAAAATATTAAATATGTTTATATCACTGATATGATTTCAGGTAACATATGCATACTTGAAAAATTAACTACATTTTCTTGTATTGCACATATACTAGAACAAATAAAATATATGCTATTGTAAACTAAAAGTTTACAAATTATGGTAAGTTTGTTGTTTAGCATGATTGGTTAGGCTATCTTGGATCAATTATGATGCAAAAAATATTTGAAAATTCATATGAGCATCCATTAAAGAGCCAACAAATTCTTCAATTTAAATTTTTTTCATAGGCTACATGTTTTTAAGGAAAGTTGACTATTCAGCTATTATAGGCAAAAATTGAGAAAGAATCTTTCATATTTTTGGAACATACATGTTCTTAAAGAAAGTTGACTATTCAACCATTATAGGTAAAAATCGAGAATGAATCTTTCATATTTTTGGAACATATACAAAGTGATATTTATAGACCAATTCACTCATCACATGGACTATTTAGATATTTTATAGTTTTAATTGATACATTAACCAGATGGTTATATGTGTCTTTGTTATCATCTCACAATCTAGCATTTCTAAGATTACTTGCTTAATTAATTCAATTGCAAGCATATTTTTCTTATTATCCAATTAAGAAAATTTAACTAAATTGTTGATGAATCTACTTTTTACTTTTTCAATGGTTATTATATGTCTATTGGAATTGATGTTGAACATCGTATAGTACATATTCATACATAAATTAGTTCTATAGAATCATTCATTAAATGCAAAATCATTACTTATGAAATCAAAACTTTCAATTTCTACTTAGGGACATGTAATTTTACATGTTGCAACACTAATTTGAATTAAACCAATAAGTTATCATAAGTCCTCCTTTCTACAATTAGTTTTTAGTCAAGAACCTAATATTTCCTATTTAAGGATTTTTTTTATATGTAGTATATGATCCAATTACACCACCACAATGAACTAAGATAGGTCCTTAACAAAAGTTAGGAATACATGTTGATTATGAATCTCTATTTATAATAAAATATCTTGAACGATCAACAAGGGATTTAGTCATGGCTAGGTTTGTCAATTGTGATTTTAATGAATCAATGTTTCCAACATTAGGGGGAGAAAATAAGCAATTCGAAAAATAAACTAGGTAGAATGAATTATCATTATCTCATCCTGATCATCATACAAAACAATATAAATTGAAAGTTTAAATGATAATTTATTTGCAAGGTTTAGCCAATAAATTGCTAGACACATTTACTAATCAAAAGAGAATGATCAAATCACATATACTAATTGCTAATACTCCAATTAAAGTTTATATTCCTATCGGATAATCTCTTATTGAAAATAAGCATAGTGCATGCATGAAGCATAGTGCAAATAAGCAAAACAATATGAATTGAAAGTTTAAAAGATAATTTATTTGTAAGGTTTAGCCAGTAAATTGCCAGAAAAATTTACTAACTAAAAGAGAGTGACCAAATCTTATATACTAATTGCAAATACTCTAATTAAAGTTTATATTTCTATTGGATAATTTCCTATTGCAAATAAGCATAGTGCATGCATGAAGCATGGTAGACCTATTAGTTCCAACAATAAAAATCATTAGAAAAGAAAAGGAGCTAAAAACTAAGGTGGCTAAATTGAGGATATGGATGTGGTGACTCTAGAAGAGTCCTCAGATAAAAGTGTTATTTTAATTCTAGAAGAAACTCAGATAGCTAAAATTAGTGAAAATAAGGAGATCTTGATAAATTATATCATGAATGGAATATGATGGAACCAAAATGAAGTCAACGTTGATGATGTTTTCGTATATAATGCATTGTATAATATAATAAATTATGATAAAGATCATGAACTAAAGTTTGTTAATGAATGCAAAAGATATGATTTGTTAAAATAAAAAGATGCGATCGAGTTAAAATCGACCTCGCTTGTAAAAAGAAAAATTTTCAGACCTATACTTCATACACTAAAAAGTGTAAAGCTAGTTGGATAAAAATAAGTTTTTGTGCAAAAATGAAATGAGAATGGTGAAATTATAAGATATGAAGCATGACTTATTGCTCAAGGGTTTTCGTAAAGACCTAGCATTAATTATAAAGAGACATACTCACATGTAGTGGATACAACCACTTTTAGATATTTAATTAGTCTGACAGTACATGAAAGACTCAATTTACATCTAACAGATGTTGTTACTACTATTTATATGACTTACTTAATAATGATATTTATATGAAACTCTCTGAAGGTTTTAATTTACCTAAAGCATATGATTTAGATTCTCAAGAAGATTACTTAATCAAATTAAACAAATCTCTTTATAAATTAAAATAATCTAGACACATGTTATATAATTGGCTCAATGAATATTTGTTGAAGGAAGGATATAAAAATGACGCCATTTATCCATGTATTATTATAAAATATTTTGGAAATGAGTTTACCATAATTGCTATTTATGATAATGGCTTAAATATTATTGGAACTTCTAAAGAGCTTTCAAAAATTGTAAATGGTTTAAAGAAAGAATTTGAAATGAAGGATTTAGGAAAAATAAAGCTTTGCCTTGGATTACAAATTGAACATTTAAAAAATGAAAATTTTGTACATAAAAAAGCTTGCATAGCAGAAATGCTGAAACAATTTTATATGGACAAATCACATTTATTGCGTATCTCAATAGTTTTAAGGTCATCAAATATGCACAAAGATTGTTTTAGCTTTCGAGAAAAAGATAAAGAACTATTGGTCCTAAAGTACCATATCTTAGTGCAATTGGAGCATTATTATGTCTTACTAATCATACATGACATGATATATCATTCACCATTAATTTATTAGCAAGATATAGTTCTTCACATATATGAAAGCATTGGAATGAAGTTAATGTTGGTGTGTGTCCTAGAACCAATCATACAGATAATTGAAGTTATACATAATATATTATGTTTTATTTTAGGTAATTTAATTATTATATTTTATTTTTATAATTTTATTATTATTATGCGCAATTTATAACTTAATATAATAATTATCCTTGGAATAGCTTCGCTATTCCTAAAATATCTCTAATCAAGTATTATTACGAAAAGGATAGTAATAATACATCGAGACTAGCATGTATAGTGACTGATGATTACAAATCATGGATATGTGATATCAAGTCAATACATGAGTACATTGCTAGTGAACAATGTATTGGACTGACCCACTATGAGAATAATGCATGGATAGACGTGTCATAAGTTATTCTCATATAATCACAAATACATATAAACCTTTGACCTAAAGTCACTACGATTCCCTACACGAGGAATTACTCACTTTAATATTGTCCTATGTCACCTTTAATCAGGATGACAAGTAAGGCATTGATTGGGTGTGTCATAAATTGTGCAGAAGGAAGTGAGTGATTTAGATGAGATTTTGTTACTTTTGTATAAAAGAGAAATATCCTTGAGCCCCTTGATTGAGTAAGACTTAGAAATGCATGGCCATCCTCAATTGAATTAATATGTGATATTAATCATTTATTTTAAGTCTACTCAGTATTAAGAAATATAAATTGAATATTGACGAGGATGACACATTCCATGCCTCCAGTTCAATTTGGATATTATTACAAAAGGGTTATGATCCAAAACATTGATCATGTATTAGGTGGATGTCGAATCACAAATATTCTTACTACTTGAGTGACAGTGATGTATTGCTAGATACCGCTTACTGTCTATGGCTCAATAATGAGTCATTGTCAACGTAGTAAGAACCTACAGGGTCACACAAAATGAGTAGGAATAAAATAATAATTAATTGGACTTTAATTATATTAATATCCAATTAATTAGACTTATTTTCGTGCATATATTATTAAGAATAATAAATTCACGTAATATATATATATATATATATTATGTGATATTATTTGATATTAAAGTAATATTAAATAATTACGTTATCAGATATTAAATAAATATATTATGAGATAATATTATTTTGATATTTGATAACTATATGCAATTATCTAATATTAAGATATTTATATTATGAGATAATATTATCTAATGTTAGAAAATTAATAGATAAGTCATATCTCTTCTCATTATCTCTAGGATAAGGATAAAATGAATTGTTAAGTGTAATTAGGATTTTAGAAGCATTATCCTAGTAGGACTAGGATTGTGGCTTGCCTAAGTTCCATAAAAGGGGGCTTGAGGGCAGCACATTAACAACACGCTCAAAGCTTCCATACAAACCTTAAATCACTCAAAAAACATCCAATCTTAATTCCTAGAGAGAAAAATGCATCCTAGCAGATTCGTGGAGGGTAAGAGGTCATTGTTCACTCCGTGTGGATACCGTAGAGACGCTGTACCTTTCGGCCGGCGTTTGATTCATCCACTCTTAAGTTTTGATCAGTAGAAATACGAGTGCCCAATAGGTAAAACCCTAATTATAGATTTATGCTTTTTGCATGAATCCTAGGTAGAATTCGGATCAAATTTTGAATTTCCGCTACATATGATAATCCTAATTCCCAATAGTTAAGCATGTATTTTGTTATCTTAGAGGTAAGATGGATATGGGTTTGTTTTATGTGAATGTACCCAAGTCAAACCTAATTAGTCATACAGATGCAAACAGGCTATTCATTTACATGTAGAGGTATAATCATTTCATGGCAGTCTATGAAATAAACTATAATAGCTAAATCATCTAATCATGCAGAAATTTTAGTAGTACACAAATCAAGTAGGGAATGTGTTTGGTTAAGATTTATGACTCAATACATACAAGAGACTTATGGTTTATTTTTTAGAAAATAATCCTAACTATCTTATTTAAAGATAATGTTACATGTATCATTTAATTGAAAGAAAGATACATTAAAAGAGATAGAATAAAATGTATTTCACCAAAAGAATTTTCATTCATGATCTTCAAAAGAATAGTGATATAAATATTCAATAAATCCATTGAAATGATAATTTAGAAGATTTATTTACTAAGGTATCGCTTACTGCTATATTTGAAAAGTTAATCCATAATATTAGAGTTTTTTTGACTTAAAAATTATAATTGATGTTGTCATAAGTGGAAGTTAATACGTACTATACTTTTTTTCCATAACCAAGGTTTTATCCTATTAGGCTTTCTTGATAAGGTTTTTAATGAAACAGTATCTTATTGCGAATTATAATTAAGTACTCCTTTATATGGACATCCAAAGAAGAGTGTTATGAATAATTATTAAATTTATTAAATATGAATATTCATAGGTCAAATGTTATACTTCTAATTATGGTCAATTATTAAATCAAACATTACATTTTTATTGTGGTTAATTATTAGGTTTCAATTCTATTTATGAATCATTATAATAAAATTATAATGTTTTATCAATTTTCCTTATAAATATGAGTTGTATAAATCATTTTAAATATAGTTAAATCAAATATTCTATTCTTTCTCATAATTCTCCTCTATCGCTTTCATATATTTCTTTAATTATTTCTCAAGTGTTCATTAATTTTATAACAATTATAAATATAATTTTTACAAGCTAATTTCTTTCTAAAATAATATCAAAATAAAAAATAGGAAATCAAAACCTACTAATTTTATAGCAAGTATTTATTAAACTAAAGAAGGAGAAAAAAATTTATGTAAAATATTTTAAAATTACATCTAAACCACCTTACATTTAAATTAAAAGTAATTTATTTTTATTTTTTCAAAAAAGAAAAATGTAATCCAAAAATTTTTAATCCTTTTTATATTAGTATAGAGAAGCCCATTTTAATATTTATGATAAATTAAAAAAATTGCAAGCTAAGAAAAATTATAATAAAAAAGAAAGTTTATAAATATAGTTTCAAAAAAGGAAAGTTAGAGATAATTAAAATTTATTAAAATTTTTAATTTTTAATATGACAATTTTGAAAGGTGTTAGCCAATTTGATAATACTTCAATGAAATTTAAAATTAAAATAGAGAAAATATATAATTTTTTTTGCTAAAAAAATAAAACACATAAAGTTAATTTCTAAAAAATATTAATTCTTCTGTCTCAGCTAGATAATTTTGAATATACCTCACGAAATTTGCAAAGGAAATTACTTTATAAAAAGTTCAACTTTTTATAAAAACTTATTTTCTACATAAATTAAATAATTTCTTAAAGTATAGGCTTGTAACTTTCCCATAAAACTTTGCAACTTTTTATGTAAAAGTTACAATATAAATAATCATACTTGTATCATAAAAATATTTAGGAATATAATGAGAAAGTTATAAATTTATATCAAAAAATATGTAAGAACAATTATGCAACTCTTTTCTCTTATTTTTACTTGTTCACATGCTTTTTCTCACATAGGAAAAATGGATACCACTCCAACCCAAAACCTTTATTATAAAAGGTGAGAAAAATTTGCATTTGAATTAAGAGAAAAATACATTCACCTCTTCTAAATTTTAGCAAAATCACGAGGGCTTCCCTCTAGTTTCGAAACCTACATAAACTTCCTTTAAAATATAAAATAATGCTATATTTAAACTCAAATTTGAACTTTTCTTTGATAAAATGATGGAAAAAATAATTATAGATACAAATCAAATAATATATGACAAAATAAATATTTTTTCGTCATAGATATGCTTTAATTAAACTCAAATAACAAAAAATTTATAACATTTACTTTAAATTTTTTACTTTTTCATTTGTCATATTTTATTTGTTTGAGTTTAGTTAAAGTATTTTTTTTTATAAAATACTTAAAATATCTTATACTAGCTTTTAACCTGTGTAATGTATGTATTTAATTAAATTTAATTGATAATAATTTATAATATAAATCTAAATTTTTAGATTTTAAATTATAAGGTATTCAAGCAATTAATGTAAAACCTGTCATTATATTTATGTCAATTAAATAACTATAAAATTTGCATAATTATAATCAATTTAATTAAAATGATAGAGTATATTTTTTTAACTCATTACTAAAGTTGTCATATGATTGTAATATTACATTAATTATAATATTACATTAATAGTGATCGTTGCCATAAGTAAAAAGGATGCTTGCATGATTAAATATTATAATAAATGAAATTTAGAAAAATAAGATAAAAGTAATTCTATAAAAAAAGAAATAACATTTATTTATATGAAATTCAATATATATATCTATCTTTAATTTTTTATATAAATGCAAACCATAATTGATAATAATGATCATAAAAAAATTTAAATGGCTGAAAGACTACTAAAATTACAAATTAAATGAAGTTTTGAATAAATGATTAAGTTGTTGATCTCTTTTTATATAATATTTCTTACTTACTTGCTTGAAATCCGAAGGCTAATTAAATTTGCATTCGGTGTCGTATTGAAAACATCATCAAATGCCCTTTTTATGGTATTAGATCATCCATATTATCATAAGTGACAAAGATTGTGTCCTATATCAAAATTAGAAAAAAAATATTATAAAATGTGTTATTATTCATTTAATAAAATGACAATTTTAGAAAATTGTGTGTAAATCATAAACATAAATCATCTTTTTTACTTTTGTGTGCTGGTACATAATCTTTAAAAATGTTTTTATACTTCTGAAATCTAAGTTTTGCATAATGATTTAGAAAAAGAAAATAATGTAAGTTTAATGCATGTGGTATTTGAACTAATAAATAATTAATAATTTAGTTTTCCATTTTATAAAATAAAGATAAAGTAATAAATCTATTAATAGTGTTTTCATCATTAATTTTTTAAAAAATAATAAAACTATTACAATTCACATTAGGTTCAAAATGATCGATATTATCCTTTAATATGTCAATCTTGAAGAGAAATTTCATTCTTAAAAAGAAATCTAGTTGTATAAATCACTCATCCTTATCACCTTCTTACATAAATATTAAGATTGGAAAAATTAAATAATTTTAACCAAAACTTAAAATTAATATTAAAATTATTGAATGGATAATAATAATAGACTTACTTTAGATAAGCACCCATACAACTCCTCAGCAATTTTTGTTAATACATTGACATGTTTCCTTATTAAACAAAACAAATGATGCCTTACCTATCAAATCATAAACTTTAACATAAACCTGATACTTATTTAATGCAATAACATTTGTTAATATGAAAATAATTTTAGATCTAAATTATAGGCATGAAAGCATGGTAGATATTAATTGTTATCGAATGTAACAATACCTTGAAATTATTTTGTCTAGTATTGTTTTACATTTATGACACTAAAGCTTGCTTTCGTACAAATAAACCTTCTTGTGGCACATAACATAACCATTATAATACCATTTGAATTTATTTTGATGCATTTTTATAATGGCCAAGGTAATAGCAACAAAGATCTAACAAAAAACATGTAATTAGTAGTATTTATAAATATGATATATTATGTTTTCATATCATAAAAGAGCAATGCATTACCTTTTAGTTGATTTAATCTTGGCCTAGGTTTTCTTATTTAGATTATTAATAAAATCATCATCATTTACAAAAATTGATTTCATTAAAGATTGACTTAAGATCTTATTAAATCTAATAGATTAGATATCTTCAGGTAAATTCAAACTTAAAAAATAATAATAATAAGATCATTATAAATGACCAACATTGTATTTAAATGCACAAAGTGAAGGGAGTAATCAAATAGTATTGTATCCTTAGCTTTTTTTTGAAATCCTTTGCTTTAGAGTAGTTTGAATTAAACTTTAGCTTTGATATATTCTAAGAATTTGTAACTACAATAGTATTTACTCAAAGCATATGTGTTTATGTCAATATAAAATTTAAACCACAATTATCATACAAAAAATGGTAGTTACGAAACGTTACTTGTTAACACTTCACTATTGTTCAATGAAACACAATAATTATGATTAGTTCCTTATTTTATTTTATGTATTCATCAGCATATTCAACAAATTCACCTTAAAGTACACATTTTACTATGTTTTTCTTGAAAAATAATAAATTTTATGAAGGAGCAATATGTAAAAACATATACATATACATTTATTTATATAATTTAAATAAAAATAAATATAATTGTAGTACATATACTTACACTTGCTTCCCATTTCTCATTCATGTATGTTTTCTATCTTCTCATGCTTAATCAACTTTCCAATAACATGTGGTTTGTATAGTTTTAATAATTATAATGTCATTAATTTAGAAAAAAAAAATCATGGACTATTAAAGACATATAAAATGGTCTTTACCTATTAGTATTATCTTGACAATTTTTCACAAAGCAATGTCTTCAAATGAAATAAAATTGAAAATGTGCAATACTATCATTGCTTAACATGGTTGAACACTTGTAGTTCAATGGAAATTAATTTTGTATGGATGTTTTGTAATCTTAAACTTGTCGAAGTTGTGCTTAGCTATAAAATTTTGTATGATATAATGCTTTTCTTTCTTAAACTTGCTTTCATACTTGTTTATTAACAATTTCTGAAATACTATTACAAAATTTTTATCTCTATTGACAAAGTAAAACATATATATTATGATTAGATGTTGTTATTATGGAAGACATGCCAAGGAAAAATATGTACATATAAACTTAATAAATAAGTTGTAACCAATTAGTACTATATTTATTGATTTAAGATATAGTAGGGCAAATTGATGCAAAGCAAAAGTAATAAGATAAAGATGAAGGAAAAAAATGACTTGAAATGCCTTTTAATACTATAACTATAATAAGATTTTATGGGTTTGACAGTAGAGAACAAATTGGGATAATAAAATAGTATTAGTAAGAAAAATGGAGATTTAACTGAAATTTGATTACAATATCTATTATTTACCTTCACAATATGGAGCATGAAATCATAATAAGTGATTACAACTAATTATAACTTAAGGTAATTGTTATGTTAGTGATGATGAAGATGTTACTAATAATAGTAAAATAGTGAGATACTATCTCTTTAGAGCAAAACAATTATTCCACTAAAATCTCTTATTGATGCAAAAATCAATTATCCTAAATAAAATTTTCATGGCTAGAAATAAGATGATATTAAAAGTTAATTCTAAGAAATGAAAAACTTTCATAAGCATAAGATATGAGCCTATTAGTGAAGGGCATCCCTTTATACATATTATACTATTCCTATCTAACAAATAGCATTGAAAAGTCTTTTCTTTCTTTAGGAATATATTGTTTCTAAAAGATTAAAGGCATTAGTTTTTTTTTTTAGAATCAAAAGCTTTCACATTCATTTTTATTCTAATTCTCCATTTGTACAATTATACAATTATCCAAGGATATGAAAACTTGCCTAAAAAGAGACATAAAAATACTATGATATTTTCCTTTTCCTAGTTGTAACAATTTAATTCATATTTTCCAATAATGAAAATATGATAATGGCAAAAGATGAAAACTAACCAAACACCAATGTTACTTAAAAAAGAAAATGCAATATCAAGGACTTGGAAGACTACATGAGGTTTGTGGTTATGCATGTTAACAATGTAAAACCCTTCTGTGTTTTATATATCTGTTAGAAAATCATACATTCAATAAGAAACTCAAATTATTCTTCACCAAATAATAAAAAAGATAAGAGATTTGCATCAAAACTAATAAGGGTACCTTGAATTATATGATTAATATAACTAACAAAAAACTAATTTTAACTGAATTCAAATAAACCCAAAACAAGAAAAAGATTGAAATCCTAAATTAAAATGAGTGAGATAATATTAGTACTTAAGGATGAAAGTAAAATTTGCATCCAAACTAGTACTAGTACCTTGAATTATGTAATTAACATAACTAACAAAAAAATAATTTTAACTAAATTCAAGTAAACCCAAAAGAAGAAAAAAGATTAAAGCACTAAATTAGAACAAAGTAAACAATGTTAGTATTTGAAGTTAAGAATGATTGTTGAAAGAAAAAAAAATAAAGATAAGTTGTAAAAAATGGTGGAAGCATCTAGGAATTTTTGTTGAACGAGGGATCAATTGGATATAAAGAATGGTGTGAGATTGAAAATTAGGCAAAGTAAGAGATAAAAAAGAGTACCAAAAGAGGAGATTGATGATCTTTATCGACTATTTTAGTGAATGGCTTGCAACACTCAGTATGAAGAAATATTGACTTACATACTAAGTAGGAGGCTTGTTATGGAAATGTAATAAAAAAGAGATGAAAATAATAAGAAATATATAATTAGGTAGATTAGTAGATATTATTTAATTTAATATATAATCATCCTTTTTTATCATTTCATTGAAAAAGGGTTTAGGTTTAGATTTAAATATAGCCTTAAGAGGTCTATATGAGTTTTAAAATTAGAAGAAAAGTTTGTGTAATTTCATTAAAAATTAGAAGATGTCAATATATTCTTCTCTTAAATTAAATGCAAGTATTTACATATGAAGTACAACTACTTGCATTTTCCAACACTTACTCCTTTATACTCTCTTTTCTACTTGTATTTTACAAAACTTAAAAGGTTTCTCTTTCCTAACATAAAAAAATAGTGACGGAAAATTAAGTGTTAGAAAATGCATGTATCTTTATTCTTAACCATGAATATGACTTCTTTTAACTTAGAATATGATAAATGAAAATATTAAACACATATTACTATATTTGACTCATAATCTTTATTAAATGAATAAAATAAATTACTACAAAAAATTAATTTAATGTTGGTTATTTAACACATTTCACATTGATTGCCATTTGATGTGTATGCAAGCATTATTATAAATTATGTATATTTAGCATCGATCATCAATATGATGTCAAATTGACGTGATCCCGCAAGTGCACGGATTTAGTTGAGTTATAGTATAAAAGATATCATCTCCACAGGGATTGAATGTTGAATACTAACTGAATTTCGAGGTAAATTATCTAGGTGTACCGATTGATATTGTGAATTAAAGGTAAAATGCAAAACAGAGCTTAGTTATAAAAAAAAAAGATTTTATTCAAATGAGATGAAAGCGTACTCAGCTTTAGGGTTCCCTTATACATTTCATTATGGAATGAAGATAATCCTCTAACTTGGTTTACTGTTAATTTAGATTGCTGGATTACTAAAATAAGCTATATCTCATTGCAAGGCTACTAGCTACTAACCAAAAGATTAAGTGATCAGAATTTCTCTAGTAATCACTCATCTAGGTTGCATTAACATTGCTTTAGAATCCATTCTTAGACATTTCATCCTGTGCAAAAGAATCCAATTAGCTTAATTCCTAAGTCTAATTGATATTCCCAATGATCATGCAAGGTCCGATTAATTAATTGGTCATTCCAACCTAGAATTAACTAATCTATCACACAAATCCAATATTCCAGAAGTATTGGTTTATTCAAGTACAAAACAACATAATCAAATCATTAATCAACAGTAAATCAAACTAGATTATATAAAAATCAAATCCATGAACAAGTTTACCCCAGCTGAGCACTAGGGTTTAGTGTGGAGTCATTACACAACTAGCAAAAAACCAGAAAATAGAAAGGGAATTCAAACAAGTCATGAAGCTCTACAAATTCCTTACTTGAATCTTCAATCCTTTGCTTGATCCAATGTTAGCAGTTGCCTTTGGTGACTTTGGGTCTCTCCTAGGGTTTCTACTGGGTTTCTACTGATAGCTCCCCTTTCTAATTTTCGGTTCTCCTCCCCCTTCTTGATTTTTCGCACAAAACTTATACGAGTAATGTACACGGGGTATGAAATGGCCCGTGTTGTACCCCGTGTTTCTCTGCGAAGGTTGAGCAGCATGATACACGGGGTATGACACTCCTCGTGTTTACTTACGAAGTGTCAGGCAGTATGGTACACGGGGTATGACACGGCCAGTGTTCAATCCCGTGTTCTTCTGCGAGCAGCTCAGTGAAGCTTCGAAGCATTTCAGAAAGAAACATGACCTTCCGCACGAGGTTCCCATACCCTGTGTTCTTCGTCAGGTGAGCAACTTTGCTTCGATTCTCCACAATTTGCATGGTTTTAGCTCCGGATCCTTTTCTACTGCTCAAATGTATCACTTCAAAACCTGAAAATAAAATATTGAGCATTTAAGTACCCTTTTTCAATTAATTTGCACAAGATACTAAGTAAATAGGTGATAAAACACATAAAATTTAAGTGCAATTGTGCATTTATCAATTCCCCTACACTTAAATCTTGCTCGTCCTTGAGTAAGGAAGTAAGAGAACAAAAAATCCACTCCAAATTTATTTATTTTTATATAAAAATTAACATCAGGCAATAATTCAACGAATCAGAAATTAGGATCAAGTCATGCCAAGCAACTAAATGAAAATAAAGCAACTAAATAAGTCAATCCTCAGCATAAGAGCAAAAGAGAATAGCCTCACAGGTAAAGTGTTTGCTCAAACTCTCAAGATAAAACTTGTGTTTGCTCTCAAATCAATCAACTCAGGACTTAATGTTACCATATGCTTGCAAAAACTCTAATCTCCACTACTATATTGTAAAATGCATGCAAATCAGAGGACTTTATTAGGGAAAATGGTAAGGATAGAGGAAAAGAAAATTAAGGGATGAAAAGTGATAGAATCAAAGAAGGGAAAAGACACATTGGTCTTAAGTTCGACCATTGTCGAGTTCCATTGCTCAGTTTAGCATATTACCTTACTTCTATTCCTTGCTTCAACCCCTTCTTCTTTCTTCTTTTCTTCTTCTTTTTTTTTTAACAGTAAATCTGCAGATAAAACTTTTCTTTCTTTCTTTCCTTCTTATTTCCTAACAAGCTTTTCTTCCTCTTCTTCTTCCCAAATTATTTATTTAACACCATTTTTTTTATTTTGTTTTGTTTTGTTTTGTGTTTTGTTTATATATATATATAAACAAAGCTACAAATTAACTTATCCAACTGAGCAGCTCTATGTAAGAACCTCTATGTGATAGCCAAACTCATTTAATGTGTCTAAGTTCCCCTTAGGCAGTGGCTTTAAATGCACATAGGATGAGCTGGGCTGGAAATAAAGCTCCAAGGCTCAAAGTGGCTAACTAGGGGCAAGGCTGAAAATAGTTTAGGATATATCAAAGAAAAGGATTCAAATAAGCAAAACAAATAAAAAGGGTGAAGAAACATGGCCTCATCATTTTTGACATGCAAAATACATAAAATGTAGCCTCAAAAAGAGCAATTGCAAGTTCTAGAGCAAAAAGTCAAGAGTGAGACATAATCCCTCAAGAAGATAAAAATGAGCTTCAAATTCTAATATGAAATTTGCTCAAAAGGCTCAAGTCTCACGAAGATCAATTATGCTTATTTCTCTTAACTTTAAGCTTTAGATTTTCCTTATTAAGTTACTAGTTAATCATTAAAGGAGCAAGGCATGAACAAATCACTTTAATCAAAAGATTGCCCTAATCAATTTTTTTCATTTTACATTTCATTGAATTTGGAGTAAATTTCAATATTCTAAATCAATCAAGTAGATTCAGGTGCAAAACATTCTAAACGATGCTCCCCCACACTTAAAATTGGACATTGTCCTCAATGACAAATAAGGTAAATAGAAAAGAGATAGAGAATAAATAGGGGACTGAAACTTCCCTAACAAGTGGAGCATTGTTGTCCATTACAGATCATGACGTCAGGGGGATCCACAGGTAGAGACAGATTAGGAGAGAGAGAGAGAGAGGAGACTGCTAATTTAAAAGAAAGAAGATGCAATACTGGAAAAAAAAATATGCTGTTAGTTATTATAGATAAAAATATTAAGAGTACAAGAAAATAAAAGAGAAATAGGTAAATAATAAAAATTAAATGAAAATGTATAGTCAATATAAGTACAGACCAAGATAAATGTAAATAGAGAGGAGAAATAAGTTAAAAGCAGAATATATAAGTAAAGGAAAAAGAAGCAATCCGAGCTACTGAGTAGGAGGATCTGGATCAGCTGGGGAAGAGGGGTGGAAAAGCTTGAACAAAGGCTCGACCATGCTCTCAATGTGTCAGGATCTCCTGTCCAAGTTGTCATAAAGGCCCTCTATCCTCGTCTGACACTCAGAGATGTGCTGAAACTCAGCCAGAATCTGTTGTTGACCAGACAATATGTCTCGGAAGTAGGCCTCAGATGAAACTCTGCCCCCTGCAGAAGATGATGGTCCGATATCAGGAGTGGCATCACCATCGCCATCGCTCCTGGAAAATCATGTTAAAAAATCCTTATCATTGGTTCAGTCAGTGAGGTACACGGGGTAAGACACACCCCATGTTTAACACCGTGTATCTCACTAGAATGCCATGAAATCATAAATTTTTTATACTAACAAGACAGTGAGGTGCACGGGGTATGACACGTCCCATGTTTTACACCGTGTATCTCACTGGACTACATTTTGGGCCTTCTGTGCACGAAAATGAACAACAAACATGCATATATGCCTAATTTACCCTAGAGACAGAGACCAAGTGCAAAAATGAACATCGTAAATCAACAACTAATGACTTATATGTCTCAAACTACTTAGAAACTCAATGAAAATGGGAAAACTAAGATTTAAAAGCAATAAAAATAGAAAAATAAGCTTGGGTTTCCTCCTAAGAAGCGCTTGTTTAAGGTCATAAGCTTGACCCCTGTTTCAATCAGTCTGGAGCTACCGTTATCGGTGGCCCGGTAACATAATGTTTTAATCTCTGGCCATTAAGTAGTGGGCTTGCCTCCAAAAATTCTGCATATGCAGTAATCTCCTCATTTTTAATAACTCCATCTGTTACTAGACATGCTTCAAGTGGATCTTGAAGGCACCCCATGAGAAGGTTTTCTCTCACAATTTTGTCTAGCACATCAATCCTGCATATTGAATCTTTACAAACAGGTAATTTAATTGATTCATTCAAATTAAACTTAACTTTTTCATCCCCAATAGATAATGAAAGCCTTCCATTTTTTACATCAATCAAAGCACCCGCAGTGGCCAAAAAGGGTCTACCCAAAATGATAGAGATTTGTGTATCCTCTTCCATTTCAAGTACAACAAAATCAATAGGAATGAAAAACTTACCAACCTTGATAGGTATATCCTCAAGTATACCTACTGGGTATTTCATTGAACGGTCTGCTAATTGAAGTGAAACTGTGGTGGGCTTCATTTCTTCTATGTTTAGTCTCTTTGCAACTGACAGTGGCATGAGGCTCACACTTGCTCCCAAGTCACACAATGCCCGGTCAATAGGAACATTTCCAATCACACAAGGAATAGAGAAGCCGCCTGGGTCCTTTAACTTAGGAGGTAGTTTATTCTGGATGATGGCACTACACTCCTCCGTTAGAGCTACAGTCTCATGCTCCTCTAGCTTCCTTTTGTTTGAGAGAATGTCCTTCAAGAACTTTGCATATGACGACATTTGTGAAAGAGCATCAATGAAGGGGATATTGATATACAACTTCTTCAATACTTCCAAGAACTTTCCAAACTGCTTATCAAGTTTAGCCTTTGCTAGTCTTTGAGGATAAGGGATAGGCGGTTTGTATGGTTCTGGAGGGACATATTTTGGCATTTCAGGTAATTCCCCTTCTTTCACTTCAACATCATCAGGAATTAAAGCTTTTTTGCCTTCTTTCTGCACTTCCCCCTTAACTATCTCTTCTTCACCTTCATGAGTAGCATTTGGAACCTTCAATAGCCTCCCACTTCTAAAAGTGATTGCTTTACAATGCTCCCTAGGATTTGATTTAGGTTGAGCAGGGAGTTGACCAGAAGCTCTAGAGGAAAAAGCAGAAGCTTGTTAAGCTATTTGGGTCTCCAGCATTTTTCCATGTGTGGCCAATGAGACAACTTTGGAGGACAGTTGCCTAATGGAATCCTCCATGGCTTTACCATGCTGCCTAAACTTTTCATTAGTTTTCTTTTAGGAAATGAGAAATTTCTCTAGGAGGCCTTCTAATTTAGCAGTGGAAGAGGGTTGATCTGGTAGGTTGTAGGGTCTTTGGTTTTGAAAATCGAGTGGTGGTGATGGTGGCCTATTGTGAGTGTTTTGGGTGTTGTATGGCTGGTTGGGCTTGTAGGATAGATTTGGGTGGTTCCTCCATGATGGGTTGTAGGTGTTTCCAAAGGGTTCATTCGGATTCTTCTGTCCATACCCACTATTGTGCACATAGTTTACTTGCTCAGTGAAATCCTGCCCCATGTACACTTAGTTGCCATATGACTTGTCATACCACAAATCTCACAAGGAAGGTCAGTAGCACCTGTTGCATTTACACTATTAACTTGAAATTTATCAAACTTAGCCATAAGTGCATCTACCTTGCTACCTAGACTTCCTAGTGCATCTACCTTAGCTGACAAATGATTTAAAGCATCCAATTCATACTTACCTGGAGCTTTCCTTGAAGATCCCCTCTCATTTGACCATTGGTAGTGGTTCAAAGCCATATCCTCAATCAAATCATATGCTTCATCTAACCTTTTGTTCATCAAGGCACCTCCAGCAGCAGCATCCACAGTAAGCTTAGTATTATAGTTCAAACCATTGTAGAAAGTATGGAGAACTAGCCATTTCTCTAGCCCGTGATGTGGGCACAACCTCAGAAGTTCCTTATATTTATCCCAAGCATCAAATAGAGATTCCCCTTCTCTTTGAGAAAATGTGGTGATTTCATTCTTTAATTGAGCAGTCTTGCTTGGAGGGAAATATCGTGACAGAAAAACCCGCAGTAGCTCGTCCCATGTAGTGATAGATCCTGCTGGTAAAGAGTGTAGCCACGCCCTTGCTCTATCCTTCAAGGAGAATGGGAAGAGTCTAAGCTTAATAGCATTCGCTGCTACACCATTTATCTTGATGGTATCACAGTACTCTAAGAAAATCTAAATATGGAGGTTGGGATCCTCCATTGGTAGTCCACTAAACTGGTTTTGTTGCACCATAGACAAAAGAGCTGGCTTCAATTCGAAGTTGTTAGCCTCAATAGTAGGCCTTCTTATACTGGATTGAAGCCTAGTGGCGTCAGGTGCTGCAAATTCTCTAAGAGATCTGTTATCCATGTCTTCAATCACTGTTTCAAGGTTAATTGCCTCTTGGATATGTATTGATTTTTGCTCTCTCCTTCTCCTAAGCAGAGTTCTTTCAATCTTCGGGTCTAAGTCAAGAATTCCTTCAAGACTTCTCCTTCACATATATAAAGATTTTTTGCAAAAAGAGTAGGTAATACTCGAACAGAATAAAATAAGAAAGAAATACTATATATAAAAATAAGAAAATCAGAATTAGATGAATCAAAAACTAAAAAGAAAATTAATTGCTTAGTCTAATTCACTCAAAAGTTTCTGTTAATATCAACTAGTTACAATCCCCGGCAACGGCGCCAAAAACTTGACGTGATCCCGCAAGTGCACGTGTTTAGTCGAGTTATAGTATAAAAGATATCGTCTCCACAGGGATTGAATGTTGAATACTAACTAAATTTCGAGGTAAATTATTTAGGTGTACCAATTGATATTGTGAATTAAAGGTAAAATGCAAAACAGAGCTTAGTTATCAAAATTTTTTTTTATTCAAACGAGATGAAAGTGTACTCAGCTTTAGGGTTCCCTTATACATTTCATTATGGAATGAAGATAATCCTCTAACTTGGTTTACTGTTAATTTAGATTGCTGGATTACCAAAAATAAGCTATATCTCATTGCAAGGCTACTAGCTACTAACCAAAAGATTAAGTGATCAGAATTTCTCTAGTAATCACTCATCTAGGTTGCATTAACATTGCTTTAGAATCCATTCTTAGACATTTCATCCTGTGCAAAAGAATCCAATTAGCTTAATTCCTAAGTCTAATTAATATTCCCAATGATCATGCAAGGTCCGATTAATTAATTGGTCATTCCAACCTAGAATTAACTAATTTATCACACAAATCCAATATTCCAGAAGTATTGGTTTGTTCAAGTACAAAACAGCATAATCAAATCATTAATCAACAGTAAATCAAACTAGATTATATAAAAATCAAATCCATAAATCCATGAACAAGTTTACCCCAGCTGAGCACTAGGGTTTAGTGTGAAGTTATTACACAACTAGCAGAAAACCAGAAAACAGAGAGGGAATTCAAACAAGTTATGAAACTCTACAAATTCCTTACTTGAATCTTCAATCCTTTGCTTGAATCCAATGTTAGCAGTTGCCATTGGTGACTTTGGGTCTCTCCTAAGGTTTCTACTGATAGCTCCCCTTTCTAATTTTCGGTTCTCCTCCCCTTACTTGATTTTTTGCACAAAACTTATACGGGTAATGTACACGGGGTATGACACGGCCCGTGTTGTACCCCGTGTTTCTTTGCGAAGGTTGAGCAGCATGATACACAGGGTATGACATTCCCCGTGTTTACTTACGAAGTGTCAGGCAGTATGGTACACGGGGTATGACACGGCCAGTGTTCAACCCCGTGTTCTTCTGCGAGCAGTTCAGTGAAGCTTTGAAGCATTCCAAAAAGAAACACGACCTTCCACACGGGGTTCCCATACCCTGTGTTCTTCGTCAGGTGAGCAACTTTGCTTCGATTTTTCACAATTTGCATGGTTTTGGCTCCGGATCCTTTTCTACTACTCAAATGTGTCACTTCAAAATCTGAAAATAAAATATTGAGCATTTAAGTACCCTTTTTCAATTAATTTGCATAAGATACTAAGTAAATAAGTGATAAAACACATAAAATTTAAGTGCAATTGTGCATTTATCACAAATATCATATCAACGCTAGTTCTTTTACAAGAAAATTAACATATTTGGTTACAGTATATTGATTAGTAATTGAAATATGATGTTATTTTTTTATCGATAATTGACATTAATAATATTAGTTTAAAATATTAGTTGTATTAAATAATTGATGTTATTTTCTTTTTTTTAAAAAAAATTCCACTAGAATTCTCCTAAAAAAGCCTAAAGCAATTTCTAAATCCAATTATAGAACTTGAAAACTTATATTACTATACAAGTAGTAACAATAGTGTTCAAGTCCTACCTCAATGCCTTTATCATCAAAATTAATATCACAAATACAATAAATTGGAAAAAAATGAAAAATGAAAAATTTGTTTGGATTCAAATAGCAGAAGACATAAAATGCATAAATCTTAAAAAAATTAGAAATAATACCTCTAAATATTGAGAAAGAACTTGCATTGTCTTCTAATAGCATGGCTATTAACAAAAATACTTATAAATCCCATTATGGCAAAACAACTATACAAGAATGTCAAAATTGCTCCTCTAGGTCAAACATTAATAAAATAAGCTTTTATTGGAGAAAAATTTATTACTTGGATTTTGTTATTGAACTTTGGTGGAATTATGTATTGTTCGAAGTACATATATCATCCTAGCTCATTGGAAGAAAAAAAATTCACTACCTTTTGTTCAAGAAATCCACATTGACTAAAATCCTAATTAATATAATAAAAAAATAAAGAATCTAGACAAATAAACACAACATATAATAAATAGATATTCATATTTAAGTCTAGGGGAAAATAAAGTGTTCAAATGAATGTTAATGTTGAAAAGAAGATGCTAACAAGAGTCAAAATTAGTTGAATACAAGCAAAGGTGGTCCAATCTATTGGAGAGAAATTCTTGAGGACATCTTTTTTACAAAAGAAAATAAACTAGTTAATCACTCCATAAAAAACTCTTTATAATTTATTTGCAATTTGGCGCTCAGTACAAACCTTTGATTTCAACTCTTACTTTCATTTTTACAAGTTTTAAAGAGAAAAAAATAACATTATTTAACATTCTACATCAACTATAAACTAAAACAAATGTATTAAGAGTAAGTATAGTTTAACTTTTCACATCAGTTGTATTATACAACCAATGTGAAATTCCTCTTTAATTATTTATTAATACTTTGCCAAACAAAATATTACTATTTTAGAATTAACAGATATATAACAATATTAGAATAAAATTGATTTAGCTATACACATTGTATATAATAGAATTTACAATATACATATATCAAAATAATATCCAAAACATAACTTACTCTAAGTGAAATCTATTGCACTAAAATTTTTTCATTTTATTATATAAGTAAACATAATAGAAATAAATTGTATGTAAATGAAACAAAATAAGAAAAGAGTCAATTTATTATGTAGACATATATTCTTCCATTTTAAAAAATATGTTAGTTTTTAATAAATAATAACATTATTTTAAATTATTTGTTTTCGACTACATTGTGACATTTTTCTAGTAATGACCTATATAAAAATAACACTAAATCTAATATATAGTTTACAACATAATGTTTTCCTCATGTTAAAATGGCACCTGATCTATTTTCCTTTTGTTAAAGCATTCCACTAGATTATGCAAACATTAATCATGCATTCCTTGCAGTACCAAGTGATATATAGGGATAACACTCCAATCGATTTGCACATTTAGAAAAACTTCAAATTTTATGATCATGGCAATCATATTAAAATATAAATATCTTCTTCTACCTTAATTATTTGAAAGTAAAAGATAATTGTAGTTTGATAAGATGCTAATAATCATAAAAATTGAAACATTTTTAACTAAAAATATAGTGAAAAAAAATTATAAACAAAATGAAAATCAATATGCATTGATTATTAAACAAAAAATAATGTCACTTCATATAGCTTAATATAGATTTTAGGTTATGAATATTTATTTTAAGTTACAAGTTAATAAAAACATCAGTTATAATAAAAAAAACACTATTATTTTCCTTTTCTAAAAAAATATAACTTTTACATCTTGATATTTTTCTAATAAATACCTAAAAAAATTACATTAAATTATCAGCATATCCATCTATATTGCATATTATTATCTTAAAGACTAAGTATTATATTATTAATAACTTTGAAGAAAAGTGATGGTAATTTTCTTTATAGTATAAGGTAAAAATATGGTTCATAGAGGTAGGAGTTTTGATTTCACTTCTTTGATGAAAATTGATGGTGATTGTCTACATGATAACCATGTAAATTTTATCCTTAATCCCTTACTTTCACGTTTATTGCAAATTATGGAAACTTGACATAGATTGTAGCCAAGAGAGGATGAAAGGATGATAGTTTAGGAGTAGCAACTTGAATCTCAATAATTGATAATTGAGTAACATCAATCGTATATTATTTGTTAAAAAATAAACTAAACACCTAAATGAAAAATAGAGTAAAAGAAAAAAAGAAAGGAGAATGCAATTTACAAACAAAATAAGAATATGTTAGTTATTAATATATAATCAATGTTTTAAAAATAAAATTTCATTCTACATTTGTTAACATACTTTTTAGATGTTAGCTATTTTGAGAATCAATGTTGTAAGTGTTTATTTCGTGAATGCTATAATGTGTTTTAAATAAGTATACTATTAAAATATAAATAATATATAATTTTTAAAAATATTATAAATACAAATATTAATATGTTGAAATATAAATAATTTTTATAATTTTTAATAATACCTTTAATAAAAACATTAATCCAATCCAATGAAATATAAATAATATTTATAGTTTTTAATAACACTAAAAATATGAACATCAATTTGTAGAATTGTAATGTTTCAACTAATAAACTATTTCATTTATTCTATCTTAATCAAATTCTTTTAATTTTTTTGGCTTTCTGAAGTTCTTATTTTAAGCCATTATACTATTTAAATTCTTATGATTAATTAAATTGAAATATATGAGTTAATTAAATTCTTATGATTAATTAAATTTATTTATTTATTCTTAAGTCTAGAAATAATTGTTTTGAATAGTTTTAATATTTAAATTATTTTTCCTATTTAAACAAATCTTGAACAAATAAACTAATTGATCATATATTTTATCATTTAATTGTTCTCTATTTTACCTTACAATAAAATTTAGGAATTTAGTATATTTCTTGGCAATATTAAAATTATATTTACTGGCTAAAATATTATGTCTAAATTAGTTTAAATAATTTTAGGTTGATTTTCTTATAAATTTGAGAACTTTAAGTATTTGAGAGACGTGAATTTATGAAAATATTTATATGTATTTTAGAGAATAGCTTTTCCCAAAAATTAGAGAACTATAGAATATTTACTTTTGAAATCTTAAATTTATTAAATTATATTGGAAAAATTGGAATAATGAATATTAGGATTGATTTACTTGGATTCAATAGGAATAAAATGGGTAAGGGGAATAGGTGATTAGGATAAAGTTCTAAGTCTCCCTTGACTTTTTAGACAAAATAAAGGGGTAAGATTAAAAGTAGTGAAGTTGAACTTATATTATTAACACTTTATTTTACAAAAACCCAAATCTCTTTTTAAGTCAATAATAATTAGAACCATTTTCATTTTCTTCAAAACCTATCTCGTCTTCTTTTTTATCCTTACTATTTTTTACCTCTTCCTTTTTTTAGCCACTGCTGTCATTACTTTCCTAATTGTTGTGTGCCTTTCTTAGCTTAGTAACACTTGCACAAAAAAAGGCATGAAACCACAACCCTATTCATAATAACATTGAATGCTTGTTACTGCTTAATCTCTAAGAAATCTATCATTTTTCAATGCTGATGAGTAACTAATGATCTCTATAAAATAAGGTAAGCCATTTGAGAGCATAATACCTCAATATTTTAGGATATATAAACATGATTTAGAAAATTCTATACCTTTAGTTACTTTTAATGTCATACTCTAAACCTAAAAATATAAGGAACAAATGATTATGATAATTAGTATAGTGTAATTAAAGTCTAAAGTGATAATTAGTTTAGAAGAAAAGTAATTTATATTAGCAATATCATAATTTACTCTTATATATTGATAAATAGAAAAAGAAAGGAAAAGGGAGAGCTTGGATGGTTTTGTCACATTTTAGAAGGATTAGGTGAGTATATATCTTACCTACTAAAATTTTGCTTAAACTTATATTTCATATTTTCCTCAAGTAATTGTACTATATATATATATATATATATATATATATATATATATATATATATATATATATATATATAATTTCATAGGTATAGATATATTCTTTCTCAATTAATAGCATTAGTGATATGTATATACTATTGTTACCTAATTTAATATGATGAAAGATAGTGTAACTAGTATAGATGGTTTATATATTATTTATTGAGGATTATTGTTCATATAACGTAGTGGCTACACAATAAAGGTATAATATAATTGACACTTGAAATGATATTATATATATGTGTGCGTGTGTGTGTGTGTGTGTATCTATGCACTTATTTAGATTTATTAAATTGTTATTGAATGGATGAATTGTGTCCACATATGAGAAATGTGAAAATTTTGGTTGATATTATTGTTGTAATTATATTAAGATTGTGTTGACAAAAAATTTATAAATTGTGTATGATATGAAAAAGGTATTGGATAAGCTTGTTATGTTGAGATAGGAGGGATGATTTGATGGTTTTATGATAGAGTACCAAATTTGAAAAATTATTTATGAACGAATAAAGGTGACCCTAAAAGAATAAGGTTACATTTGTAAATAGATAAGGTTGACCAAAAATTACAAAAAAGCATAGTTATGTTCATTTATTTTACATTCTATATTGGTGAAATTGTACGGTTGATTATGTGATGATAAATTTATCAATTTGATCAAATTAATGATAGGTGTTACAAATTTGTGTGAATATATTGTTGTTTAATGTTTTCCATGTGTAATATTTTTGAATAGTTATAATTATATTGTCATTATGCTTGATCCATACTTTTATTTTAGTAAATATTTTGAATATGTATAAATAGGAGAATTAGTTAACTAGAAACTTTCTTAAGAAAAAAAAGGCTAGATATGAAACTAGTAGATTACTACTAATTGGTTTATTAGTTTAATTCAAGGTATTCTTTAAGTATGTTTCAACCATTAGTTGTAGATAGGTATGTATTCACTGATTTTACATAATTTACTCTTTCTTTTATTTTAAACATTTCATGTTTAACTTGAATCATCAAATTAAATGGTTCTCTAGAAAGCCAAGGCACTTTGATTAGAGAATTTGACAGTTTGGGAGATGTTATTGTAAATTGATGCTTAATAGAGATTGTGAATATGGTTTTGTTTATTTTAAGTATAATCGAGTATTGGTATTTGTTAATTGAGTCACATGTATATGTAGTAGGGTAAGTGACCTTTCTAATATGTTTAAAAAATAAAGGAAATTCTGATGAATTACTTTTTTTAACACTTACATTGCCTCTTTATCTATATAGGATATGAAGGAAGTCATAATCTTAACCCAATCATGACCGACATGGAACCCTAATCGATTTTCATCAGCATATTCCTGACTAACTACCTTGATTCAAAATAACAAATGCCTTGCATTTATAAGGAATTTAACATTTTAAAAGAGAACATTTAAAAAGACATTTTTTATTTTTCATTTTTACAAAATATGAAGAAGTTAGATATACTTATAGCCCTCCAAAATGAGGATAAGCAAACCTAACTAATTGAAAATTAGTGCAACTTCCCCCTATCTATTTCCATGGCAAACAAAAGGCCTAAAATATTCTATATACATGAATGGTGCTATCAAAATACCATTAACAAGTTCCCATGAACTCTAGCTTTGAAGAGGTGGTGGTGGAGGCTTAACTTGGGAGTCTGTAAAATAAAATATGGAAGGGTGAGTTTGGGGCTCAGTGAGTGAAAAAATTATAGATAATACAATAAATTATAATAACTTATCCATCAGACTGTCCTCTTTTAACCAATCATATCATAATTAAACATATTAGAAACTAAGAACCAAGTTCAATGAAATTAATACATGATCATTTCATTTTTCAATGTCTCATATGCGAACACTTGAGGATAACTATAATTAAGTTAGCTCTTATTTGAAACAATAAATAAAGAATAGAATACAACCATCCTCCTTTTATCTCCCAGGTTAACCTTATTCCATCATTGTCCGTCCAAGGTCTACCTTATACCCTCCATAAGTATGTCACCGAAAATTTTCCATTCGATATTCACAACATCATCCCCATCATATTTTTCACCTTTATTACCATTCATGACATGTTTCATAATGCAATTTTAGATGTTAGAGCTTAAGCTCTATCTAACATAATCACAATGCAATTTAATGTACATCATAATATCTATCAATATCATCATACTCTCTTGTATGACTATAAGTATTTACACATATCATAACTCTCATGTTATATTTTATTATAAACCACTATACCTTTAGTGCTTAGAGACTAAATATCCATGTTAGGCCATTATAAGGTATGGAAACATAAAATAAAGTGAATATAAGTTTCTATATAATGACCATAATTTTGATATATGAGTGATATCTTAAGAATAACTCATAAACTATAAATGTATTATGTATGAAACTCTTTTTATATGAAAGTAGGTTCAATCATAATGCAATTTAATATGCATCATAATATCTATTAACATCATCATACTCTCTTGTATGACTACAAGTATTTACACATATCATAGCTCTCATGCTATATTTTATTATAAACCATTATACCTTTAGTGCTTAAAGACTAAATATCCATGTTAGGCCATTATAAGGTATGGAAACATAAAACAGAGTGAATATGGGTTATTATATGATGACCATAATTTTGACCTATGAGTGATATCTTAGGAATAACTCATAAACTATAAATGTATTATATGTGAAACTCTTTTTGTATGAAAGTAAGTTCAATCACCTTTCCATAAATTACTCATTTACCTAAATCAACTAAGTTTTGAAAGAGTTATGTCTTTTTAAAGTTAGACATAAAAGTTCTCTTTTATGAAATTCAGAGTTCATGATCTTTGCTTACTATTTTAATGGTATCTTAAAATACATATATTATTTTAATTTGAAACTAATTCTATTTGAAAGTAAACTCAATTACCTATAAAAAAATAGGTAGTTTGTTTAAAACGAACAAAAGAAGAAAGAGTTATACCTCTTTAAAGTTGGTATAAAATTTTGTAGTCGATGAACTGATTAGTGAATCAATTCATCAACCCAATTTTTGCCTTTGGACCCTTGGAATTGATTGGTGAATTGATTTATCAATCCCTAAACCTCCAAAATCAATTAGTTACTTGATTCTGAAGCTTAATTTCACTTTTGAACCCTTAGAATTGATTGATGAATCAATTCACACATGAAAAACTTAATTTTCTATGAAATTTTCATTATACAACCGATTCAAATCACCTCATAAACATATATAATGCACATCAAACCCAAATATAGTCATCAATACACTTATCTAACATCTCATATCACACCTTTCCATCATTTATTACTTTCGTAATATCAAAATAAACTAGAATCAAGCAAAGTCACAAATTAACCCATATTTCACATATATCTTCATATAACCTTAAAATCCATAAATTTAGCTAAATTATCCACTCTCTTTGTATAGAAAAGGATGCTAGAAGGTTAGTTTGATGATTTTTCAGCCCTAATCACATCAAAATTCATGGATTCCATAGTTAGGGCTCAAAATGCTCCACAAAATCAAATAAACTTCATCAATTAAGAAGAAATGAGAGGGATTCTTGATGAAAACATTATTCTTACCTTGATTAGAGGAAGAAATCAACAAAATGTGAAGTCTTCTTGCTTGATTAGAGGAATAATGGGAGAAATTCTTGTAAAGGGAGATGGAAGAGTGGGAGGAATAAGGAAAATAAGAGAATATAAGGCTTAGGGCTGAAATGAAAAAAATAAGGCCCTAAGGATATTTTCAAAAAAATATTTCTAAACCTTTTTTATACTCATATACTCACTTATATTAGAGTATAACTATATAAGTATAGCTTTACACCTCAAGATTCTAACAAACTTTCCTTAATAAAATTAACCCAATTTATATTTTCATATTCTCATTTTTATTAATTCCATTTTATTCAATAATTCACACATAATATTCTTAATTCACCTGAATTTACTAGTTGCTTAAATTACTCTTCCTCACATCATAATTTCTAATTTATTTATAATTAAGGAAGGTGTAACAAAGGAATTTTTTATTATGTTAGGGTTTATATTGTCAATTAGTCAGGCTAGTGAAACTAAATAATAGGCTTCACACTGATCGCAGCTAATATGGATTATGACAAAGTGCTTTTAGAGATTGGTTTATTTGTACAAACATTAATGTTTTATACAACAAACATTAATTTTTATTGTAGAACACATTCATTTTCCATTTTAGTTATTTAAACAATCATCATGAAAAGTGTATTTTTCCATCCACTTAACAACTTTATAGAAAATTCTAATTTATAATGTTGGTTTTTCTATATGAACTAGCACTTGTATTTAAAAATGCCACCACACCGTTATACTTATTAATATTCAATTTATCTAATGTAAATTTAATGATATTAAAGGGCAATTTTATAATACGAGATCAAGTCATTACTTCATGGATTTGAGATAAGAGGGGTGTAAATTTGTAATCAATAAAAAGATGGAAGACATTTGAGACTGCAAGTATTTTGGTTAGGTTGTGATAATAGACTTGTCTTTTAGATAATAATTATAGATTAAATTGAATATTATGTAATAAGAAAGTACTTTTGTGCTAATGTTTAAAGAAACTAGTTAATGTTATCACCCTTACTCTCCTTTTTTCTCAAACAAAATAAAAAAAATCAACAATTTCAAAAGAAATAGTGCAAAATTAATAAAAATGTGATATAAGAATTCATTTAATGTTAGTACATAAATTTAATTTGTGGAAAGCATAAATTTTTTTATTAATATCATATAATATTTGATTATATACTCAAAACCATAAAATATTTTCTTTTATGACAATAATGAAAAGAAATTTTGACCTATAACCTTCAAAGTTACAACATAATCATTTAAACTTTAAAATACATTTTAGAGAATAAAATAAATATTACATTTTTTACATAAAAATAAAAATAATTACTATAAAATTTAAAATTATTTTTATTTAAATATGCATATTAAATTTTATCATTAAAAAATTATGATATTTTACTCTACTTTTTAAAATGCAATGTTACCTTTCTAAAGGAGCCCAATTCATATTATCTAAAATTCTTCTATTCTATTACAATTTACATCACATAAATGGTCTTAACTATTAAAATACTATGGACAAAATGCATTTCTACAACCTAAATTATGCTCTAATGCTCTAATAGCATATAACACTCCTAAACTTTTAAAATCTACAAATAACCCTATAAACTTATATAAAAGATAGAAATGTTATTTATTTTGTTAAAAGAAAAAATAGTCACATGAGTTTTATATTACTTATTCTAAATGTTTTAAGGTAAATTGCTATGTTTATGGTTGGCTTATTCTTCACATCTATATTTGCTCTTTTTGCCAATTATAGCTTTGTTATCACTTATTCTAAATGTTTTAAGGTAAATTGCCAATTTTTATTGATAATATTCATATATATTAATATTTGTGTTATCTTGCATTGTTTGAGTGATATAATATGAAAATACAAGCCCTTATCACAAGTAATTGACTATGACCTAGGATATGGATGATGATGATGACACTAACTTGTAAGACACTAATGTGCAAAATTGAAAGTTCAAGTATTGCAATATTAATGAAGATTATATGTCAAATATTTACCTATAGTCACTCCTTCATACTTTCTTTATTGCCTTTATTAGTTTATCATAGCAATATTGACATTTTTCTTAAGCTGCTCAATCAATGTTGAAAGTTACACAACTCTTATGCTAATTTTTTTACTCAATATTAGCTATAAGCAATAAATCAATCAATAAAAATAGCATTGACAAATAAATATTAAGTTATAACTAGTAAAGAAGAAATTTAAAATATTTATATTAGTTATAAGTAATAAATAAATTATCTTTATCAAATAACAATGATTATGTTAAGGTTAATCATTGAATATGATGTTATATTTTTTATTTCACACAAGGAAATTTTTATAAAGGTTGAAATAAATAAGTAAAGCACAAATACAAAAAAAAAAGGAAAAAATAAACATACATATCTCATCTCCTTAATGCTTTGTTTGGATTGAAAAAAAGTGGGAGGAGAAAGAAATTAAGAAAGAAAGAAGTCAGAGAAAAAATGAATTTCTTTTATGTTATTTAGAATTAGATAAGTTAGGAAAGAAAAAAATTAGAGGAAAAGTAATTTCTTTTGTTTGAAAAAGGAAAAGTTATGGGAGAAAGAAGTTGTATTTGTATAAAATGATCATTATGCCCTTATGTGTAAAAAATGAAAATAGACGTGTATTTTTTTAATGTTATTTTTTTTACAAAACTGTGACATTATGTATTTTTTTACAAAAGAGGTATATAATAAATATAAAAATACTTTATTTAATACAAATAAATAAATTTTTAATATGCAAAATGTCTTTTGATAAAAAAAAACCTATTACAAGACAATGAATTGGTTTTAGGTGAAATAACACTATAGTAAATTAATTTTAGGATTAATTATAAAGCATTAATTATATATAAATCACAACACAGTTTTAATGTTTTTCTATAGCCTTGAACATATTAAAGATAAATAAATAAATAAATAAAATAAGAGAAAATTTTGCTACAAGAAAAATTTTCAAGCACCATTCATGTGTTGTAATAAAGTAAATAAATGTTACTGAACAAGATTGGCATCATCATGAAGCCAAAAATCCTTCTTATGCATTTATCAGACAAAGCTGATATACTCATAATATTTATTTATATTAATTAATTCATTATAAATAAAAATTATTATTAAATGTAATTAATCAAACTTTATATAATCATATTTCATTAATTAAATTATAATAATAACAAAATTTTATTGTAATATTAATTAAGTTTTTCCTCATATGGTGCATATACGTTAATGGAAAATTATGTCAGACACATCCACCAAATATATTGATATAATGTTATATTTGATTATATTTTAATTTATATAAGAATGTTATTTATTATCAAAAAATATTTTAAATATAGAACACTATATATATTGATAAATGCTATATTATTCATAATAACAGGTAAAAAATCATATTTAAATATTTTAAAATTGGAAAAGAAATTTTTTAAAATAAAAAATTGGTATTTCTCCATTATTACATTTCATTTTAAAAAAAAATTAAAAATTCAAACTGACTTGGGTCAAGTATTTAATGATTCCAAGTCGCCTATGGATCGGATCCAATTTACACGAACTGGAATTTGGAAACCTGAATTAAAGGTAGTAGATTGGCGGCATTCCCTTCCCGCAACCCGTCTAGTAGCTATCCAGATACAGCTTGTCATGACCCACTTTTGATCGTGATTGGTGTGGATTCCGTTATCAGTTTCCATAAGTCTTAACTATTTTTCACTCTTTTTACCTAGTGGAAATATTCAAATTTCAAGGGAACTTAAAATTTATTTAAGATTTATGCGGAAAACAAATAAAGTTCGCCCATCTCTAGATACTTATTGAGGGCCATACGCCCTAAAATATAAATTTGGTATTATCTAGATATGACAGAATCATTGTACACACAATGCAATACAGTTTCAGACTTATGCACATACAATCTATTCAGCAGATCAAATAGTCTAACGATTCTATATTGGGGATGCTAATCTCAATTCCAACTATCAAATCTTTTAATTCAGGTGGTCTTTGATTTTCCATGAATGCTAACCTTAAAACATTAAATTAGAATAGAATGAGTTCCACGAATCCAGTGAGTATATAACTACCACTAACATGTAAGTGATTAATTTAGGTATATTAAAAAGTGATAACAAACCAATTTCTAAATTCCTGAAATAGATGGGGATTCATGTATACATGATTGAAATTCTATTTCACGTAACACAATCATAAAAGTCTCAGTTTTCTATTAGAATTCATGATCATGTACTACCAACTCCAGGTAGGCATCATATACAAAATAACCATTAAAGTTCAAATACAAACAGATTGTTACAATCACATTATCAGTACAAGTAAATCACAAACAGTCACATGATGTCACATATCCAAATGCAGTAAATATACATATAATTACTCTATAATATCAAGATCAATTTCATATCTCTTTCAACTGTTAGTCAGGAATTTCTTGTCTGACTTTTGAATCAATATCATATCCATCTCATGTAATTTGTCGAGAAATTTCCATCCGATTTTCATATCATTTCTTTATCACCGATTGCAATATTCGATGTCATTATTCTAGCATCATTCATCATTTTTCAATGTCTCAAAAAGCTCAATTCGCAACACTCGTATAAAATTATTTATATAGAAATATAGAATTAATACTAATAATGAGAAAAATAACTCAATATTTAAAAATATCTTTTAAGGAGATAATAAGAAGTGGTGAGATATACACTCACCTGATAACATGCATCCATTGTAGAAGTTGAGAGTGATTAATCCTTGTCTTCCTCTTATCTTCCATAATATGATTCCCTTGCTATCATCCGGGTCAACTGTATCTCATGGGCTCTCACCCTAACTTAAGCTGCAGTTTTGCTGCTCTCTTTTGAACACCAAATCGTGACTTTCCAGAAGATGGTTCGCGAATAAACACATCAACAACAGAGGTTGAAAACGATAATCTTTATGCTGGAAAGAGAAGGTGCAGGAGCTCGTCGTAAAGCCCCCTGATGATTTTGGTTCTACTTTTCGTGAGGTTTCCTTACTCACGCCCGAAGATCAACACGTCCAGAGCTGGCTCAAAGCGGCAACTACAACACAAGACGTTCAGCTGGGTGTTCGGACACGAACAAGATAGAGTTGTGGCCGAAAAGGGGAAAAAAGAGAAGAGACAAGTGCAGGGAGGAGAAGGAACAGAAATCAGACAGAGAGATGAGGTGGATATTAGGAAAATCATACCATATTAATTATAATAATTATTTAGGAGAATTATTTTAATTATGTTAATTATTTCATTATTGATGTTTAAGAAATCTTATATGTCAATGCATATTGAGAATGATTCTAGGGATAGAAATCACAATCAATCATGATCAATGTATATTAAGAAATATCGAAAATTTATTCTCTTCATGACTTGTATATATTGTACTCAACTGTTATTGAAATAATACACAAGATTATAACAATAATTATGTTGTTAGTGAAGCCTAAGAGAGAGGCTCCTGGAAAGAAGGAGCAAGACGAAAATAGCAGCATGGCTAGGTAGCTCTTCATACCAGTTGCAGTTTCACTCTGTTACAGTAAGACAGCAACACAAAAACCTCCGCCAGAGAGAGAGTTGTGCATCGAAAAAAATAAGAGGGAAAGACGGTGAGGGAAGCGTGTAAAAGAAGCTGTTGGACTGCGAAAAAGAAAGCATGCAGAATTGCTAAAGAGAAAGGTGGTGGAGTGGTGAGCGGGAGAAAGAAGGAGAAGAATCCAAAAATTGATCCAGAGATAGCCGCCGAAATTAAATAAAAGATGAGCTGACCACATAAGAAATTCAGAAAGCATGAAAGAAACTGGGCAACTGTATGAAAAGGCCAATTTTTTTTTACAAATTAAGGGAGGAACCCGCAGGACAAATTTCTTTTACTTAATAAAAAGAGAGCATTAACTTGATAAAAATAAGGAGAGGGGGCAGCACGTGGAAAGAGGGAGCATCAGCTTTGAGTTTCTCCTCTAAAGTATAGGATTTATTTTACACTAAAAAAAATCTCAGCCACTCCTTCGTTTTAATAAGCTCATTTTCATAAAAATTAATCTTACTCAAAATTCTAATGCTAAATATTTTGATTCTTCCTCTCATACATATATAAATACATATTTATAATAATTTAATAAATTTAACAATTAATGAAATATTTTAGTATTCCTTAATTTTCCAAAATAATTCGTTAGAATATCAATAAACTACTTTAAAATTTTTTTACTATTTCTAATTTATGGAAAGATCCACATAAAAATATTTAGTCCAACCTTAAACCAATAATAACCATTTAAAAATAATTCTATTCTAGAATTCAATTCTCAAAAATAATTTATTGAAATACAGTCGATTCATTTGATAAATCTTTGCATTCATAAATATTAAAATTATTCTCAACTTATGAAAAATTTATTGTAAGATTATTTTAATCAAATCTCAATAATCACCATAAAAAAAAGAATTTACGAACAAATATCGGCTAAATAAATACTAAATGAAAAAAAAGTAATCACAAGTATTGAAATTTATAAAAATTTTAATTTGGAATATTACACAACCTTACTCAACTCTTCTTCATCTCATGCACTTTGTTGCCAGTAAATCTTCTATATTGTAGCAATTTCTTCTACATCTATGATAACCTTTAGATTGGAGGCCACATTTGACAATCCTTCATAGAGATAGGAGCGATAATAGAGGGAGAGCGCAGAAATCAGCCATTCTTACCTCAATTGAGTTGAACTCATGTTAGTGAAGTTGCCTTGCTGCACTCGTCAGTTACAGCACTTCTTTGAACTTTACCTCAGAAAGATAGGGAGACTGGAGAACTAGGAAGCAGCAGAGAAAGTAACAAATAGTCTAAACAGAATGGAAGGCGAAGGAATGTCTCACAGTGCAGTTGAAGGATGTTTGGGGAGAAAGAAGTGGGCAAAGGTATTGTTTGGAAAATGTTAAATTTTTTTTACATTTCTCCTAACTCCTCCCCATATCTTGAGAGAAGTTTCACAGTAGGCCCTATTCCTATTTTTGGCTCCTAACTTCTTTCTTCTCTAACTTCTCTCCATGGATCCAAATAGGTGATATTCACCATTTCTCCCTTAACTTCTCTTTCCCCACTTCTTTCTCCCCTAACTTTTGTAATTCCAAACATAGGGTAAAAGATGTCCAATTTTTTTTTCTAAACACAGTTGATGGGCTTCACTTAAGTTGCTTACATTTGTTTCATACCTTTTAATTAGCAATACTAATTCTAAGGTTTTTGCATTGCATTAAAATTCTGATTAGAAAGTTTTAATAGTTTATTAATGTTGATGATTTTTCAAGTCCTATATCATGTAAACAAACTATTATTAAAGGGTATAAAGAATAATATCCATTGAATAATCGTAATTAATTAACTAGGAAGCCACTAAATATTTAAGGTTAAAAGATGGCATTTAGGCAAATTTGGTGAACAAATATACCTTTTGAGTAATTGTAATAGATTCTAATAACTACCTTCCTAAATAATCATAATTATTAACTATTCACAACAGATATATTTATAAACAGTTATGTTCTTTCACTAGTATAAGTAAGCAATTTGATCTAAGGGTTTTATTATTTTGTTGTATCCTTCAAGCATAAAAGCCTTTACGAAAATGTTTCACATGCCTCAAAATAGCTTCTACACTTTTTGTTTCATCATTATTCATCTTTTATTTATTCTTATTATGCTACTAATAATTTAAAGGCTTTTATCATGGAATCTAATGCTATTTCTAGCATTAAACTCCATTTCTAGATTCAGTAAAAATTAGATTAATTTGATTGATCAAATTACACTAGATGGAAAGACAAAATGGTTTTCTTATGGACTACATAGAAGATATACTATGTGCTTGACTTAAATTTGCAGCCACAAGTAGAACCAATTCTTACTAATTTTGATAAAGTCAAGGCAACAAGAAGCAAATGCTATAAGGATGAATATGTTTATTGTGGATATATTCTAGATTCCCTCTTCAATTAGTTGTATGATCTTTACAGAAATATGAACTTGCTAAAGTAAATTTAGATAGTGCTTAAGTTAAAATACAAAAATGAGGAAAAAAAACTAATAATAAATTTCTGCTTAAAAATATTAAGAATTTGCCATAACTGATGATAAACCAATCATAGACCAACTTCATGAGTTACAAATTATAGCTTCTAATTTAAGTGAATTGTAAATAAATATTCCTAATTCATTTCAAATAGGGGTAATCTTATCCAAATTACCACCCTCCTGGTATGAATATAAGAAGAAAGTTGTACACTCTTCTAATAATTTTTCCATTGAAAAATTTCAAACTCACTTGCAAATTGAAGCAAAATAACATGCATGTGATTCTTTCTACCTTGGTTTTAATGTGATTTATGTGAATGAAGAAGGTTCTAAAAAAACTTAGAATAAACTAAAAGTTAAGAATAAGGGATCTAAATCCAAGTTCAAAAAGAATAAAGTATGTCTTTATTGTGGAGAGAAGAGACACTTCATTAAATAGTGCAAGTTCAAAAATAAGTGTAATACTTGAACTAATATTGAATTTTTTTATTTTATTTTATTAAAATTTTGTAATTTCAAATTTTTAAATAGTTATTTTAAACAATGGTAATAATTAAAATTTTTCTTAATTAATTGAATTACAAATAAGCAAATGAACTATTTATATATATTATTATTTAAAGGTTATTTATTTTGCATTAAGGTGAAATATAGGAATTTAATATTTTTATGACAATATTATAATTAGGCTTGATTGGTTAAGGTTTTATTTCAAAGATTAATTTTAACAATTTCTACAAGATTCTTCTCATAAAGATGAAAATAGGTAGCCATTGGAAGTATGATGATTTATGATATTATATGCTTATATTTTAATAAATTACCTTCCTAAAATTTATGGAATATCAAACAATTATTTTTTAGCTTTTGAATTTGTTAGGATAATTTGATATTATTTAGTAGAGAAAAAGGAAAAATTTTCTTTCCTTCTTTAAAATGAAAAAAATAATATTAAAGGAATGTATGTTTAGGATTAAAGGTGATAGGGTGACTAAAAAATATGAAAGGTTGTGATTTAGATGAAGTGTGGCTAATCTATACGTGAAAAGTAAAGGATAAATTCTCTTAACTACCTTATTTTTATTATTTCACTAATTTCCATCTTAAAGAAAATCATAACATGTTTTTTTCCTTCCCTATCTTCAACTCTCTTCTTTTTTATTAACCACTATGTGCAACTCTATTTGGCCTCCTAGCAGCTACTGTCATACCATTATATCTTTCTTTTGCACTTTCTTTTTGCCTTAGCACTTAGAAAGCCCAAGAAAGTCACCTATCATAACTCTATAATAGTAGTGTAATGAGCCCTTTCCTTCATTGGTTTCTAGTGTTCCACTTCCTTTTCAATGCTGGCGAGTTACTAGTAATGCTTAAGGGTGGGGTAAGCTATTTAAAAGCAAAAAGTTCTAATTCTATTATTTGAATATGCTTGATTAAGAAATCAATATGAATTTACCCTAATACAATTTCCTAAGCTAGACTTCAAAAAATAAGAAATTTGTTATTTAGATTGTTAGAATAGGTAAACCAAAACTTAGAATAGGAGTTTGTAGAAAGGAATCAATTATTATTATCGTACTTATAGTTTATTCTTTTTAAATTGTGGAATAGGAAAGAAAATGATGAAATATCAAAGTTTTAGAATTTTAAAACTCTTTAAGGAAATCAATAATCTATTGTAAGTGTATATTTACCCAAATTTTTTACTTCTAATAATATTTCTATTCATGATATCTATGAATTGTATACTTATATATATACATATATATATGTTACTAATATACACACATATATTTATATTTGTTGCTGAAGCAAGTATAAATGCTAATTTATTGTGAACAGGAGCTTAAATTTAAAAACTTAATTAATTTTTCATTTTTATAATGATGGTGTTAATGAAACCATAATTATAAATGTCCAACTTACCTTAAAATGATACTTTGTTATATCTTTATATTTCTTTTTATGAGATATGTACTGGACATATATCCATATTCATATGTTATTATGTAGATATGGCTGTAAGTCTTTATATGCTTGTATTTAAAGAACTGTAATGTTAATCAATTTCTTATGATTGTTTAACTTATAGCAATGTTTATACAAACTTGTTAATTATTGTTGAATAGGTAACTTATGGCCATGTGAAAGAGGTGTTATAATGTCATTTGATTATATATATAATTATAATTATATTGAGAATTATGTTATTTGAATGAATTTGGTTTGTATTATTTTATAAAATGATGCTATCGGACATGAATAATGATTGAGATATGGGAATAGATATGATGTTATGATTAGTACTAAATCTAGAAATTTATTTATGAATAGATAAGGTTGATCGGAAATTATAAGGTGCTTTAAATTACATTTCTTACCATTATTTACAAACTTTTAGCTGTGATTATAATGATGAATTATATATGCAATTATGACATTAAAGTAAAAGTATATATAGATGTAAAGATCTCAATAGCCATTACTTTATGTGAATGTGAATTCTAGGAGTTTTACTCCTATTTGTATACTTTAATAATTTCATTCATATTCATGATAAGATTAATGAATGTATGATTGTAAAAATTTGTATGAGTAGCTTCTTATATCTATTAATGCTAGTGCTAAGTAAAGTGTGTAAAAATTTGTGTGAGTAGCTTCTTATATCTGTTAATGCTAGTGCTAAGTAAAGTGTATAAGATAAACATGTAATTAGATAAGTATTTTACAAAAAAAACCATGTAAGCGATCTTGTGTAATTTTTTTTCATTAATAAGTAATTTAATTATGAAACCATATTTGGATTCTTTAAACTTTAGTCTAGGTAGATATAACCTAATTAGTTTTTATAACTATTTTTTCTTTTATTCTAAATATTTCAAGTTTAACTTGAATTGTCAAGTTAAACTATTTTAAAGAAGTCCAAGGCACTATGGTTAGAGAATTTAATAGTTAGGAAGTGTCATTATTACTTAGATTATGGTAAACATCGTGTCTATTGTCTTGTATTTTATTCTTTGTATGGTTAAGTATTAGTACTTATTAGTTGAGTCACAGGTTTGTGTCTTAAGGCAAATGCTCAAACAAAATATCTAAAAATATAGGAAACTCTAACCAATCATTTTCTTAGAGAATTGAGTTATATTTTAATCCTTTAAAAAGAAATTCATTTTTGCTAGGCCAAAATTTGCATAGTTAATAAATCAAGCTTGAGGAATTGGTTAGTAGGCCCTTTATAGGTCATAATCAAAGTGGATCATGCCAATAAGCCAAAGATTGCTACTTACCAAACATTGCAATTTTATTGAACAAGATAGCAAAGAATTTATTGCAATGGTATTGAAATTCATCAAATAAGTCTTCTAAATAATGGAAAATATTAGTGCAACCATTTGTATGTGTAATCATAAAGCATAGTTTAAGACTTATGGAAAATGCAACAAATTAGAGGAGATTTTAGTAAGGAATCATGATTCTATAAAGGTGTTGTGTAAAGGATCTATCTAGGCAAAAGTTAACTTTAATTAATGCCTTTCATGTTCTTCAAATTAGAAAGAAGCTTATGTCTATAAGTTTATTATGTAAGAAAGAATTTAATGTTCTATTGGAGTCTAATAAGGTTATATATATTTTTTAAGAATATTCTATTTATTGATGTTCTAGTAATGGTATGTTCAAGTTTATTATTTATGAAATAAATAATATGTCTGCTTATACTATTAAGCATTCTTCTACTTTATGGCATGCTAGATTAGAACATTTAAATTTTTAATCCATAAATTAAATGTCAAAGCATGGCTACATAAAATTTTAGAAGAATCACAAATTTGTGTAAAAGCAAAAATGATAATGAAACCATTTCCAAAAGTTAATGGAAATTTAGAATTATTTGAACTTATGCATTCTGATATATGTGAAATAAATGGGGTATTAACTAGAAGGAGAAAAATATTTTATAACCTTTATTAGTATTTTTTCTTGTTATACTTTTGTATATTTAATGAGAACAAAAAATGAAGCTTTTGAGAAAATTAAAAAATCTAAGTCTATTGTAGAAAATCAAAAGGACAGGAACATAAAAATTCTATTTAGTGATAAAAGGGAAGAATATTTCCCTATTTCTTTTACTCAATTTTATGAAGAAAATGGAATAATTCATTAAAGAACAATCTTATATTCTTCTCAATAAAATGGTTTCATAGAAAGAAAAAATAGAACCTTAGTTAATATGATAAATAGTATATTGTTAAATGTTAAGTTACCTTTTAATCTTTGTAAGGAATCTCTTTCCACAACATGTCACATAAATAATAGAGTTCCTTCAAAGAAAATTCTTGTATTACCATATGAGTTGTAAATAATAGTAGAAAACCAAAATTACATTATTTCAAAATGTGTGGGCGTATTGCATTTCATAAATTCTTTTATCTTCATAAAATAAAATTAAATTGTAAAGGGATTAAAAGTGTTTTTATTGGCTATACACAAAATTCAAAAGCATATAAATTACTCAATTTATGTTCTAATGTTATCATTAAGTATATACATGTTAAATTTTTTGAGAATAAATTCCTACATGATTTTGTTACTCAAAAGAATATTATGGAAAGAGAAAGTAAAAGGGAATTCTATACTTGGTAAAAATGAAAGAGAAAATGATGACTATATTAAGCTGAAAAAAAGTTTGAGTATAAGAAAAGAAAATTCTTTGCATTTTGATTTTTTTTCTATAGATTCAATTGTCTTTCTAGTTGAAGGTGATAGATTAAGGTGCTTAATGAAACACCTATCCTACTAAATGTAGATGAAAATTCGAAAACTTTCAATGAAACAATGGCTTCAAGAAATGTAACTTTCTAGGAAGAAGATATAAATGATGAAATAAATTTAATAATATTAAATGATACATAGATCTTGATTAATTTACCACTAGGTTCAAAAAATATAGGATGTAAATAAGTGTTTAAAAGAAAAAATATAACATTAACACTTCCATCCAAAATTTCAAAGTGAGATTGATTGCTAAAGGTTTTAAACAAAATAAGGATATAGATTATTTCGATACAAATGTTTTAGTAGCTAAAGTAACATCCATTAGAACATTTATGGCTTTTGCCTCTATTTTTAATTTGTATGTGTATCAAATGGACATTAAGATGACATTCTTGAATGGCAACTTAAAAGAAGAAATATATATGGAATAACCTAAAGGTTTTGTACTTCATGGTAATGAGAAAAAGGTTTGTAAATTAATTAAGTGCCTATATGGGTTGAAACAAACACCTAAATGATGGCATGAAAAATTTGATTCATCTATATTATCAAATGGTTTTAAACGTAATAGGGCTAATAAGTGCATTACTAAAAAATTTATGAATGACTGTAAAGTAATAATATGTCTCTATATAGATGATATGCTTATATTTAGTACAAATATGATGGGCAAAAATGAAACTAAAATGTATCTAACTTCTATTTTCAAAATAAAAGATTTAAATGAGGTTAATATAACTTGAGAAATCAAAATCAATAAGTATAGTAATAGTTTTAGACTATATCAAAGTTATTATATTAAGAAATTGATTGACAAATTTAGACATCTCAATATAAAGGAAGTTGTTACTTCGTATGACTCAAGTATAAAATTAACTAAGAATCATAGTTAAGTAATTACATAACTTTAATATCCTTGTGCTATTGGAAGCATAATGTACGTTTTGCATCATACTAGACTAATATTACCTTTATTATGTGCCAATTGTCAAGATTTACAAATAAGCTTAGTATAACCTACTGGTAGGCTATTATAAAAGTCGTTGGATATTTAAAATGGACTAAAAACTCTGGCTTATATTATTTTGACTATCTATCAATATTGAAAGGATATTCGAATGCAAGTTAGATTACAAATGTGAATGATAACAAATCCACATCTAGGTGGATATTTATATTAGGTGGTGATGCTATTAGTTAGACATCAAAGAAATAAACTTGCATTTCGCATTCAACCATGAAATTTGACTTCATAACATTAATTACTACAAGTAAGGAAGAAGAAAGGCTGAGACATTTGTTATAGGTATTAAGTTATAGCCATAATCAATGCCAATTACTTCCTTATATTGTGACAATAATGCTACAATGTTAAAAGCGTATAGTGACATATATAATGGCAAGTCTAGACATATTAGTCTACGACATGACTATGTTAGGGAATCAATGATATATATGAAGTCTGTAAATAATTTAGCATATCCATTTATGAAGGCATTAGTATAATTTGTGGAATGGGTATGAAACCTTTAATACTGGACACTAATAATAGGAAACTAAATTTGAATTAGTAACCTCCAATTACAAAATTCAATAGGTAATAGTAAGTTATTAATATATATCTGTTAGCACTAGCTAGTCCATTCCATATATATTGAAATTAGTGTTGACCATTATAGATAAATAGTTATATAAGTTTTAAACTCTTAATTAAGTCATTACTTAATTGTCTAAATCAATAGGAACATAAAGGAAACTATACATTTTATAAATTTAGAACTAGTGTCCCTTTAATAAGAGAATTGAAGGTTCTTGTAAATATTTATAAAGAATAAGATAAGGATATAATCATAATAGTCCAAACTAGTTATAAACCTTTGGCAAAATATAAATGAGTCTTATTTATATTATATCTTACATTTTGATACTAGAAGTTGAGGTTTAATCTATGGATACCATTAACTTCATTAGAATTCTAAGAAACATATGCTAATTGAAAGTTCAAATCGAGAGATGCTTTCTTGTTTACATAATACTTATTAGTATGAAAAGTTAAGTATAAACATCAACATTCCAAACTAGTAGGGGATAGTTGATAGTTTGTTAATATTCATGGTTTTTCAAGTCATAAATCTCTTAAACAAGTTGCTATCAAAGTGCATTAAAAATAGAACTCATTGAATAATTATAATTAATTAAGGACAAAAGATGACATTTGGGCACTTAAGTCACTTGGGCTTGTTTAGTGAATAGATATACCTCTTGAGTAGTCGTAACAAATTCCAATGGCTACATTTTTTATAGCAATAATTGTTAACTATTTATAACAAATATATTGATGAATAGTTATATTCTTTCACCAATATAAATAGGATATTTAATTAAATTATTTCCATTACTTATGTTTTGAGAATTTTGTTGTATCTTGAAGGTATAAAAGTCTTTAGGAAAGTGTTTCACATGCCTCAAAATAGTTTTTGTATTTCTATATTCCTTCATTATTCATCTTCTATTTATTCCTTATCCATGCTCCCAACAAAAAGTTAGCTTTATTGAATTAAAGTTAAAAGGAATAAATTAATGGAAATGCTACAAGTGAGGGAGACAAAGACTTGAAATTTGTTAATTAAGAATTAAGAATACAATAGTTTGGGCATACAATTAAGTGATAGGTAATGTTTGTACATTAAACTTAATTTCTAATATTATATTGCATTCATGTTCAATTATTAGTTGTACCTTGTTGCAAAAGGTGAGGTGATTCTACTTTATGCTTCAAAATATAATGACAAAAAAGAAACATTTATCAATTTATTTGATTAATAAATCTTAAGGTAGGTAATGAGAAATACTTTGGAAGAGATTTTATGGAAGAATCATAGATGGCTTCATTAATGTGAAGAAAAGGCCAAGTAATCTACCATTTAATCTTACATTACAAAATATAGATACGATGTAGGTATTAAATATGATATAGGTGTAGGGATACAAAAATTTAAAAAAAAATAGGATATAGATATGATTAGGCTACATATAAAAAAAATATGAATTTCACATAGAAACACCAATATTAAAAAATTAAAAACATACATTAATGTGCAAAAAAATTAGCAAAGGTGCATGATGATATTTTGTTTTTACTTAATTTAATTTAAAGATTAAATCAAAGGAATTTTTTTTTGTTTCTTTGTCACAAAACACATAAGTCTAAAATAGAATAATTGGTTACAAATAAAAGAATTGAATATCAAAGAATCAAAGTTGCACCCAAATTTTAAAATAAAAATTCAAGATTTTGATTATTTTTTAATATATATAAGGAAGTATCCATCTAGTATCAATATCAGATACTAATACATCATGGATACTTCACCAAAAATGAAGTATCAATGCTTCATAAATCTTACATGTCTCTAAAGCTTTGTTTAATATAATTAGTTGATAAATTAATTGATAACTAATAGTTAATAAATTAATTATTTATATTAGAGATGTTTGGTATAAGTAATTGTTAAATTAACTAAAAAATGTAAAATAATATAAAAAGATTTGTTAATATATGTAGACATATGAATTAAATTAATTTATATTTATTTTAAAACTAAATTATATTATGCAATCAAAATATTCAAAATAAGAATATGATTACTTAAAATTTAATTTATTATATTTATGATATTATATATTTATTCATAATTTATTATTTAAAATAATAATATAATAACTTAAAATTTAATTAATTATATTTTATGATATCACATATTTATTTACTTACTTATTTATTTTAAATTTATTTATATTGAAATAACAAAAATATGTCATATATTTATTTACATAATTAGGATATAAGTTGTTATTTAATTAAAAAATGAATGACTTTAAAAATATTTTAAAAAATTATTAATTTATAAATTATAAGTTACCTTTTGAAACTTATTAAATAAGGATTTAATTTTTCAAATAAGTTAATGTATCAAATAACTTTATAGGTTAACTTATTTGTTATACAAAACTAGTGATACAAATGGGTTAAATGGTCTATTAGTGATGTATAAGTCAATTCAAAACTAATAAATAAATTTATATCGATAAATACATAAGATCTCTTGTCTTTAATTTTGCTTGTAGATCTATTATTCTAATCTATTTAATTTAATAATAATATATTTATTTATAATAGATTACAACATAATACACACACATATATAGTATAATGTTTTATATGCATTCACGTACATAGGCTTAATTATGCTATTGGCCTATTTTAGGTATTAAAATTTTTTTAACTAATTAGTATATTTAAAGACTTATTTATATAAATAGTTTTTTAAATAAGTAAATAAAACAAGTTAAATTTTTTTATTAAGCTAAATCAAGTTCAAATCAAGTTTAAGTTAATATTTTTAAAAATAAAATTAATTTATTTAAGATAAAGCTTATCTCAATCTAATTTATTTTCACACACACTAAATACCTCAATAAATGTGTATGCTCTAAACACATTACTAATTAGTCATAATAACTACGACTAAGTTGAGGAGAAAAAAAATAAGAAAAATGTAAATTTGTATAAAAAAGATTGGGACAGAGTCAACAAAGCATTTATCATTTTTTCAGCAAAAGTTGAGGAGGTTATTAGTATGTTTAGGAAGTTTAAGGGAGTTATGTGTTATTAGAACTTATTTTAGGTGACTTAAGTGTATTTTGCCCATATACTACTGTCATACTTACTTGACCTCGACAAAACGGCAGCGTTCCTCAAGTGCATGCCTCATGGAAAAGTTTTACACGCGGCACAAGCAGCAGAAGGATAGGTAGCTTCCAGAGATGGATATAGAGGGCATCAAGCAAAACAGCCTAATCAAGTTTGATGGACACGCGCACCACCTTATATAACTCTCCCTCTTCCCACTAATGGCTTCCACTCTAGTCAGCTCTACCCGATTACGGCCATCGTCGTCATCATCACCGCCAAGTTTCATCTCCGCCTCTTTTCTACGTCGCCGTTTGCCTCTGGTTGGGGCGCTCTGCGTGCTCAGCTTAGGTCTCTCCAATCTCAAAACGGGGTGTGCACAATCGCTTCCTCTTTTCCCTCTCTTACGGTAGTCCGCTAAAGTTGTGGTTTCTTCAATTTTGGAAGTTTTCTTTTGACTTCTCTGAATTTGTTTTTCTGTGTCTGTTTCAGATCGAAATTCGGAAGCTTGTCTCCTGTAAAACGCATTCAATCTATCAAAATGGAAGCTAATACCACTACTGTTCCCAGCATCGTTGTCTACGTTACTGTTCCCAACAAAGAAGCAGGTTCTCTTCAATTCTGTTTTATTTATTCTTCTTCCTTCTTTAGGGTTCCATTCAATGATTATTAGTGAGCATTATCACTTAGCATCAAGCGCAGTACTATATTCTATGGATTAGCTTTTGATTTCCAATCTAAAAATATCAGTTGATATTGTGTTTGGGTCCGTTGAAGGATTTATTGGCATAAGGGTTGAAGGTTTTTGCTTGCTTAAAAATGTAATTTCCCTTGTATATAGTCATGCTAAGGGGAGGAAAAGGAAATTTTGTTTTATCACATTCTACGGTATACTTGCCTTTAAATTTAGGCAGCGGAGGAATAGTAGGCGGCTTAACTTTTTATTATGATTATGGCATCAATGCTTGAGTGTTGATATGTGTAATGATTCTTCAGGTAAGAAGTTGGCTGAAAGCATTGTCAAGGAGAAACTTGCAGCTTGTGTAAATAGGGTACCAGGTATTTACCTCTTCTTCGGATTTGTTATGACAAGTGCAGAATTGTCCTTCCTGTAGCTAATCAAACGATTAGGATTTGGAAGCTGTTGGAAACTTCCGAAAAATAGGGTGGTATTTCATAACTGATTCTTCTACAAAAAAATAAATCTTGACAACACTTTGAGTAATCCAAAATTAATATTGACGTAGAATCATCACATAGAAGATGAACTAGAAAGATGCTTACTTTTGCACCAAGACTTCAGTGTGTGTTTTGGAACGTGAAGTTCCATTGTAGTTTTCCTGAATGGCTTCTGAATTCTGTATCCAGATTCGAGAATAATAATTATTTTGAACCACAGGTCACGTTGTCTGCGTTCCTACAAGAAAGTTAAGGAAATAATGTAGTAATCTACTACACTTGAAAATATCAGACAATGCATGGCCGCTTTCTTAGAATTATCTCGTATCTTGTCCGATGCTCTCTCAGATCTCCAAAAGTAAATTGCAATTAAATGCATAAATTGAAAAAGCTTTAAAAAATTTTTATTGCTCCTTTTATCAGAAAGTAGTTGCTTGGTCTGCCTCAATGTACGGTGAACAAATTAGATAAGTTATATTTTGGCATCATAAATTTTAGACCCGCAGGGGTTCAAACAGTTTTTCACTTACTGTGAGCATGTATGGTCATGTCAAGGAAAGGTCTTAGTTTCATCAATTCTCAAAACAAGCTAGATATGTAGGTACCTGCTTCAAGTCTACATTTTTTCTTTTTTGATTTCATGAATAAAAATCCATGTGGGTTTTTCTCATGCAGGTATCGAATCGGTTTATGAGTGGAAGGGAGAGGTATGAACTTTGTTTTTACTGTTGTTTATAAATCTGTCTGAATGACAATACTGCCAGAAAGCCTTCCTTAACAAAAAGGAAAAGAAAGTTTTCTTCAAAAAGTTTTTTTATTTCTACAATACTTGTTCTTAAATATTTACGTGCATTAAGGTCCCTTATGTACAAGTAGTCCAAAGTGCTTACAGAATTTAGTTTGAAGTATTTTGTAGCTTGACTCTGTCAGCTTTGTATTACAAATTGACAGATACAAACTGATTCAGAGGAGCTTCTTATAATCAAAACTAGACAATCCCTTCTGGAAGCACTGACAGAGCATGTCAAGGCAAATCATGAATATGAGTAAGGCTATTGATTCTGTTTTAAATTCTTGATATAAAATGTAAATCATCACGTGAAGGAGGCGTTAAATGTTATACGATGGATGGTGGATCTGAGCGTCAAAAATTACATTGAATATTAACTTATTTCGACTTGAATCTGTACATGAATGGTTTGGTTTCTCAAGTCTTGCTTGTGCATTTTCTTCAGGGTGCCCGAAGTGATTTCCTTGCCCATCACTGGGGGTAATCTCAAATACCTGGAGTGGATTAAAGAAAGCACTAGGGATTGACTACCAACTTTGGCAGGAGTTGTTGAATTCAGGAAGCTACCCTCTGTGTTGAATAATCCTGGCATGTCATCTCTGTAATTAGTCTATCAGAACTAAGTATTATTATCTATTAGAGGATTGGTAAAATTGCATGAAGCCAATGTTTGTGACTGGAATATATAAAAGGGTTGACATTTTCTTTGTGAAGCTGTTCCTGTTGTGCTTTCCTTTTGCTGCTCTTTCTCGTGTACCTTTGGCTGTTACTGTCATTTGCGCTCACTATGCTGCTTTTGCCGTGAAGTGAATTCTATTACTGTTGTCGTGCCGATGGCACTCTGAAAAAATATCATGTATTATATTTTTAGTTTGTAAAGTCCTTAGCAGTCAGTGGGGTGTAAAACGCCACGGAAAGGGTTTTTGCGGCAGAACCCAAGACGCTACTATAACATCTCAAATTGTGTCATCCAAGGAGTAAAACATGGTTTCGTTGCGGTGGAAACGCAAATTTATTCTGTATCGGTAATATGAGACCGTTTGTATCTACCCTACCGATTTGCAGGTGCAGTGGGCAATGTATACAGGAACGGAAGAGTATCTGCGATGTATGTCCCACTCTTCCTACTTTGTTAGATATTAGAGATGGCAAAAAAAGGAATTGCGGATTTTGTTTTGCGAGGTATGAATCTGGTGTTAATTTTTGTCCCGTGGATAAGGCACGGGGCAAATTTTTGCTTTAGAACAATTATACAAGACAATATTTCTATGATGCTGTGTTTCAAAATATTGAATTATTTTTTATTTTTATATTATATTTAAAAATATATATTATTATAAATTTATTGTAGTAATTTTATAATTAAAAAATATTTATTTTAATTATTTTTTTAATTTAAGTTTAATTAAATAAATTATGTATTAATGTTATTATATTATATTAAATATTAAATATTAATTATGTATATATTTAAAAGTTATAAATTTAAATTTTTTTTAAAATTTTCTGCAGATCATCTGTACCTGCAAATTATGGAGAAGGGGTAGTATATTACTAATTTATTATTGTTCTATCCTGTTGTCATTCCTGATTATTTATATTAATGCCTTATGTAACAAGAGATTTGTACAATTAAATTATAACCTGAAAAAATGTTTTACGTACGTCATCATATATTTAAATATTTTGACCACTAAATATGAGCCATGTGCAGTTCAGAATGGGTGCAAAAATTTTACAATTTTTTTCATATCCAAAGGCAACTCATAGTATTAAATATTAGTATTATTGAATGACTTCACTTTTAGCCTACAAGAAGTTGTGCTAAAAAACAAAAGCTCTCTCCACATGCATGAAAGGGATTGTCCATATACCTATAACATCTCTTTTAAGTCATTCTCTCTGTCGATTATATAATCGATTACATGATTTCAACAACTAGGGATACAAATAGATTAGTAGATTAAGTCGAGTTAGACTTTGCTTTAAATAAACTGAACTTGTATTACAAAATATTAGCTTGAACCTGACCTATTAACCTATATAAAATTTTATTTTAAGCTTGAGTCTGCCCTGATCTATTACTCTATTTAAAAATCTATTTTAAATACAAATTTTTAAATAGGTTAATAACTTAAAACTTAAAAGGCCTATTATAAAAAGATATTAAATAAGTCAATAACTTATATAAACTTATATCAATATATTCTTAAAATATTTCTAATAATACTAAAATTAATACAAAATTTTATATAAGAATTAATTAATAAAGAAATAAATTCATATACTCATAACATAAAATTACTAATTTAAATATTTAATATTTAATTAAAAGTAAAATAACATTAAGTTATCATAACATTAAAAGTTAATAACAAAAGTAAATTAGTTTATCATAAATTATACAACAAACATTCAAAATATTTAATCTATATAATGAACTTGAAAAAAAAAATTTATATGTCATTGCCTTTATAATAAATAAATTTAAATAAAAAATGTTAATAGATCGGCCCAATAAACCTGTAGGTTAGGCTTAAAATAAAAAAGTTTAACCTACTTAATTAAAAATACTTTTATATTGACCTTAGTCTGACTCATTTAACTAAATAGACCGAGTCGAGTTAGGCCTTAATTAGGCCGGACCATAGGCTTCCGATAGGCCGCCTAACTCATTTGCACTCCTAGTTTCAATGGATAAGATTTTGACATATAATTAATTATGTAATAAATTATATCAATTCCCAAAAGCAAAATTTTTATGCATAATCAATTATAAACTTCCATATAATAAATTTTTGGAAGGTATGATTGATTATATTTATCTAGAAAGTAATTCTTGAGATATAATAAATTATTGCACGATTTTTAAAAAAAATTTCAACTAATGATGTTCATCCATGATGAAATCGCTCCATATTGGTCTCTTAGGCTAATTTATCTACCATACATCACAATCATAATATTATACACACTAGATTCATTAAGAAATCCAAATCTCAAGATCATTTTATCACAATATTTTTCAAGATCTATGAAAACAAGAATAAACCTAACCTTAACAAACTAAATTCATTCAAAATAATTCAAATTTGACTAGAATGCTTACTTACATAGTATAAAGGAAAAAATAGATATAAGAAATGGTAGTTTGCTTGTCTCTATTCATCTAAAATTTCAAAAATCTAAGTTAGGACTTCAAATCTCTTTTTGAACTAAAATCTCTTAATCATTCCAAATTTGAAGAGAGAATGAAAGAAAAGTTTTACATAGATTAAAGTTTAAAAAGTTTAACCTTACTTGAATGGAAGAGTGTGAGAAGTTGATAAGGATTGATGTTTTTGCTTAATTGAGGAGGAGAAGGGATTTGTGTGTTAATGGAAAAATGAAAGAATTTGGTTGAAAATGGAGAAATGAAGGGGAAATAGAGTCAAAGGTAAAAATGAAAAAAGTGTTATAAGTATCTTTTGCACTTAAATATCCACCCTTAATCATATTTGGCCTTTAACATTTCAATTTATTATTTTCTTAGCTATTTCAAACAAAAAATTTATTCTTAATTTCACTATAATAATTAATTATTTTTCACAAAAAATATTTTAAGTTTTAAGAGGTGTGACAATATCATACCATTTAAGGATTTTGGGTGTAAAAATTATAAAATCTTGATAAGGATAATTTTAAAATTATATAAATTTTAATATTTTGTGATAACATTTTCAAACCATTGACTAAATTCAATGCTTAAGATAAGAAGTTATCCAAATACTATAAATTTAGTACTTAAATTCAATGCTTGATAATTAAATATAATATATATAATTTAAAAATTATAACCAAGGATATTTTTTAAACTATATAAGATTTTAATACTTTGGGATTGAATTATCAATTTAATAATTAAATTCATAGCTTAAATGAAATTATTCAAATGTTGTAAACTTAATATTTAACTAATTTAGCGCATCAAATTCAGTGTTAATACTAACATTATATATTTTAATATTATTAAATATACCCAAAAACTAATTAGATATCTACATAAAATCTTTAGAAATAATACCTCTATCAATGCTAAATGAAAATTATAAAAATTTAAAGGTGATTATAATTGATCAATTTTTTAAAAATTGGATTGAATTAGTTTGCTCAACCGAAAAAACTATATAGCAACCATGTAATCAATCCAATTAACATTTAAAACCATCCTTCAAAAAATTGGTTAAAAAATCAATGAACCGGTGATGAATCAATTAAATTGTATGAATTAGTCATATTTTTTACAATTTGGATAATTTTTTTTAAAATGATTTACTATTATTTATAAAAATAATGTTATTTTTACTTGAAACTATATACATTCTTAAAGTTTAAAGTACCAAATTGTCAAAATTATCTTATTTCTATAAATCGAAGTCACAAAATAAGAAAATTGGATTCAATTTTTTCTTGTGACAATTTAAATTATGAACTTATAAAATTATTTGATAATATTTGAAATATTTTTATATTTTATATACATAAATTTAATTTTATGACAATTTAGTTATTTTTAATTATTTTATATTAAAAAATTTAATTTATATTATAATTTTTATTTAACTCTAGTTCAACTCTGAAGTATTAAACTCAAAACTGCTTTCATTATCCGGTTTTTAAAACATTGCAATTGATTTATTTTTCTATGTAAAAAAATCAAAGGAAAAAAAATAAAAAGCATCTAACAACCATATAACATCCGATTACGTCGTCGTCAATTTCAAGCATTTACCTAGAGTTCGCAGCTCCAGTGAAGAATTAACTATGCAATGAAAATCTTGGTAAAATTAAAAGATAAATATATATATAATTAATTTCCACTGCTACCGTGACACCGATCTAAGTCATTGACGTTTGTATACTTTCAATTAAAAAAAAACCAAAAAGATTGTAGAGAAAGAAAGATTACAACAATTATAATAAATTAATTATTCTACTATGAACAATTCCCGGGAGAACGTTATATATGTGATTGACCAGTCTTCTGAATATAAAACATTATTCCAGCGATTCTTGATCACCACGACCAAAGCCCACCTCGTTAATATCGGGACTCGTTTTGCTGGTCCTGCAGTATACCAAGCATACTTAGATTTTGACATGTTAAGGTGCAATATCAAAGTAGAAATTTATACAATGCTTACAGAATTTTGAGAAAATCTTAATCTTGATTTTCTTTTGTCTCTCATAATGGTACAAAAAAAAAAAAAGAATTTTTTAACTTTTGCTTTATAAGTGAAAATGTTACTGAAATAAAGAATTTTTATATGATCGACATTTTAGTAATAAAATAGGAATTAATGGGTGTTTTACTCTCCGTTTTATCTGGTTCCAATATAATTGAAATAAGATACATATTTTGAGATGGTAGGAATTAGAGTTACCTGAACATCAGGATTCCACAGGGTGAGGTTTTCTCGTAGAAGCTGCAATATTACTATGCTGTCTTTGTAGGAATCTTCTCCTAAACTATCCATCTCCGCAATTGCTTCCTCAAATACCTTTTAAAAATCAACATTCAATGTATATTAGAACAAAAGTCTAGCAAAACGATGAACCAATGTTGCTGGGTCAAACAAGGCTAACATAAATCTATTATTAAAATTTGTTATACTCGCGTTTAATGATAATTCTGTGAGACTTCGAACAAAGATTATAAGATTCTATTTATTTTTTTTGGAAAACATCTTTTATAAAAATATAATTATAAATTGTTAAAATAGTAATCTATATGCTTTATATTAAAGTAGAGTTTGATAGAAGATAATTCCTTTTTTTAAAAAAAAAGTTATTTTTTGTTCATTATATGATTCTAAATATTATTTTTTAAATAATAAAATATAAAAAAATGTATCACTCCTTCATTCATATAAAAATACACAAAAAATTTTATGAAAAATATTTTTTAGAAAATAATGCACCCTTAATTTAAGAGGTGTATAAGTAAGCAGGATATAAATATATATTATCAATATCCTTAGTGATGCAATGATATCTAATGTTTAGGAGTATATATATATATATATATATATATATTGAATTGTAAAGTATTAATCTCCCTCATGTTTATATATATGCATATTAAGTGAACTACTATTTCTACTATTAGGAGAAATATATACATATACATTTTTTTAGCCACTTGCATTATATTAATAATGCAAAATGGAAGTTAACATAAATATTTATAGCTTTGTACATAAGCAGGTATTTGCAAAATGGAATGAACAAGCAGAAAAACACTTAATATATCTTTTGTTTTTATTTCTGTAAACAAAATTATATATAGTAATAGGGTTAACAGAATGGATATAAAGGAATGGATGGAAGCATACCTGTTTAGCCATGGCACATGCTTTATCAGACTGATTCATAATTTCGTAGTAAAACACAGAGAAGTTAAGTCCTAAGCCCAGCCTTACGGGATGAGTAGATGGAAGATCTCGGCATGCAATTATCTGACGAGAAAATCACAATTCTTGGGTCTTTATCTTACAAGCATTACAATTAAGTTGTGTTCTACTTTAAAAGTTCATGTAAATGAAACAAGAGACTGTTGTTTAAGTATAGGAAAAATATAAAAATGGCTCAAATAATAAAATTAAAAATTGAGAACCCGAGGCTAATTAATAATCACAGTTGCTGTAAAACCAACCGAATAAAAATAATGTTTTGACAGCAATCCTATAGCACCAAAAAAGTAATATTTGAATTTTAAATATAAATTAAAAACTCTCAACTGAATATAAGATGAGAGAAGAAATTTATAAAGTTCTATATAATAAAAATAAAGGTACGAAATATAATTTTGAATATCATTTTCAATTTTGGTGCAGGGTGCACGTAGCATTTTTTGATATTTTGATGATATTAACATTCACTCACACACAGAAAACACCAACAAAATTTACCTGGGCTTTCTTGTAAGTGAAGATAGTATCCTCAGCAGCAACCCTCTTCTCATCACCAACCTTAAACTCAGCCAAATACCTATAATAATCCCCCTTCATCTTCAAATAAAACACCTTCGACTCACTAGTCGAAGCGGACGGAATCAGATTGGACTCCAACAGCTTCAAGATACCACCACAGACCTCGGACATCTCCGACTCAACCTGTTTGGATCGATAATACTGAGCCAAGGCGACACGTTCCTCTTTCTTCATTGCCTCTTCCTTCTGCTGGATCGAAGAAACAGTCCTCCACGCGGCTCTGAGGGATCCGATCACATTCTTCCAAGCCGCAGCAAGGAGATTCCTTTCTTCAACGGTGAGTTCGGATTGAGGCGGCGTTGAAATCACGACCAGCTTCTGCATGAACTGAGCCATCTCTTCGTACCTCTCGGCTTTCTCGGCGAGCTTGGCAAGGTACATGCATTCCTGTCTGCTTAGGTTTTCTGGGAGCGAGGACGCCATTTTAGGTCGAGATGGACAGAGAAGGAAATAGAGAGCGATTGAATTTGAGAAAGAGGAAAAGACTGCGGTTGTTTTGTTTAACGTGAGCCTGAGAATGTATCTGATATTTATAGTGAGAAAGAAAATATGGGTTGGAATAGGAATCTAATTGCGGGTGGCTTGTTTGGGTGCGGGAGAGAGCTGTTTATGAGGATTAACGCTGTCGATGAGTTTGAGAAAGAGAGGAAGACGACAGCAAGACAATTGGAACATTGATTGAGGTCGTTGACTAAAACATTTTAGGGAAATTTTTACAATATTCCCTTTTTAACTTTGGGATTGTTTAATTTTACTCCTTCAATTTTAAAAATTTAAAAATTATTTTCTTAAATTTTATAAAAATTAATATTTATTATTTATTTAATTAATTATTTTATTAAATTATGCAAAATTTTCATGAAATTTTTAAATAAAAATTATAATATTATAAAATATTAGTATATTTTATTATTTTTTATATAATTTCATAACTCATTTATAAATATTTAATTAAAATTATATATAATTTAATTTCTACTAATTATATAACATAAAAATTATGTATGAAAATAGGAAAAAAATTAATGTGTTATAATATTGTGATCCTTATTTAAAAAGTGTATATAAAATCACGAAATTTAATAAAATAATTAATTAAATGGATGATAGGAGTTATTTTCAAGTTTTATGATGTTTAAGGGAATAATTTTTAAATTTATAAAAAGGGATACTTTAGGATAGGAGTTATTTTTAAATTTTTAAATTTATGATAGGAGTTATTTTTAAATTTTTAAATTTATGATAGGAGTTATTTTCAAATTTAATTTCTCTAAAATTAAAAGGGATACTTTATATTTTTTCAAAATATTAACTATTTTTTAATTTACCATTTTTTCTGTTTGTCTACGACAGCACAAACCAGGAATATAAACAGAGAAAACAATTCCAGAAGATAAACAGGCAGGCGAAGCTGGGTCTTCTGCGAACATACCCAAAAAGAAAACTTTAGTTTAATTCAATTCGAATAATATATTTGAAAATTTTATTGTTCAAGAATTTAATCTAGTGCTTATGTGAAAAGTTTTCTATTTACTTTTGGTTTAATGTAAATCAGTTTAATACTATAATAATAATATTAATATTTAATATTTCCTTTTTTTTATAATGTTTAATATTTGTTCAGACGATAAGCGAACAAATATATGATTAAATAAAATAGAGTTATCACAATATTAAACAATATTAAATATTTAGAAAGATAATGTTAATGTACATATAAGGAAGTAAGCGGTAGATTATAAATCTAATTTATTGTCAATGTATATTTTTTATATTATTAATAAACAAGATGACATTTAATTATTTTTGCTGATAATGAGAATATTTTAATGATTTTTATTGACATAATAATATATAAATGGATAATAATATAAAATTGATTTACATTGAAAATGGATCAAAATTAAATCCAAATAGTTGTTTAGTTGAAAAATATCCATTACCCATCCTCTTAATTATCTTCCCAAAATGGGTAATGCAAATATAACAAAATCTGGTGTTGTTCTTCTTACTCTGTTGAAGGTCTGCTTAAGAAGAATTGGAATATGCACGTATATCATATTTTTTGAGAGGAAAATAGATACACAGATTGACTTGCTTCACTCAACCTCCTACAGGGTTGAGGATACTACTTGCTGATATGACGAGAATTTCTCTGCCTAAAATAGATCCCTTCTTTGCTGTTTTCATTTTTGTGCTATATATTATTTTCCTACTTTTAAGCTTAGGATTTTAGATTTTTTTTTTTTTACTTTTTCTTAAAAACAAAAAAATCTGTTGTGTCTGAGTTGATGCACAAATTGCATAACTTATCGGGAAGAAATCGTATTTATCTCTTCAGAATTGATCCTAAAAATATGGTTATATTGATATCCAGCTGTACAAGAGATGTCTATTGATATTTTCACATTTAAAAATAATTTTTCATCCTTAATTTTAAGTGAAGTTTCATTCTTGTTTGTAAAATTTTATTAGAAATAAATTTATCATCTATTTTTTAAAAATATATAATATTACTTAAAAACCTAATAGAATTTTTATAACAGATATACTTACATGGCATAATTTGATATTTTGCATAGCACATATAAATTATATTCTTATGTTTTTATGGTACAAAAACACTTTTGATTCTTCAATTTTTATTGAAGTTCCAATGAGAAAATTTGCTTCAATAATGAAGGAAAAAATATTAAACAATAATGATTTTGAAAATGTTGAATTGTCAATGGCACAAATACCAAATAAAGAATTTTAATAAATTGGTGCAAAAAAAAAAACATTGCCTACAAAAAGAAATATTGTCCATCAACGAGGAATTTAGGTCACAATGAAAAAGAAGCATATGAGTTTGAAACTGATTATGAGAATAAAAAATTAAATAATTATGTAATAATAAAGAAAGTTAAAGAATAATTTTATTTCAAATAAAATTTGGAGGATAAGATTAAAATTTTAATAACAATTAAAGATGAGAAAGTTTTTGTACCATCTTTTCTTCCCAAATATTAATCTTGGGATTGTACTACTTTTCTATACAATAAAAGTGTATTATGCTTGCTTCTCCACTTTTATGTTTTATTGTTCTTATGAATTTTGGAGAGAGATGGATATTAAATTTTTTTTGTTTGAAATTATGAATTCCTATAAAAAAAAGTTAATGAATCCTAAAACAAAATTTGTGTTTTTATGTCTCCTAAAATAATAAAAAAAATGATAAAAAGAGACGAGGGAGATCTAAATTGTTCTTTTATTATGTTTTTAATTTTTTATTATAAATATGGCCTCCCTTCGGCATCCATATCTACATTGACTCAGCCATATATTGGACTTTCATTTTTTTAGCCCACTATTTTATATATTTTTATTTTAATTGTTCTGATTCTCATCTTATTTATATGTAAGTAATATTGAATTTATTCAATTTTATTATATTACATGTAATAACTTGAGTTTCTTTTTTTTTTCTTGTTAGTCTCACTCTTTTTAAGATTATTTATTTATTTATTTATTATTATTATTATTGTTGTTGCTGTTGCTCCTACTGCTGATGGTACTAATACTACAAGCATCTTTACATGCGACCTTGTACATATACAGAGGTTTTTCTTTTTATTTAAGAAGTTAAAAATGAAGATGCATCTGATTATTTTTGAAGGTGCAAAAAAGATATAATGTGTTTTATGGTGAAAACAAAATAGTTGAAGTAATGTAAGAAACTAGTTCCTATAAAATTTTTGAAAGCTCTCCAATTTACTATTTTAAAGATAATATAAATAAATATAAAAATGGATAAAAAAATAGAAAATTATCTCTATTTAATTTAATAAATGATCATCCTACTTTTTTATCTTCTCTTTTTTTATATATAAGTCATATTAATTTTTATATAAGTCAATTCAAATATTTCATAGTAAATTAAAAATATGAAATTATGAGTTTAAAGAAGCCACCTTAATTGAAGTTTTTGGATATTTCAAATTTTTATATTATAGTTCTTAAAGGCATTAAAATTATTATGATAATACTTCCTACAAAATTTAAAGTTAAACTAAACAAAACATGATAAATTAATTCTTAAAAATATCATTTTTTACTGTTAACAAAATAATTTTAAATACTTTTTAAAAAGTTAAAAAGGAAATTCATTTTTTAATAAATTTAATTTTCTACAAAAATTTACTTCCAATATGGATCAAATTATTATTATTATTATTATTATTATTATTATTATTATTATTATTATTATTATTATTATTATTATTATTATATGGTTTGATCTCTAGCACATGATATCATAAAATGAAATTTTTTTTCAACTTTCTTGCTCTATAACTCTCACTTCATCCATAGTCTAAATTATAATTAATTAATTACTCCTTAAATTTATGCAACTAGCATGCTTACTGTTAAAATATATTTTTCTAATTTTTTATTATAACGCATAATGATAGATTAATTTAAATGGACAATTATTTTCATAAATAATGTTATATTTATTAACTAATATTAATTAAAAAATTAATTTTGATCTTACGCAAATAAATAAAAAATAGGATAAATGTAAATAAAATAATTTGTTATACTAACTATTAGATTATAAAATCAATTTATATATTTTTGTATCATGTTGATTAAGAATCTATATGTCAATAAATTTAATATACTAAAGAATAAAAAAAGAGTGTGATGTGACTGAACAAATAAAAAACTTAATTTAGTAGTACACTTCTTCAATAGAAAATATCATTTTTGACCATGATTATTTATTACAAGAATTTTACTATTTAGCAATGGAATGGGCATCATAAAATATATTTCCATCCCTAATTTTGAATATAAAATTAAAATTGATTTCAATAATGGAATTAACTATGGATTTTTTTCCAATTGCCAAATAATGAAAAAAATTACTTATGAAATTAGCATCAAAATTAAAAAAAAAAAAGAGTCATTCAGTTCATAAGGGAAGCAAATTATCATAGAAAGTTGAAATTTACAAAAAGTAATTTCCTATGTAAATTTTTTATAAAATGTTTAAAGTTATTTATTTGACACTAAAGAAGTGATATTTATTAAAAAGTAATTTCCTATATATTGTTTAGTTTAACTTTGAACTTTTTAAGAAATATTAACAAAATAACTATTATGTCATCAATATTATTATAATTTAAATTAATAAATTTTAGTTGTGATTAATTAAATTTAATAAAGATAATTTTATCTTTATTTACAAAAAGTAATTTCCTATTTGAATTTTTTGGAAAATGTTTAAAGTTATTTATTTGACACTAAAGAAGTGATATTTATTAAAAAGTAATTTCTTATATATTGTTTAGTTTAACTTTGAACTTTTTAAGAAATATTAACAAAATAACTATTATGTCATCAATATTATTATAATTTAAATTAATAAATTTTAGTTGTTTTTAATTAAATTTAATAAAGATAATTTTATCTTTATATACGTAAAGAACACAGGAAGTAGATAAGTAACTTTCCATAATCTATGAAATATACAACTTCTTGGGAAGTCCTACTTGCCTTATTTTGTTAAATAATGACTAATTAAACAACTCATTTCCTTTCTATTTTCTTAGAAAATGCTATTATTGTAAATCAAACGACTTTTTAATTAACTAATAGATCTAATGATGGAATATTATACAAAAATTTAATGATCTCTTGGCAAAAAAATTAACTTTCTATCAAAAAATAGCAATGGAACAATAATAATTTATTGTTGATATAAATTTACTATATCATTAAAATCAAATTAATGACAAAAAGTCTATCGTAATGTCTATCGCTAATTCTTGAATATAACTAGTTTGTAACAAATGCTTTCTATTTTTATAAGGCTATATTTCTCCCTTCTTTCTTACAGTTGTTAAGTTGTTACTACCTCCATTGTTGTCTTTTCACCTCCCTGCTAGCATTTATTGAAGAGCTTCTTTGTTATGCTCTCTCTTTCTTTTAGTTGTTTTATGATAAATTTCTTTAATTTCTCTAAAAAATTAATGTTTGTGTTATGTTTTTTATGTATTATTTAAGTATTGAAATGTTTTAAAATTTTGAATATGAGTTGAATTTGTCAATTTGATAATTTGAATTTTGATGAAAGGAAATTGGGGTGTTTATATGTAATTAGGGTTTGTTATTATTACACATCCCTAATAAATTAAGATTTTCCTAGTCAAGGATGGTAAATAATAAGTAACAATGTCATAAATATAGATAGGTAAATGAATGAAAGTTAATGATTTCACAGGTAAAGGATAAAATTACTCCTGCATCTTTTTACTTCCTCCAAATTAGCATCATTTTCCCTACTTCTCTAGTCCCTGAAAAACTCTTTGGAACTTTCCTTTCTTCTTTCTTCCTTCCTTCTCTTTCTAAATCCCCTAAGAACTTAAGGAATTCATAAAGTTAAAAAGAAGATCGAGTTAAAAATCATTGCTTAAGTAAAGGAAGAAACTTGAATTATCTTAACTTCAAATTTCTTTTCTTCCTTAAACTTTAGAAATATATTTAAGCTAAAATGAAAATGAAGACCTAATCTTCAAGCTCATCTAGAAATCTTGAAGGATCCAAAAAAGAAAGTAATCGATGTCATTCTTCCAACCTCCTTAATTCAAGGTTAATAGATTTTTCAAGCTAAATATTTTAATCTTATTCTTGAACTGAAAAAAATGATGAATAATGTTTTAAATATGAACATCTTCCTCAAATCTTGAGTAAAGGATGGAATATGTGTGGCTAAATATTAAGAAGAAGTATATTTAGGTTCCTATAACTAATAATCATATTTTGATGCATTAAAATAGGCATGAATTAAGCTTAGGAGGAAATTGAATCCCTAATACATGGTGAAATTTGCAACTAGATTCTACAGATTTTTATGGAAATAGCAAACTGTTTCATAAGAATGACCATCCATTATGTTGTAAGTTCTCCAATGCACTAGCTTAGAAGCAAATGGCTAATCGTTTGCATAAGAACGATCGCCCATTTATGCATTATTTCCCTCTTTTTTTGAATCATAAGTTAGATCAAGCTAATGTAACATAATTAGGATAAATGTTAACAATATTTAATAATGAACCATGACATTAAAAGGTGTAAGGTGTCCTGAAGGTTCTTAAATCTAAAGATTAAGGTAATATATGTTATACCCAAAAATGATAAAAACTTAATATTAATGATTGCTTGTAAACTTACCATTTTGTTCAGATGATATAGGTTTATTGTATAGTAATAATTACAAGAATTATTTTTCTTTTATAATATGATGCTATATAGAATTACCTTTGAATTATGAATCACATATTAGATAAAACTGGTGTAATAAACATGATTAATAGGATGATCATGGTGATATATAGTGTGTAAATGAAAAAGTATGTATCAATCGAGGTGAATTAGGGGAAGGCATGTTAAGGATAATATAACTACTAGTAGATTAAATCCCAGTTGAGAGGCAGGTAAGGTATAAGGTTAATGTAGGAAGGATAAGGATGAAAAGGAGGGAAGGTACAAGTTTAGCCTAGGAGTAACAAGGCAGATGATTGTATTTTGATAATATTAATGGTTTAATGGGTAATGAATGTGTACTTTTTAATGCTCATAGAATCTTAAAAAAATAACATGATATTTTAAATGGCTTGTATGTGTGTGACGTGTGTGAAAAAGTAGGTTTCAATCACCAATGCTTAAACCATACTAGTATGATGTCTTTAAAAATGTGATAATGGAATGGTATATTGAAATTTATGATCCTAGTCAAGTATGTATGCTTAGCTAGAACCTTTTACTCTTGTTATAATTAGTATCATCTTGAAGACTACCTATAGTAAAACAATATAGATAAAATTTATTATTTATTAAGATTTAATGCTTTTCTTTATAATTATATGTTTAATCATCTACTCATTAAATTTTGTAACTTACTCTTAGTATGTGTGATGCTTGCCTTTCATAGTATAAAATTAAGAAATATAAAGTTCCCTATTCATCAAGATCCATACCAAACATAGCTCATTTCAAGTTATGACAGTAGTAATAGTATTAACAATGTTATAATAAGCTTGTACAAGTTTAAGAGATTAACAGAAAGTATGGATTATGTTGTAAGTAAGGAGTAGTTTTCACTTTGCATAGTGTTTATTAACATTTCATTACATTATTCACTATTCGCATGTAGTGGAAATTGCATTTGATCTTGTGATATAGGAAATATATGAAGTTTGAATGATTAGGCTAGTGCAAACCAAGTATTAGATTTCACAATAGTCATGATTGAGTAAAGGTTGTGACCACTATAATTTGATTTGATTTGAATATAATAATTTACTATTAATTAAATGGATTGGGCTCCTCTAAAGTGCAAAATGCACTTTGGTAAGTAAAGTATCCAATCTCACCATTAATTTTTTTTATTTATTATTATTTATAAAATCATGAGTCAAAATCAACGGTGAGATTAGGTACTTTACCTTCTAAAGTGCATTCTACATTTTAGAGAAGTCCAATCCTAATTAAAGTATTATAATATTTACAATGATTATTTATTTTGATTTTGCATTTATTTTATCAATATCATAATTACTTTACCCTTAGATGAAAAGATATACAAGTAATTTTTAGTTATAAAGTTAGAATAATAATAATAATTTAACATTAACATTTTAAAAGTGTACTTTATTAATATATTGTAATATAATTTTATTTAAAAATATAGAGCTAAAAATATAATAGTTAAATATTTAAATTTTTATTTATTATAGTTGAACTTACATATCAAATTATATTACAATGGTGCTAATATGTTTTTTAGAATAACTTATGTTATTTTTTTATTAAATGTCATATTTTACATATGGATTGATTTTTAAAATAAATTTTTATCTTTATTGAATTAGAATTTATTTATATTTTATGTGTAGATTGATTTTTAATTTCTTTATTGTGAAATTATGATATCTATCGAATTTTTGTTATTATATTTCTCTTTAAGTTTTCTTTTGTAAGTTCAAAGATTTAAGATTTGGGGAGGTTACTTAAAAAACACTTGATTATATTTATTAACTTTATTTCTCACACAAACAGGTATGTTCACATTATTGGTTAAGTTTATATTTCTATTTATGGTTATGTTTATGTTTGTATTTATATTATAGAGATGTTTATCTTATCTTATGTTGATATTCAATACAACAACACAAAATCTTCATCTTAAATTAAGTTATCTATGGTAAATGTAGATTAGGATATATATGTATATGTCTTATGTAATTAATGTAATTGGTATCGATTAAATATTATTTTCATTTATTATAGGTTACTAAATCTTTATCAAATCTTAATTAAGAGACATAATCGATAATTTAGCATGTTATTTTCAAAAGTTAGGTGTTTAAGAACTATTTCTAAATAATAAGCCACCACCTTATCATGAAGTAGGCTTCTTAAACAAGTTGATCCATGCAGATAGATGTTTACGAACTACTTCTAAATGATAAGCCACCACCTTATCATGAAGTAGGCTTCTTAAATAAGTTGATTCATGCAGATTTAGATCAGTCCATAAAGGGTTACGTTCATGACGATCTTTATTACTGATTTTCAGAATAGATTCAATTTTAAGAGATTCAAATTCGTCAAAACCTATTATGAATTAGGTTGACATGTAAGTTTTAACTATAAGTCATGGACTTTACATGTACAGGATGGCCAGTGACTAATTGAGTCTATAACAAACTAACTTATATTTCCTGCATTCAAAATCAAACCTAATTTTAAATGTTTAAACCTATTAAAATTTGTGATGAGTACAAATTAACTTGATGGTCATGATTCATTTGACACCCCTATCATGAAGAATAGTATATTAATGAATGTCAAGGAATGAATAATATATGTTGACATAAGATTTAAAGTTTTTATTAAAAGTTAGAAACATTGAATTTAATTTTTAGTTTATATATATTTCATTATTTTGTATTATAATTTTTTACATCAAATGACCAGAAAATTAATATTTAATATTATGAAATTTAATTTTAAAAATTTATCAAGTTTACTATTACTGTAATTGTATTATATTTCTATATGTGTTATTTATTATATGTTTTTCCTAGAAATAGGGTTACAAATTATCAATATTTTTTATATTAGCAATGGATTTTTGAATAATAACATTAATAATTTTTCCAAATTTTATAAATTAATGATGGAATAAAATTAGTAACAAAATAATCTACCAATAATTCAAGTTTAGTGATGGATAATCTCATTGCTAATTTCAAATTTAGCAATAAATATTCTATTAGTAAATGTAAGATTAAATGATAGATAAAGGCATCCCTAATTCCATCTATCATTTATTTTTTATTGTCATCGGCTCACAAAAATAGTGACGGATATCAAATTTTCATTGCTAAGTATTCATTGAAATTTATATACTTTTTAAAAATTTAAACATTTATAATGAAAGTAATGAAATCTAACTTCGTTACCATTAGATTAAAACTTACATATATTATTTTCTATTTAAATCAAACCTAATTTACTAGTGCATTCTTTCAGTTGAAAATTATTATTTTTTACCAAAATTATTGTTATTATTCATTAAAATTTATATTTTTAAATCTAGAACATTTAGAATAAAAATAATGAAATCAAATTTAATTAACATTGTATTAAAACTTATTCTTATTTTATATTTAGATTTGAAGGAATTTTAGTAATTTTATAAAAAATGATAGGATCAAAGAAAACTACTTATCCTCTATAAAATCAAATATGCATGCCTTGAATGTGATAGAAGAAAGAATATATGAAATACCAAAGGGCAGGTTTGTGATCAACTTCTTGTACGAGTGAAAACAAGGACTTGTTCATCACCTTTCTTATTGTAACTTATGTATAATGCAACCAAAGGAATTGATGTATTTGAATGAGTTATTTCTTATCCATAACCTTGTTTTTCTTATAGTTTCTAGTTTTTTATTTTGTCAAGCATAGTTTATTTATAGGCTACTAAATGTCTCTTCATAAAAGTTCATAACTTTTATAATAGACACATCTTTTCACAAAAGGTGACAACCTTTAGAAGAGACATTTAAAGAGAAACCTCTTTTTTATTTTGCTTAAGTTTCCTTTAAAATGGAAAAAAAAGCACATGATAGCTATATAGTTTCACAATTTAGGTTACCTAGAGTTTTGCCAATTAAATCTTTATTTTCTTAAAACATTGGCCTTAGTAACTGGGCTTTCATCCCTTTATGATATTTTATTATTTGTTTGAGGAATGAAAAAAATTTGTGGATTTAAATAAAATTAGTTACACATCTTGATTATGAGTTCAAAATTATTGGGTTGTTAATCATTTTGGTAACTAATCTTGTTAGAAATTTCTTGATATTTAAAGGTTAATTAGTGCTAGGGAACATTGGCAAACCTCTTCTAACCACTTTAATAAAAAGATGTAAAAATGTATTTTTGATTCATTAGTTTTCACTTAAGTTCCAATTTTATCACTAAATTTTATTTAAAGTAAATTTACTTTTCAACTTCTAGAAAAATGTATAATATTACTTAGCAATTTAACACCATTAATTTTTTTAATGGGGATGCTTACATGGTATCCAACTTAACATTTTACATAATTGTATAAGTGAAATTTTCATATTTTTACTAATAGTCAAGCTTATGGCCTGCATGGGCTTTATTTGATTCTTTGTTTAGTAAAAATTTGATAGATATAGAGTTATTTTATAGAAAAATAAAATTAAAACTTTAAAAATTACTTGCATTTATTTTTATTGTCCTAATTTTTTTACATACAATTGATATAATTATAATAGTAAAAAATAATGAAAAAATGAAAAAACCTTCCTTAATGTAATATAATTCTTGATAACATTTTTATGCAAATTTTTTACTTGAAAAATATAATTTAGGCCATTTATAAGTTTTTTATCAACTGCCATGATATCATGCGATATATGTGAAAATAAAATTTAAGTCAATGATCAAGTTTTTATCTCATGTTTGTTTAATTTATTTAGCTCGTTAATAAAAAAATTTTAAAAAATAATTCATCATATATTATATATAAATATAAAAAATATAAAACACCTCTTTTAATTTTGAAATGGTTGAAATTTACCCTAATTTTAAAAACTTAGAATTCAGCTTTTAAATTGTATAAAACTTTAAAATTAATACCCATCATTCATTTATTTAACCTATCTATTAAATTAAAAAATTTCATAAATTATTTTTTTAAGTATCTATCATAATAATGTGGAAAAAAATGGCGGGGTAAACTAATGTAAAATATAATTGCCACTTATTTCAAATGCTTAAACCTTAAACATCAACATATACAATTTCTTTGATAACATAGTGAAAAATTACAATCTTTATGATAACCATGGTAATGTTTGTTTAAAAAACAAACTTCCTTTGTCAAATACTACCACCACTATTAATATATGTTTACTAAAAATAAGACCTCTCATCATATACACCAATTATATAAAAATATCTAGATCAAAATACCTTTGGTGTTTATGTCAACAAATAACATTAACAAAAGTAAGAAATTATGATAAATTAATATATTGCCAAGTATTTTTACAAATTCTTATTCTTATTTAACTACTCAACACTATTAACCAAAAATCACCTTGATTAATTGAACTTTAGAACACCAAAATTCAATTCACCTAAACATTATACATATATATAAACAAAATGCCAATAGATCAATGGAGTACTCAAATTGCATGCATTCTAAAGGTTTGACTTAATTTAATATTCTATCATTTCAATCATTTTTTTGTGAAGAACTATAATTAATTAAACTATTTAGATACATCATTTTCCCTAGATAACTCAATAAAAAATAAACAAATAATCATGACATATTTATTCACAAGTATAACTAGAAATCATAATAATAAAAACCCAAAACTATTAATTGAACATCAGTTATCAATTCAATTTTGATACATAATTGAAAAATCTCTAAATCTATGATTGCTAATTACTATTGCCACCACTTGCAAAATATAATATAAACTTTGAAACCAAATTCCATAAGATATTTATAAAATTTTCATAAAGTTTCAAAAAGGGCCATAATAATTATTCTTTCATACTAGAAGAACATGATTGAAAAATATTATTAATGTCATATCCATCATTATAATTCTAAGAAAACATATTTAAATATACCAAACTACATAAATAACATAAAATCTAATTCAAACCAGCACGTATCAATTTCCTCAACTTCATTCTATACTAATCATTGTTGTCGAATCATGAATCGTATCGCAAATTAATTAGTTAAAATTTTGAAATGTGAATCGAAGCGAATCATGAATTAGTAAGATTCACAAAATATATAAAATTAATATATATTATCCTATGTATAACAAAATATAAGCATTGATAATGAAAAATCATAAATTTAAGTCAAGAAACATAATACTTGTCTAATATTATAAGCTCAAAAGTTAAAATTATAAATATGAAGTTTGAAAAAACTTAAGTCAAGTCACGTAGATTCAAAACAAACTTAATATATTAACAAATAACATAATAGTAAAGCTTCAATGTTCTTTTTCTTCATCGGCCTCCTCTTTAACTTTATTGTTATCAATATCATCATCTATGTCTTCTTCATCAAGATCAACATCTTCAACGTTGTCTTCATCATTATCATCTAGTCTCATACTTTTTTCCTTAATTTCCTCTTCTATTACTTTAATACCATAAGCGTATTCTTACTTCTCTTCAACTTGAACAATAGATTTTCCCTTTGCTTTCTTATTTGCAATAGCCTATAAATAAGAAATAAGGTCTTTTATTAGTCCATTGATTCTTTTTTACATGTCAACTAATAAAAATAAAACTAGTTACTAATTAGACAAAACACTACTGCTTCTTTTTCTATTACTAGGAGCTCCATCATCAAGGTTAAAGCTTTCGTGAACATCCATCCAAGAATTATCTTCCAGCAAGCAAGGATTCTTTTTTTTTTGGTTATCCATTCATCATTCAATTACATATCCGATAAGCAAATAAGATCATAAGTGTCTCCCCTTTCCTCTCTTATCTTTTGTCTCATTTCAAGTTGAAGATTATATTTAACATACACAAGTGCATTCAATTTTTATTGTGTTAAACGATTTCTTTTCTTTGAATGAACTTAGTCAAAAGTGCTCCAATTTCTTTCACATCCCATAGCACTATGAGTGAGACTTAAGACTCTTATAGCTAAAAAGTCCATTACCTAGTTACTTTCTATCTCAAGTTGCAATTGTCATATTGATTCTAAAAAAGTCCTTGAGCTTTAGTGAATTTTTGAATTTATTCATTAATTAAAAGCTTTTCTCTTATGTTGGGAAACATCCTTTCAAGTATGATGTATAAACCTAACCTTACTTCAATATCCGCATTGAAGTTAGGATTATAATGATACTTAACAAGTTTAGAAACAAGTTAAATAAAATTTTCTAAAAAAATTAAAAGGTACTAAATCTAAATCTTTGATATAACTTACTTAAGATTAAAAAAGTAAACCACTGTATGAAAAGGTCTATGAAGTTGTAAGTTCTAGACCTTTGTATACCTTTCCTCCTTATTGTCAAAATTTGCAAGTATTTATTCTTTAGCTCTATCCATTGCTTCATAAATGTATAGCATAGTTGGTTTTGAGTCACTATCCACAAGTTTTAACACACTAACAAGTGGAGTTACACACTTCAAGCAATATTGGATAGAATTCTAAAACCTCTTATCTCTCAAGACAATCTCTACTATATTTTTCCCTTCTTATCTAGTTACATATGAACTAGCAGCCCATAATCTTAATGCAAACATACATGTAAGATGACATTTTCTATCTATAATACATTTGAAAGTCAAGTAGGCTGTTGCAAATCCTATAACTACTGGCCTAACCAGTTTCTTACCTTTAGAATACTTTTTATACAAATTAAGCACCTAAGCATGCCTATAAATGAAAATGGTGATTTGCTTGGTTTTAGAAATAGTATTATGAAAAACTGGAAGCTTGCCAACATCTTCAAGAATTAAATTAATGTAATGAGCTACACATGGGAACTAAAATAATTCCATTCTCTTTTCTTCCAACTTGTGACTAGCGGCTACAAGAGCTGAGATATTATTTGTCACCACTTGCATTATATTTTCTTCTCTAATCTCTTCCACAACACCATCTAGTAACTCAAATATTTTTATGGCATCCTTATTACATCACCAGTGCTAATGGATTTTAGGAAATAGTTCCATTTGAACTATTGACAAGAAAGTTGTAAGTGATCTCCCTTTCCTATCAGTCCATCCATTACATATCAAAGTACAACCATTCTTTTTCCATTCAATTTTGTATTTTTCCAAAACTTGCTTTAACATTTTCAACTTCTTTCATCAAGTAAGACTCCTTTACCTCATGATAAGTAAAGGGTTTAAGCCTTTGCCATAATCACTAACAAATTTCAACATTTTCTTAAATAATGGACTCCTTACCAAACTAAATGGCAAAGCATTACCATATATGCATCTACAAATATCTTCAATCACTATCGCCCTATCTTTTAACATTTCATTCATTATTTTTTGTTTAGAATTAGAAGACACTCCTTTTTCCTTGTTAACAAACAAATCTATTTTTCCTTTTTTTTTGCAATATCATTATCTTGTGTGCCTACTACTATATCTTTAAATATTTCTTCACCTCCAATGTTCTTTTTTTTCAATTGAATTTTTTTCTAAATCTTCTAAAATTTTAACAAAGATTGGTCTCACATTATCTAGGACATTTACACATGGAGCAACATCTTTCTCTGAACCTATAAGATGATGCTTAATCCTAAATACTCCTCCCTAAAATTCTTTCTCATAATATTTGCATTTTATTTATCCCTTCCACTTTTATACAATCGTCTCATGTCACATCTTTTTTTACATGCTTTTTAGAACTCATTTTTGTATTTTTTAGATTCTAAAAACTAACTAAATAAGAATAATATTTTTCTACTGCACTAAAGGCTTAAACTTAAAAGTTTTTATTTTTTTACCTTTGAAGAAATTCCATTTCAAAGATAAAGATGCATCATCTTCATAGTTTCTTATCTTTTATATAACATCTTTTTATCTTTTCTTGAAAAGAGGATTGGGAATTTGAGGATCACTATATTAAAATAATGGATGAGGCGAGGTGGTGAGGTTATGGTTGAAGGTGAAGCAAAATTTCAAAAAGCTAGGTTATGGGATTGTGTAAAGATAGGTTACGGCACTATAAAGATGGGATAAATAAGGTTTTTTAAAGATGGGTGAGGGTTCATGGACTTCATGTGACTTTGTAAAGGGTTTTTGACTTTTTTCTAAAAAAAATTAAAAAAAGTGCAAATTGGGCTTACTCTTATGAGTTAGGTTATGCAGAACTTAAGTTGGGTTCTATTTGCGACCCGATTTATTGGAATTCTCCATTTTTTTTGCTTCACAATAGCCACCCTTTACTAGAAAATAGAGACGTGACTGATTCAATTGTTTAATTTGATTCACAGCCTAATTCATATAATTCATGCACGAATCACAATGATTCATTTGAAGATTCACATCATATTTTTCTTGCATCAAATTGAATCGTGCAATTTGAATCATGAATCATATGATTCTAACTACACTTATACTTATTTTGCCTTCTTGTTAGAAGTTATTGAAAAATTGGCACTAACCTCTTCTCCACATAGCTTAAATGCACTTCAAGTTAATAAATCACAATAATTCTTCTCATTCTTCCTAACTTAAGAATCAAAAACTTATTGTAAACATAAAGATAATTACTTAAAACTTGTTAGATAAAGATAAAATTTAAATACAAGATAATTAATAAACAATACTTACAAGTAGAACATTTACATTAACCATAATGTCATTTGGCAATGGCAAAAAAAATGCATTAAATTTTCATATTGCTTCCAACAATAAAGGTAACATGATTAATTCGAGTATAAAAGTGAAACAACAATATCCCTAAACTAGAATTTTAATGTTCACAGAATAACAATCTCAACCTCACTTGAAATTTTCATAAAGACAATTAAAATCTCTTCATCACCAAGTAACCTTGTAATTATGTATATTGAATGCCTTTCCTTGACATTATACTCAGTGGCTTTAATGTTGAAAAAAAACCTCTTTCCAATAAAACAACTAATGTCCTTAGAATACAAAATCTAATCCCCTTCTAAAAATAAAATAAATAATATTTATTATTTATATAATCATTATATCATAAAGCACTTTATTTAATCTAATCAATATATATATATATATATGCAAAATTCTTGCTTTTTAGGCTCATTAGTTTGCTTACCAATAAACTGAACAACTTTCCTATTAAACAACACAATTGATATATTATCGTGATTGTCAGTAGTCCTTAGTTAAATTCAATATTTAATAAAATACAAAGTGATTTGAAGTAAATAATATAATAAAAATATGATGTAACAAATAAGTTATTATTCCAAAAAAATCTTAATTCATACTAAAATATAAACTTCTATACCTCAACATAACAAGCTAAATATTCATTTGATAACATTCACAAAAATATAAATTTCTATTATTTTTCACTTTCCTCATGCACCTTTTACATGCATCATAGAATTAATCCTTCACTTTCTCAACTTCAATACCTTCAACAAATATCACATAATTTCCTTTCTGGCATCAAAAGATATGTAATGAAAATTAAATGGCTAAATTAATAATAAAATATTTAATTATTCACACTTATATATAAACAATATACATCAATCAAGGACTACCTCAACTCCATTGTGAATATCCAATATAGTCTTTCTTTCAATACTCTAAATCAAGTCCTTGAAAATAAAAAAAGTAAGTTACAATGACATATGACTCATTCTATGACAAGCATCTATTCTAACATCTAGTAGCCTACAAAACAAATCAAGTATAAGAACTATATGGACAAAAACTACAATATAATTCTTAATCATATTTTAAAATCAAAATTTAGATATGACTTACTTTTCCTTAAACTAAAATATAACTGGCATCTCCTTAAAATTGATGAACAATCAAATGGAGTAATATGTGGTTGACAACATAGGTACTTCATTAACAAAAGAGACATTTATATCAAAGTAAGTAATATGATGAAAATTTATAGGAAAAAATTATGAAAACATAAATAAAACAATATACTAACCATTAAAAGATTTCACATGACAATATTGAACAATTATTATATTTGGTTCTTGTGAATTGTTGTCAATAAGTTTAAATTATCTTATCTTCATATTTACTTTCTATCAAGCATGTTATTCTATTTTTCCTACTTAGATAAACAAAACAAAAAAAATAAGAAAACTATAACATTATTATAACATGTTTTCAAACATTGATGATAGAACAATATTAACAGAAACACTTAAAATAGATAAGCTTTTTATTCTACATCTTTGAGGATAATGTTATTTCTTTTATTAGGTTTTTCATTTATTTCACTATACAACACAATGTATCTAATCACATTTTACAACAAAACAAATAACAAATGATTATAACCATAGACTTAAAAAATGGATTAATGAATACATAAAAATGTGTTAATATCAATTGGGCAAAACTCACTAACCAAAAATGTCTCATTATCACTTTTAGCAAATAATTCAAAATAAGGAACCAATGTCATACATGGGAATGTTATAATCTTTAGTTAGTCACAATTCAATTTAATTTGTAAACATAATTTTGCACATATGATGATTGGTGCTAGCATTAATAGTAAACTTAAACATAAAATATACTTCTTCCTCTTCTGGGACATTCTTAAAATTTCTAATCAAAATTTTTGAACAATTAATTCAATAATAATTTTCTATTAATAATATGAGTACACACATAATTAGAAACAGACACTACTAATAAAAATAAAAACAATCAAGAACTTTGTAAGAAATCAAAGGATCCCTAAGAGAAATTGTAAAACTAAGAACAAAGAATTATGATAAATATTAGAGAAGTTTTAAAACAAATTATGAAACTTAGAATAAAAAAAGAAAATAGACTTTGTCATCCATAAACACTAACTGCAAAGAATTCAAATCTTGGACTTATGTTTTAAGACAAACTTAAAAATTCAAAACAATGATACTGCATATCACCATGTAAAGAAATAAAATGAATATTTTTTTATACTAAACAACATATAATTTCTCAAACATAACCAAGAATCCTAAAAAATATTTCATCTACGTATAAACTAACAACTATAGCACTAATGATAATAACAAATACAATCAATCACCTTTAAAGGTCATGATTGAAAATTCATGACAACAGTGAAAAGAATAAAATGAAAAGAAATCTTCTACTAAATAGACTAAGCTTCCCAAAATAACAAGCAACGAACTTGAGAAAATATTTCATAAATAACCATGAAACCAACAATAATAAAAACAACAAAGGAAAAAACTATGACAAATATTATAGAAATTTTGAAACAAACTATGAAAATTAGAATAAAAATAGAAAAGTAAGCTTTGTCATCTACAACGATCATATGCAAAGAATTCAAATCTCAAGCCTAATAACCCTAAAAAAATAGTAAGACACAATGATATTGCATAAAAGTCCAAATATAGCAACTAATAGCCCTTAAAAACTTAAAAACTTAGAACAATGATATTGCATATCACCTTGTACTGAAATAAAATGAAAATTTTTTTATATTGGACAACATATAAGTCCAAATATAACAACTAATAACCCTTAAAAAATAGTAAGGCACAATAAACTATCAACCTTAACGCTATTGAAAATAATATACACAATCGAATAACTTATTAGCAATGATTGACAATTCATTAAAATTGTGTAAACAAAAAAAAAGTGAAAAGCAAAATAGAGACAATTAAGAAATTTATAAGAAATCATTGAAAACTTAAGACAAATTTCAAAACTAATAATAAAGAATAGTCTAAAAATTTTATAAACAACAAGTAAATCATTATATATAATATTAGTATTAAATAGGCTTTGTCATCCATAACCATAATGTGTAATGACTTCAACTACAGAGCCTTATATTTTAGGACAAAATTAAAAACTTAGAACAATCATATGGCATATCACCATGATCAATGTTTTGGTGGTTACATTGATCAATGTAATGTAAAAGATGAAATATGCAAATTGTTGAAAAAATTCATGCATCAATAAATAAAACTATAAGAATAAAAAAGTGAAGAAATTGTGATTTAATTGAGATCATATGATAAGAGTACAAAACCACCGTTGCTTATTCATTCAAATACCATATCACAAAAAGATAAATAAATTAAATACTTTGCAATCATAAATCTAATGTATAAAAACTAATTAAGAAAAATAAAAAAATAAAATAAATTTTATTTCTTTAAACTATGCTTCATGGTAAACTATTCCAAAAAAAGAATAATGAGATATTTTCAAGTGTATAATAATTTGATTTGTATGTATAGCCTTCATCAAAGAAAAAATATAGTCTCTGCCATGAGGATTCAAAACATTGATTAACTCATATTCTCTTAATAAGTCTAATTCTTTAAATAAAATAGTAAAATGTTGAAAAATATTGTAAACAATGAAGTTCACCCCTTTTCATCATTTGTAATAAGCACAATTTCTATAAAAAGAGACATAGAACAATTGAAAAAAAAAATGAAATCATGATCACAACTTTTCCAAACTCAATGATATAGTTATAAAGAAACTCCCTCTTATAACAAAAAAATCTACTAAAATGATGTTTAAAATCAAGTTATGGTGAAACATAAAGAATAATGGACGTGATGCAGATAGAGATAACATGAAGGAGAGTAAGAGAAACTAATTGATAAAAGATAGGAGTTATGATAAGTTTAGCATTTCAAATCTTTTAAAATTTGTTTAACAATTTATATATAAATACTTTTACTTGTAAGTAAATACATTAGTACATAATTGTCCATACTCATTTTAAATTTGTAAAAAAATTAATGTGAGCATTTTTTAAAAATATAAAAATGGAGTTCAAACTCCTTAACCTTTATATATTAGTATAAATTATATAATTAAAAAAGTAATTATATTTATATTTTATATAACTAATAATATATGAATAAGTATATTCATATTTTACAATTAGTAAATAAGTATCATAATTTTCAAACAATGACGATAAAAGATGAAAGTGATCATTTGATAAATTAAGTAAGAATAATTTTATATTTCTTTCTATTAAATTCATACATACATTGAGCATCTAATGGCTCATATTGAGTTTTTACATTTCTTTTTAAAATGAAAAATATTCAATCTAATAACTCATAATTTATTAACAATGTTAATTCATGCATACATTAAGTTTTACTCAATATATGAGAGAATTGACTTTTGTTTTTTCATTTGTTTGGGAGTTTTGCTTAAGAAAAAGAATAAAATGAGAGTTTTTCACTAACCTTCTAAAACCTTTCACTTTTTAATATTTTGTATTCCTCCAAATTAGGGATTTTAAAAGGTTATCTATTTAAAATAAAAAACATTCAATGACTCCCTCATATTGAGTTTTACATTTTTTAAAATTAAAAAAATTTAATGTAGTGACTAACAATTTATTAACAATGTCAATCCATGCATATATTGAGTTTTACTCGATGCAGAGTAGAATTAGCCACTCATTTTTCTTTTGTTTAGGAGTTTTGCTTACAAAGAGGAAGGAAATGAGAGTTTATCACTAATTTTTCACTTTTTAATATTTTGTATTTCTCCAAATTGGAGATTTAAAAAAGTTATCTATTTAATTTATTATTCTAATCCTATTTTATTCTTTAATTTATACTTATAATTACATTTTTAATATTTTACTATTATTTTCATTTTTTAAAAGATAACTAGCATGTGAAAAATAAATATTATAATTGTAAAAATTCTTTTAATAAAAATATAAAATTATATTTTTTATTATTATTAATAATTAAACTTGATAATTGTAACCAATATTTATTTACTCATATACATTTATTTTTATTTTGATTCATTCATATTAATTTTATGATAAATGTTAGTTGGATTATTGTTGACCTTATTAATAAAAATCATATTAAGTCAATTTATGAAGATTTTTATTTTTATAAATTTATTAAATTAAATTTTTTAAAAAATAAAATTATAAAAATATATACTAATTGATTATATATTTTTATTTAATCATATATTATCCTTCATTATATAGGCTCCGTTTTGCACAATAAATAAGTTAATTTATATCTTATTGACTTAGTCAATAACCTATAAACTAACCTTTAGAGGTATTTCTTATACTAGCTTATTGAAAAAAATAAGTTTTAATTTAATAAGTTACTTCAAGAAACTTATAACTTATAAGCTACCATTTTTTAAATTTTTTTTCAAATTTATCCTTATTCTTTTTATTAATTTACAATATATACCCTTTATAATATAAACATAAATATTTATTTTCTTAAAAAGTGTTTCAAACTCCAACTCTTTCTTCTAGAACCACAGTGCCATCATGTCACTATAGCTCATCGGGACACCATTGCTGCACCGCCGGAACACTACCACAGCACAGCCACAGCACCATTGCAAACTGCTAGACTTCAACCAGTACAGTGAGTTTTTCCTTTTGTTAATTTTGCTTCTTTGAATTTGCAATTACATAAAGGTTTCTTTCATTCTTTGTTTCTTAAGATTCAAAGTTTAGGAAAAATTCTATGAAAGTAAATTTATGGATTGAGTTTTTTTAAAAATTTTATGAAATAAACAGTTAAATTGTAGAATAATTTTATCCTTCGAACCCTCTTGCTATACCTTAAATTATAAAATAGTTCTATCTCCCAGGGTCTGTGGAATAGCGTTAGCAGATTTTCACTCTGCAGTGCTTTTGATTAGCTTAGAATTTTAAGCATTCCTAAGCAAGCTGAAATCCATAGGTGAAATATGGAATCCACATAGCTTTTTTAGGGAATAGGAAACTTCAACCACCAAGGGAGAGGGAAAAGGGCAGTACTTTTCTATTTAGGGACTATGAAAATTGATTTGATTGAGGGTAGTCCCATGCTTGCATATTGCCAATTGATAACTTAGATCATTATTTTGTGGTTTGTAATGTAAGTAGGGTCAATATCCCTTGCCTGTTCATGACAAGATAATTATTCCAATAACCGATGGTGGAGAAAGATTTTTTAATGTCAAAGGGATTAACTATGTCAAACTTTTTGCACATTAATTATAAGATTAAGGTAGTGTGATAAAGCCTTCCAATTCTAGAATTGAAGATATTGAAAATTCAAAGTACGTGTTGTACTAGGACTGAAAAATATCACACTCTTAATGTTTGAAATTTAGTGACATAAGACATTTTAGTTAAGACAGAAAGAAAACAATATACAGGGTTGAGCAATAACATATTTTTAATACAACTGTAAAAGAAAATATACATACAAGTACACACGCTAGAAGATACTTGTTTGATTTTCTAGATGGATTGAACTAAAATACGCAACCACATCATCCTGCATATGATGCAAAATTAACTAGACACTAGCCAAAAAATAAGCCACTAGCCTTTCACTAGCATGAAGAGGCTGTTGAAGGAGTTAGGCACTAAAATAAGCGTGCTAATATATGAAAACTTAAGAAAAGATGAATAAAGACTACCTTCAATATGAAACCTAAAAATTGCTACCACAAGATCCCATAATATCTTATAATCCTCCCATAATTGAAAGTCATAAAGTAAAAGCTACTTATTAGTTTCTATCAAAAATCCTAGCATTAGGTGCATATATTTACCTTACGTAAGACACTTATTTCCTATCAGCTCTTCTCTGGGCAGAAGTATTCCTCCCATGTATAGACTAAACTTAACTACTCTTATACCTAATAAAAGATGAAAGATTGTATACTCAAAATTGACTCCTTGGCTTAGAATATGCTAGTGAGACTCGAATAGTTTTGCCATTAAAGTTAGCAGTAGATATCGTTACAAATCCAAATCATCTACTCCTTTCTGTCATTTTATCATAAATCACCTCAACCATCTCAACATTTCCAGCACCTTTGAACAATTCGACCAATTGGGAACTATCAACACTGAAAGGAAGATTGGCCACAAAGAGCTTGAGGTCGGGAGAGTAGCTAGGTTCCTTGCCATCACTCAAAAGCTCATCTTCTTGGTCGAACTTAAAAGAAATAGCAATATTTGGAACAAAACAAGATGATAAACTCGAACATGCTCTATTAGAACGAAGAAATAAAATAAATATAGAAATGGGCTTGAAATTAAGTTTCAGAGACAAGGAAGAAATAGATATGCCAGAGAACGAAGGTTGCTTATAGTTGCAAAGGATTAAGATTTGGAACCGAAAATGGGAAGAGCAAGGGAAATTACAGGGGTCGATATAGTTTTGCAACTTTAAAGGATAAGGCTTCACAAAGAGAGGAGAGTTTACGAAAAGGAGTCTCTACAGTAATAATTGCTAAGTATAACAAAGCTATAATACTTGTCTAATTTTAAAGATACGTACTACTATAATGGCTTATTTATATACCAGTAAAATAAGAAAATTGGTCAGAGACAAAGGTAATTCAAAATAATAATTAAGTTATCATCTATACTGTGATTATGTATTGTCATCTCATACTTTTTGAAAATAAAGGTAGTATTAATTACAAAGACAAGATATTGGGAAAATAAATTCTAGCTTGGGACATGCACAAAATCTTAGTTATTGTTGAATTTGCATTAGAGGAATTAATTATTGTTACTTTTATTTTATTTTTGTCATTTTGCTAAAGGGTAGAATTTGGTGGCTTCTCTTTTTGTTTAATATTTTTATGCTAGGTTATTTTGGTAAGAAGGATGACATCAAACAATAATAATGCACAAAACATAGGGAGTTTTACTTGGAAAGATAAGAACACAATTATTTTATGTGATATTTTTATCCAATACATAATGAGGAATGGCCGCAAAAAATCATTTAAATAGGGTGAGCTTGAACAAAATTTTAAAAGGATAACTAACCGTAATTATCGTGATAAAATTTTAAAGAATAAGTATGATACAATGAAAAAAGACTGGCGCCTTTGGAAGCAACTTAAGAGAGTAGAAACTGGCTTAGGGTGGGGGGAAACTTAGTTGTTCAGATGAGTGGTAGGACATGAAACTAAAGGTTAGTTTGTTACTTTGCTTACTATTCAATCAAAATAAAGTATATATATATTTATAATTAATTCAATGGATTTAATACTTAATTTTTGGTATATGTAGGAGAATGCTGAATTTAGAAAATTTTGTTATAAAGTAGTAAATCCTTCTATTGAAGAAAAATGGGATCACTTATTTAGAGATATAGTAGCTGATGGGATAGATTGTGTTGCACCCTTAATAGATCCTTCAAGGGTAAATGTTGTGTAATGTGGCTTGAGTCTTGAAAGGGATGAAGAGAGTGGTGATAAAGATAATACGTGTGCTGAAGAACATAATGGTGAGGAACAAAATATTCAAGATTATCTTTATTCTCAATACTCTCATTTAGAAAATTTGGAAATAAGGGAGAATAGTTTTTGGAATGATTTTATGTATAAGGTGAGCAATTATGACCATAATAATAACCAAATACCAAACCAAGAGTATAATGATATTCAAGAACCAAATCAAGTGCTTGATAGAAGCCATAGTGGTAATCAAGGACCTAACTAAGGTAAAAGAAATGGTACTAAGACATTTAGACAACCTCAAAAGAGTGGTACAAGGATTATTACAAAAAATCTCAATTCTATTCAAATGAAGCACTTAAGAAAACGTTCAACAGGATCAAAAAGGTTATCCTCTCAAATTAATGTTCTATTAACTTGTTGTAAGACTGGTTTAGAATTGGATGCCACAATTCCAAGTAGTGAAAATACTCAAACATCTACCTCTAATGTTGCTGCAGTAACAAATATTATTAACCGCATGGTGGTTAATTGCAACTTATTAAAAGGTAGTGATTTATGGTGTTATTCATTCCATTTACTCGAGGATGCTGTAAGAATGGAAATGTTCCTTAATGTGGAGGATGATGATTCTAGGATGGCCTGGTTGAAGTACATGCATGCTATGAAGAAAAATTAATTGTTCGATTCATTTGTTTTTTTTTTTTTTGGAACTTATTTTGTTTAATTTGGATGCTTGTGACCTTAATCTTATATGGTGGTTAAAATTTTTATAATTGGACATATGATATTTTATTAAGACATATCTTTCTATATGGATGATCGAATTAGTTATTATATAAACTAGTAATTTTGAATTTTTATGTTTACTATGGAATAAGTGTGTCATGGATAATGAAAGAAGAAAGAAAAAACACAAATTTTGGATAATTGCAGCATCAGCAATAACTGCTATAACTATATATTATTACAAATATATTTTATAAAGAACCATGCATGACATCATCGCAAAAAGGAGAAGATTGGATGAGAGAGGTTTTGAATGGACACCTTACTTGATGTATGAATGCATTTAGAATGGAGCCAAATATATTTATCAAATTATGTGAAGAACTATCAATGAAATATGAATTAGAAGAAAGTGATAAAATGTTAGTTATTGAAAAAATGGGTATATTTTTATACACCATTACCTTAGGTATTTCTAATAGAGATGTTTGTGAACAATTTCAACGATCAGGATCAACTATTAATGTAGCATTTCACAAAGTTTTGGAAGCAATTTGTGGTAGAAAAAGGGGTTTTATGGGTCTTGCACATAATGTGATACAACCAAAGAATCCAAGTTTTAAATATATTCCACCTCAAATAGCGAATGATGAAAGATACATGCCATACTTTAAGGTAATAATTTTTTTTATATTATTCATAATGTAAATTTGGATAATATATATTATCTTCTAATCTATGAATAGTTTCTTATGATTTAAATGTGCATAATAGGACTATATTGGATGCATTAATGGCACATATATAGCTGCATGTATCCCTAAGGTAGATCAATTATGTTACATAGGACAAAAAAGGATCCCCACTTTTAATGTCATGGCTATATATGGCTTTGACATGTGTTTCACATTTTTATCAATTGGATGGGAAGGATTAGCATATGATACTCATGTTTTTATACATGCAATTAACATGCCAACAATGAACTTTCCTCACTCGCCAAAAGGTATCTTCTTTATATATATATATATATATATATATATATATATATATATATATATATTTATATTTATATTTGACATAAACAGTCTTATGGAAATTAATCTTATTTATTAATTGTCCTTCTTTCTCTTTCATTTAGGTAAGTACTATCTGGTGGACAAAGGATATCCAGATAAATAAGGATATTTGGTACTATATCCAAAAATATGATACCATCAATCACAATTTCAAAATGAGCCACTAAATAATGCTCATGAAGCTTTTAATCGTGCATATTCATCTCTTCGAAGTTGTATTGAAAGATCATTTAGAGTTTTGAAGAAAAGGTGAAAGATACTAAACAAGATGCCACAATTTAGTGTGCATACACAAATTAATATTATAATGGGTTGCATTTGCATTACATAATTACATTCGAATCAACTCAATTAAAGACTTAATATTTACTATACTAGAGCAACATCCAAACTACATACCCAACGATGAACTTGCAAATATTGAGGATAGTTTCACAAATAATGAAAATGTCAGAGAGACATCTGATGGTATAAGGAACATTTGTAAAAATATTACTACGTTGTTATGGGATAGAAATCAGTAGATTTGGTAATTAGATTATAAGAAAGAGCAACTACGTATTATTGCAGATTATACTTATCATTTTAGATAAATACTTGTTATGTCATTTTGTTTTTATGTATGTCTTGGGTACTAAAATTAATTGAATTATATTTTGATAATATTATCCATAATTTTATTTTATTTTCTATAATTAAACTCTTTTAATAGTTGCCTCTTTATTACAAAATAAAAGAAGGGAAAAAAAGGCACCAATTAATTTAATTTTAATAAAATTATATCCTTATATTTAAAATATAAATATATGAAAATGCATATGTAAATAACTATATTTTAAAAAATTATAATTTTGTTGTAAATAATAAAATAAAAATTATATATGTAAATAAATATATAAGTTCATAAAGTATAATTAATTAAATATTAGATAATATATTTTTATTTTGAACATTTTAATTGCATAAATATAATTTGATCATTTGATAAATATAAATTATTTTAATATATATATATATATATATATATATATATATATATATATTTCTATTAATTTATCCTTTTAAGTCATTTTACAATTTCATCTATTTCAACAATTAATTTTATGAAATATTTTTTAAACAATTAGCTAACTAGCTATCCACTATTAACTAACTTATCAGTAACTAACTTATCAGCTATCTGTGTAAAACAGAGTTATAATTTTAAACATACAAATTAAAAAAAAATGATCTATTATCCTCACATTTCGTTTCCCCGTGCAAAATACACGTTCTATATTACTTCCGTTAACGAAACGAAACGAAACGAGTTTCGTACCTGTACACAGCATACCTGCCAAATCGCCACCTGCATAAAAATTTTGCGGTCGCAGAATGAGGCGATACTTAGGACGACATCGTTTCAACTGGGGATGCATTCCTTCCGCAGAGGGGTTGGGTTGTAGATGCAATGTGTTGGATTATTCTTCTTTGAAATGAAATCGGAACAAAGGAACTGCATTCATATGGTGTCTCTATCAATGTTCTGCTGTGCGGTTGAAATTTTCCGTATTCCTTCCCCGTGATGTATTCGTTGCCAAGGAACTCGAAAACTTTCGTGCGTATCGGCCGAAGGGACACGACCTTTAGTTCCTTCAACATCGCTTGAAGTTTGAATATTTCGTGGAGGAAGTTCACCATATTCACCAATTATTTGGTTATCGAGAAGGCCAGGTGCTTCCATAACTTCTTATTTGGCATATATTTCTATTTCTTTCGGTTTTTAATTTATGAAAATTTCTTGTTATGGAGCTTATGGTTCGTTCGGATCATGCTTTTGTATGTGTTTTCGTGGAGGAAGTTCACCATATTCACCAAATATTTGGTTATCGAGAAGGCCAGATACTTCTATAACTTATTATTTGGCGTATGTTTCTATTTCTTTCGGTTTTCAATTTGCGAAAATTTCTTGTTATGTAGCTTATGATTCGTTCGGATTGTTTTGTGCGTGCTCTTCACAAAATAGTGTTTTTATCATGTTGTTTCTTCATATGCGGTGGTTATACTGTAGTAACATCTGAAGTTCCTACATTTAAATGAATTAATGTTGTGGACACTGCCTTAGTTAATGAAGAAAATAGAACTTAATTTGTTTGGAATTGAATTTATGTATGAAACTGTTCATGCACAAAATGGAACTTAATTTCATAAATAAACTGTTCATGAACAAAATGGAACTTAATTTCATAAATAAACTGTTCATGAAACTATTTCTAACTTACACCTAATAGCTTATGAATCATCGCTGTTGCGACAGGGCTCTGTACAGAATCATCAAATTTCATGAGATACTCACGAACCTGTTGTAGCAGGCATAGTTATGTCTCCTCCTCTCAATCATCACTGTCTTCACTTTCATGGATTTCTCCTCTTCAGTTTACAAAAGCTCCAATCCGGAAACCAGATCCTCCCACTGAAGCCAATGTCACTCCTACGGATGCTGCTTGGAGGAAAAATAAATATATTTCTCATGAGTCTGCAATCAACTTGATCATACGTGAAAAAGATCCACGACATGCATTGGAAATATTTAATATGGTGTCAGAGCAAAAGGGTTTTAACCATAATAGTGCTACATATGGAACAATTCTCCAAAAGCTAGCGCAGTGCAAGAAGTTTCAGGCCATTGATCATGTTCTCAATCAGATGACCTATGAAACTTGCAAATTTCATGAGGGTATATTTATAAACCTCATGAAGCATTTTTCAAAATCTGCACAGCATGAAAAAGTGCTTCAAATGTTCTTCTCCATCCAGCCTGTTGTTCGTGAGAAACCTTCTCCCAAAGCAATCAGCACTTGTCTCAATCTCTTGGTTGAATCAAACCAGGTTGATTTGGCTCGGAAGTTGCTCTTGCATGCCAAGAGGAGTCTAATTAATAAGCCAAACCCCTGCATATTTAATATCCTAGTGAAGTACCACTGCAAGAAGGGGGATCTTGACTCGGCCTTTGAAGTTGTCAAGGAAATGAGGAACTCCAATTTGTCTTACCCTAATTTAGTTACATACTCAACCCTTATGGACGGCCTCTGTCAGAATGGAAGACTCAAAGAAGCTTTTGAACTTTTTGAGGAAATGGTTTCAAAGAATCAGATCTTGCCTGATCCCATGACTTACAATGTTTTGATCAATGGATTCTGCCATGGAGGTAGAGCTGATCGTGCTAAAAATATAATTGAATTTATGAGAAACAATGGATGCAGTCCAAGTGTAATTAATTACTCATCTCTGATGAATGGCTTCTGTAAAGAGGGGAAATTGCAGGAGGCAAAGGAGGTTTTTGCTGAAATGAAGAGTGTTGGTTTGAAACCTGATACAATTGGCTACACTACTTTGATAAATTTCTTCTGTAGGGCTGGGCTGATGGATGAAGCTATAGAGCTGCTCAGAGAAATGAAGGAGAATGGATGCAAAGCTGATACTGTAACCTTCAATGTGATTCTTGGAGGCTTATGTAGAGGAGATAGGTTTGAGGAAGCTCTTGAGATGCTTGAGAGTCTTCCCTTTGAGGGTGTCTATTTGAACAAAGCTAGTTACAGAATTGTGCTCAATTTCTTGACTAAAAAATGCGAGCTAAAGAAGGCAATGAAATTATTGGGAATCATGCTAGGTAGGGGGTTTAGGCCTCATTATGCCACTTCAAATGAATTGCTGGTTCATCTTTGTGAGGCTGGAATGGCAAATGATGCGGCTACGGCACTATATGGATTAGTGGAAAGGGGCTTTCAGCCAAGTCCTGATTCTTGGGGACTTCTGATTGAATTAATTTGCAGAGACAGAAAGTTGTTGCATGTATTTGAGTTACTTGATGAGTTATTAGATTCTTGATATTTGCTTCATGAAATGGAGGAGCAGATTCAAAAGGAATGGTAACTAAGATTCATATACAAGTGTTGAGCTGAATCATTCTTGTTTGGTTTTCCTGAAGCACTCCTAATGGAAACCTAGAATTTCTAAAATGGAAACAAAGCATAGTTATGATAAGCTGCCCATACCAAGAAAACAGTACCCTTGCACAGGATTGTTAAACCCATGAAAGTTTCTCATAAGATAAAAGCTGACAGACTAAATATAATCTTGCTGTAGATGCTGTTTGCATTACACAATTCATGTATTGACAAGAGAAAAAATCACCAGGCTTGCACTTCGAAGAAAAATATGACCGTCTTTGATTAAAATAGAGAAAATGCTGGCGGCTAATGGGTTGTTTGTGCTGGCTTAGAGACTTGACTCCCATCAATAGGGAATATAACCCCTTTACTAATATGCTAAAGCGTGATTGCTACCCTTTAACATTCTGTCAGTTTGTGTGAGCCCAATTGCCTTGTTATTCTTAGACTAGTAAATTGGCACCCTCACCGGATTTAATAACACCTCCTTACCTGAGGACGTTATTGTCCATTGCTACATATTTCCATATTTTCGTGGTCTGATGTAGTTTTGGAACTGAGGAGCAACTGAAACCACCGCCACCATACTATGATTGAGCCTTTTCCTTGGCCTTTATTTATCTCAAACTTCAAGTAGCGCTTTATCCTATATTAAAAAAATTTACTTGTCGCACAACGTAATCATACCTTGCATGCACATGACAATCTGATATAAAAGTTATTTATAGACCACTTTTGTTATTAAACAGTGTGAAAACTGATTTTGAGGCTGAGTTATGCGAGTAACACTACTCTTCACAGTTCATCATTTCACTGTCCTCTCAAAGCACACGCTCGTATTTGCACAAGCATAAACAGCATTCCCCTGGCCCATGCATGAAAATTGAAAGAGGCAAAAACGTCATTTGCTTGCTTCCAAATCAAATAATACCATATAAAAAATTATACAATATAAAGATAACCTTTCTCGATGCCTGCCACCATCTATTCCCCTCAGGTGTAATGTCCTTGTTTGGTAATTTAAAGATTATTTGTTGTTCTGTATAAGAGAGGATGCACGAAGCCAGATCTCAATTAAACAACAAAGGGGACAAGATATCAACACATGAACATAAAGGGCAGGTAGAGAGGAATAGCATTAAATGTTATATCTCACTTCCATCTTTTTGTACAAACGACTAAAAGTTCCTCTAGTAGTGTATCATAACCTCTAGTACATAATAAGCGAAGGTGCCTTCATTCCAAGTATGTCATGCAGAGCCAGGTACCTAAAAAATTTGTCCTAGATGCACTGGAAGGATGTCTGTGCATGTTTTTCCCGTTTACCATATGGAATGCTTTATGCCAAGACCATTACATGTCAAAATAAGGCCCTTGTATCGATTAAGATAATCCTGCAGCAAATAGAGATAAGAATGTCAAATAAAAAAGAATCATTCCTTGATAAACATAAAATTCTACAGAAACAAGGCCACTGATGGTGAAAGTTAACATAAAAATTAAAAACACCCTTACAATGAGATTGTAATCATAGACATAAAGCATCCCGTTGTCATCGTATTCTCTCCTTTTGACAGGATCACTCAAAACTGTTCAAGAACATGTAGATATGTTAGATCCTAATAGCTTGTTTAATACCTACTACTTTATGGTATCATCGATGGTAAAAATAGGCATTAATTGGGGCAGGTAGGAGATAGTGAGAAGAGAAAGTATGCAGAATCATCAAGCATTATAATTCAAAAAAGATAAATACTGGCAGGATGCATTACAGAAATACTAATCCATAATTGCTAAAAATCTTAATTATATATGTTGCGCAACTAATCCAATTCCCCTCACAAGCCACTGTATTAACTCTTAACCACATATTATCTTCTCAAGGCCTTCAAAGTTCAAATGCATCATGCAACTGATTGATCAAATGCTCATCAGGCTCTGAGCATGCATTGATCAGCTATGGGGGAAATTGAAATCCATGATGGATCTAGCAAGGGGCAAAGCTCCCCAACTCATTATGCCTTCCAAGGAAAAGGTTTCCATTAGTTATCACACTAATTACTTCTTATCGAATCCTAACTCTATCCCAAATCAAACATCATTGTAATAATCCAACAAGTACCAATATCATTTTATGATCATTAACGAGATCAAGGTTTGACAAGGCACTAACTAGGCAAGCAGTTCATGGTAAAACCGGAGGAGGGAGGTACAAACAAGTTTTCAGCCCAGTATGAAAATTAGGTCCACCACAGCAAATCAATAGCAGTAATGCAGTATGTGAGACTTCAAAAAGGGAAATGGCCAAGTAGTACGATTGTAAACCAGACTTTTTTCTTCTTTAGTTTTGTTCTGGGGTTGCGAGCAATGCTTGCCTCTTCTCCTCACAGATGCATTACATGAAATCTTAGACGTATAAGGGAAACCATATCAAAATGATAAACTCATGTTTTCAAAATTTTCCGTAAGCATATCAAAATCCCCTAGGCAGGAAAAATGACCAACCAAACCATGCAATAGGGGGAGGGAAAAAGACAAAGGCTCCAAAAAATAAGCACATGTAAAATGAAAAAACACAGACTGAAGAGGTGAATTTGGTCCTGAGCTTTGGTGAAAACATTCTAATGAAAATGGGAGCAATAGACTAAGGAGCTCTTTCGTTTAAAGAGAAGAGCAGATCCGATGAAGATTTAACACATTAAAAGAGAGAGAAGAATATCAATTACGCCAGATGGATTGTGTTATATGGATTTTTTATCACTATATTATCCAAAAAGGTCAAAAGACAAATAAATCAGTCGCAATTTCATGGCAAAAGATAGATTTGTCATTCATATTTATCACTTGAACATCCTGATCATGCAGACAGCTTATCTTGCCAAAGCCTGCACCCATAATTTGGAATTCACAATATCTCAACAAATTGTGAAGGAACGGAAGAATTCCATGAAATATTTAAAAATAACAATTTGAAAAATCAGTAATGGCCTGAACTATACTGGAACAGTTCCGTGTATATCTTCAGAATTTAGCATCAATTTATATGCTAATTAAGTAAAGAAGTGCAACCCCAAAAGGTAAAATGGCTAAAAAAGGGACGGACCTTGGTAGGCCTCATTTATCTCTTGAAATCGTGTAGTTGCGGAATCTTGGTCCTTTTGCTTGTCCGGATGCCATTTCTGCACCCCCAGAAGCAGCTTAAGGTTAGCCCCAAATTACAGAATCCAATGACTAATCCCAGATTCAGTTTCAAAACTAACAGACAGAGACAGAGAATTTAAAACACTAACCAGAGCTAGACGAATATAATTAGACCGAATAGCATCATCTGTAGCATCGTAATCCACTTCCAATATCTTATAATAATCCTGCATCGTTCAAAGCATAATTTCATCATTCAAACATCGAAAAATATACCCCTCAATCAAAATTCACAAGTAATAACCCCCTAATTCACATTTAATAATTAAAAAAAAAAGAATCAACAAACAATAAGCTGAAACGGTCATACTTTACCTTGGGTTTGGACAAGGCAGATAAAAAATCGAAATTGAGATAGGAATCTTGCTCGGGCTCTCCGGCTTCAGGGATGTTGTCGTAGCACTCGTCCCTCATCATTGTCAACTTCCCAGGATTAAGGATGCTGAAAGAGAATGTCTGTTCTGTTGTTTTACTTCTTCTCCTAAATTTGTAATGGTGGGTTTAAGATGAAGGGAAATCTTGGAGAAGAGGAGATGAAGCGCTCCTATCTATCCTTGCGTTTCTGTTTATCAGCGAGCCGCGTACATCTTTATGATGCTGTTCGTCTGCGTTCCAAATTATTTTCCCTGGGGGAAATTCTAGAAGGAAAGGAAAAAGATTTTCCTTGGGAACAAACAAAAGACCAGAACAATAAACAAAAAGGCAGATGATTAAATTCAATACAGAAAAAACGATTTTAATCTTCTCACCATGGTTTTGTTTGGTTCGTCATGCCTTACCGTACGAGAAAAACGTGAAAGCAACTAGGTATCGGACACGATTAAACCGTAGAATACACTTTCAAAAATTAAAGCAGAGTATAACGATCATCGATGAAAAAATAGTAATTATAATTTTAAATATTATTTTTTAATTAATTAAGATTTTTAATTTTATCATCATAAATTACAATATTTTATTTTATCTTTTAAAATATATCTTAGATTTAAATAAAATTATGTTCTTATCCTACAAAACTCTTTAATATATTATTAAATTGGCATGATAACCTACATATTGCTAGTTGTTTGATTCATATAAAAAGTAATTTTTTATTAAAAAATTAAATTTATAAGAAAATAATTTTATATATAAATTTTTTAAAAAGTACTCAAAGTTATGTTGATAATATATAAAAAATAATACTTTCTCATAAATAATTTATTATATTTTAGTTAATTTAACTTTAAATATTTTAAAAAATATTAATAAAATAATTATTATATCTTCAATATTATTATAATATAAATTAATAAATTTTAATTATTATTAATTAAATTTAATAAAAATAATTTTATTATTATATTTATAAATAGTATAAGAAGTAGAATTTATCTAAAATTATTTGATTCATACGAAAAGTAACTTTTCATGAAAATTTAAATTTATAAGAAAATAAATTTTATATAAATTTTTCAAAAAGTACTCAAAGTTATTTTGATAATATGTAAGAAATAATACTTTCTCAGAAATAATTTATTATATTTTATTTAATTAAATTTTAAATATTTTAAAAAATATTAATAAAATAATTATTATATCTTTAATATTATTATAACATAAATTAATAAATTTTAATGATTATTAATTAAATTTAATAAGAATAATTTTATTATTATATTTATAAATAGCATAAGAAGTAAAATTTACCTAGAGGGAAGGTGGGTAAGTAATTTTTCATATTTTATGAAAAATATAACTTTTTAAAAAGTTTTATTTCTTTCAATTTATTAAACAATGGCTAATCAAATAATTCACTTTTTTTAATTTTTGAGAAATAAAACTTTTCATACTATTGAAACAAATCAAATGATGTTCTAAAAAGTTAAAAAAGAAAAAAATTGACATGATTTTTAAGGATTTCATGTGCTACCACGTTCCAAAGGAAAATTTTTTACTACAAGATATATAGTATATGGAATTATTTACAATAATCTTTAAATATTAAATTGTTTATTAATTTTAATTTAATGGTAATTGACATTTGTTATTGTTTACATGAATGCGCTTTTATATTTTCATGGATCCTATATAAACAAAAGCACAAATCAAACTTTAGATGATGAAATTACATATACTTATCGATTTTAATGGAAAATTATCACAAAATAAAAATATTATACTGAATGAAAGGGTTACTAAAGGTAAAATCCTTTACATGGTCGCCTAAAAGCTTTTCATCCAAATTTTAATATGTGTATTACTTATTTATTTAATATTCTTAATTCTTAATTTAATAAAAAAATATGAAACTTGAATTAAAATTATTCTCAAATGTCATTAATACTAACATAATTCAATGTAAAAAATAAAGAATTTAAACTTGATTTATTATCAGTATAGATCATCTTTACACTATCACTTATATATTATCATATCACTAAAAAAATTGTTAAATTTTTTTTACTGTGACCAAAATTCCTTAATTACTTTTACATTTTTAATGTTATGTTTTTTTTTTCTATTTATAGATAGTATAAAATATTTTATATTATCAATGAATTAAATTTAAACTCAAAAACAAAATAATCTATTATAATATTTTTAAAACTTGTCAGAAATTAAAATTTATGTATTACAATATTAATAAAAAAAGTTAAAACTTCTTTACAGTAGTCAAAATTTCTTAATTATATTTACTTTTTCAATACCATGTCTTCTTTCTATTTATTGATAATATAAAATATTTTATACTTTCAATGAATTAAATTTAAATTCAAAACAAAATGATTTATTATAATACTTTTAAAACTTGTTACAAATTAAAGTATCATGAAGTCTTTTGTTGTTTTTGATAAATTTTATTTTGAAAAATAATATCAAACTTTAAATTCTAAATTAGAAAAAAGCATAAACTCTAACCCTAAAATACTAGATCCTAAATTGCCATTATTTAGTGTTAAGAGCTTAATCTAAGTTTTTAATTTGTGGTTTAGCAATCAAAACGGGATGAAAGTATTTTTAAACAGATGTATAATGATTATTTTATTTTTTGCATAAAATTATTATTAATTGCATGCTTAAAAAAAGGATCAATTGAATTTTCATGTTTTTAATGAAATTTAGAATATTAAACAAATAATTAATACATATGTGAAAATTTAGGATTTAATTGAAAATTTTCACAACGAACATATAAAAAACTTCATCCAAGTTTTGTCCTATTAAAATTCATTATGATTTAATTGAAAAAAAAATTGTGATAAGGAGCCGTAACTGTGGTTACTAAATAGATCATTCAACAAGAAAATTGTAAGTCATTTAACATATAAATATAACTTTTGGTAATAATAAATATAAATTCAAATTTAAATTTATTATATAATGTTAATAAAAATTAGAAACGCCACATATTTCAAATTCCTATGCTTAGCTTTCAGTAACTATGATTTTTTCCATATTGCAAATTGGGTTATGCTTTGCCATTTTTTTAAAAATAGAAATGTATCAACATATATTTTTGTTATTTTTTATATAAAAGTTAGCAATTTTTATATAAAATTGTATATTTTAATAGAAATTTAAATTTTTAATATTTTTGGAAACTTAAATAATAGAGTTACGATTTTAATATATTTATTAAATAAAAAAGCTGTACACATTTATAATCTTTTACGAAAAAAATTATATGAAAATTATAAACTTAATAATTTTTTACATGATTCACAACTTCAAAGGGGTTATTGTAACAAACTAGAAAGAGGAAAACAACAACAAAACTGCTAAAAAAAAAACAAAAAACAAAGGACATCCCGTTATATTTTTCCCCAAAAAAACGGTGAAAATAAAATGCTTTCTTTAGTGAGTACTTGAGGGGCACTTTTTACTGGCGCATTAAACTATCCAATGGAATATATTTGCCAAAAAAGAAATCCATTGGCATGTATACCAAAACAAGAGTCAAAGGACATGCTCCGCACTTGCCTTTTTTTTTTTTTTGGCCGTACACTTACATATAACATTATTGTGATTCCCTTTTATTACGAGTAAATTCGAAGGTAATAAAACAAAAATGCTAAATATGAGGGAAAAAGCTTAGAGAGAGTAATTTCCTCGATTCTTAAAAAGAAATTTATTTTTTTATTATTATAATTTTAAATATTATTTTTAATTATAAATATAAATAATAAATCATTCATTTATTAACATTTATGCAAATAATTTTGTTACAAAAAATATTTTTCTATAAAATAATTAGAACTTAAATTTAATTCATTATTAATATAAGATATTTTAAATTATTAATAAGTGAAAATGATAGATATCATTAAAAGAATCGATAATAAGTAAAAAAATTTATAATAAAAAATTTTAATAACTTTTTATTAATATAGTATTTTATAAAATAAATTTATATTGATTATTGATCAAATTCAAATTCATTAAAAATAACAAAAAGTAAAGTGAAGGAAATCAAGATTAGACAAGAGAAAAGGGTAGGGGAGAGAGAGAGTATCTTTGCTTTAAGGATAATTCTTTCACGTAAATTTAATTTGAAATAGAAAAACATAAATCTCAAATTCATACATTAATTTGAATCTTTAAAATTGTATAATTTAACTAATCTTAATTTGAAGAAGATGACGCCATGATTCAAAATTGATCTTTTTTAAAATGAATTTCTCTCCCTTCTCCTTTTTTTTTCCTGATACACACTTTCTTGATGGTTATTTGCTTATCATAAAACAATAGGTAGAGAAAAGACTCATTTCATATATATTTTTAGCTTTTAATCTGATATGTCTATCAAGCATCAAAATTAATGGATGAAATTCACTTAAAATTATTTTATTTAATTTTAGGCAACATAAGAAAGTTACCAACGATCACTTTCTAACATTCTCCCACTTAGCCTAAAATTTGATGAAATTTCAACATAAGTACGATGTTCCAACTATTCAGCATCATATCTCATCATCATGAATATCATAATTACCTTAATATAATAAAATATTAAATGTAAGTTATAGCGATCATACATTAATTTAGAGAATATACTTCCTTCCATATACTATAACACCAATATCCTATCATATTGGATCTATAAGTCATATATAAAATTTATAAGAGTCCCACTAATGTTTCTAGAACACTAAGGTTAACTTATTAAAATACAATTATGTGCACAACACTACTAGAAACAAACAATTCATATCAAAAACAAATAAATAAGCTCAGAGTGTCAATATTATCAATTACATCATGCAAAAGGACAACTAAGACCCATTCTATGTACATGTTCTATAAATGTCTTTGGTTGTAAACCTTTAGTTAACGGATCTACAATCATGAGATCTGTCCTTATATGTTTAATAGACACTTATTGTTTTTGAACTTCCCCTTTAATGGTAAAATACTTTAATTCCATATGTTTAACATCTCTTGAATATTTGTCATTTTTAGAGAAAAATATTGCTGCGAAATTATCACAATAAATTTTCAATGGCTTAGTGATGGTGTCACGGATCTTAACTCCTAAAATAAAATTTCATAGTTATAATGCATGAATTATGGCTTCAAAGCATGCCATAAATTTTGTTTCCATAATGAACAATGTAATAACAAATTCTTTAGCATTTCTTCGTGATATGGCTCCTTCTCCAAGAAGAAATAGTAGTCAAAAGTGGACTTCATATTGCCAATGCATCCAACGAAACCTGATTCTGAATATCCAATTACCTTTAAGTGATTAGGTCTTCTATACATGAATATATAATCTTTTATCCTTTGAAGGTACCATAAAGCTTTCTTTGTAGCTTTCCAATAATTAATTCTAGAATTACTTCAGTACTTCCTTAACATTCTAACCGTAAAACTAATATATGATCTTATGTATGCTTGCACATATATAAGACTTCCAATAACAAAACTATATGGAATTGATTCCATTTGTTTTCATTCCATATCATTCTTTGGGCATTGCATAAGATTAAATTTGTCCCATTTTTGAATTAGAACAATTCTAATAGAACAATTCTTTATATTAAATCTTTCTAGAATTCTTTCAATATATGGGCCTTTTGAGACAATCCTAATAATCCTTATAATCAATCTTGAAATATTTCAATTCCTATCACATAAAATGCCTCTTCCATATCTTTCATTTCAAAATTCTTAGTGAGATATTCTTTCGTGTTATGCAATAAACCCAAATCATTAGTTGCAAGCAAGATGTCATCAACATACAAGATTATAAAGATAATTTTGCTCCCACTAATCTTTTGATATATACAGTAATCAACTAGATTTTTTTCAAAACCAAAAAATGTAATGGTATCATTAAAATTAATGTACCATTGTCTTAAGACTTGTTTAAGTCAGTATATTGATTTCTTAAGTTTACACACTATATAACCTTTTCTTTCGATTGAAAAACCTTCAGGCCGGTCCATATAAACTTTTTCTTGAAGATTTTCATTTAGAAAAGTTATTTTCACATCCATTTGATGTAATTCTAAGTCATAATGAGCCATTAATGCCATAATAATTCATAATGAGTTTTTCTTTAAAACAGGTGAAATGTCTCCTTATAATCAATGCCATCCTTTTGAATGAATCCTTTAGCAACAAGTTTGGCATTATATCATTCAATATTACCTTTGGAATCATGTTTGGTCTTAAAAATCCATTTATATCTAACTTGATTTGCACCTTTTGGCAAATCAACAATGTCCCAAACTTTATTTTCTTCTATGGATTTTAACTCTTCTATCATAGCATTTATCCATTTCTCAAACTTAACACTCTTTATAGCTTCTAAAAATGAAATTAGGTCTACATTAATTCTAATATTTAATTCTTGCAAATAAGTCTCATAATCACTTGGAATAACTAATTTTTTATCCTTTAAGGTCTTCTTAAAGGGATTTCTTGTGATTTATTTGCCTCAGACATTTATGAATTAGTTTTTTCAATGAATATGTCTTCATTATGATGTTGTTCATTGTTGTAGAGCTTTCTGCAACATTTGGAATAATTATGAACAAAGGAACACTTATAAGTAAAAGAATATTTATCTTAACTTCCTTTATTACAGGTAAAGAAGCATTTACCTTAATTCCCTTTATATCTAGGTTTTATTGTTCCCTACTTCAACTAACTTCACTATTTTTAAGGAATTTTGCATTGCTAATTTCCACAATTCTTGGATTATGGTTAGGACAATAAAAGATATATCCTTTAGATTTCTCTGGGTAACCAATAAAGTAACCACTAACCACTCAAGAATCTAACTTCTTTTCATGTGGATTATATACTCTTACTTTTGCTAGGTAAGCCCAAACACGCAAGTGTTTTAAACTAGGTTTCCTATTTGTTTACATCTCAAAAGAAGTTTAAGGAATAGCTTTACTAGGGATCTTTTTAAGTAAATACATAGATGTTTTCAATATATACATGTACAAAGATTTGGGTAATGAGGAATTACTTATCATACTATGAACCATATTCATTAAAGTTTGATTATGCCTTTTTGCTACACCATTTTGTTGTGGTGTATATGACATTATGTATTGTGCATGTATGTTATGTCTTTCAAGAAGTTTTGCAAATGGGCCTGACTATTATTCTATTTCATTATATTTTCCATAGAATTCATCACCTCTATCTAACTTTACAACTTTTACTTTCTTATCTAATTGCCTTTCAACTTTATTAATGTATATCTCAAAAGCATTAACTGCATGAGACTTTTCTTTAATCAAATAGACATATACATAACGTGAAAAGTCATCAATAAAGGTGATAAAATACTTTTCTCCACCAAAAAATGAAGTATTAAAAGGTCCATATACATTAGTGTGTATTAATTCAAGAAGTTGAGTGCTTTTTGTGGTCTTTGTTCTTTTGTTATGTCTAGTTTGCTTTTTTTTAATGCAATCCATATGTAAACCAAGATCAATAAAATTTAGATTCTGAAGAATCTCATTCTTTACTAATCTTTCTAATGTTTCTTTAGAAATGTGTTCTAAATGCTTATGCCACAAGTAAGCAGAACTTTCATCAAGTATATTCGCTCAATCATAATATTATGATGCATAGTTAGTAAGGATTCAACAAATTTATCATCAAGTTTCAATTTATATAAACCATCGACAAGAATACTAGAACCAATAAGTTTAAAATTCTTATATAAACTAAAATAACCATATCTAAATGTAAAATTAAAACCACAAATAGCTAATTTTAGAAAAGAACTAATTTCTTAGAAATTAAAGGTATATAAAGAGTCTTAAATAGGTCCAAATGATAGTTAGTATCTAAGACTAAACGATAAGTTCCTATGCCTTTAATTTCAACCTTCATTCGATTTCCCATATATAGATAATCCTTACTTTGGCTTGTAGTTTGAATTGTAAGGAATCCCTACATCACATTAGATACATGAGTAGTAGCACTAAAATCAAGCTACCAAGTATTATTTGGAACATCAATTAAGTTTGATTTAAAAATGTATACATAATTTTCAAATGTACCTTTCTTTTAAAATTAGACCTTGCACTTAAGGCAATCATTTTTATAGTGTCATTTTTTCTTACAAAAATGACACCTATCATTTTTTTGTTCCATCTTTCCGGTTTGAAAAGCTTTAATAGGTCCTTTCTTCTGCTTAAACTTCTTGAACTTTGGCTTTAGTGCTTTACTAGCTCCTTAAACAGTAAAGTTAGCGGTGTGACTTCTTAATTTCTTAAGTCTATTCTCCTCTTGAATAAGCTTTCTAGTTAATTCATTAACATCCCACTTATCCTTAATAGTGTTGTAATTAATTTGAAAAGCTCCATATTCATAAGGTAATGAGTTCAGAATAAACTAAACTAGAAATGAGTTATCTATAGCCATACCTAACATCTTTAATCTTGCTACAATGTTAGTCATCTTAATGGTATGTTCTTACATACTCTTCGATCCATCAATCTTGATGATCGTAAGTTATATCATTAAAGTACCAATGAGTGACTTATTTGTAGAATGAAAATGTTCTTCTACAAACCTAAGGTATTCCTTAGCACTTTTCATTTGTGGAATGGTAGTTTTAATATTATTTGCAATGGTCATTCACATGAATAACAAGCTTAATTTATTAAATCGTTCCCATGCTTTAAATTTGGATTTCTCTTCTTTAGTGTTGACATTGATGATTTTAGTAGGCCTGCTATTACTTCCAGAAGTGCCAAGTCAAGGTCTAGCACACCTAAGTGAAAATTGACTTATTCACTCCATTTAGAGAAATTCAAACCATTGAATACAATGATAGAAGAAGCTTACAAATGAAGAGAAATAGCTATAAAAAATAAATTATAAATTATTCAAAACTTATTTTAAAGTCAGACAGACATACTAAGTATATTGCAGTTCTTTTTTAGGAAAAATACTATAATACACTATCATAAATAAATGTCATAAATTCTAGCATTATCAAGAAATTAAAAAAAACTTAATTAAATACATATGTCATCTTTGAATGAACAAAATATATTAAATATAAGAAATTTAATTTCTACAACTATATTCACTAATTATAGAATGATAATTTTTCTTTAGGAAAATAATAAAATTCCATCAATCAATGAACAATCATTTACTCATGATATTTCTTTATTGGCATTTCACCTGTATAATGAATAAATGATTATCTTATGTTTGATGTCTCAACATTCTATTTTGGCCACTTTGGTGCACACAAAACTTTTTTTTTATATAACATAATATTATGCATAAATAACTTAATATTCATTTAAATGTATATAATCTAGCATATAATAATGTACTTCAATTTCATAAATATATTATAAAACTTTAATTATAAAGTAAAACTTGAATTAAAATTCAATAATTTTTTTCAAGTATGTGATATTATAATTTAAAATTTTTTATTACAATTTAAATCATTAAAATAACTCAAGAGAAAAAGAATATACATATATATATTTGGAAATGGCATTTAAATACGTAATAACCTTTGACTGACTATTATAGCCGGTTATGGCCGAATAGCCATCTATTGTCCCCTTTACACATAATCAATCTGCCTTTATATAAGGCTATGCATGCAGATTGAAACCCACGCATTTAATCTAAAGTAAAATGAAATAAATAATATATATGTATTGCACATAATTCAAATTTTTTTTAATTGACACAACCCTTCTTCTTCCATTTTATATCACTATATCTGAAGCACATCTATTGTTCCCTTTACACATAATCAATCTGCCTTCTACGCATTTAATCTAAAGTACAATGAAATAAATAATATATATGTATTGCACGTAACCCAAATTTTTTTTAATTGACACAGTCCTTCTTCTTCCATTTTATATCACTATATATATCCCAGAACAAGGTGCGCTAACCATAATATATATATATATATATATATATATATATATAATAAAATGCAAATTCATACATATGTATGGTTTTGAAATTCCTAACTTTGTCCTTTTTGGCCATATATATGCATATAAATGGTCATTTAGCCAAACATCAAAAGAATTTGTTATGTGCAATGTATATACTCAATGGCAAACCACCAACATGAACGAAATTATGAAACCATTTATTCCAATAATACAAAAGCATGATTTGCATGTATTCATGGTAGTATTAGTAAATTGCAATAAAAAATTAAATCTAAGATAGAAAATCGTAAGTTTCAAAACCTAATACTAAATGTAAATTTAATTTGAGATAGAAAAACATAAATCTCAAATTCATACATTAATTTGGATATTTAAAATTATATAATTTTACTAAGCTAAATTTAAAAAAGATGATGCCATGATTTAGAATTGATTTTTTTCAAAATGAGTTTCTTTCATTTCTTCCTTTTTCTTCTGATACACACTTTCTTGATAGTTATTTGCATATCATAAAACAACAGGTAGAAAGAGAATTCATTTTATACATATTTCTAACTTTAATCTGATGTATTCATTAAGCATCAAAATCAATGGATAAAATTCACTTAAAATTATTTTATTTAATTTTTAGGCCACATAAAGAAGTTACCAACTATTACCAACGGTAACTTTCTAACATTCCATACTTAGATTAAAATTCTGAGTATCAATATCCCCACTAACAAGCTAGTGAATAAATCACCTATTTATATATAGAAGAAGTTTTCAAGTAATTCACTTATTTGTAAACTTTACAATTTGAGACTTAAATGTATTCTAATTTTATTTTTGCTTCAAATTTTTTTAATAAACTTATGTGTTTGTAAAAATAAGTTAGACCAAAATATTTTTTCCTATATAAATTTAAAGATTTTAGCAAAACTATATATATATATATATATGAAAATTTTTAAAACAAAAACTAGACTTTCAAAATAAATTTTAAAAAATAAAATGAAAACTAAATCTCTCTTAATAAAATGTTAAATTGATTAACTTCCAAATATTCTGTATCCAAATCTGAAAATTAAAAATATTTGGAGTACTACAATTTAAATTTAAGGATTATATATTCAAAGTTAGGATTTCTATAATATATATATATATATATATATATATATATATATATATATATATATATATATATTAAATTTAATTTTTGAAACAATATTTAGGTGTATGATTTAAATATTTTAAAATAAATTATCACCTAATTCTTTTTAAGAATAAATTTAAAAAATGGATAAATCTTTTTTAAAATTACTTTGGGTGTTTTATTGTTTAAAAATATTTTTCTTTACAAATATGAATAAAAAATACATAGCCAAAAATTTATTTATTATATACATTTATAGATAAATAGTTTATACATAAATACTCATATATATATATATATATATATATATATATATATATATATATTCACAAGTAAAAGTATATTAGTTATATACATTCAATGATAAATAGTTTATACACAAATACTCGTTTATATACATTTACAAGTAAAAATGTATTGTTAATATACATTCAACACAAATATTCATTTATATAGATAAATGTTTATTTTAAGTAAAATATATTTTTGGATAAATAATTTAAGTGCCTAAATTATAAATATATTCATGTATAAAAAATTATAATTTTTTAAATATATTATATACATAGTCTATCATTATGGCTCAATAATTTATTTGTAGATCACATGTATTGATTATTTAATATATTTTATAGCCTAATAAATTATTATATAAATCATTACCAATTAAATAATATTGGCTCAATATTAAGAGCCCATTACAAAAGTTCATTTTAAATCCTTACTAAATATATAAATTAGTTAAAATATATGAGTAGAATAAAAAAATGTCATGTTATCATTTTTTACAAGTTAAATCCTTCTCCTATCTATCTTTTTTTACTGTAAATTTAAATAATATTTTGATTTAATGATAAATATAAAGACAAGTATCTTAAGTATCAATATCCAAACTTTTAATCTAAATATATTAGAATTATCTTTTGTTTAATAAGCTCCTTAACATTAAACGTTTATCTTGAACTAAGTTGATCGGATTCATCCATTGCAATACATACATATATATATACGATCTGTTTGTAAATTGTTTCTAAAAATAATTTTTTATTTTTATTTTTAAAAAAATTATTTAACAAATCATTTTTAAATATATTTTTAAAAATTATAACTCTAAATATATAATTTAAAAATAAAAAAGGAATAAAAGTTGGATTTTTTAACTTATTTTTGTTCTGAATGCTAGTTTTGTCATTAAATAGAATATTTTTTATTTGCTTATCCAAATATTATTTATTCTTTATTTTTATTAAATTAAAAAATATTCTTTTAAAATAATTTATGAAAATAAATAAAACTATATCTAAACAGATCCTATTTCTCCTTTTTTTGGCCTTACTTACTTTTAAAAATTAGATCAAATATATTTAAAAAGAAAACCCTCCTCTATTCCTACGATATACAATCAGATGAAATTTTCTTTTTTTTTATTTTTTTATTTCACATTTTTGGGGAGAAGTAACTGTACCTAAAAACATAAGAAGAAAGAGATAAAAATAAAAAAAGGGAGACATGAATGTTTTCTCAATGCCTTTTTTTTAATGCTGATGAATTTAAATAAAAAAAGAAATCGAAAACAATAAAGGGTTAAAAATAAAACCAATAGAAGGAAAAAAAAAGAAATAGAATTTTTGTTGATATGATTAGTATATATTGTATAAACTTAAATCTGTAAAAATATTAACCTAGTATGACAATTTTATTTTCAAAGTATTCATAAAGAAAGTTGCCACCAATATTTTAACAATGGATTAAAATTTAATATACTATCCGTATAGCTAGTTTTATACTATCATCTAAATTTGAGATGCCATAATATTATAAAACTATTACAATTCTCTCATTACTAGTAAAAATTCTTACTTACTATCATTTTTTTAATGACGTATAATTTTCATATTTTGATATTATATCAAATTTAAACTCTTTAAAAATTAGGTTAGATTGGATGCACAAATTGGTTTAATCATAATTCAATTCCCTATCCAATTTAAGTTGTTTCATAATTATAGAATTTATTTGGAATAGTGATAAAAATAATTAATTATTGAAATAATTGATATTAATGATTAATTTTGAAATCTTGTACACAATCTATGTATATTCGGTAACATCATTTAATAATTGAATTACATAATTTATTCTTGTTTGTATGTTATATAAAATAATTACTTTTCAATGTTGAAGCACTAAAAAAGATAACAAGATATAAATAAATAAATAAAAATTATTATTTTTCAAATTTTATATTATTATTTATAAAATAAAATAAATATAATATTTTTTAATATATATTATTAGTAAAAACAAATAATATATATGATTTAATTTATATATATTTTTAATAGATATTTTAATTTTTAAATATTTCTATAATTGAAATAAGATTTATATTGGCTTTGACATTCACTAATTTAAAAAAAATACAAATAATTATATTATAAAATTTTGAAAGTTATTTATAAATTTAAAATAAAAATTGAGGTTAATATGAGTATAAAATTTTAGTTTATACTCTTAAAATAAGGATAGTGAATGTAAAAAAATAAAAAAAAGGATAGTATGAATATAAAATTTAAAATTTCTTTTCCTATAATCATAATTAGAAAATAAGTTATTTAGAATATCCTATTTTATAATTAGGATTATTATCTATAATTAATTATTAAAAAATTTAAAAGTGTAACCAAACATCTTTAAACATGTAATTATAATTTTAAAAATCAAATTAAATTAGCTAGTTGGATTAATGAACTAGAGCAAATCAAATAATGAGCCGACCTAATTAAGAATATTAAAATGAAAATGCATGTAAATTAGTGTAAACCAATTAAAATCGGTGTGAACTAATCAAAGCTAATAAACTAGCCTTGACAAATTTTATATTTTTTGTAAAAAAATAAAAATTTATAATTTTACAGTAATTAATATGTAATACCTTCACTCAATTAAATTTCAAGTATTCAATTTCACCAACAAGATATGAAGACTTACTTTATATTTGGAATTTCATATCAATTAAATTGATATTATTTTTTTAGAAATATTTCTAACATAAATTATTGACATATCACTTATATTTTTTTATTTATTTGTTTATATCATTAATTTGTATTGCATTTTTTATTTTTATCATGAATTGTTATTATAATTATAAATATATATAATATTAATGTATACATGTAATTTATAATTTTAATTCAAAGCCAGTTTAACCAATAAATCAGTAGTTGAATCACCAAATTGATAGAACTATAATTTGTTTGGTTCAACAACTTATTTGATTTTAAAAATTATGCATGCAATAATTAATTATTTAATCATCATGCCAAAAAAACACTTAATAGCTGAACCAATTAGAACGGGTGAGAATTAACAAAAATTTAAAAAAGCAATATAAAACAAAATTAAATTGAAATTCGAACCAAAGCTATAAAATCTTCTCTCAATTAAAGGGAGTTCCTACCATCCAAAGATACTTCTCTCTTTTAGGATAGGTGAAATTTGAAATCATGGGTGTGACTGCGTACAAGGGGAAATCCATTTTGTGATATCACTTTACAGCTTGACAAGGCTTGAGTGATCTGCAAGTTTTGCTTCGTTTGGATTTGCGTTTGCTATGCATGGGAGATGCATCTCTTTTCGAGAACCAAATCAAATCTACAATGAAAATAAAAAATCGTCAGCATCAACATTCAAATAATGAGCAAGATTGCATCGATTTACAACCAAGCACGACACTCGGTACAATGAAACACATGCTTATAGGCAAGTTTGCTAAACTGCTAAATAAAGGAGTAATTAAAGAAATGATACAAAAGAGTTGGGTTTTAACAGGAGAATTTCTCATTGCTAAGAATGGTTTTAATACCTATATCTTCATCTTCAATTCTAGAGAGTAAAAACAATCAATTTTAAAAAGGGTACTCAGGAACATATTAGATCAAGTTTTAAATTTACAACTATAGGATTCATCTATGAGTATCCAGGATGTGAACTTTGAGCATTTACTTGTATGGATTCAAATTCACAATCTCCTAATGGAATTTATGGATAGTAACACTGCAAAAATCATTAGTTCCAAGGTTAGGAAGGTTAAGGAAGTGGTGATACCTATTTTGAATGGAAACTTGTGAGATCCTGTATTAGAATGAAGGTATGGATTAGTACTACTAAACCTTTACCATTGGGTTTTTGGTTAAGGAAAGCAAAATAGTCAAAGATTTAGATCAGTTTTAAAAATAACAAAAGTCAAAATCTATGTCATGGATGTGGTTTATGTGGCAATGATCAGAGGATGTGTAAGAATCCTAAAGCAAGTTCTAAAGAAGGAGACAAGAATCGCCAATATAGTCAGTGGACATGGATTCTTCTTGGGAAGGAGCTTAAAGCCTTGATCACTAAATTTAATTAGGATAATAGGAATCATAAAGGTTTTGAGGAAGGAATCAAAAGTTAAAATTCAAAATCATCACTTGTTGGGGTTAAGAAAAATATAGAATCAGAGTAAGCTCTAGAAGAAAATAACCTAGCTTTAGCAGTAGTTAGAAAGTACCTATCATTAAAACTGACCAATTTAACAAGAAAATGAAGTAAATTAAATAAAAATGTAAAGGTTTCTAATTAAAATTTCAACAATGATTTAATACCTATGTCTATAGTGCATAATCATATTTTATTAACATCATAAAGAGCAAGAATTATGAAAAGTTTTAATGATAATATGTTTGGAAAAAACTTAGTTCAATCAAGTTTTGTACATATGGACTTTTATGTTAAAAGTTATGAAGGAGCATACTGAGGAGGTGCAGAATGCAATCATTAAGCAAAATGCAATAGGCAATCTATTAAAAGGATCGTTGACTTAAAAAAAAGGTAAAATAAGAAGCTAGTACAACTTGAAAGAATCCAACACTACCTTAGAAGAGATTATGGACTTAGTTTGGAGCAATGCAAGTTTTTCTTGGGTGTAAACCAGGATCACCTTAGGAAATATATCTAGGCATCAAGATGGAAAAATAGAGCGAGTAACGGATTAGTTTTAATTCAAAATTCTGAACAAGTTAGGAGAGTGAGCCAAACAATGCCTTCACGAGTGTTATAAAATGCATAACCTAGAACTGTCAAGGAATTAACTAAACTTTAATAGTTAAGGCCTTAAGGGCCATGGTTAAGGAAAACAGGTTAGATTGTGTTTTCCTAAGTGAAACAAAAGGCTACTATTAAAAGAATGCAACAAGTTGCTTGTAAAGTTAGAATGATAGATTATGTGATTCTTCTGACAAAGGGTCGTAAGGGAAGTTTGGCTTTGTTATAGTTACAAGGTATTAAAAGAAGTAATATGTCATTTTTATTTGTAATTTAAAAAATGATATCAAGACCTATGATTATGAAGATCCGTAAATTTTTCTTTAAAATAGAAAAAAAAAATTTAAAATTTTTATATTTAACATTAAATATATGAAATATTTTTTCTTATCTTAACGTTTCATTATGAATTTAAGTTTGATCCACAGTCAGTGTAAATAAGTTTTACATTATCTTCATCCATATGATGCTATACCATTAAAAAATTATTAAAATTCTTTTATCATTGGTAAAACTTTTAAGTTGTAATAATTTTTTTAATGACATATCATCTTCTTATTTGTTAATAGTGTAAAAAATTTTACATTAATTATAAATTAAATTTTAACTCTTTTATTATTATATTATATGAAAAATATTTTTCATCAAAACCAATAATCCTAAATAAGAGTTAAAAAAATATTTATGGTCGGAGTAAAAAGAGCTTTCAAAATTATTATCTTCTTTATCGGTGTTAGCGCAAAAATATTCTTCCTAAATTGCCATGGATTCTTAGATAATCTTTGCAACTTTGGTTAGCAAGATGAAGGTATCACTGATATGTCAACGTAAATAAAGATAAAATAAATTTGAAACTTAATTTTTGAAGAGTAATAGCAAAAGAAAGCCAATTTTTAATTCAATCAGCAATTTGCCCTATTTGCTGTCAATAATTGTTTGTGTGTTTAGTTGGATCAAATAAGAATAAAAATAAAAATGAAAAACAGAATATCAAAAATTTTATTTAATATACATTGTGGAATGGAAATATTCATTCCTTAAGATATAGTTATTCCATCAAAGCTTCATTTTATATAATAAATAAATTAATTTAAAATTTATTAATCTGAATTAAAAATATTTTATGTATTAATTTATTAAAAATATAAAATCTAATTTAATAAGTTAACTTGAGTACTATAAGTTACTATTTGTGCAAAATTTTTTCAAACTTATCCTTATACTTTTTATTAATTTGCAATCCAAACCTTTCATAATATAAAATTATTTTTTATTTTAATATAATTATATCTTAATTTTAAACTATAAATATATAAATACACATACGTAGACAAAGATGAAATATCATAAAATAAAATTAATTATATTTTAAGTAATTATAATTTTATTATAAATAATAATTAAATAAAAATTATATGAGTAAATAAATATATATACTTATAAAATATATTTAATTAAATATTAGATATTATATTTTTATTTTAAATATTTTAATTGCATTAATATGATTTAATATTTAAATAAATATAAATTATTTTAATTTACATATCTATTTCTATTAATACATCATTTTATATTAATTAACAATTTTAACTACTTTAACAAATAATTTTGTAAAATATTTATTATACAATTAGTTAATTTATCAACTTTTAATTATTAACTATCAATTAGTTTATTAATTATTTGTATAAAAAAAAATTCAAATCTTAATCATTTATGGAATCATTTTTTTACACACATATTCTTTATATATTTCAACATTTCCTTTGTTAATATATAATACTTTTCTATTAAAATATTTTAATAATTAAGGGCCATTTGATTTAACTAAAAAAATAAAAGGAATCAATAAAAGGGAATAATGGGGAAGAGAATGAATCCCTCATGATTGCATACTTTGTTTAGTTCAAATAAGAAAAGAATCAAATTCTCTTGATCCATTTTATTAACAATTGCTATGCAAAGAAGAAATTCACCTTTCTTATCAAAATAATTATTATGATTATTCTTTTGATTATTTTATCAATTATTGTTATTATTAAAAATATTTTTATCATTTATAATTTGTTTTAATTTATTATTATTGTTATTCATTTCATTATTAACTAATAATATAATTTTATAATTACTTATTACTTTAACATCATTAATTATTGATATTTCATTACTTTTATTATATTATTATTAATTTTTAGTAGTTTTATTATGTTCTTATTTATATTATTATCACTATTATTTATATATTATTTTTAATTTTTTATTAATATTATTATTGTAATTATCATTATTATTGTTAACTATCATTTTTTATTATTTTATAATAATAATAATAATAGATTATTATTATTTTCTAATATGATAAATTCAAAATGAGAGAATCAATTTTTTTGATAAATTGAAAGAATTGTAATCACCTTATTTGGGATTATCTCATTAAGATAAAAATGGGAAAAGAGAATAATTTTTTTTTGGATCAAACACATATAAAGGAAATAATAATTTTCAATTCTCTTTTCCTTTCTTAATTATCCTTAGCGAAGCAGCCCCTTATAATTTTAAAAATAAAATTTAAAATATGATATTTTTTGTATTTTTTAAAGAAATATTTTATATAAAAATTTATTAAATTGGAATTTTATGCTTCTTGTATAGAATTTTTTTTGTTAATTATAATTTTTATGATAAAATTTATATTGTGAAAATTTTTATGACTAATCATAACATATATTTTAATAATATGAAATTATTTAATAAAATATTTATTATTTTTATAATTAGAATATTATTATCATTAATTATACTTTTTCATTTTATTTCTACATTATTTTGTTTTACCAAATATAAAAAAGGAATGGAATATCCATTCCATTTTTATTTTTTATCATGCTAAATATAATCATGGAATGATCATTTCATTCCTTCCCCGCTCTTGTTCCATTTCATTTCATTGTACTAATTGCAACATCATTAATTAATATATTATTTTTTATCTAACAAAATGCCAACTATATAAAGTGTTTAACATTGCGTTAATCTTAAAATTTGAAGAGTAAAATTGATTGGATAAAAATTATAAGATATTATAGAAATTCAAGTCAAAATTAGAGAATAAGTTAGAAATATAATTTACTCACAAGATTTATTGTCTACACTTGAAATATCTTTTATAATTAATTATTATTGAGAATTTCATTTATGTATCTCCCTACCTAATTTTATCTCAAACCTTGCATTGGAAGGTTGTTGGAAGCTGGGTTCAAAATCAGTTGGCCTGTTGGAGGAAGCAAAGAGGTTAGGAGCTACATTTGTCACCTGAAAGTCAGCGGCTTTTGATACTTTGCAAGGTGCATGCTGACTTCGCGTTATTAACATGGGATGGGATGACATCATGAGATTAAAATACTAATTACTAAGGTTGGCTCATGTAATGACTTACCAGCATGAAACTCCCCAGGTAGGACTTTCAAGGGGAACATGGGTTTGTTGTAATCACTTAAAATTGACTTTACCCACCATTAGGATGCAATAAAAACAGGACGGAGAGAAATTAGAGAGAAGAATTTAGAAAAAAAATTGAAATCTTCTTTTATTTAAATGATAGGAAAAAATAAAAGCAAAAGAAATTTGTGAAGAAATTTATAGTGAGCCTCATATTTTTTTAATTCTCTTCTCATATGAGGAGAAAATGGAGGAGAAATCAAAACCATAATCATTTTTTTCTCTCCATCTTCCCTCATTGCTATTCACTCAACAAAGTATGTTGATAAAAAAACATAAGGCCAAGCAATAAAAACAACTCCATACAATGAGGGTAGCTCACTCTATGGCTAACTAGGCGTTGTAGAATCATTGGCTTTGATGCTAAAATTTTAAGTGTAGCCCAAGAAGGGGAAGAAAGGAAGCGTAGTTGGGAAAGGCAGGAAGGAGAAGACAGAGCCCACAAATGATGTTAGGGATTGTGAAATTGGAAATGACAAAGAAGAGAGAAAAACCTTCTAAAAGTTATTAATTTATTATACATAAATTATATAATACTCATGTGATACCAAATTCATGCTAAGGTGAAAGCATTGGGAGCCATTGGATGAGATTATGATTATCCCATCTAATGGCTCCTAATGCTACCATATCAGTATGAATTTGGTATCATATGAGTATCATAGTAAATGTTATACTTTTTAATAATTATTTTATTAATTATTATTAATTTAAATAATAAATATTACTTATTACTTATTTTAATAGACCAACGCTAATAATAGTCTTGAATAGTAAATAAATATTAATTATTAATTCATTCAATTAAATTTAATTTTTTATTTCTATTTTTAATAATATAATAAATAAATAATGTTAATTTTATAATAATATATTATTAAATTAGAAATGAAATATCAAATATACTTCTAATATTAATTGTATTATTATTTATTATATTATTAAAATTAAAAATAAAAATAAAATATTAATTTTGATTAGTTGGGAATTAACAATCAATGTTTATCATTGTTCCGAGTTATTGTTAACATTTACCTTTATAATAATAGCCATAACTTATTCTATTAATTTCAGTAGTTCTAACAATTTTATATGAGTTATCTTATTGATTTACTTATGACTAATAATTATGCTTAATAATATATATATATATAAGATGATTGTTAATCGTATTATAGCATTTACTCAGTTTAATTATCTTTTACGATTTTTGGAAAAAATGTGTTATAATTATTTACAGATCTAAATTAATGGGTTGATATTGGATATGATATAAGCCATTGATATGGTTATACAGCTTAAAATTAGTGAAAAATATGAGTTTATTGAATTTAATACTATACTGAGGGTAATTTTGTCATTTCAATCTATTAAATTTTTTTCCTCTCACTTTTCTATTTAACCGAATAAAGTAAAATATTTTTTTATTTTTTAAAATTTTTTCCAGCTAAACACAAAAAATTTCTTTCTTTCTTTTTTTATCTCCATTTTCGTTCTCACCTTTCTCAAGCAACCAAACAAAGCATAGGAAGAAAAAAATGAGATTGATGGTGACAAGGTTAATTAAAAATAAATAATTTGAGAAAATGAAGTATCTATAAGGATTATGGGTACCGTTTCTCATCATAAAAGATTATGTTTCAACGAAAATATTTTTGATAAAATATAGATATAAAATATTAAAATAAAAAATATTTTATTTATTCAATATTAAATATAAAAATCTTCAAAAAAATAAATTTTATTTTAAAATAAAATTTGTTTTTCTTCAACTATTATGCATTTAGAATTATTTTTTTAAAATTATTAATATAAGTAGTAGATCACTCTTATATATATATATATAACATTTTTCTACAAATAGTATTTTCTAACAAAACAAATAGAGCCTAAGATAAAAGAAACTCTTTTTAAAATAGAAAATTTTATTTTTTCAAAATTTTTATATTTAAGATTAAATAAAGAAAATACTTTCCTTTATTTTAATATTTTATAGTCATATTTTATAAAAAAATATTTTTAATCAAAACAAGCAGAATTTTAAAATAAACCACTAAAATAATTTCTGGATAGTACAAGGGTACATTAATTTTCTTTTAAAGAATTATTTTACTTCGGGCAAAGTTTCTAACATCTACGTCCAATTCGTTCCCGAAAGATAGTAAATTACAAGTATAATTTGATTTTAAAAAGTAGAGATACTAAAGCTATAATAAAATCTTTTATGTATCAAATAATATTAAATTTACGGATGTTGTTATTATTTATACGACACGACAGATATAATTTCATTTTAATGAACTTGTTGGTCTAGGAGTCACGGTTCCGCCCTTACTCGGGTTTGATTTTTCTTTTTTTTCTTTTTTGTATTACTCGCTGTGGGTTATAACTTTGTTAACGTTCGATTGAAAAATTTTAGATGTTGGAAATTGAATTATAATTCCAATTTATATGTATATTAAAATCTGTTATTTTTACTTATTGTTAACAATTTTTTCTATTTGAATAATTTCTCTTTTTTTTTAAAGATATTAAACTAGTGAAAATAAAAAAAATATTTCCATTTTATTATCATTATTGTTATTACTATTAAGCGAAGTCTAAGGTGCCCCGGAGTTTTGGAACTCGGAGGACATGGATAAATTTCGTGTGTTGGATATCCAACTTGAAATCCTAGTCATCCCAATAAATAAAGTATTTCTGTTGGAAAAGAAAAATTGTACAAGAGTCCTTGTAACTAATGAAATAGCTTATTAGGCCCTAGAAAGGTGATTTCTGGACGAATGTCATGGGTTACAGCCTTGGCTCAGCATGTTCGAGCTGCCACTTGTCACCATATCTTCTTCCACCACAAAACACCTTAGGCTACCCTCGAAATCCTCTCTTTCGACGACAAGTTAGCATTTTAGAGGAAACAAGTTCAACATTACAAGGCGATTTCTCTCTGGAACCAAACATTCAACAAAATCGTTGGATTGATGGCTTGGGTTATTTGCATCACTTTTGCTCAAATATGTTTCATATTTCGATCATACATTCCGCTCTATCATTCTGTCAGATGAAGAAGAACAATTTGCCACCAAGTTTAGAATAAGGAGAATTCTCACCAAACAATTACCTTCTCTTGGAGGAGGATAATTCCCTGGCTCTGCAAAATTACAAAATTAAATCTGGTCTAATATTGTTTATTACCAAAATGGGTATAATCTAGTTCCCAAACTGCTCTACAATTTCAAATGATGGCGAAATGGGTTGTTTCAGCCAACATAGCCTCAATATTGATGTCTGTGACAAACTAAAGAAGAACAGAGTTTTGAAAATAGTGTTGCAGCCCACGGTGGGAGGTTCAGGGCTTGTGTTGAGGCACACAAACACAATAATATTCTTAATGTTTGGATGCACTAGTGACGATTAGATAGGCTTATTGTAAAGCACTATACAAAATGTTAACGGCGAGTCTAAAGATGAAGATGAAATCAAAGTTAAAAAGCCATTGGAAAAAAGGGTTGAAGGAGAAGTCAAAGTACACGCATTCTCTGGCGAAAGGTTGGCAGAAGACAACGGGGATGACAGGGCATTCTTGCAATTTAACCCAATTCATATTAAGGCATTAAATCTAATTTTTACACTGCAACTTAGACCGTGGCAAGCCAAAAACTTGCCATGTGCCCTAGGTTCCAAACCCATAATTTTGCCAAAGATACCGTAGAACGCACCTTACTATTATCGCCACTTATCATTTTTAACCCATCATCATTTACCATTACAATTATCACCCCAGCAATTCTTGTTATCACCTTCTATATGAAAAACAATTATAAATAATATTGTGATCTCATTTCTTGATTCATAAATCAAATAATAATAAAGAAAATAGTAAACGATGTAATTTCAGTGAATTAAATAATTTTAAAAAAATAATAATATTTTGCTTTTAATCCCTAGTTGATTCCATTCACACACGTATTAAACCCAACCCCTTCTTAGTTCTCCCAATTTGGATGCTGCTTAGTTCTCCCCAATTTGGATGCTGTTATGTTTTCTCTTTTTGTGAAAGTCTACAATTTTCTTAACCAAAATAAATATAATTAGTTTGGAATATCAGTGCATAATAGATTGTCTTTCCAGTAAAAAAATGAAATAAATAAATTTCTTGTTATGGAAAAAAAATATCCACAACATATTTAAAATAATGTAGAAATACTATTCCATTCAATTTACGCAACTCAAACAAATAAGGCTTATTATAGTATTTCAGGAGTTCCAAATTTGGGATGACGTGACAAAATATAAGTCATTTAACAAAATTATCAAGAATTTTAATAATTTCATCTAATGACTTGAAATTTATCACATTACCCTGAGTTTGAAACCCTCAGGGTACCTTAGAATTTCTCCAAACAAAAACATTTGGGATACGTTAACTTCCTCTAAATTTCATTCAGGAATTCTTGTAGCACGGATGAAGACTGGGGGACTCATGTTGTTGATAATGCTAAGTAATTCTTTTCGCATGAAATTAGGTTCACACTCTACGCCTACGTAAATTTTTTGTCAAAAGGTTAATGTTACAAATAAATTGAGTATTTATATATTTAAGTCTAAACTTGTTAAAACTAAACATGTTTAAATTTAAGTTGAATATAATTAAATTTGAATAATTCAAATCTAAACTCAAACTTGAGTCTAATATGCACCTAAATTTATATAAATTTATTGAAATAATATATTATTAGATCTCAATTTCTCATTAAATTTAAAATATTATGATTCATGTTCAAATTTCAAAAAAAATATGAACCTAAATGAATTTATACAACATTATTTGTATAATTTGTTATTTGACATAAATTTGAGCATATAAAATATTATGTTTTACAAATAAACTAGACCCTAAATTTTTTGATCTAATTTTATTTGTCAATATAATTTTTTTGTAACAATTAGATTTATAAAAAAAGTATATAATAATTACATAATACCATCAATTATACTTAGCAAAAAATAACATATGCCTCAAAACTAATTATTTTAACTAAAATATGATACTTCTTCATGCAACCTTAATAGTTACTAATGGGGTTAAATTTTTCATGTATAAAAATAAAAAAATATTTTTTATCATTCTTATTTAGATTCATGAACAATTTAAGCTAAGTAGTATAAAGTTTGAAACTGATTCATATATTAATTTAGTTTATTTAGGTTTTATTCATTTAAATTCAAACTTAAATTAAGTTTTTTACAAAATGATCTCTAAATATTTATTAATAACTTAACTCGTTTGCATCTATACTTAAGATCATAAGTGTGTCAAAAATATAAAAAAGAATGGGAACTATTTAAATTTAAATTTGATTCATTATAAATATAAATCTTCAACAAATAAGAAAATATTATATCATTAATAATTAATAATTTTATCAACAATAATAAAATTTTCTGATAATTTTTCTATAATGGAACAAATTATAAATAAATGATGATGTAAATTTGATCAATAAATAAAACTTAAAATCAACTATTACATTTATAAATAAAAGAATAGAAATAAATGTGATCTCTATTCCATATATGATAGTAATATATAACATATAAAAATGTTATAAGTATAAAAAATGATATTTATTATGAATAATTATTGAATTTATTAAATATAGATGTCCGTAAGTCAAACATTATATTCCTATTATAATTAATTATTAGGTTTCAATTTTGTTTATAAACCATTAGTGTAAAATTGTAATGTTTGATCTATTTTACTTATAAATATGGATTATATAAATCATTCTATATACAATTGAATCAAATATTCTCCTCCTTCTCATAATTCTCCTTCATCTCTTTTTTTTAATTGTTTCTTAAGTATTTATTATTTTTATGACATATTATCAATACAACGCTCTCACTAACTAAGGTAATTTTTTTTAGATGTAAATTATTTTATTTAATCTTGTTACTTTGTGCTAATATATTAATTTTTCTTTTTTTATCTCATTTTTCTATTCCTTGTTTTATCTATGCTTTGATTTTGATTTCATGGTAAAATCAATCATAAATCTATTTTTTTAACATTAGAATAGTTTTTAGTTCTATTGGAGATTATAAGATCTATAAACTAATAACTTAGACTTATGTACATTAAAAGTTTTGATATTGTAGCTCCCTAGTTTTGTACAATTTTTACTAAATATGCCTTCATTTATTTTGTTTCTATTGGTTTGTTAATTTTTGTTTGTATGATGCATTATTAGATTTACATGATTTGTAATGTTTTCTCATGCCATACATATACATCCCATTAAACTCTCTAAATTTTTAATCAATCCTTATCCCTTTACTCTAATTACTCGATTCAAAATACTCAAATAAAAAAAAGCATCCATCTTTATGAATTTTTATACAATATTCCATTATTAGTTTTGCATTTGTGGCTACGTTTGCTTTTGCATTTTATTCTAACTTTTGTTTATGTGCTTTGTTTACTTTGAATGTGAATAATGAATATGAATATAAATTTAAACATTTCTTGATTAGTGATCAGTATAGAATTTACATTCATTTGTATTTGAAAGATTTTATAGTATAATTTGAATCTCTTGTTAATATGAAAATGCTAATGTTATTACATTGTAGATTCACAAGTCATATCAATTAATTCATGTAGAAATTGGCTATGGATTAAAAATTGTATGAATAATATGCTGATTAATAATTCTCTTCCGTATTCACTCTCTATTTATTAGAAATTTCCTAATTCATTCTTTTATGTTTATGATAGTATTATGCTAAATCTTGTAAATCTTGGATTTGTGATTTTGGACATTAGAGAAAAGAATTATTTGTCATAGGTGTTACATACTAAAATTCATTTAGATGCAAAAGGCTTTAGGGACATAATAAAAAAAAGGAATAAAACATCTAATCAAGAAAAGGCCAAAGTGGTGATTTTTCTCCATTATTATCTCCATGAAGGTTTAAAATTTGAGTACCTCATAGCAAAAGCTCATTATGATACATTTATACATAAAGATTTCAAAACTATAAGTGAGTATAACTTGACAATATTTAAAGTTAGTTCTTAATTGAAATTATGTGGAGGTAAAGTTACCGATGATGATATATTAGAAAAAATATTTTCTACTTTTCATGTGCCAAATATACTCTTGTAGTATACTTTAAATTGATCTTATATTTTTTTGTGGTTGAACAAAATAATGAGCTTTTAATAAAGAATCATAAAGCCTATCTAACAGGTTATACTTTATTCCCTAAAGTAAATGCGACAAAATATCACCGACATAATATTGGACAAAATCAAGGCTACACTTGTGGTCATGGGCGTGGTTAGAGTCATTATTGTAGTGGTCATTTCAAAAATACATATTCATACTAAAAAGGTAGTAAAAAGAAACACGTGAAGGACAAAAGTGACCAAAATAGAAAGAATAAAGAAAATTTATGTTATTGTTATAGCATGAAAGGTCATTGGTCACAATTTTACACCAAAATATCTTGTTAGACTTTATAAAAAATCATTAAAAAATAAAAGAAAAAATATAAAGACAAGTTTTGTTTGCGAAGATGATAATTCTAATAAAAGCTAGATAAAAATAACTTATTTAGATGTTGCTAACTTCTTCACTCACCCTAAAGGAATAACTAATCAATTGATTTGAGATGAGAATGTGTAAAAATAAAATCTTTTAATTTCTTTTGTTACAATTATGTTTTTACTTTTAAAGCTATTTTAATAAGAAATTCAGATATAAGTTGTTGTATATTTTAAACTGTTTTGTTATATTTGAGGCATTTCTTATAATAACTTTAATTTCTTATATTAAGTTTAAACTTTTCATGTTATGTATCTTATGTCAATGAAGAATATAAGTACTTCTCTGGTTGGATCTATGATCAATAATGAAGATACATATCTTGTAGATACTGTGCAATAATAGCCACTATACTTAAAGATAAGAAATATTTCTCATATTTGATAATGTAGGAAGCTAATGTTAGTACTATATTTGATAATACAAGATTGATTGATGGCTTTGGTAGAGCTAATATATTGTTGCCCAGAGGAATAAATTTTAAAATTGAGGATGCATTATATTCTATTAAGTTTCAAAGATACTTATAAAAAAAGGTACTATATTAAGACAACAAATGAAAGGAATGTTAAATATATGTACATTACAAATGTTGTCTTGGGTTAAAAATATATATTGAAAAAAATAACTACCTTTTATTTCGGTTTATATTACACAAATATTAGCACAATTGAAGCACATGTTATAGTAAACTAGAAGATTATTGATCACAATAATTTTATTATTTGGCATGACCAATTGGAACATCCTAGAGTAATAATGATATAAAAAATTATTGAAAATTTATGTGAACATTCATTGAAAAGTCAATAGATCCTTCAATTAAAAGATTTCTCGTGTGTTGCATGTTCTTAAGAAAAGTTAATTATTTGGCCATCACTAACTAAAATAGACAATAAGTCCATTGCATTTCTGGAATGTATTCAAGGTGATAAATGTGAACCTATACACTCATCATATAGACTATCTAGATATTTTATGGTTTTAATTGATATTTCAACAAGATGGTCACATGTGTATTTATTATCAACATGCAATCTAGCATATGCGAGATTGCTTGCTCAATTAATTCAATTATAAGCACATTTTCTAGATTATCTAATTAAGATAATTCATCTTGATAATGCTAGTAAATTTACTTTTTAAGCTTTTAAAGAATATTGTATATCTATTGGCATAATTGTTAAACATCATATAACATATGTTCATCCATAAAATGATCTTGTAAAATCATTTATCAAGCACCTTAATTAATTACAAGACCACTACTTATGAGAACAAAACTTTCAATTTCTGCTTAAGGACATGCTATTTTGTATGCAGCAACATTAGTTTGCATTAATCTAATAAGTAATCATAAGTTTTCTCCTTTACATTTGGCTTTTGGTTGAGAACTAAATATTTCCTATTTAAGAATTTTCAAAAGCATGGTATATGTTCTAATTGCCCTGTTACAACATACTAAGATAGGTCTTCAAAGGAGGTTAGGAATTTATGTTGCGTATAAATCTCTATCTATAATTAAATATTAAACCTTTAATAGTAGATTTATTTATAGCTCGATTTGTTGATTGTCACTTTGATGAATTAATTTTCCTAACATTAAAAGAAGATAAGCAGTTAGATAAGGAAATTAGTTAGAATAAATTATCATTATCTTGATCCTTATATAAAACAATATCAACTAGAAGTTTAAAATATTATTTATTTACAAAATTTAACAAATTAATTATCAAATGCATTTATTAACCCCAAAAAGTTGACTCAATCATAGGTATTAGTTACTAATGCTCCTATTAGAATTGATGTCCTTACAAGACAATCTAATGTTACTAATAAGTTTAAAGCATGGTAAACTAATTGCTTCTAAAGATAAAAATTCTTGAAAAAGAAAAGAAATAAAGAATTAAGATAGTCAAATTAAAGAAGTTATAACTCCAAAAGACTCCCTAAACATGATTAATACTACAATTTTAAAGGAAATTCAAGTACCTGAAAATGATGAGATTTCAATAAATTATATTATAACTGAAAAAAATGGAATCATAATAAAATATAAGCCGTCAATGTTCTTCCATATAATATAGCATTCAATATTAATGATAACAAGAATCTTGAACTAAAATTTATTAAGGAATGCAAACATAGGAATGATTAGCCATAATGGAAAAATGCCATTACGTTAGAATTGAATTCACTTACAAAATATGAAGTTTTTGAACCTATAATTCATACACCAGATAGTTTAAAATCGGTAGGATATAAATGGGTATTTTTGTAAAAATGAAACAAGAAAAATAAAATTATTAGATATAAAGCGAGACTTGTTGTACAAGGGTTTTCACAAAAACTTGATATTAATTATAAAGAGACATACTCTCCTATGATGGATATAACTACTTTTTAATATCTAATTAGTTTGACAATACATTAAAAACTTGATTTACATCTCTTGGATGTCATTACAACCTATTTATATGGCTTTCTAAATAATGACATTTATATGAAATTCCTTATAGAATTTAAATTGCCTAAAACATATAATTCAAATTCTCATGAACATTACTCAATCAAGTTAAAGAAATTTTTATGTGAGTTAAGACAATCAGGGCATATGTGGTATAATCATCTTAGTTTATATTTGTTAGAAGAAGGTTACAAAAATGATTCAATTTTGTCTATGCATTTTTACAAAGAGACTTGGATATGAATTTGTTATAATTATTATTTATGTTAATGACTTAAATATTATTGGAGCTTCTAAAGAGCTTTCAAAAATAGTAGATTGTGTAAAGAAAGAATTTGATATGAAAGACCCCAAGAAAATAAAAGTTTACCTTGGTCTGTAAATTGAACATTTAGAAAATGAAATTCTTATGCACCAAACAACTTATATAATATAAGTGCTAAAGTGTTTTTATATGAATAATGCTCATCCATTGAGCAACCTAATGGTTGTAAAGTCATTAGATATAAATAAGGATATTTTTTAACTTTGTGAAAGTGGTGAAAAATTACTTGATCTTGAAATACCATATTTGAGTGCTATTAGAGTATTAATATATCTTACTAATCATATACAACCTAATATATCATTTTTTGTAAACTTATTAGCAAGATATTGTTCTTGCCTAACATGAAGGCATTAAAATAGAATTAAGCATATATTTTGGTATCTTCATTGTACAATGGATATGGGTTTATATTATTCAAATGTATCTAAACTTAAACTAATTGGTTATGTAAATGTAAGGTATCTATTTAATCCTTATAATACTTGATCACAAATAAGTTATTTATTCACTCATGGTGGTATAGTTATTTCGTGATGTTGCATGAAACAAACTATATCAATAACTTCTTCTAATTATGTAGAAATTTTAATGATTCATAAGGCAAGTCGAGAATATGTTTGATTAAAGTTCGTAATTCAATACATTCAAGAAGTATGTGGTTTGTTATTTAAAAAGAAGTTGCCAACAATCTTATATAAGGATAATGTAGCATGTATAGCTTAATTGAAAGGAGGATACATCAAATATAACTAAACAAAACATATCTCATAATTTTTTTAACACATGATCTACAAAAAAATGATGATGTGGATATCTAACAAATTCATTCTAACGATAATCTAGCAGATTTATTTATTAAGTTACTTCCTACTACAACATTTGAAAAACCTGTTCACAATATTGGATTGTGTCCATTAATAAATCTTAAATGATATTGTTGTAAAAAGGAGTTAATATGTATTATACTCTTTTTTTTCCTTAACCAATATTTTGTTCCATTGGGTTTTCTTGATAAGGTTTTTAATAAGGTAATATTTCATTACGTATTATAATGAATGTCCAAGGGAGAATGCTATGAATAATCATTAGATTTATTAAATATAAATATTCATAAATCAGATGTTATATTCCTATTATAGTTAATTATTTAAGTTTCAATTTAGTTTATGAAGTATTATTATGAAATTATAATGTTTAATTTATTTATCATATAAATGTAAGTTATATAAATCATTCTATATACAATTGAATCAAATATTTTCCTTCTTCTTATAATACTCCTCATTTCTTTTATATTTTTCTTTAGTTATTTCTTAAATGGCTATTGTTTTTATAACAATATTTAAATTTGAATTTTGAATCTTTTATCTATCATCGTATATTTAATGATAGTCTTTTATTTATATTTAGAATCCAAATTTGAATCCCATCTTTGGTACATCCATAGTGTTATATATATTGAAAATAGAATTCAAAATTGAATTCCAAATTCAAATCAAGGATTGTCATTAAATATAGAATAATGAAATAAAATTATAAAGCTCAATCCAATGGATGTAAAAAATTTCAAATTCAATTTTAAATATAATTTTGTACCTATAGCATTTTGGTATATAGTATACAAAATATTCTATAAACACCAAAAATGATATTCAAAATTAAGTTTTGAATCTTTTATATTTATTAAATTGAGTTCTATAAAATTTATTTTCTCATTTTATATTTAATAATTATTTTTAATTTATATTTAAAAATTAATTTTAAATCTTATTTTTTATATATAAAATATAATGATCGTGAAGACGGAAAGCAAGAGATATAGCCATGAAAGTCACACTTAGGAGTTAGGATGGCAAAATCATCCCTAGGATAAGTTGCTACTCACAGATTTTACTCATTCACGTAAGGGTATGAAAATAAAAAAAAAATAAAGGTACATAAATATTTTAACATGATTATTTGCTAATCTTTTGTTCCCTTCATCATTTTTTATTAATTTAAAAAAATAAAAATAAAATTTTTATTTTAAAATTTACTTTTTTATTAAGATATATTATGTTAAATAAAAATTTATATTTATCTTTTTCTAAAATTCATTTCGTGTATTTCTTAGAAAATGTATCGGGTCCAAATTTCATTTACAGACATGATTTCATGCAATTCAACCCTATTCATGTTATATTATATTTGTATAATTATTATATATAATATTTGCATAATTTAAAAATGTATTTGATCACATGTAACATTAAATAATTGGTAAATATAATTTGAACTTTATTTAAATTTAATATTTCAATTTCGTAAAAAAGTTGCATAACCGTCTATCCTTTCCATAGCTGGTTCTAGTAAAAAACGTCTGCATTTGGTCAAGAAAGTAATACTTCCGAACATGAGACTTAAATGCTTAATATGCATGCCAATTAAGCAAAGAATTCGATACAAAAACATACTACTCCCTTGATCATTTTTAAAGTGAAGTGTAAGGTTATCATGGTAAAATTAAGGACACTGATTAAATATCATTTATTAATATATTTTCTATGGGTGAAATTGTTGAATATTTACTTAAATAGTATAGATAATATTTAAAAGAATATAATAAATATGATTTTAGTTTTATAAAATGACAAATGTATAGGAACAATTTTTTTCTCCAAAACGATACTTAAAAAAGAATAAGGGAGTATAATTTCATGTATAACAAATGAAAATTATTCGATATCTATTATAATTATAACTCAAATTAAAGTAACTTTTATTTTATCAATTGTTTGAATCATCTTCTTTTTCTTTTATTATTTTTTTATTATGTTTAGAGAGATAAAAAATATAATTTTTACTTTAAAGCTAGCAAATTTTTATTGGAACCCAAAATTTGGGGTGTCAAATGAAATGGATCCGACTGGATATGGACATGTTCGTAACAAATAGATTTGTATTATTCATGAAAAAAAAGAATCCAATTTTAAGTGGTTTGAGTCTTCTAAAATTTGTGGTGAAGTTGAACATGTCTATGGGCTTTAATTGAAAGTTAACAAATTGGTTTGTATCCGTTTGGTTTGTGACGGATAAGTTTGTATTATGAATGAAAAAAAAGATTCAATTTTAGGCACTTTAAATCCATCAAAGTTTATAATTGATCTGAATATGTTAAGGACTTAAATTTATTTGACATTCTTACCCACAATTTCAAACAACATAGAATGTATTCATTTTTCTCCAAAAATCAAATTATCATTTTCTTAATAAAATAAGAAGGTTTGCATTCTATATTAAATTTAGTTAGCCATATTATTTCATTTTAAATAATGTTATTTTATTTTTTATTTTTTTAAGTAAATAACATTCTCACTTTTCTAAATTCACACATTTTCTTCCTGCAAATTGGGGGATACATAATTCTATAGATTCAATTGTGTACAAGATAGGGAGAGTATGATGTACACTAAAGCATTTTCCTTTTATTTTATTTTATATAGAATAAAATTACTTATGCTCTGAAACACTTACCCTTCGTATTCACTCCTTTCTAATATTAAAAGAATATTTTTTATGCTCAAATGAGAGTAAGTCAAATCAACTTCCCTTGAGGAAATGAAGAAGGAAGGAGTTTTGGAAAGTAAAAATAACATTGGATTATTTGTTTACTATTTTTTAAAATATTTTTTATTTTTGAAAATAAAAAATATGTTTGAGAATCTATTGTTAGAATCTATTTTTAAAAATTATTTCCTAAATGTATAATTTAAAAACAGATATAACTTTTAGATTTTTTTTAACTTATTCTCTTAATATCAATTTTATAATTATATCAAATATTTTCTTATAAGCAATATTAAATACCTTCTAATATTTATTTTTCTTCAATTTAAAAATATTTTTTTAAAAATAATTTTTAAAAAATATAAAAATAAAAATATATTTAAACATACCTATTATTTCTCTACTTTTATGAAATGTTTTTACATTTTTCTTAAAGAAAATTACACACTTAATTTGAAAATAATTTTTTTTAAAAAATATTTTTTAAAAATATAAAAATAGAAATATATTTAAACACATATATTATTTTTCTACATTTATCAAATGCATTTACATTTTTCTTAAAGAAAATTACACACTTACAAGGATTATAAATGAATCAAGCTACTTGTAAATAGCTCAACTTTGACTTGTAAAAAGCTTGATTCATATTTTTTCATGTTTGAGTTAAACGAATTCAAGCTTGAAAGGTTGTTTAGTTTACTTAAATAATATGAGAAATTTTATTTTTCAAAAAATAAGAAAAAATAAATTCTTTGATTAACTATTATCTAATAAATGAAAGGAAATAAAATTTTGTGAAAAGTCCTACTTCTCACATTGTATGAAAAATTACTTATATATGTCATTTCTAGGTAAGTTTTATTTTCTATACTATATATAAATATAATGATAAAATTATCTTCATTAAATTTAATTAATAATAATTAAAATTTATTAATTTATATTATAATAATATTGAAGATATAATAATAATAATTTTATTAATATTTCTTAGGATATTTAAAGTTAAATAAAATAAAATATAAGAAATTACTTCCTATGAAGTATTATTTTATATGTGTTAATAAAGCAACTTTTGAGTACTTTTTAAAAAGTTCACATAAAAAATTATTTTTTAAAAAATTAAATTTTTTACAAAAATTTATTTTCTAAATCACACAACTCTTAAATAAGCCATACTCATATAATTGATCATTGATCAATCAAGTTCAAGCCTCATAATACAAAACTCATGATATTCATGAGCTTAAACAAATTTCTAATATTATTTATGATTTTATTAAATTATTAGTTTATTTAATTATTGAATATTTTGATATTAACAAAAATTCTTATTAATTTCATTTTATAAGAACCAAATAAGTTAAATAAAATTGTGAATTAAATACCTTCAATTTTAATTTTTTATAGTTTGAATTATATGAAAATGTTGGGATTTCAAATAATAAATATTTATTTTGTTATTATCTATATAATTATTAAAATATGTTAAAACATTGTGATTTGATTATTTTATATATATATATATATATTTATTAGAATAGAATGGGATTTATATTTGAAATTTTATTTATTTATATAAAAATTATATTATATTATATTTTATTATTATTTATTAAAATTTATATAATATATTAAAAGGTTATTTAAGATCATTTAGGCCCGATGTTTAATAATCGAATTCGAACTAAAGTTGAATTTCAAATGCTCCACGAGGTTGAATTCGAATTTAAATTTATTTAATTGTCTCAAATTTGAGTCCGAACAAGCAGAAGTGCAGCTCGAACATTTGCATGATAATTTCATGCCAAATATACCCCAATCCCACGTTGTTTGACGTTCTCTGAAAATTGAGGGGTTTTGCTTACTGCCGGCTGCAGGTGCCGGTTTTGAGGTTGAGAGGGTCAAAGCACTATGGTGGCGTTGGCGTAATACATCCAAAGATACAGACCCAATATGGTAATCCAATGGATACATTGCAGATGCTTCACCAACCAACCAACTACAAAGCACGCAGAACTAGAAAACCGATGTTGTCAGCTCAAGACAAAAACCCACTCCCTTTCAATAAACCATTTCGTGAAGCTCGAATTTCAACAACTATGGGGAAAGCTTAAGCTTCACTTGGTGATCATCAACCTCCCCTTTCACTTTCATTCCTATGGCGTCAATCTCAGGCATTTTCTCGTCTTCACCATCTCACAAACTGAGCAAGCAATCTCCAAAGGTTTCCAACCTGCTTCGCAAGGAATCATTCGCATTCCCGACTCGTCCAAAGCTTGATCGGAGTTTGACTTTCGTGTCTGCTCGGTCTGTGGCTCGAGAGGCGCCGGCGGAGTTATCGACCGCGAATGACGGAGCTGCTGTGAAAGAGCAAAGAGGGTTGGAGAAAGATCCTCGTGCACTCTGGAAGAGATACGTTCGCTGGTTGTATCAGCACAAGGAGCTCGGGCTTTATCTGGATGTCAGTCGAGTCGGGTTCCCAGACGAGTTTATGGGGCAGATGGAGCCTAAGTTACAAGCGGCGTTTAAAGCTATGGAGGAGCTGGAGAAAGGTGCGATTGCGAATCCCGATGAGGGTCGCATGGTGGGGCATTATTGGTTGAGGGATCCTGAACGCGCGCCAAACTCGTTCCTTAGAACTCAGATTGAGAAAACTCTTGATGACATTTGCAAGTTCGCTGATGAAGTCGTCAGCGGTAAGGTCAGTTCGCTATACTAGTATTTCTTCTTCTGTTTTTCATAATCAAATTTGTTTGGCTTGTTGTAGTTGAAATGTTAAGAATATGGGTCTGCGAATGTGCTTTGGCAGATTAAACCTCCATCGTCGCCGGTAGGTCGCTTTACTTCCATACTCTCTATTGGAATTGGGGGTTCGGCTCTTGGACCGCAGTTTGTTGCTGAGGCATTAGCTCCTGATAATCCTCCTCTGAAGGTATCTAATGATGCAATTCTCTGGTGGAATTTCTATTAACGAAGTTTGCTTCATGCAACACACAAAGAATTGCGATTGCAAAAGTTAAAAAGTGCCTCTACAGTACATGCAAATTCTCCTGGCAGTTACTGGATTGCAAGTCCAGTTAGATATATCCTACCTAGCATTGTAAAATTTATTTTATTTCTCATGGCTGACGCATTACTTGAATCTTCTGCTTTACTTGATTCCCCGCTTCCTCTTTGCCCTAGATAGAAGACAATTAGTAATAGCTGTGAAAGGGGGATTGTGTGTTGATAAATATCTCTTGTAAAGGGTCTATGATTGAGTTGTCAGTTACCCTGAGAGGTTCAATCTATCCTAGGCTGGTCTAGCTTTAGCAATTCTATCATGTGTGGGTGGCACCTCACTTAATTTCAGGGCATTTAAAATGCAGTTTTGGTGAATCAATGATATGAATTGGATACATATAAGCTAGGATCTAAAAACGCTACATGGTCATAACTGATTTTTTACTATATCCCAATTTAGTTGTTGGAGAATGGCGTGATCTGATTGTCTGTGTTGGGTCTCTGATCATTATAGGACGGGCTTATAGCCTTGTTATTTATAAAATATCTCAGACACCAACATTTGAACAGAAATATTTATTTATTTTTATTATTCTGCCCTCACTCAATGTGCAGATTATGTTTTCTTCGACAGATAAGATTTATTGACAACACGGATCCTGCTGGAATTGATCATCAAATTGCCCAACTTGGCCCTGAGCTTGCTTCAACTCTTGTTATAGTGATTTCAAAGGTTGGCGTGGAGATTGCATCTTATTTATTTGACTATTTTGTTATTGATACATAAATATGTTGTTGACTTCAAAATCTCAATTATCTTCAGAGTGGAGGAACTCCTGAAACTAGGAATGGTTTGCTAGAAGTACAGAAAGCCTTTCGTGAAGCAGGCTTAGATTTCCCAAAACAGGTCTAACCTCAGTTTTTCATTATATATATTTTGGTTGGTAAGTTCCCCATTTTATGGGTGTCGAGGAGGTCATATGAAGATTAATTTGTGTTTACTCGTCTGGACTTTGGATTTATTGAATTCTAGTTTTTATCATTGCTACCTATGCCTCATATTTTTCATCATTGGTTTTGTCCATTGATAATTGAGCTTCTTCTGTTGATTTCTGCTTTCTTTTTCCTGTTCAACTGAATGTTTTATAGAATATATATATATATATATATAACACTGAAATGTATGGTTAAGTCTCTTTGAATTGTGCAAATGTCATCCTCTCTATTAATATCAAGATAGTATTTTTTTCCCCCTCTTCTTTATATCTGTTGCCATACTGGTTTAATTGCTTTTTGTTTTCTCTTTTAGGAAATACTTTTAGTCCTACACAGTACTGAGAATCACAGTACTACCTATTGATTTTCAACAAGTTAGAAAACTAATTTCATAAATTTAGGATCCACTGATTCCAGTCAACCATGATCTCAAAATAGCTGACTTTTCAAAGTATAACAGGCAGTAGCATTGAAAATTTAGAGCTATAATAGGACTAGAAATATTTCTGCTCTTTACAATACTAAGGAATCTCTGTACTGTTGGCCTTACATTACTTGCTCATTTCATCTGTTATTAGTTTCTGAATACTAGTGGTATTTTGCTTATGCAAGCTATAATGCAGGGTGTTGCCATAACCCAAGAAAAATCTTTATTGGACAACACTGCGAGAATTGAGGGCTGGTTAGCTAGATTTCCCATGTTTGACTGGGTGGGAGGTAGAACATCAGAGATGTCTGCTGTTGGCCTACTTCCAGCAGCTCTTCAGGTGAGTGATCTTAAATATAAATCTCTTATGCATTTGTACATTTACATCATATTTTCAATTGTCATGTTTTACCCTCTATATCCAGGGTATTGACATTCGAGAAATGCTTGCTGGCGCATCATTGATGGATGAGGCAAATAGAAATACTGTGGTATGTATCAGTTTGTTAATCTTCTTATATGCTTTCAGATTCAAAAAAGTCAACTGGTTTCTTTCTTACATAGATGACGGAAAATCATGTATAGTGATGCAAAGAGTACTACTACATTTACAGAGAGGCAAATTTTAGAGATGGCCTTTCCTGACTAAGAACCAACATTGTGTGATTAATTGGAAAATGGCAATAAGTTGTGTAGAGTATGATTCAATTTCACTTTTGCGTTCTGTTTTAACATTCTTTCTGCATAACCGTGCCTTGCTCACAGATCACTAAGAAAAGGAACAGGAAGATATCTCATTAACAAACGTTTTGTGCAGGTAAGGAATAATCCTGCAGCTTTGCTAGCATTATGTTGGTATTGGGCTACTGATGGTGTGGGAGCTAAGGTAAAGATCATACAGTTTACAAATGATTAGCCTGCTCTCTTCTGCGCTTCATTCCATAATAACTTATATTTGTTCGTTTTCCTCTGTATTTTCTTTAGGATATGGTTATCCTTCCATACAAGGACAGCATGTTATTATTTAGTAGATACTTGCAGCAACTGGTCATGGAATCACTAGGCAAGGAGTTTGACTTGGATGGTAATCGGGTATGTTTAGCAAATTGGATGACATGTCTGTAATTCATCATGCGCTTTGTGTGAACATTTGGAAGATTGCCTTTTCTGGATCAGGGAAGCTTTGTGCAATTTTTAGCCTTTTATTTGATGGATTTTGTCAGAGAAATAATAAAATCATTCGTAGGCCTTTTCCTAATAATAGCATGGGCTTTTGGAATTAAATAGCACTTGTATGATATCCAGGCCTCTTTGACCAAAAGTTCAATGGTTCATTATGCCTATGATTCAAACCCGAAGAGCTTTTGTGTGAAGTGATGTATTAGAGATATAACAAACCGTTCCTAGGCCTTCTCCTGTAAGCTTAAACTTCTGAGATCAACTGGCACTTGACACCTTCTTAATGTGTACATTTTGTTGCACTCTGACATGGAATCTGTCAACTTGCATTTGTTTTCATGCTATGTTGCTGTGTCATGTTTTCTTATTATGTTATTAGTCACAGATGCTTCATATCAGAAATACTTTTAATGTCCAAATTTCACTTGTTGTGCGGTTTGAATCTGACTTATTGGTTTAACAGGTTAATCAAGGAATTACTGTCTACGGAAATAAAGGAAGTACTGATCAGCATGCGTGAGTTTCATTCTAGTTTTAACTAGGTTTCAAATTGATATACTTGTTCATTAGAATATATCTGACAAACTTCTGCCCCCACCAGCTACATTCAGCAATTGAGGGAAGGCGTGCACAATTTCTTTGTGACATTTATTGAAGTGCTGTGTGATAGACCCCCTGGTCATGATTGGGAGCTTGAACCTGGTGTCACATGTGGCGACTACCTTTTTGGTATGCTACAGGTCAGACTTCACAATTCAGGTCGATTAAGATGTTATTTTTATATAGGTCGTCCTTACAGTTTCTTTTCTCATGGTGCTAAAGGTTATGAGTTCTACAGGGAACAAGGTCGGCCTTGTATGGCAATGATCGGGAGTCCATCACAGTCACTGTGCAAGAAGTGACACCCAGATCAGTTGGTGCTCTTATTGCACTCTATGAACGGGCTGTTGGGATATACGCTTCACTTGTCAACATAAATGCTTACCATCAACCTGGTAGAACCCTGTTCTCTAGACATTTCAGAATTTTCTGGGTTTTTGAGAGTGGATTTAGAACCCTTTTTTTATAACTGCAATTTCTCGTGGTTCTGATCTCTGTTGTTCAAAAGGTGAGTCGTTCATATTAAATCAGCTACCTGGCTGGTATTCATTTAGTGGTGCTTGCTACAATATCCTTAGGCTTTCAAAAGTCGTGGTGATGCGGCAAAATCTAAAATCGTTATATTGAAATAATTAAATCTCAACCATTCATTTGTAAACAAATGTGATCAAATAATTTTAATGTAACAGTTTTTGTAATTACCACATCACCTAGGGTTTTGAAACCCTAAAGGTACCACAGAATTCGCCTCATTTAGTTTCATCACTGTTCTTTAAGTGCGTCTGAATTCTTTTAATGTTAACTATCTTTAGGAGTGGAAGCTGGCAAAAAGGCTGCAGGTGAAGTATTAGCACTTCAAAAGCGGGTCTTGGCAGTCCTAAATGAGGCAAGGTATGATGTGACATCGAAGGAAATATCATATTTTTGTGTTAGCTTGATTATTCTTGTTAGAGGCCTAGAACGCTTACCAAAGCACTGAATTTTGAAGTTCCTGTGTATGAACCAAAAAAAAAAAAAACTGTTCCTCGTGCGGCCACATTGACTTTAAACAAGAACTTTTGAATTTCTCTGGGTGTGTGAAATTTGGTGCTTCTTTGATTCTATTTCACGTCACAAGTAAGTTAATTTATGATTTATTGACCTAATTAATAAGTTATAAATTAGTCTATAGAGGTATTTTGTACATTACAACAACAAAACTTTATTCCACTAAGTGAAGTATTTTGTACATTAACTTATTAAAAAAAAAATTTTGCTTTAATAAGTCATTTTGAGTAGCTTTAGTTTATAAGCTATCTCTTTCAATTTTTTTTAAATCTATTCCTATTTTTTTTATTAATTTACAACTCATTCCTTTTATAACATGAACCTAATTTTTTTTCCCCAATAATGTGTTTCTACCCCTTTTTTATTTTTTTTATTTTTCCTATTCTTATACTTTTAATGGTTGCCTCTTTTCAGTAAAATAAAAGGAGGGAAAAAAGGGCATTTATGCATCATTTCATTTCAAGTTTGTTTTGACAAATTTAGTATAAATAATTAAATAAAGATAAGTAAGTAAATAAATAGATATATGATATTATAAAATATAATTAATTTAATTTTTTAACATAATTTTATTCTATTTTAAATTATAAATATATAAAATACTTATGTAAATAAATATATAAGGTCATAAAATATAATTAATTAAATATTAGATATTATATTTTTATTTTCAACATCTTAATTGTGTTATTATAATTTTATTTTTAGATAAATATGAATTATTTTTATTTCAAATATATCTATTTTTATTAATAGGTCTTTTTATATCATTTTATAATTTCAATTAATTTTACAGTTAATTTTGTAAAATATTTCTTATACAATCAATTAATTTATTGGCTATTAATTAGATTATCAGCCAGTTGCATAAAATAGATGTTCATATTTGGGATTATTGCAGGTTTTTGGAACTTAGCAACTTTGTACGTATTTAACGTGTGACAAGCGTATAGAAGTTGCAACACGTTGATTACTTTTGCAGCACAACAATCTTTATATATTTGCATCCTTTTTCTGAACTATCTCTGCAACACAGCAATCTATATTAATGAAAAAAATTTCCCATGAAATTCTGGTTATCATTTCAAAATGACTATCTCACCTTGATCTCAATGTGATGCATCGTACCAAATATTTGCATATATTTCCTAAAAAAGTAATGTTGTCCTGGACTTACTTATGTGCACACAAACCTTATCAATGGATTGTCTAATTAGGTCTGTTACTAATTATTATCGATCTATATCTGTTTTCAGCTGCAAAGAGCCTGTCGAATCATTAACACTTGAAGAACTAGTTGAACGTTGCCATGCTCCAGAAGATGTACATACATTAACTCCCTCATTGTTACTATTATTGGGAACCATCTAAGTTCAAATTGAGTAACAATTTTACCTCGTCCTCTGCAGATTGAAATGATATACAAAATCATTGCTCATATGGCTGCCAATGACAGAGCAATCATTACTGAAGGTAACTGCGGCTCACCACAGAGTATCAAGGTTGTTCTCGGAGAATGTAATGTTGATGAATTATATTCTTGAATTAGAACAATGGATTTGATGTTTTATATGTTTAGATGCGTTTCACATGAGCACCAAAACAAGGAAAAAGGCCTAGAATAAAAATAGCTCTCCTGTTGGTCCTAGAACTGTTTCGGTGATTTTAAAAATCACTACTATATTTCAATGTCATTTAATAAAATGAAGAACCAACAGAGTATTTTGTTAAATGATTAAATAACCTAATCTTGTGGAAGCTGGTATCTTTACCAGAAATTTGTGAATAAATATGATTTTGTTACCTGCACTGTGGATGCCTTCATATGCTTTTGGTTTGAATAAGCCCAACACGGAATAGCATATTCTAAATCATCCATGTGACCCCCTTTTATGCAATTCGTCTGTTATAGAATTTCTAATCGTTCCTGTTGCGTTTGGCATATTCGGTTATTGTCGCTTCTGGAAGCAAGACTTTATAAGGCATCAATTTTAGTGAAAAGAATGCACCGGTTGCACCATAGATTTAAATCTATGGATTTCATTCATCTTGTATAATAATGTACAAGATAAATGAAAATCAACGGTTTAGATTAATGTTGCACCAATGCAACTGATGTGCCATAATTGTATTGTACAAGATGAATAAAATTTGATAATTTAAATTATTGATACATTGATATAACTGGATCATCATAATCAGTATTACACCGGATGAATAAAATTTAAAGATTTAAATCACCATCTAAATTGGTGGTACGGTTAGTATAATAGTCATTGCTTGTTGAAAAAGGATGCCAGAGATGACGCACATGGTAGGCCCACCAACTAAGGTTAATTCCGAGAGTTTCTATCAGGTACATAATTGGGCCCAGTCTGTCCATCTTTCATTTCATTCATTCTAGTTCTTGATTAGGAGGCTACATTAATGACAATCCCTCCCCCAGTTTTATAGTAAAATTAGTTAGAACATAATTGTAATAGCCGTTGTCTCTGTAACAACCTCTTCCTCCAATTAGTGTGTCGTGCTGTCAGAGCAACTGGTTCAATATGAATAAAAAAAAAAAGTTAGGTTATCCCTTTCGAATACAAATGAAGCTTTCACACGCAGTTGGCAATTTCAAGCCTAGAAAATCGAACTGTGTTGCCTGGCTGTCCTTAAGGAATAAAGCGCGTTCACATTAGCAGCACACTCATTTTTCTTTTATTTCTGCCCAATGCTGAATACACGTTACCATACTGTTTTTTTCTGCATACCCCATGAGCCTCTCCAAATTTCAGTTATGAAGGTTTGGTGGGCTTGTGCGAATCATTGGCACAATGCGATAGGACCCCAAAAGGATTCCTTGTCCTACGTCAAAATGATAATGCCATCATACAAATTTTGAAAAAGATATAAAAACAAAAATGGCCAAACCCCCATTAGGTGTGACATTTCAAAATTTTCAAATTAAAGTTCCGGCAGTGCTACGTTGTCCTTTTCTGAATTAAGCCGTCAACGTGAGGCCAAAGTTCTTGAATCATAGTCACCATCCCTCATGTGACATCAAAAATACGAATCTTCTTTTTCAAAGACCATATAGGTTAATTTAATAGATTTTACGCAAAATAATTTTTTTTTGGAAATCTATTTTTAAAAATTTAATTTTTATAAATTTAATTTTTGAAAATATGAAAATCATCATATTTGATTTAATCAAAAAATATTTTTAAGAATATTATAATATTATATTTTAATTAATTTAATTTTTTTAGAATGTTATTATATTATAAAATATTTTTATTGAAAATATAATTGTCATGGTGATTGGCAATAAGTAATTGTTGATATATCATTATAGGTAATCAATGATAGTTAATGATGATTATAAAAAATAGATAGTAGTTGATTATGAATGATAGTCATTGGTAGTAGGTAATGATGAATAATGTTTATTAGAGATGAGTGGTAATTGACAATAATTATTAATAACGGGTAATGAATGATCACTGATAAGTGATAGCTAATAATAATTATTGGTAGTTGGTGGTTATTGACGATATGTGATGCTTAGTAATGATTAATAATGACAAGTGATGGTAAATTGAGGGGTTAATAATACTAAAACTTTAATGGAAGAGTAAATAAAATACTCTATTTATACAATCAAAATATTCTCATATTTTAGAAATGTGGGATATTCACCTTTTTATAAAAATATTTTTTTTGTAGTAAAAATATTTGAAAATATTTTTTTTAAATTTTAATCAAATATAAGAATATAACATTCTTTAATTTTTTTTTGAAAAAATGTAAAGAAGATTCTACAAATTAAACATTCCCACGAATGATATTTCATAATTCAATGATTAAGTAATATAAGTTTAATATAATCGTGTAATTACAAAGTTCAATATTTTGAAAAAAATATCTCCATAAATTATATTGTTCAACAATTTTGAAAAAGATATACCTTAATGGGAAAAAGAATAAATATTTTATAATTATTCATATTATTTGGTTCAAATAGAAAGGAAGATCAAGTTCTTCTAACTTACTTTATTAACAATTTTTATACTAAAAATAATCTATTTTTAATTACTATTAAATAATTATTATCTTATTTCTATTATTTTACAAATATTATTATTGATATTTTATTATTTATTATTTTATTTAGTAATATTATTTTTACAATTATTTAATATTAATTATTAATATTTTATGAATATTATTAATTATTTTTATATTATTAATTTTATTATCTTTATTATTATATATTATTTTTATTATTGAATTAATATTATTATCACTATTATTAATATTATATTTTTATCATTTAATAATTTTTTTATTATTATTATTTTATGATAATAAATTATAATAATTATTATTGTTGTTAAAAATGATAAATTCAAAATCTAT